>CAXIVR010000006.1:119130952-119802202 GCA_964035755.1 Teleogryllus oceanicus
GAAGTATACACATTCCTATACAAAACAAACGTATTATTCCATTTATCGGTACATAAAACTTGGGATATGTCTGTATAAAAATATATTTCATTTATTTCTAAGTAAAAATTTACTTATACTAAAGAAATAAATAATTTTCTACGGAAAGCAGTTACTGAATTAATTCGTTTTTATTCACTACTGTAATATTTATGTCGGAAGTTTCTAGAAATTTTCTAAAAGTAATTAAAATACTATACTATATTTATTTATTTATTTATTTACGTCAAAAAACAGTTAAAAACTGCGTATGACGTGCTATGGGGAAAAGTGAATTGTGTGCACATTTTCAAAATTCTGCGATCCCTACACCAAGTCATATACTACTTAAATTTTGAATTTTTGAAAGGGAGAAAAAAACAACAAACAACAATTAACAAATTAACAATTAACAAAAACAACAATTAACATATGCTAATTATGAACATTATGTAAAAAATGTACTTTGAACAACTTTCTACAAGTTGCTTTAGAATTATCTTCATATAAAATTACTATAGATAACATTTAATGTTAGTTTTCAATTTTTGTATCGTACAAACGTGCGTCAAACGTATATCGTACAAAAGTGTCGTACAAACGAAAAAATAATTTAAGAAAAATTAAATAAGACAAAAACCATTCTTAACCTATAAAAAAATTACAATAATTATACAAAATAATTTCTAAAAGAACTTTACTTCCGGATTATATTTAGACTTTGTTACCGCGCTGTCGTGAAGACGGGATTTCCGAATCTAAACGTCAGTCTTGCACGCTTACACGTACGTAACATCATAAACGCTTGCAGATCATGACATGCCACAAGCGCACACTCTCACGATGTTTATATCGCGTCTGAGGAGGCCACCACCGCCGAAAAGAAAGAGCGTACTGTGGGAACACTAGGAAAATGCCACTGCAGCCATCACCACCTCAGGCAAGCAAGCGACGCGCCGCTGTTTCGTGAGAAGCACTACAACGCCTTGCGCATACGGCCCTGAGAACCTCTCCGTGTGCTTGCCGAATGATCTTAGTTCTTTACTGTTCACGTTTTCCGCCTTGCGCGGATTTGTGGATTTCGCCTCATTCGGATTTAGTTTAGAATTGATTTGGTATGAGATTACAGTCTAAGTAGAAACGGTAAGATATTTAAATTCGAGTCTCTTTGCATATTATCGCCAGATCCGAATATTCCAACTCTTCAGAAATCCGAACGTCAGATTCAGAGAATAAAACATTTATTACGTATTGAGAAATCAGCTTAACTAAAGGATTATAATAATCAGAATTATCAACCATTACCAACCACAAGCAAATTCATTTTTACTTTATCGCCTTACTATGAACTTACGTACTACGTACAGAAAAACTTCGCCGTATTGTTGGGCCATGGTAACAAAAAAGAGGATAAACCTTGTTTCTATACATGTCGTAAACTACTTCCTCTAACACGTTGTGTAGTCAGAATCCACTTTTGTAGGTCCTTGATACCGAAAAATCGATTGACAACAAAAGTCTCTCCGACAGCCCATAATCAAAGCAAGCGCCCTAAGCCGTTCATTCGAATCTCTCCGAAGTCAATATTCCCCGATTGATCCGTACAAACTCGATGACCCGCCAGTGTAAATAGGATAATTCAATTTTGAAGGCTTTTTTTACATGAAACCTCAATTGCTTTTTCAAAATGTTCTCAAAAATATTCATCTCATTTTAATTAAAAGCTCCGAACTTATGAAAATAGGAAAAGTTCAAATTTTTTGGGGGCGACTTCCTGAATCTACAAAATTAAAGATAAACATTTTTTCTTTAATGAAATCTGTTATTCAAAGATTGTTCTTGAAATAAGATCCTGTACAATTATTTTTCGAAAATATTAGTAGTTTTGTGTAATTTTGCTTAAAATAAAAGCAATTTTAAAACATTTTTTCTCTTCTTTATTTTTTTTTAACAAAAAAATCGGTGCTCCTCCAATTTTTTGTGAACTCGCTGTACTTTGAAAAATTGCAAAACAATTATCAACGCAAAAGTAAAATGTTGATGATAGATAATTTTTCCCTATGTAAAATCTGTTCTAAATAAATTGGATCGTTAAAACAAGGATGATGTTCAATTTTGTTTTAGAAAAATTGTAGTTTTCGAATTTCTTCTTGAAGATTAATGCTATTCATATATTTTTTTTCTTAAAAGGTTCCAAATTTTTTCTTTGAATTTCTTTCCCGAAGAAAGCAAAAAACTTAAAAAATAGTAATATGTAACAGTAGTATATGCTATTGTTGCACTAGTTCTACTATCATTAATCCGCACAATTTTCTGTCTTACTTATTTTTCTCATTTTTAGTTTTAATAAATTGAATTTATTATAATTATTTTTGCTTTGTGTCGCCGGTTATGAGTCTTAGAAAAGATGTAGATATTAGAATGTTTCCTAATCCAAAAATTCAGGATTTCTTACTCTTTGATATAACAACGTGTTCGTGATTTTGTATTCTATATTTGTAACAACGGCATTCTCTCGAGACGAGACATTGATGTCAATGTTTCCCAACCAATTTCAGTTTCGTCTCTCATTCTTTTTTTTTCCTTCATTTTTTTCATATTTCAAGGTAATGAAAATGCTTGACAAAATACTTCAGTCTGAAATTAATTTGAGTGATGAGAAGAATTCTTTTTTCACCCTTATGAAAGCGAAAATTAGCGCGAGTAAAAAACTGAAGTTGTTTTCAGCTTGAATTTTCAACTAAAAGGGAGATTTGTTCTCTAATTCATTCGTGTATTATGTACTTAGGTTCCAATGATAGGAAAGAATTGATTCCACATTTAAGAAATCTGAGCCATTTATCACTTATAAATTATTAAATTTTACAGTCAGTGTAATTCACATGCACCAGTTTCCTTCCCTTATTTACGTATATTTATTCTGTGATTGTGTGCATTGCATTATTCTGTGAAAACAAACGAACACAATCTGTCGATTTCACCAACACTCGTCAAATCTGTCTTGACGATCGTCATTTTTGACATACATCAAAATATTGACGCATCGTGACGTTTCACCAACACTTTTCTGTTAGAAATGACGCTCAGTTAACTTTGACGATTTGTCAAGGAACGCGTTGATTTTTTTCTTCTGGGTCTTACACAGAGGTTGGCTACTACGTCAGGTTAGAATGTGGTTCCGCATTGGCTATTGAACCTGTTGACCATAGATGGCGTATGAATATTCCGAGTAGGTTGGCCCATGATGAAAATCACATATTTGCACATTTACGAAGAAATACTTTTTTCGATTTCTGCACCGTTCTAATTCAATTCCTCCGACGACAAAATTGGAACACGTATGTCATCTATCATCTCTGTATCACCAGGAAAGTTCGCTATTCTAAAAAAAGCTCACCTTATTGGTTATACTTCGGTACCCTGTAGAAATATCTCATACTGTGGGCGTAGAGAAGGAATTGCGAAAGAAATTATCTTTTTATTTATGCAATTGCACTCTGTAATGACAAAAATTCCATTGTGATGGAAAATGTCCCGCAGCATAAAATCTTAAAGCTATCAATTACTGGACATGGGCGTTAGAGACTTATTATTGTTTGATGCATATTCCATGCATGTTTTATATCTTCTTAATTCTTCCGGAACTCCGCCTTCGAAATTCTTTCGTTACTAAATAAGCATCTTCCAATTAATAAAAATGATATATTTTGTAATAATGGATGGTTCTGGATCCATGGTTTGTAAATACACAAACATGAAGCCCCAAAATTATCTTCCATGACATTACTCACGCCCCACTTGAACAACAAAAAAGTAAAATAACTAGGTTAATGAAATTGAATGCACTCATTTGATTCACCTTAACCTCGTAAAAGCAGTTTAACGA
This sequence comes from Teleogryllus oceanicus, assembly GCA_964035755.1. Taxonomy (NCBI): domain Eukaryota; kingdom Metazoa; phylum Arthropoda; class Insecta; order Orthoptera; family Gryllidae; genus Teleogryllus; species Teleogryllus oceanicus. Next base: position 119,134,857 of record CAXIVR010000006.1, read on the forward strand.
GTAGTCAAAGACGTTACCGGCGAGGCACTGGTCCATCAAAATTTGACGATATTTTGATGATCGTCAAGGGAAACAACCTTGATGAAACGTAAATAAGGTGCTTGACGCGCCGTCAATTCACTTTTCCCCATAGCACGTCATACGCAGTTTTTAACTGTTTTTGACGTAAAATAAATTTTAAAAATTAAAAATGGTTTGACGTCCGTCAAAGCGATCAGCGTGGGTGCAGCCGGCCGAATAAGTTTTAAGGCCATTGTTTAGGTGAATCTTAACGTGAAGAAATAGACAAAATAATCACAAAGTGAACGAAAAAGAAAATAGGAAAATAATTTTGAAACGGTGACATTAGTTGAAAGAAATTATGAAATTTCATCACAAACCTGAATGAAAATATGTCAAACGTTTTTAATTACCGGGCTAATGGATTCCGTTCTTAATAATTGATTTAATTAATTATGTTATTATGTTTCTTGTTGATAAATAATGATTTTAAAATGTAAATAGAACATTTTCAATCCAATTTCTTATATCTTCCATGCATAAACTCATTCAAGAAGGCAGTAATAAGACATTTCGTAATTATACGACTTTTTACAATTACAATAACACATTTTTCTAATTAAACAATTTATTTGAGCATTTATTCGCGAAATAGTTATACGGAATACCAGGAGTTCATTGAAAATTACGTAAAGTTATTCACCAAAATATCAAAAATGGGCTTCAAACAATATTTCAACACGTTTGCAAGAAAAGAAATATGTTCAGTTGACCCTTCTACAACAAATAATAAAAAATATTTAACGTCCTTCTGTCATTTTGTATAATTCACACGGTTTTAAAAAATCGTAACACGATGAAAAAGATTTATTAAAGGAATTTTAATTGAAATTTTCAAAACAATGAATATTTAAACGAACAAGAATAATTAAAGGAATTTACATTTTCAAAACAATGAATATTTTTTGCAAATGGTTTTACTCCGGTTAACATTGTTTATACAGAATCACCTCAAAAGAGAACTGTGAGATTCTTCGTGCTTGTAAATTTACATGCAGAATAAGCCAAGGCACACAGTCTTGGCAGCGTACTGGCAACCATTTTTACATCGGTACTTAGAAGTGAAAGCGCAGGAAAACTTCTGTACCAGCTGTACCTTCCCTCCAATTCCCGGTAGTCATTCATCCTTGTTAAGAACACTTCATCAAACAATAAATTGTTGAGTATGGTTAATTTTGAGCATACCCTGAAATATGCCTATAACAAAACGATAGAGTGAAAGTCTTTTGTTTAATTTCCTTTTGTTGTTTACGCTGGAATGAAGACCACTTGCTGAAATCCTTAGAAGGATGAGAAAGGAGAGAAAGTGTATGCGGATACTGCCACAAAATTCTCGCCGTCTCAACGATAAACTTTCCTGAGTGACAAAAATCAATCGATAGAACCAAAGAAAAGTACCATCCTTTAATGTAGGATTCAAATGACAAATGACTTCCAATATTTGTAAATAGTCCATCAGCATCGTTGCACACTACTTGGTTAAATAATTTTTTTAACGTAAAAAATAAGGTGCAACGAAGCTGGCAGAGCCGTATTTCGTGTGCCACCCTAACTGTGCAGAAAAACTCCATTTCAAAGGGACTAGTTTGCCGAAATACCAGTGATATTACGACTTATTACGCTCGTTGAATAATTATGTCTACAGTGATACATTTCCGATGATGTATTTAATTAATGCGATATTTTAATTTAAGAAGTTGTTTATTATATTTCCAGTTAATTTAAATCAATATATTTACAGAGACTTCGATTTTTAAACAAAGATTACTGTAAGTTTAATACAGAGCGATTGTATGTTAATGACATGCCCATTTATGCGAATATGTTTGACCAAACTGCGCCCATTTACGCAAATATTTCAGAGATAGAGGGAACCGGTTGTCTGCTTCAGTGCTTTCCATCTTGAGAGAGTAATTCAAGAGATAATTCGGGTATTCACCGCGTGGGTTTGCTGAGCATTTCCACACGGTGACGTCGACGGGTCTTCCATTGCTCATTGTGGGTGGAGTAAGCCCCAGTGGACCTTTTCCTGGTCCACACTCCTCCGCCCTCCACCCCTCGCTTCTCCCGTAGGCAGACTCTGACTCAACGCGCCATCATTCCCCACGTTCTTCACATCTTTCGAGTAATGACAGACTTTTATAAGGTTTATTACAGGAGAAGAAGCAGGTTGTACAAGAAGAAAATGACATTGGAGTTCTTCCGTTCGGAACGGAATGAGTAGTACTTAATGAACGTACTAAGGCATGGTTGTCACGCTATCTGAATGGAAGTCGAGAAAGTATACGTATCGGTGTATTAGTAATGCATGATGGAAAAAGTGCATATGCATAACTTCCGTTCATTCGTTCATTTATTGTTACACGGCGTTGTTTCTCTGGTTGCATCATTTTGTAATAGAAGACGAAGAACATTCATTAAAGTTACTGAAACACTTATTTACTAATAACTTGTATTATCATCTTGATGTATTACTTCAGCAAACGCCTCTAATTTGCTGAAGTTTGGTTATTTCAAACTCCCCTCGAAATCGAAATCAAACTCTAATCACGAATTGCAATTGCCGACTACGTTTTAAGGGTCGAGCTGCAAAACATGAAATAATCTCGTGTAAATTAATACTTACTTGAAAGTATTTACTTGTCGATGTAAATAAAGAACTGTTGAAGATGTATAGAATGAGCTGCGGAGCGTGAATGAACTGTAGTAGTATAAAACAAAACCGCGTGTTTGTGATTCATTTGATACTGCCTATTACAGTTTCTCAGCGTATTTATTTCAATTCTGGCAATAGCTTCATAATGATATGATTATGTTATAACATACTTCCAGTTAATATATGACGCCAATGAATTTTTAAATATATACTGTAAGTATATCATATAAATATTAGTTAAATCCGAGAAAACATTTCTTTCTTGTGAATCATTAATTTTAAAAGTGAAAATAGCTTAAATTTGGAACCCAGTTTCAAATGACCAAGCCCCAGATAGTGTTTATATCACAGAGACTCGATATTATGGATGGGTAAGCATTCTAATATAGATAAGGGTTGGTAGCGTTTGTAGTGAATTGGCTGCTTATTTCTTCATAATAAAATATCCAAATTCTACATTTTTGGCTTACATTTATTTGATGCCTTCTGAGTTAGGGTAATTACATCCTTCTGTGAGTGGGTAACACATTCGTGGACTTTTGTGTCATTGAAATCTTATAATTTGTACAAAACTCTCATATTTCCTTCATATTAGGATGAACAATGCTGGCCTGGATAGCAGAGATCGTTAAGGCTGAAGGACCGTTGCTGCCTCGGCTCGTAGGATTGCGGGTTCGAATTGCGTCTCGAGAATAGGTTTCTTTGTGTTGTCCTTAGGTGTTCTCCCTGTAGTTCTCCTAGCAGCTGAAAAATCGGTAGTCGCTATATGACCAAAATGTTGAAAAGCGATCTTAAATATTTTTAAAAAAATATAAACAATAAATTTAGAAGCATTGACCCCAAACTGAATGTAAATTCAGTGTAAATATTGAATCCCTCATACTGAGTGAATAGTTCAGGCTTGGACCAATTTTATGTAGAGAAAGAGATTATCAATTGTACAAGAATAAAATCCAGCTGGTCCCAGCTCATATCCTCGTAAACTTTGAAGTTCATAAGCACTGTCCCACGCTAATCACATCATCACTTCAGCTAGTCACACACGACATTCTCCTATTGTGTCAAGTTTTCGTGAGAGTTTTACGACGAGAAATAAAAAAAAAAGCGAAACAAACGTGTTCTAATTTGTATTCAACTCTCGATACACCGTCGAAGGAGTCGTTGACTGCATAAGATGAGGAGCTACACAAGGTGAATTGCAAATTCGGGTAGACTCTGCTAGAGTGAGAGCGAATTGGTCAGTCAGCTCCCTGACGCGGATAATAATATTAATAAAAAGACACTATGTGCTCTTGGCGTGGAGAGGTTGGAGCACTCTCCAAATATGGGGTGTTGAAGGCTGCGGATTCGAACCTCGCGCGATGTTCTCACCTTGTGATGGTGTCTTGTAACACAAGAGCAGACTTATGATGTCATACATTCTTCATCCCAATCAACTATAATATTATAAACTCTAGGGTGATTTCATTGAAACTATATATTCATGTGGTTGAAGATCAACAAAAATGGAAATGAAAAACTAGTGAACATGTATAAATTAATAGTAGAAAGCATCACCTCATCACAAGAGCCTATTTGGCTCTCATTAATTTGCTCATCTTGTGAATGAAAATTTAAGACTCGTGAGCTGTTGGTATCAGAAGGAATAACTGGAGACGGATAATGGTTAGCAGCTGATATAAATTACTTTGTTCAAACTCAACAGTGTAAATCAATATTACAATTACTCAATACAAAATATAATACAAATCAAAACCATAAAATTACCTACATCCCAATTATTTAAACAATTTATAATATCACAACTTCGTTGATCAAATAAAGTTTGAAGAGAACACAAATGTCGAAATTAAAATAATAAAATGTTGCTCCTTTAGTACGTCCTGTGTCACATTGAATTTATATTTATATCACTTAAAAAAAAAAATATATAATATATATATATATATATATATATATATATATATATATATATACACATTATTTTTCAAATTATTACACGACTATAGGAATTACTAGCCCAATAACATAGTGGGTCAACATGAAGATCGCTTATTCATTCTACGCGTATTACTAATAAAAGGTATTCCCGCCGTATAGGAGTGACACATTCGAGTAGAAATAGTGATTTTAAAGTGAGAGATATAATTAAACTTTTATATTCATTGTCGGCGAAATCGTGTTACAGGTCTCTAATTACGATTTTTTTTTGGATATTTTCTTTAAAATTAAAAATAATTGGATGGATAACATTTTCTCAGCATCTACTATCAATGCAATATATGCACTTCCCCACATTTCTAATGTGAGATCATTGACATTAAATCTCGGGTTAACCCCACCAGCACACGAGGAAAAAACTGAACGACGTGCCAAAATCCACAAGGCACCGCGGAAAGGGAAGGAGAAGCACGCAAGTCAACAACAGAGGCGCCCAGCCCCGGCCTTCCCTCAGGGGGCCAGTGGTAACAGGTGGTGGTGGTGGAAAGCTCCGCCGGCAGTGGCGGTGGCGGTGGCGGTGGCGGTGGGAGTGGGGGCCGGGCGGAAGCGGGCGGCGCTAGAGAGCCGAGCCGCGGCCGCTGCCAGGCGCGCCAGCCGCTCCCACTGCCCGCCAGTGCCAGACGCCAGTCGCCCAGTAGTGGGCGCCGAGGCCGGCGACCACCCGCCTAGCGCGCGAGTACTTCACCTTCGAACTTCCACATCGCGCGCGAGATGTCGCAAAGTTTTTAGTGTTTGATGTTCTGAGTGTACGTGTGCGTGAAGTGGTGGGGTGTATTTTGCGTGTGACTATGACCGTAAAGAAACGCGCGTTAAGAACGAAGAATTGCCGATGTTTGTGCCGGCGTTCGTCCCACGGAAGGGAAGAAACACCGGGATGAAATCTACAACCCGAGCGGGAACGATCCCGCGAGTTTCTGATCATGGAATGTACTGCGAAGTGCGTGCTGTGGCGACACGCTTGAAGCAAACAGATGTGCCCGTCACATTACTGCTGCTAATCGCTTCAGTAGGAGTGAGTCGTGCGGAGGCTTCCGTTCCAGCCCCCGCGGCCGGGGAGTTGCTCCTCCGAAAGTGCTGCCCCGCCCACCAGCAGTTGTCCGGTTCGTTGGACGCGTGCGTGGAGGTGTCCGACGGGCCGCCCCTGTGGGACGCCGTCGAGGACGCGTCAGCGTTGTTGGAGGTGTCCGCGGGCGGCGTGCCGTGGTGGCTGGACGACCCTGCTGCTGGGGGCGGGGTGGCGCGGGGGCTGCCTTGACGCTGCGCGGGGGCGGGGACGGGGGTGGGGGCGAAGGCAGGTTTGTGTTGCTGCCCCCTGAGGATTACTGCGTCGACCGCGTGGCGGCCCCGCCCACGCCCAAGCGCCCCAACACGTTCGTGGCGATGGCGTGCCCCTGCGCGCGCGCCGTCTGCGTGCGCAAGTGCTGCGCCAATTCGCAGGTGGGTGGCGCTCGCTGGCGCTGCGAGTCGGCTTTGCGGGAATGTGCTCGTTGCTGGGAGGTGCCTTCTTTCGGGCTTTAGCTCTTTGAAGTCGAACGTTGCCTATTTGGCGTGAATGTGGCTGACGAGTAGCTCCTCGAAATCAGATGGGGGAATGCATTGCCTCTGTAGTCCTCGAAATCAGATGGGAATGCATTGCCTCTGTTGCTTCTGGGAGTGTGGCTGACGGTTCGGGCTATTAACTCGTTGAAGTCGAACATTGTCTATTTGGCGGGAATGTGGCTGACGGCTTATGCGATTAGCTCCTTGAAGTCAAGCATTACCTCTATGTGGCGGGAGTGTGGCTGATAGTTTGTGAGAGTTGCTTCTTGATAGGAGAATGCATTACCACGTTACAAATATCAAAGCTTAAATTTTAAAAAAATTGCGAAAAATATTATCAATCGGAAACTGATTATATATTGATTATTGGAAATGTTATGGATTGATGATTGGAAATTGATAATTGTACAAATAATACTTTGTCTTTGTTATCTAACAAACGTGTTTTTTTCTATCCTTGTCGTGTTTCCTCACAAACAAGCACCATATTAATCCTAAAATCTGACGTTGCTCATCATCTGCTTTTTAATTTTATTGAAGTAGCTTTGTGAAATAGCCTAGCGTCGATCTGCGTGTTACTGTCAAATTCAACTGTAGGTTCGATCGGCTTTCATCACTTGTCGAAACATAAAAACTGTGAACATTTCTAGCATTTTTCAAATTATTGTTGGAGAGTTGGAAAGACAAACGGAATCTCTTCAGAAGTGTTTGAAAATAATCGGAAGATTATTAGACATTGATAATTATGATTATTTATATTTTATTGGTCCCGTAGTTACGGCATCAAATCAAGAATTTTGCCGCAAGTTAGTACTTCATCCTCATACAAAAACAATCAGCTTAATTTACGTCACTAACAATAGTGCTCACGTTCCCCTTATTCTTGTCCTCGAATTTTAATTGTTTTAAATATAATATTTCGTTCTCCCCAAAGTATTTTAAATTAAACGGAAATGAGATTAGTGTGCCATCATCGTTAACGGCATAAGCGTTATATCCAATATATTTGTAAACAGAAGGAAATGAAAGGGAAATCCTCTTTCTTCGTAGTCAGCTTCGAGCATACTTTCTGATTTAAACTAGATTTCACTTTCAAGTCACTAATATTAGTTTCCAGAAAGTGTTACGTTTTGAACGATTCTTCACCCGGGAAGTGAGTTTCATTCCCTGCCAAACAGTGAAAGTGAGTACTACATTAAAATAAATTATGAAGAATAGTCATCCATATTCGCAATTTCTCTGATCTTGTGGAATATTACCTCACGTTTATCAGAGTCAAATTTTTTACATTATCACACTCGTGAAGTTATGGATGTCATTAATGTGAAGGACACTTCAAGAAGATAAAAGTAATGAATCTCATTTTCTCTACTTTTCTCTTCTTTTCATTACGAAATAGAAAACCCATATTTTCCCTAAAGACCCTAAAGAAAAATATTTATTATCTTTTAAATTCAGTGCCAATGCATTCTTTCACCACAAAATTAATAGCTAGATTAATTGTTCCGTTGCTTAGCCTTAATGACAAAATCCATTTCGTTCCTAATTGAATGTTAAAATTTATCGTGATTCAGATAAAATCGACGAAGTTTTAGTAAATCACATTACAAATACAAACTTTTAAGAATAATTAGCAGAAACCAGACAAATATGGGATAAGCTTAAATAAAATTAAAGACTCTCGCAAAAAAAGTTCGTTCAAATATCTAAGAGAATAAAATAATTGTATTTTGTAGGGTTCGGGGGCATATGTCAATCATCCTGACACCTTAATAAGAGGTATTCTTCACATCATTTTCCAAACTATCACAACGTGATAAGGTTGGTACAAAGGTTGGCTCCCATACGTCAGAATATAAATGAGACGAACGAATGAAAATTACTCTCGCTGTCCTTCTGAGCAAGGCGATGGCCAGAACCTGGATCAAAACAGAAATTACTTGAGCCTTACTCTCACTAGATCAAAGTAACGTGATGGGAGGTTTCGAGTCAGACTAAAAATACTATTTATTTATTAATTTATATATTTTACATCAAAAACAGTTAAAAACTGAATTTGACGTGCTATGGGGAGAAGTGAATTCTGTGCAAGTTTTCAAAACTCTGTGATCCCTTTCATAAACCATATACTACTTGAATTTTGAATACATAAAAAATGAGCGTTTTTAGCCAGAATTGTTAACAAAAGTATTCGCTCCGATGTAATAAAATATATTTTCAAGGCACATCAATTCAAATCAGCAACAATTTTTATAAAGAGTCGGAAAGGTGTGTACGTAATGTTCCATCATTCCAGTAAGGTATTTCCACTCTGAGATCGTTGTTTAAGGTACGAACATAACCAATGTAAGGCAATACCACGAATTCCATATGAAGGTAATTTTGAAAGTACAATGTCATGATCAATGACGTAAAAGCTAGGGTGTTTTTACAGTAATCAAGAATAACGTAGATTAATATGTCCATCAGTATCATATCATCCATCAATCATTTCAATTCATCCATCAATCATCATATCATTTCGCAATAATACACATGTTAGTTAAATTAAGTTATGTGCATCAGGATGTTTAACGAAAATGTGTTAATTCTAACTAAAATAAAACTAATATTATGATCCTAATTTTACGTGCAATTTACCTTTGTCTACATGAAGATCGTGTAAAATTGATAACTACGCTGACGAAAGGTATTCTAAAAACTAGGCAATTACGAAATGATTACAATTTAGTGACAGTTACAACCTTAAGTATATCTATGAATGTAATTTAATTTTTTGTGTCTCACGTCAATGTTTAGCACAAATGAAGCCAACATTCTATTCATTATTCTGCAAACCGCTACTTCAGGTTCCGGGCCCAGTCCTTTTATTGCGAACCTTTAACTGTGCGAATGCCCTCTTTCGCAACGATGGTCCGCAATCACGGCTGCATCGCGGGGCGACCGGGTTGTGTCCGGCAGCCGCGTGACTGTGGTCGTGCTCGTTTTTCCGCCGCTCGACGGAGCGGACGAGGGCGAAGTAAAAAGCGGCGCCGGTCCGTCGCGTCAGCGCCAAGGGCGGGGCTGGGAAGGCCTCCGCTCGGCGATTCACGCGAGCGATGCGCCCAAACCCGCTGCATGCAGATCTGTACCTCTGCTGAATACCAGGTTTTGTTTACAATAAATGAAAGACGAAACATAAGATTAATGAAGAGCTTGGCAATTAAAAAACCTACAAAATTATGTAGAGAAGTACAAATCGTAATTATGGTAATAAAATATTATAAAACAGAAGTTTAAAATAGATACAATCTATGTAGAGTTGTACTAAACGCTGCGATACCTGTAAGATTTTTGGACTGTTTGAACTTCTCTACAAAATTATTTTGTATGTTTTTTTAATTGCTTTGCTTCATATTAATTTTATATTTGGTTTAGGGAACTAACGCTTTTACAGAAAAAATTATAATCAATAACCGATAATTTATAAATTTGGGGTGTGGAGACTTCGTAATGGCACAAGTCTTTGTCTTACCTATGCACAAACACCATTCCAAGATCTTCGGAATAAGTTCGTACCTAAAAAAAGTAAAATGGACAGAGGCAAAAGTCACAGGGGACGGTGCTCCTCTGTGCCATTTTGCTACGGTTTGTTTTATTTTCGTTATAAACGAAACTCTTAATGTACCGATTTAAATACAAGTAGATACAACCATACTTGAGAAAGAAAAAAACAAGAAAGGGTTTCTGGAAGCCGTCTCGTTTCAAATTACAGGAGATGCCATGCTGTAATAGTTGGAGTCCTACCGTGAAATTAGTCGAAAATTTTGTAACAACTAGTTATTCGTAGAAAGAAAATCAAGTAAAATAAAAAAATTGAATAGGATATATTCAATAAAAATTGAATAGGATATATTCAGTTCAATTATTTTGAATTAGTTTATGCTGAATTATTCCAAAATACAGCCTGAAGATATTAACACAACAGTAACATCCTTTGGGAAAATAAACAATACTTTGATACAAAAATTGAAAAAAATAAAAACTTGTTTCACATATATGAGGAATACACCATTGATACCATTCTTAATAGTATTGTTTAGGTTGTTAACTAAACTTAAATATCGCTTTTCTTACGAAATGGGAATGGGGAAGATAGCAGAAGTCTGTTTTTAATGCTGTATCAGGTCGATTTATGATACGAAAAAGGCCATATTTCTGCTATAAACATCACTAACCTGTGAGGTTTTTAAGAAAATATTAGATTATTGAGAAATATTCAGTAGAATTATCTTGTTATTAGAAATATTTATTTGAAAAAGGCGAAAAAGAAATATTTAACATGTGCAAATGAAAAGAAGCGCAGATGCTGATGCAATGCCGTGAGTTGACACTAGTTCTCGCCGAAGACAAGGCACGTTGAGCTGCATCGGTTTGCATCAGCGAGAGGCAACTTCCTTGTTCACCACCTGGAATGCCAACCAGCCGCCAAGCTCGTCCGCGTCCATTAGATCTTACTTTCTCCACTCCAGTTCTCAGAGATAACATGCTTCAAATCAATCGCCGCACAATAACCAAAATATTGCTGTATCGTGATTTCTTTTACCGTACACTCACAGTTGTGTTATATAAGATGTCAGATGCTCCGACATTTCGGGTGAATAATCTAATACATGTTATTTTTACAAAATAAAATATTATTTAATGAAATATAATTTATCGCGCGTTAAGTCTTTAACGAAATATGCGATGTAAACAAATAGACTACAAAATCAAAATTGAATCTACAATAATGTTAGCTTTTATTTATTATATAAATAAACTGATTTTTGCGTCACAGTGAATTCATTTGATAAATATTTCGAAGAACGATAAACCATTCTCGGAATTAAAATTTGTTGGAATTGCTTTGAAAATGAGTGAACAGTGGCCTTTGATATATATCGTGAACTCTTAAATGTGCACTCTTCATTCTCTCACCATCGACAGACATTTGATATTTTCATACAAAATTTGTCATCTGAACTTTGAAACGAAAAATAATGGCAGCGTATTGCAGTGAGATCCACAGAAACTCCAAAATCTCCAAATAAATTCCATAGAGCGCTAATTTTACCGCTCTTCCAGATAGTGGCCGTGAAATCTTCCCAAAATAGGGGAGGGTGCACCCAAACCGGTGGCTTTCCCCTAATCCTCCGAAGAGGAGACCCGAAATTTCCAAACAGAGATTAGTTCTCTTCCCCCTGAGTAACTTTCTCTCACACCCGGTTACTTGATTTACGAAAGAGAACAGTGGCCTCTAGGAAGCACCGTAATTGGTGTGCGCGCATTCCAAATGCAAGTAAATAAAGCACACTTTTGGCCTCGGCCCCCATGGTGCAGACGGTTGTGGCAGCCGTCGTCTGCGCCGAGGAGGTTGGAGGTTCGAATCCTGCTTAGGTGTGGATATATTTGTAATTGTGCCTTCATTCATCATCATCATCATCAACCTATCACCTCATAATTAATAACAGCCTTGTTTAATCAATGGAAACAGCCGAAAAATCTTATCCTCATACTGATTAAGATCAGTTAATCTCTTCGGGATAAGTATGACTGGGCTTCGGAGGATAACGTGCAGCGTAGTCGTAAATGGCCGATAATCGCATTATACTCTTGCGGAATCCATTTTTCGAGAAGTCCGTTTATTAAAAAAAAACATTTCTTAATAGCTCGTAGAATAATCAGAAGAAAGCTTAGAGGGATCATGTCTTCTAAAAGATTTTCTTAATGTTAACATTTATAACAAGTTAAATATCTAATTTGTCACCTTTTTTGAACGCATTTAATGTGTTCTGTGTTCTGTAACAGTAAAGAAATCAAAGTCGTGATCGTGTTACTGAGTAACAAATGATTTTTAATGATTACATTTGGTCAAAGAATTGGTCATTCCGGTCGGGGTGACCAATTCTTTGAACAAATTTAATTATTTAAATTAAATATCACAAAAGAAAAGTTCCACATGTTCGCGAAGATTCACAGTTAATAGCGAAGCAGAAAACAAATAGGACAGTTAACTGTTAGTGTTTCAAATCGGTGTTTCATTGCGACAAAAAATTGAACATCTTCACGAAACTGTCTCAGATAGTAATAGTCAATTGTATAGGACTATGATATTTGTACTTATTATTAACCTAATGCTAAAATTATTAGAAGTGTGTATCACAAATCCACTTCAACTTCATAAACGACCCAGATACACTTCAAAATTCGGTCACAATAATGAAGTCATGAAGCTCTTGTATTTTGTTGAGTCTATTTTATATGCCCGTATTCTTAATAAATCACAGAAGCACTTTGACTAATTACAAAAACAAAGTTCGCACTTGTGGGAGTTGGAAGGGCTTAGAGTAATGCAAACTCAGCTCAGTCACATTTCCCTGTGCGAGCAAGTTAAAATGTTGCTGGACACACGAACAAATGTGCCACATTTATGAATAAGTCAACAACCTCATGTAAATTGAGTGAATTTCATACGAGCATATTCTTAAAAAATTGCAATAGCAATATGATTAATTACAAAGTCTGCATTTCTGGGGATTTGAAGAGCTTAGAGAAATGCAAACTCGGCCTAGTCACACATCCCCGTACGACCAATTTAAACCGCCGCTGGGCACACGAGCAACAGCGGGGTTCGGTTGGTAATTGTGGGTTTTTGAAGAGCTTAGAGTAATGCAAACTCAACGCAGTAAAATTTTCCCGAGCAAACTGCTAGGCATACGAGCAAGAGCGGGCTGCGGTGGGCAATTCTGGTTTTCTCAAGAGCTTAGAGTAATGCAAACTCGTCTCAGCCACACTTCCCCGCGCGAGCACACTTGCAAGAGCGGGCTGCGGTGGGCGCAGGTGTACGCGGCCACCAACTGGCGCAAGAGCGTGGAGCTGACTTGCGCGGCCCGTGCCCCGACGCCGCCTGGTCGCCGGCGGCCTGGGAGGGCGACGCCGAGGGCTACCTGCTGCTGGCCGGCACGGGCCTGAGCTGCGCGGTCGGCGAACGCCCGGCGTTGCTGACAGCCGAGCCGCCGCCCGCGGGCGTGGCACCGGCCAGCTTCCAGCTGCTGCGCAACGGCAGCGCCGTGGCGCGCCCCGGGGGCCGGCGCCGCGCGGGGGGCCCTGGCCGCGCTGTTCGCGGGCTCCGTGGCGCAGGCGGCCGGCCAGCTGCGCGCCGCGCTGCCCGACGCGGAGTGCCACGCACTAGGTGAGACACGGCCCACCCCTCCACGCCGGGAGCCCAACTTCGTTAACCTCCGTGAAGTTACGGAAGTGAAGTAGCTCGAGTCACCGCGGGTTCCCGGATGGGTGACCGTCTGGGAACCCGGACTATTAATGGCGCTGAACGCCTGGCAAATAGGGATAAAAGGCAATGACTGACTTGACTTGACGTAAGACTGCCTTGTGTACGCGGCGCTGCTGGCCACGCTGCTCGTGCACGCCCTGCTACCCGATACGCGCCGCTCCGCTCACAAGGCGCTCATTAGCCTCATGGGCCCCGTGGTGCAGGCGGCCGGCCAGCTGCGCTCCGTGCTTCCTGACGTGCAGTGCCATGCACTAGGTGAGACACGGCCCGCCCCTCTTGAAAGGTGCCTGCGACGGTAGCCCAAGCACCGTGAAGTTACGGAACTTAAGTAGCTCGACTCACCGCGGGATCTCGGATGGGTCTGGGAACCCCGGATACTAATGGCGCTGAACGCCTGGCCGATAGGGATAATGGTAATGACTGTCTTGACTAGGGTAGCCAACAATGTTCATGTAAAATGGAGGACACATGACAAGGCAAAAAACGAATCAGCACTTTTCTTTTTATAAATATTTAATTATACTAACATCATTTCTATTTCTATCCTCTCTCCATTTGCTTCTCAAGTGACAAGATTCGTTCACAAAATGCGGATGAAGATGGTCTGAGCGTCTCTTCTTTATTTTAGTCGCTAGACAGAGACAAAATATCATACATGTGTCAAGAGTTCAGAAAAAGAATATTCATGTTTTCTATTCTAAATTAAGCAATAAACAATACAACGCAGATATGAAACGATACATAGCAGATGTTAGTAATGTAATAAAATAAATGACAAAAATGTTAAAAAAAATTTTAAAATTTAAAACAAATGTTAAAAATTTACTAAACATTTGTTAAAAATGTTTAAAATGTTAAAACAAATGTTAAAAATTTACTACGCAAAGGAGGACGAGCGGACAATTGACGTCAATAGAGGACTGCCCTCCCAAATGAAGGATGATTGGCAACTCTAGTCTTGACGTAAAACTGGCTTAATATATTCAAGGAGAATTACTCATTGCGTCCAAAGCCAAAACGGACGCTGTTACGCCACTAATAGAATTTAAAAACAAAATAATTGATGTTGCAATCCAAGGAATCCAACGAGCCTTTAATCGCCGCATTGTTTACTATAAAGTATTACTTTCATAGATTCGTAAATATTTGAGAAAATGATTGTAAACGTCGGTGCTTTCATAACATTAAAACCGCCTGATTTGCCATTGCATCTCTGATCGAAACATCTAAGAGTTCGGGTTCCAACGGCAGCGTGTTTTCGACACTAGCTGTATAGGTAGATCGAATTCAGCCATTTCAAGAAAAGAATTCTATCAACTGAGTTCTCTGATCATTTGTCTTTTATTGTTTCTCCGATTAACTCCAGGCGAATGCCGCAACAATACTTCAACAAATTGACCGCGCGTGATCTTTTCCTTCTCCTAACTTGTCTCCTCCTCTCCTTAGTAACATATTTACACTTATATGCGCTGTACTACCTCACAAGTAGGAAGAGCAGCCGAAAACTGATAGATTGACGCGGTTGGGAGGAGGCGCTGACAGAGATACCATGAGCCAACGTGTAGATCGACACCGGATCTCGTGTTTCTGCGGGGTCGTAATACCACCACCTCCGCGGTTACATCATGCCCTATACTTACGGGACTAATGACCTTAGCAGTAGACGCGCTCGAAACCCTAAAATTATCAATAAATACGTTAAAATGTTTTTCATCGAAAATTGCGAATTGCTAGGGTTGTGAGCAAAAGACATAGCAGGTGGCAGTGCACCCTGGCAGGGATACCCCAAGAGTCTCCTGGTCTTACCAGTCTTCAGAGGTCATTAACTATCACACTAATTCGCTGCAAAATGACATGACCATTTTACTGACGCGCTAATGGTTACGTGAGCAAGAACGGGAAAATACAAGAACATGTAGGAAGAGTCACAGATCACCGTCACCGATCATCTCGACCTCGTGTTTCTCGTTGAACGACAGATTCATTGTTGTCGGAATGTGGCTAATGCATTTTTGCCGTTTTGCATCAGCAAAATTTTCTGCTCTTCGCAAAAGTATGAAATTTCTCTGCCTTTGCAGGTAGGTGAAATTCGTATGTCACGGATCAGGATAAGACCTGCAAATTAGTGAGCGATAAAGTGGGCTGTGGATGGTCCGCTTCCCTGTCCCCTCCCGTTGCAACGTACTGATATCGTGAATCATTACAAATGTATAATCAAATGTCAGTTGCAAGATATACTTTTCAATTGTTTTGTTTTAATGATTGTGCAAATTATACCATTCCTATTTCCCGTAAAAGTTTTTGTACGATTTGCTCCTTCAATAAATTTTATTGCACTAGAATAAGAAAATATAGGTCTAAATAAACACTCTTATTTAAGTAAGAGTAATTCATTGTGATTGGATCAATTGATTACTAAACATGACATGTATAGCTTTGAGCTTGTATTTTAAGGTAACGAGTTTCAAGATAAAAGGTTATTTAAGAGGATTAACTGACACCCGCTCGTTGCAGACATCAGTTGGGCCCCTTCCCCGCTTGGATCAAGTTATCTAAGAGTTGGAAGGGTGGTTCAACTTCTGGATGAATCAGTTCAAGCATACAAGAGGTGATTCAGTCGGTGTGAACACCTCGGCAAGTGTATCCCCGAAGTGCCTCGCGTCTCTGCGCGAAAAAGACGACGCCCACTTGGAAACTCCGGGCCACGTCACTCGCAGGATGTGGGGAACGAGGTGCACGCGCTCTTCTCGGGAGCGAAAGTCGACGGCTGGCGATTTCGCCAAAGCACGCCAAGATCGAGATTGAGACAGGATTATTGCATTTCGACCATACTTTTGGGCCACTATCGTACCCATAACGGGCCACTATCGTACCTAAGTTGCCATATCTTTTCTTTCTTGGAATTTCTGGGACTCTTCTGTCTTTCTTGGACGATCATTATGAAGATTAAATGGTACTGTTATTTACAGAGTAATGATTCACAGTACTTTACAGTACTTAATCCTTTTAGTAACAAACTTTCTAGAGAAAACAAAGTTCCAAGAACTAAATAAACTACTGATGCTACAACAGCAAATAATTTCTCAAATGGATTCTGACTTAAAATTCTAAGAGTTAAACAATAATGAGACCTGCGCCATCTCTCAAGCCTCCTTTGTTCTATCAGTGAAAAAAATAAAAAAAAGATTTTGACCTGTTATTGAGAAAATGTTTTTTATAAATTACATTAATTTCAAGCAGAAATTACGCAAAAACTACTTGTCTTTTCAAAATATTGAAAACATTCTTTAATGATCTGATCTTTTTCATTTAAGACAAAAATCATCATCTTCAATATTGTAATTTTGCAATATTAATATTTTTCCATTTTTAAAAATAAAGTTCGCCGAAAATGGAATCCGCTCCAGATTTTTTACCGTTCTTTCATGCATACGAGGAAAAAAAGAAAAAATTTGAAGCATTTTTTGAGCAAATAATAATTTAAAAATTGCCTACATTTCAAACAATATTACGCATTACCAATTAAAGGACCTACAAAACATTGATTTTGACGACACAACGAGTTAGAGGAAGAAACTTGCTATATAAAGGAATAAGATGTAACCATTTTTCGTTAGCAGGTCCGGCAATAAGAGTTTTCTGTCGAAAAATCGCCGTTTTCGGCGTACGATTACAATATTTTCTCTTCTTACGATCGAAGACGATAAAGTAAGATATTAGAATTTAGTTCTTTACTCATTTACCCTTTGTCCGAACCATTAACAGAAAAATTGGCCTAATAAACTTTCTTATACTTCGTTTTAATTTCAAAAGGGAATACGAAGCTTAATATTTTAATTTTCGATGCGTGAGGTTCCGCGACTTATGTATACAGTGTCACTGAGTCGTAATCAGTAATTTTTAATCTGTCCATAAATTGGATATGAACCATGTCGGTATCCCAACATTATATTTTTTTCTTACATTCATTGTGCAGTCATTATTCTCATTTAATTCAAAGAAATTTTTTTCGTTAGCTTGTCCGCTTAATTTTTTCTAGTTTAATGAGGAAGTTTCTTCATAAAAACTAATTTTTCTTGAATATCTGGGTTACACGTAGTTATCAACTGCAAATTCATATCCTATTTTACATACGAGTACAAATGAAACTAATCTGATTGTATCTTTAATCTGAAACATATCTTGTGACAGCCATCAAAATGTTCCAATCTAGCCTGACAATTAAGAACTCTTAATGGCGAACGAGATACGGTTGGAAATCCCCGAAGCTCCCGGAAC
The DNA here is from genome assembly GCA_964035755.1 of Teleogryllus oceanicus. Taxonomy (NCBI): domain Eukaryota; kingdom Metazoa; phylum Arthropoda; class Insecta; order Orthoptera; family Gryllidae; genus Teleogryllus; species Teleogryllus oceanicus. The sequence continues at coordinate 119,152,703 of CAXIVR010000006.1, forward strand.
ATTTTCAAATTGCTCATTGTATCTTTCTGCAGGCCATGACTTGCACAATATTTAAAGAAAAGTAACTTGAAGCTACTTCTACTCGGTGAGACAGGTATACGCGCGTTCTCCATCACGTCCGTGACTTCCTTTCTTCACGCACATGAAGGCATCTTAATGACAGTAAAAACGACCAAGTACTTTTCCCAATTCATTCTAGAATGTTTTTATACTCGAAAATAAAAAACAGGTTCTCATAATATTCTTTATACTCCTGCACCCAAGAAAGAGCCATTTATTCCCTTGACCATTGAGTGGTTTCCTTTCATAGTTCTACACCATAAGGTTCATTTTTCCCAACTTATTGCTCACTTAATAGGAGCATACTCATCATGAAACGCATAAATAATTAATTCTATATATACAGCACAGTACGAAGTTTGGTTTTTCGAGTATCACCTACACTGATACACGCACAAAGGAAGGAAATTATTCTGTCATGTGTGAATGTAGGTCTTAATCTAGGAGGAATGAACACATTGTTTTATTTGAACGTAAACTAACACATTATTGTTGTTGTTGTTTTTATTTTCTCATCTCATTGGCAAATTTGAATGAATTGCACAGATATACAGAATCAAAGCACAATACATCTATTTTTTAAAAGAAATTTATAATACATTGTTTCCCATGAATTTCCGTACTATCCTTGTTGTTGAAATAACAACTGCCTTCTGCATGGGTTTGTACAGGTCTTCATTCAAACCCAGTTGCTTAAGGCCCCACATCAGACTCCTAGGATGACTCGGTGCTTGAAACAATTATCGGGATAATGTTGACTCTATTATTATTATTATTATTATTATTATTATTATTGTTGTTGTTATTGTTGTTATTGTTGTTATTGTTGTTATTGTTGTTATTGTTATTATTAGTTTTATTATTATTATTATTATTATTATTATTATTATTCACATTACGTTTCGCCACTGGCATCCATTACAAACGGTTCTTTTACAGCACGCACGGAGAGCTAAAGTAAACTTTTTAGTATCTGTGCTAGAAATTAGACGATGCTCAAATATTCAGATAAAACGGAACCTGATGTAATATAACGTAGTACCCAATTAAGTGATTTGTATTCTTGAATTAAAATAAAATGAAAATCATAAACTCTGTCCAAAAATAGTATGCTGTATGACACACGTGGTAAGTGTTTTATTTTACTTGACCTATCGACCAAGTTCGCAACCTTTCCTACTCGCAAATTTTTACCAATCGTTTCACAAATAACTTATTATTAACAGAATGCAGTGTTTACATTGTGAATCATACTATTAATAAAAGTATCACATGAACAAAGAGATCCAAGCAGTGTCGTAGCTAGGGAGGGCGGTGCGCCCTGGGTGACATCATTTTAGAGCTGACACCATTATAAAATTTTATAGTTCGAATTATATAATTTTAATGGTTTATTTAAAAATTATATATACACATATTAATTTAATAGTTATACAATTAAATTATATATACTAAGAAATCCTAGAAAAATAATGTAAGTAAGATGCGAAACTATAAGCGGTGAGCCCCAATACTTCCGTGGTCCAAGAGTCTCGATTTCGGCGATTACTTTATCTTATCTTATTGTTAATCTTGATAAATAATCTACAAATTATCTTTAATATCGTGCAAATATACTTGTATTTTTATTAAATAATGTATAAACTATTCAGATATCGCCACTGATCCCGAGAGATAGACTCAAAGAGTCGCATTAAATCATGATGGTAAGGAGGCGAACAAGAAAGATGGTCAAAAAGGAATTACGAGGATGTAATAGTCAAAAGAGTCGGTTCAAAAGATGTTAATCTGTCAGATTAAATCTATACTGAATCCTTAACGTGAATAGAAACTTCGTAAATGAAGATGGCATGAATATTAATTTTCTGTGATGCACATTTTCAATGATTTTGTTGTAGTTGTTTTAAAATCTAGAATCGAATCGTTCTTGTAAAATATTTATATCATCCAACACTCTAATTTATGTGGAATAACTTTCAAACTTCAGAATGTGTTAAAATGCACTTAAATAAACTTTCTTAAGTGCTGAGGTATTTGAACCTTTTCTAGAGTTTTGGAGCTTCGAGCATTGAAGTGTTCCACCCCAATGGTTAACGCTTGATGAATGTGGATGTTTCTGTTGCAGCATTCATCGTGCAGTTCTCCTTCCTGGCAGCTTTCTTCTGGCTGAATGCCATGTGCATCGACATAGCGTGGGCCTTTAGGTGAGTTTTCGTTCCCATGGCTGTTGTTCTCGGCCTTTTCTTTCCCTGTTCATAAGTATTCGGGAAGAAGTGAAGTGGAGGAGGGCAGTTCGCAGACTTTAGATAATCTATAGATAATTTATGATATTACATTCATCATAACACCTATAATACTTGATAAGTCTGCACTATTGTTTTCCAAAATAATGTCTCTATTAGTGGTCCTGGATGTCTCTTCGGATGAACTGACCATCTCATGTTGCAGCCATTCTTATTTTTTGCAGACTTCAAATATTGTAGATTACTAGCCGAACGCAGTCTTCCAGCTCCGTCAGCGCTGCTACGACCTGGATTCTCTCGTGCCGCAATCGCCCCCTCCCTATCACATTCCCTAAATCAGTTTAAATGATTCATTTTCAATAAGTGTCAAGTTTTTGATACTAAGATTTTTTAATCGGAAAATAATGGTAAACAAAGGAGTTGCTCAAAAGCAATTGAAATTAAAAGAAGTTGCTACTTGCAGAGATTTCATGAAATGTTGGGCATCTGATTGGGTCGGCTTTAAGCCACGTCTTTACAAAGCAAATTTTATGAAGCATTTAACAGTAAACGTGTGAAGGAAATGCAACGGACGATGAGGTTAAGGCACTGCACTTCGCGCCGGATGTCTGTTAGGCACGAGTGATTTCATGTGATGATGATAGCAGAGAAACGGCCACCACAGTACCACATCATTTATTGATAAATTCATAATTGCTCCGGAAGTTTTACGTATCCGGCCTCTGATACTTGGTTGTTTATGTCTTGTCAGAGACATGAAAGAAGGAAGCGAAGAAAAGTAAATGAAGAAGAAAAGAATACCGTAACGGAATTATGAACAAATTTCTACCACTCGTGACCCTGGTAATAGTGTCCATGAAACATATTCTGCTTTGGATATTGAAATTTGAAACTAGTAACGTAAGGGGAAATAAAAATCTCTCAACAATACATCTGGACAGGAAAAATATTTTTAAATCATATTTTAAAATGCAACCTAATTCATTTTCTTTCTACTTAGAAGTACAGTTCGGAGTAGATGGTGTAATTTTACTTTGTTTCTATCAGTTATATAATTCTGATAATTTAGAGTCATTTCCGAACGTAAACAAATTGTTAATTAAAATTATTTAATTTTAATTTAGGACATTGCAAAGTTGCCGCCCGTTCTATGTATTAAGCATTGAACCTCATTAATAAATAAGATACATAATAAAGAAGGAACATAATGAAACCCTCATGTCGGGCGAAGGTTGTCTCCGCGGCGTTTGAGGTCACGGTTCCGCCTGGCGGCGGCAGCGCGAGGCGCCGCGTCGTTTGGGGCGGGGTGGGGCGGGGGGAGAGGAGGGGGGGGGGCGGCAGCAGCGGTGGCGCCGTCGCTATCTAGGTGCCTTGGAAAGTCGCAGGCGACAACAGCCCGCGTCAAACGCCGCCCACCGGAATGGAGGAATAAATATTTTTAAATGAAGTGCGTGAAAGGTTCGCACAATCTTGCGATCGTGATTGATATTTTTTGCTGTGATCGATAGGTAAAGACAAAAAATGAGATTGAGCTAGAAACAATAATTTTCTTAACGAAATATTATCTCCCCTTCCAAGATTTGATAAATCTACTGCTACTATGAATTAGGTTCAACTCCACTTCGTTTATTCGACCCCACGACAATTCATGTTTTTAAAATACCAGTCATTTCGACTTGCCACAGCTATCTGTTCATATAATAAGCTCATCTCATAAGATCATGGTTCCGCCTAGGATTTTCTTAGGATATTGGTCTGGCTTTACCAGTTCCGATAGTTTCCAGAGTATTTCCGAAATCCCCATCAGATTACTATACAATCTTCATGCGTGCGGCTACAGTAGCCCTACGTTCACTAGGAGAGTCAAATTGACCTAATTCGTTCAAATCTGTTACCCTGGAACTTCGAAAAGCATTAGGTACGTGTTTCAAGATGCTTTAACTAGTTGTTATCATTCTCCAAAGGCATTTGATAGCGAGTTTATAGATAATCTTACAAACTAAGTGGATGGTTCTATGGCAACTAATCATTGCAGATGTATACAAAACAAATGTACTAAGACAAAGTTATGCCATTAAGTTATTAAATAACATTAAAGCATTAAGGCTAAACCAATTGTTAAGAGACAACTTAAGTGGATATTCATAGTCAGACAATCCTTGATCTAGTATTCCCCTATATAAATATAAAAGTACGAGAGCCGCCAAAAGAAACCATTCATGCCTTGATAGAAGTTAATACATAATTCAGAGAAAAAATATAAATTCAAGAGAAATATTGAAAAAAGTAGAAGAGACTATTCAAATTTTAAAACTGATCAATTATTAAAAAAAACCAAATATTAAAAAAAAGAAGAACTACAAAATTGAAAAGGATAGAAGGTAAAATCCATACATGAGTTGACACCATATAATACAAAAAAGGTGCACACTGACTAAAACGGAAAAAGGATGTGAAGAAATAAGAATGATGTACAAAAAGAGAAATGAAGCATATAAAATACATAAAATAACACGAAACTCTAAAACGTGCAAATAATAGAAAAAGATACGACGTAATGAAGTTAAATTAGTTAAGAAAAAGAAGATAGAATATTATAAAATATACTATTGAAGAATACTATCGATATATCTATCTGATTTATCTATTATCTATCTAATGAAATAACGGATATTGCAAATAAATTACACAAAGAATTATAAAATGTCTGTGAGCAAAAGCCAATTATTCTATTGAAATCGTTAATCAACCTCAACCAATATTCTATTCAGAAATGACATTCAATACAATTTGTTTACAAACTCTTAGGGAAAAAATCGCTAAAAACCACACTTCAACAAATTACTAGAATAATAGGAGTTTGTTGAGGTGTGACAGAATTGCCAAACTTAAATTCACTTCATTAGGTAGTCTCTGAAGGCCTTCAGTTTTCAGGTGTTTAAATACCCTACGGGACAGAGCTTCAGAAAGGCCGCTCGTTGTAAAGATCAGAAGTAATGTTGAGCTTTAGACAACAGGCGCACTGTTTCTGAATGCTTACCCTGGACAGTGGACAAATATTTACTCTTAAGACGTCAACAGGTTCTTACAGAGCTTCTCGGCGTTTCCAAGACGTCACATCTGTGGAGAAACGACTGGTTATAAGAAAAACTCTGTAAACATCTAACAAATTAAAATGATGTACTAATTAAGAATAGACAACCTTTTTGTTTAATATTCTCATTTTATGTTTTGATTATTGTTTCTTATTCTCATTTCCAGTAATATTATTTTAACGTAAATATTTTTTTTTCTTTTGCCCTTTTTGCTTTTATGATCCCTTTGTGTATATTCATCTCAAGCAATGGCAGAGGATGAACATGTCACAATTTTTGGTAAAAGTGACCAGGATCCTTTAACGGCTAGGGTTCGAAAACATAATTTGTATATGTATGTTTATCTTGCATGTTTATCTTGTATATGTATCTATCTTTATATGTATGTTTATCGCCGTTGTCCGCTCGCCGTTGTCCGCTCGCCGTTGAACGCTCGCCGTTGAACGCTCGCCGTTGTCAGCTCGCCCTGGCCGCTCCCCCCGGCGGTTCACCCCGGCAGCACCAAATGACACTCACCCTGTCCGCTCGCCATGCCCACTCGCCCTTCGATGTCTGTTTACTCTGCCCACCTTTCTGTAATTCCCGTCAGCCCGCCCTACCTGCCCGCCCTACCTGCCCGCCCTACCTGCCCGCCCTGACTATTCGCCTGCCTACCTCTAGTTACGCAATTCCGTGTGCGCAGTGGATTCCGGGCCATGCAGGGCAGCATCACGGAGCGCGACCGCCGCAAGTTCCTCTACTACTCGGCGTACGCGTGGGGCAGTCCCGCCGTCATCAGCGCAGTCACCGCTGTGCTCGAGTTCGCCCAGGGGCTGCCCGAGCACCTGCTGCGGCCCAACTTCGGAAAGCGCACCTGCTGGTTTTACAGTGAGTCAACGTTACTTCACGTTCTGCAAAAAGGACAATGCGCTAATGATTCTGGTGTTTTTGTGTTTATTATATCACGTGCACTTTTAAAGTTACATGAAATCGTGAATCAACCTTTGGCTTTCAGTTAGGTAACCAATTAAAAGGAAGTTTGCTCTATGATTTCATTCCTAGCAGATTCCTGTTATACTAGATACATACTGAGAACTAAACGCAATGTTTGCAGTTGTGTTCTCCAGTGCATTTCAGATTTGATAAGTAACAAACCTATCAAAAGGACAAGCCTATTTATAGCATTAACTGGTCGAAAAGTCGTTGAAGCAACAGCTCTTTTGTTGGTGGTTAAATCATCAAAAAATCACCGAAAATCAGATACATGCTTCTTAAAAGACTCCTTAAATACTCGTGACACGCAAAAACAATGGTAAAGCACATCATTTCCTTCATCGCATCTACTCTTTGCCCCCCAATCCATGGCTTCCGCGTAATGATCCTGACTAGGGATGGATCGTGGATGTCGATGTTTTGAAAATACTCATGTTTTTTTGTAAAATCATCGATGTATTTAACTTCGATTTTTTGAAGCGCACATTTTTTAACACTGATGTTTTTTGTTCCATAATTTTAGGCGATTAATATTGAGTGAAAAAATACCATCATAATTAAACTTGTAACATTTTTTAGATATCCATAAATTGGACATTCTTCCGACCAAAGTAAGCAAGGGTGTAAAATAGTTTAAATATAGGTTTCGTCCATAAATGTAGTGAACATTTTTTTTAAATTATCGAATCGGAAAATAAAACTTTTGATAATTGTCATGTTTTTACTTTCCTTTCTTAGTTAATCTCAATTAAAAATTAATTTTTTTAAAACATCGATGTTTAAAAGTATTTATGGTTTTAGAACATGGATAGTTATGAACATGGATAATAACACATTTTGTTAACATGGATAATTTAATTTTGAACATCGATGCTTTCTTGGTGATGAAGCATTCCTAATCACCTTAGGCGACTCAGAGCATCAATTGATTTCACTGCAGCCTCTGAAACCGGAAGGTCCCTGGGTTCGAATCCTGACGACGGTGGATTTTCGATCCTTCCTTAATAGCCGCTGTCTGAAGCCGTTAATATTTATATCCGTTAATATTTATATAATTAATAGCCGTTGATCAAGCGGCCGGCCGGCTGATCTGACCGGTGTTTTTCTATGGTTTCTCCGATCAACACCTGCCGGATCAGTAACTTAACAAACGAACTACTAACCGTGGGTGATCCTTCCTTCCCCATCCTCGTCCTATCCTTACCTCTTACACACACATTTACATGCCCTACATACACTTCCACTCATGCAGACCAATTGGGGCTTGTCCAGACGGGGCGGCGACCCGCTGGTGAGATATACCTATTTGTGGAAAACCCCAATAACCGACGTGTACGTCGGCGCCGGATCTCACCTGCCAGCAAAGGACGGTCTCCGCCACCTTCCGAAAAACATGCTCTACACTTACAGAAATAATAACCTCAGCAGTTGACACATCCGGAAACACGAACTGATCAATGAGTTAAAGAAACATCGATGGTTTAGGGGCGACGTGTTCTTAACATGGATGTTTTATTTTTGAACATCGCTGTTTTCCTCATCCTGCCGTGTCCGTGCGCAGGCAAGATGGCGACGTTGGCGTACTTCTACGGGCCGATGGCGGCGCTGCTGCTGGCGAACGTGGCGCTGTTCGCGTACACGCGGCGGGGGCGGCGGCGCGGGCGGCGCCGGCGGCGCGCTGCGCGGCGACCGCAAACGGTGGGTGGCGCCACGAATCCGGCGCTTCTATTCCGTGTTGACAGTTATTTTGAGCTGTCCGGATGATGCCGCGTCGAAGGCTGGGGTGCCGACGTTTCGACCGACATATCGGGGTCCTCTTCAGGCTGTGCTACCTGAAGAGGACCGCGATATGTCGTATATTGATTCAGTGGTGAGGTGTAGTTGACATCTACATAATTGGAATGATTGTAGGCGTTGTCATTGTCAACAATATTGTTGACAATGACAACGCCTACAATCATTCCAATTACGCGATATGTCGGTCGAAATGTCGGCACCCCATCCTTCGACGCGGCGTCACCCGGACAGCCCAGATCATGACTCTGGCCGCGGAAGCCTACGATACCAATTATTTTTAAGGCTCCGCGAAGGATGATCCTAAAATGTGTCACCATGTCCATTTCATTTGTTTAGGAATTTTTTAAAATATTTTTTTTTAATTATTACAATGCTGGAATGAATTTTTGAAAATAATTCAGGCTGATAAGGGTTAATGTCCGATCCTACTGAATACATCTTTGGGGCACCAGAATCACATTGATCATCCCAAAATTTCAGTCTAAAATTTTAAAAATCAATGCCAATGTTCCCTGTATTTTCGAACGTGATTTGAACTAATTTTAAAATGCCAACAGTTGAAAAAATAAATTATCGTTAAAATATGTTCAAACATTGTAGAGCCATATCAACGTGTTTGCTATAAATCTGATAAATAAATGCCTAGAAATAAAACGTCTAAAAAATGTAAGCCTCTGGACTTGCTTTAGTTATTTTGAAGTGTTGTTGATTCACATGTGCGTCAACTGTATTGAGAGAAAGTGTATTCTTTGTTAGTTATGTGAGTCAACAAAATGCATTAGTTGTCCACATGAACATATTGAATGTAAACGTTTACATTATATAAAAAGTCAATATCGAAAAAAAACTGTCATCATATGCGTCAAGTCGGCAATAGAAAACATTTTGTAAGTAGATGAGTTTCTAGCGTGAGTAGGAACAAGTTCGTAATAGTGTTGATTGGTGCGCAGGCTGATGCTGTACCTGAAGCTGTTCTGCCTGATGGGGGTGACGTGGGTGACGGAGATCATCTCCTGGGCTGAGGGCTCCGACGGCGTCTATTGGTACGTCACAGACGCCATCAACCTCCTCCGAGGCCTCTTCATCTTCGTGCTCTTCTGCTGCAAACCTAAGGTGAGGAAACCGGGAGCGCTAGTTCAGTGCATCAACTGATGTCACTGCAGCGCCTCTGACCGGGAGGTCCTAGGTTCGAGTCCTGACGGCGGCAGGATTTTTGACACTAGCTTTTCAGCTAGGTCGAATTCAGTCGCTGTCTGAAGGAGAATTCTAATGGGTGGCTGCTCTGATCGGTAGTTTTCCGTGGTTTCTCCGATAAGCACCAGGCGAATCCTGGAGCAGTACCCTATTAAACGGGCCACGGACCGCGCGCGATCTGTCCTTCCTCTCCTTGTCCTATCCTTTCCCTTTACACACACACACACACACACACACACACACACACACACTAACATGCACTACACTACCACATATTCTGGGAGACCGGTCTGGAACTTAGAGCTTGTCCCGGCTTGGGCGGTGCCCCGCTGGTGGGAGAGTCTTGGTTAGGGGGAAACCCCAGTAGTCGACGGTAGGTCGGCGCCGGATCTCGCCATCTAGCGGGGCAAGGTCACCGCCATCTCCCGAGAAAAATCATGCACTACACTAACGAGACTAATGACCAAAGCTGTTGACGCGCCCGAAAACACGCAAAAATCAATCAATCAATCAATCTAAGGTGAGGAATGAGAATAAACCTCTGGAAGCTGATTTTTGTTTACATTGTCTAATTAAAAGACACGGGTGTCAGAAGTTTTAAGTTTGAATTTATAACAATGATGGAAGTATGTGGCGCCCATAACTATCAGATTATTTGCTTTAGAGCTGAAACTTGGTAAATAAGTCAGGAGTAAGAGCCGGTTGTGCCAATCCAAAGATCATTAAGTTATTTTAGTTTGCAATTAGTTTCTTTCTATTACTGGTGGAACAGAAGATTGCATTTACAAAAGTGATTCCGATTTTCATTAACACACATGAAATTCTGAAAACTCCTGAGTTAAAAATATGTATTTGAATATGTTCTACATCCCCAATATTAAAGTCATATATTTCTTGCTCAATGCAATTCATCCCTTAATTTTATATCTTTAAATGATGGCATACACTATTTAAAAAAGAATATGAGTAGTTGTTAAGTAATAATTTGAGATACTACGAGAAGAAAACGTTTCGACATCCCAAGTATTTCCGATAATTTACCGTTATTTTCGTATATTCCTAACAATTAAAAAATTTTTTAATTTCGATGACTTGGCCTCTGAATTTTCCGCCGGTATTCACTTTATTATGCCTCAAGTCAGTCTTCTTAATCATTACAGACAATTTACGAATGACCTTAGATACGAAATTGCGATGAAAGGAACGTATTAAAAAGGAAAAATAAAGAACTGAATTTCAAATATTGATAACTCCTGAGATGTACTCCTCAGCTCGCATATTTGAAATAAATTTTTGGTTTGTAACCTAATTCTAAACCTGATTTTGCTTTGTGGTATTCATCTATGGAGTAGTGAAAAAATTATGATAAAAGTAAATTTAAAAAGACTTTTCAAAACAGAAAACCTACTATGATACATAGTATATTATCCTGAAAATTAGGAATAGTAATAGGTATGGTAGTGATCATAAATTCCCTGATCACTCTAATGTAAAAAGAAATTCGTTGCTAAACACGATTCAAGGATTATAAAACTCAGCTTCCTTCTGAGTAACAAAATCTGCTAAAAAGTTACATCTTTTTAATTACTTTAATTGGCAATAATATACAAAAATAAGGAAAAATTTTGGGCAATAAGGAGTGAGTGTTAAGAAACTATTTTTAAATTGGCTTTACAGTAATATACAGAGTGGCTCAGAATTCGGTTGTTTATGCATTTTATTTTAACATCTTTTTTACCTTTTTCTAGTACTTTTGAGACGTAAGATATTATGGAGTTTAAACTTGAACAACTTAATTGTTAGAGCTCAGGCTTCCGCGGCCGGAGTCAGTAGTTACTTGGCTGTCCGGGAGACGCCACGTCCTAAGAGAAAGTGGCAACGTTTCGACCACCATTCAGCGACCTTCCTCAGGGCTAATTGCCCGACCTAGGCACAGGTGCCAACGTTTCGGCCATCATTCTGCGACCGTTTTCAGGGTGAAATGCAGGCATCTCCGTCGCAGAATTACGAACGAAACGTTGGCACCAGTGCCTAGGACTCAGCATCACCGGATCACCCGAACAGCCATTTAATTGAATCAGCATGAGGAGAAAGGGAACAAGTCAAAACTGCAATTTTTTAAAATGTTGTAAAGTTGCTCTTTAAGGCAAGGCAAGTACAGTGAAGAAAGTAATCACATTATAACAATGTTCAGACTATCATTAGTGAATTCACACAGCAAAATTGGACAGGATAATATAACATGAGTGAGAATTATTTAATGTTTTTTCCTCCCCAAAAGGGGCAATAAATTACTTGTTCCCTTCCTCCTCAGCATGATTCATTTGTAAAAGGTACATATTCACACCACCCTCACTGCTGATATTTGCTCTGGAGGTAAATAAACGGAAGTGTGGTGTGGTGAAGCGTGGTGATTTTTTTTTTTAATTTGTTGCGTCCACATCTTGACGCAACGCGTCTCCAAGCCCCTTAAGGGGCGTTGAGCGCATTCTTTGGAGTAATCCTCCGTTAATTACTAAGTCAAGTCTCGTCACGTCGCAGTCAGTCAGTGCCTTTTATCCCTTCGGCCAGGGGCTCGACGACGTTAGATCCCGGGGTTCCTGGCCGGTCACCCAACCAAGAACCCGCAAGTCTCGAATTCGCTTAACCTTCGTGACTTCACGGAGCGTAGTAAACGAATTCGGCTAGCGCCGCCGACTCTTTGGTGACGCGTGGGCGTGTGGCTCCGCAGGTGCTGAAGCTGCTGCGGCGGCGCGTGCGCGAGCTGTGGCGGTGCGCGGCGGGCGGCTGCTGGCGCTCGGCCGGCGCGGGCGGCGGGGGGTGGCCCGGGCGCCGGGCGCAGCAGCACGCTCTGGTCGCTGGTGCGCGCCTCGCAGAAGGGCGGCGGCGGCGGCGGCGGCGGGGGCAGGGGCGGCGGGGCGACAGCCGTCAGCAGCAGCGCCACCTCCGCCAGCACGCTGCACACGACGCTGCCCCTCGCGGTGCTCTCCACAGACGCCCCCGCACCCGCCCCCGCCCCCGGCTCCGCGCGCCCCGCCGCCGACGCTCCATCCGTCCCCACGCCCAGCAACGAGAACGGCAGCTCACCGTGAACTTCTCAAGGTGCGTGCGCACAGGTTGTGTTCCGGATGCAGTGGCGTAGCGCGGGTGTCAGCTCCCCGGGGCGGAGGAAAATTTCGCCGCCCCCTTATTTATATTTTTCAATTTAAACGATTAAAATATACGAGCTTGGACAACGTATCCGCATGTCAAACCTACAATTAGATAAATAGAAAACGAAAATAAAATATTTATTACAAAGCCAAATGTATATGTACACGAACAATATTTTTTTTCATTAAAGTTCAATAATTTAAAGTTATTACACGTACATATGAGCATTAAAATCGCAGTTTGGAAAGCGCATACATATGCGAATCAGTTAATGTGAACTGACGATTGACCATCTATCAATGAAACTTTCTTTGTATTATCAAAGCATCACTCACGGACTTCTCTGAAGGGACTTATCGCTACTGTAATCTATTTTGCAGGTGTTATTATACAATACAATTCACTTCTACACTATTCTTTATTTGATAGAAGTCATTCTCACTAATATTAGAAATTAAGAATCCAAGCACAAAATAAAACACGAGGAATCCCTACAAGTCACTGCAGACGGTGTTGTCAGTCGCTCAATTAGCAATATGTCATTCTTATACGTTCATTAAAGAAGTCGCCACAGAATAAGTAATGAAAAATTTCCTGCTCGTTTCAATCCGTCCAAATCGTAGGTGCGACAAAAATACGAAATGAAATGGTTCAATTTTTTTACAAGATATGATTTGTTGAAGTTTTGCTACCTCCTTAAAGTGCCGCCCGGGGCGGCCGCCCCTGCCGCCCCCACTTCGCCACGCCACTGTCTGGACGTAACATGAAATTCTTACGGGAGTTCTCCTTTTTCCCCATTTAGTCTCTTCTGCTTTTAATGTTCGCCCATTTCATTCATATCCCTCCTTTGCCTTCCCATCACTATCTCTACAATGATGGTAGCTCACCGTTCACTCGCTTTTACTTGCATTTACATGCATCCGCTGACTTGCTCGTAGGAATGAAAATGATGTGCAAGTATTGAATTTTGTCGCAAATAATTTTGTCACTTACTTTATGGTATTCGGTAGAATCTTCCTCAATGAACTATTTTGTTGTTTATACTTGGAATATTTACATTGATGTTCACACTTTACTTCAATATATGCTTTATGGTATTCAAAGTGCAAAAAGCGAAGACTAATAATTCATCCAATCCCAATTTGATTGTAATGAAAATGTGTTATACAATAAAATAAGATTTTTAATCACTTATGAGATTTAGCATTCCGAGTTGATGAACTTTATCAAAGTGATTCTCTCCGGTTAAAAAAAGCTCTAGTACGTCAGGCGCATCCCTAAATATGTTTATCAATTGCATTCATTTAAACAGTGAAAGACTTGTTCCGTTTGTTCATTCTATTATAATACCTTCAGAGCTAAGCGCCTAACATTCGGTGCTGATTCTGAAGCTCCTGGACCACTTCGAGAGGCTAAAGAGTTTGAAAGTTTGAGGAGCAGTTATAAATTAGATTTAAATTAGATACCCATTCCTCAAGATTAGGCGAGAGGGGGAAGGCTCACCTAAAATCTACCAACTATGAAGCTTTCACCACGTAGGGAGGTAGTATAGGGAGTATTTAAAAGCACGGGGAGTGGATTAATTTCTCTCAGAATGCCCGCCTGGCAAACACTTTTCCTAGTGGTTCGATATTTCATTTCAGCTTGACCGCATTTCTTTAAATACAGTTAAACAGTGCCAACATCTCCTTAAGGACTCGAGAGTGGTGTCCTAACAAGAAAATTCAATATCAGGGTAATAAGCACAACGTCTGACAAGAATAATTGAACTTGCACTAAATCACTCGTTTAATTTGTGCATGTCTTCAGAGCAAGTTTTGAGGGCGAATTTAATTTCATGTGTCCGTTTATGCAAAAGATAAATGTTTTTAGAATGGGCCGCGTTGCGGAATATTACCATCCGTACCTGGTATATGATAGGCAATGGAAGAAAGGGGGTACTGGGTGTTGGGTGGAGGCAACATGTTGCTATATGTTTCGGCAGGGCTAATACGCCTATGAACTTCACTAAGAATATTCACCTGCACATTTAATTTCATAAATTATTATTTTGTTTGCAGAAAATATTTAAAAAATATAATTTTGTGAGCACAATTGTATCTTCCATTATCAACGTAAAAGTTGTGTTATACACAAGGATTAAATTTCCATTGCTTCCAAATTGGAAGCACACTAAATGCTTTAGTTTTTCCCCGTTCAACAAATATTTTGAAGAAACAAAATGTGATTGTTCGTATATATACGCCCCCTCTCTAATTCGCAATCCACAGGTCGCCACTGACGATAATGAATAAAATAATGCATGGCACGCGAGGGACAAAAGTTAACCCATTTGTATTCGTAAGGATTAGCCTCTTCGCTCCTACCGTCGGTCCTCTTAAACAGTCTCACTTAAGAATAAAATCTTAATTGACTCTCGCGTACCCTAAATTACTATTACCAACTTCCAAAAAAGTAATTTATTGTGAAATTAAATAAAGTAAATAATAAGTCACCATCACCCAAAATTAATGCAATTTCAGTTGAAAAGTGTTTCTATTACAAATATGTGTATAAACATGAAATATGTCTGTACTCATTTTTAAGATATTGCAGGCGTTTATTAACTGACTTAGAAAATACAAGGATTAAGCGATTGTCCCCGAAAAGTTTTTCTCTTTTCAAAAACTATTTATAATGTTTTGTTTCTGTTTCTTCTTTCTCTTACTCATCCTATTCAATATCTATTCTTTTAAATGTCAGAATTTTATTTTACCAAAATCGAACAAAACGTTACACCTGAAATTTTATTTACATTTCACGGTTGTTTTCATGCACCTAGAATTCGTTAATTTAATTATTTCCCTATTGCTCTAAAATTGCAACAGTGCATTAAAATATAAACGAGGCAATATCTACTCATATCGTTTATCGTCATTTCTTCTCGTATCGTTTAACAATTTTGTTCCCTCTCGTCTTCACACAACTCCACTAGTTTGATAATATGACCACCGATGTCCCAAAAGAGATTGTTTTATGCTCAAAATTAATTCCACTGTTTGTTTCTTCTGTGTAGGCAACTGCAACAGCACGACAACAAAGTCTGCAGACAGCGATGACAACAAAGTCTGTGGGATCACAAGTCAACGAAACAGTCACCTCAGCCTGCGTGAAGGGGTTGAAGTTCTAAGACATACGTTTCAAATACGGGCTTGAGCATAGTTCTTGATAGAATGAACCTATCGATTGTTATGAATCGAACCTTCTGGAATGAGGAAGTACTGATTCAAACCATTCCTTTAATTTGCATTCAGCAAATAAGCAAAAGCGGCATTTCTTAAAAGTGTCAAAAGTGCCCAATCTTATAATGATGAAGATTTTGGTCAAGGATCTAAGAGTCCAAGAAGCTACCGGATTCTTGTTTCAGTGAAATGGCGAAAAAGATAATGGTATTTTGAAATAAAACATATTTTGAAAACGTTTCAGAAAAACGAAATTATTTTAAGAATTTCGCACTCTTCAGTTTTATAGAGTAATATTATAGGACAGAATGATACACTGAATTAATGAAAAATATAAAGTCATATTCAAATGTGTGATTTTAATAATTAAATAGGTCTACATTACAACTGTATACAACCATTTAAAAGTGCGTGGAATGTTTATAGACTTCATGTGAATAGGCAATTATACAACTGATGAAAGTTCATCTGAGCTTTTATCCGAGAAAGGTTACACATTCTTCTCATAATCTAACAAAGTTTGTCACAAATTAATAAAAGATATTATGAGATCCATCATCTTACAATAACATACGAGATTGTTGTCTGCTCAATGTAAATGAGTTAGTTTGCCTGGGTTATTAAATGATATTCTCAATGGTACAAACCATATCAGTGCAGTTGACATTGAATTAACAATTCTGCAATTTGTATTTTTATACATGTTCCTAATTATTAATTTTGTTATTTTCAACCACAAAATAAAATTTCTAACATTAAGCCTTGATTCTTTACATTCAAACTCTTAGTAGTGTCCACAAATGCCTACCTGCCGTCACATATCCTTTAATTCTTATGGTACGATCATCATGCTTATTGTTAAGTTTGTTCGTGGGAATTTAAATGCTCCCTTTAAATGTTCCTGCTGAGATTGCGTATGTATTACGAGTACATACAAGTGAAGTCGCGTATTACGAGTTCAACAAGTGAAGATTCTCAAGTGATTACAGTTAATATCCAGCAAATTAGCACTGCCAATGGCTAATTTGTAGCAATTATTCAAATTTACTCGTTTTTTATTCAGTTATACAAAATTTCAAAATGCCCCCTCTGACCTCGCAAGCCACACCCCATTACACCTGTCGCTATTTCGTCGCTGTTCCATTCGTTGTTTCTGATAGGTACAAAGATCATAAATTAGTTCCTTGTCGTCAAAATAGTGCAGTCAGGGTAGGTAAAAAGAAGAGCGCGGAAGTTCAGGTATTTATTTTACCTAAAATAGGCAATAAAAAAGGAATATATTTTTACTAAAATCGATCTGCAATAAGGCACTTATGTAGCCGTATTTCATTTCTAAAATTTGAGGTACCGGAACGCTCCCCAAATGATTTATTAATTTAATATTGGTATATATTTTTAATATAATTTAATAAATATATTCCCGAGGTACCGGAACGACGTTCCGTTTGCGTTCCGCCAGAAATCATGCTCTGTACGTAGGATTTAGGTATGAAAGTAGGGGTGCAAAAAGACATTTAAACAATGAAAAATCACAATTTAAAAAGAATGGTTGAACAAAATTAATAATAAAAATTATTCACATTTTTAATTCACATTGACACTTACGTGGAAGGAAACTATCATTTATTTGTAATCTTGATTGGTCATGACCATCCGGTACGATAACTACGAATTTGTTTTACATGCGACTCTGTCTCTACAAAATGCTAGGGGACTCCCGTTTTTACTTCCCGATACTTGTGGACTCCCTATTGAATCTTGAAATGGCATCACTGAAAACGGAATTATAGTTTTCGTTCTTCATACTTGTTTAATCTCCAGCACCGAGAAAGGAATATCATATATATATTGTGACTGTACTTACCTCAATTTTCCCATCTGGGAATCCACCATCAACTGAGGCATTGATCACACATTAAATTTTGATGGCAATAACTGCCGTTTCTGAAATTGATGAAAGGACAAGGGATTTCTTTAGGGGGGAGCGCCTTTATGAGGAGGATGTTGGCTATGGTTTTCCATACATTCTCTTTCATCATATCCTTTCATTAATCACTAGTTTGCCATTTTCTATAATTGAATATTTATTCATCAAGAAAGCATAATCTAAAAAGACCCTGTTACAATCACCTGCATGATCTGCAGTCTTACATGATATTGCATCACTAGAACTTAATATATAATATTGATCCTATTACTGGATTACTCCGACCAATAACTACATGAATCTGTTGCTAATCGGCATTGGAATCATGGTTGCAACCGTTATAAATATTGCATGTGTATCGCATTTGCTTATTCCCCTACCTACATACCGATTCATTACTACGCCCTACCCCATTAATACATTTCCTGGCCAATGTGGCTGTGCTGACTTCACTGAAGTTACATGATTATTAAATGTTCGTCTACTCAGCCTGGATTTCCCGCCCTCTTGGTGCAGGAACACAGCTGCGGTTGTTCAAGGCCTTCACGCCACGACGTGGCGTGGGGCCCCCCCTCTCGCGTCGCCACTAGCTGGTTTTCGGGGTCGTCACTCCGATTCCGGTGTTTCGTTGTCCGATCACACGCCTTCGACGTTCTCGTGCGAGTTCAGTCTTCTTACGATAACGCGTTTTATTAACATCGTCCGTTTATCGCTCTGTCCATACACTTCCCCCATTTGATTTTCCGATGTTAGCCGATTACACGTCCATTATTCATCCACATCACATTTCCCGTGCGCGCCATCTCCACTCCCTCTCCTCTCTCTTTTGTTCCGCCTCGCGTCTCCTCTCGCCCCGCGCGACTCGTTCCCCGGACTCGTTCGTGACTCTCCTGTCCTTCTGCGCGCCCGATTCAAATAGGCATCGTTTTTACTATTGACTGGTGGTATGACCATTAGGTCATTATATATATATATATATATATATATATATGTGTGTGTGTATATATAGACACACACACACACACGTTGAGATTTGTCGTCAAAAGGGATCGGAGGCCACATTCAAATGTAGGAAGGAATTTCTCTTGTGTAAACAAAGCCAGACGGCATCAATGTAAAAAATAAAAAATAACTGGTATAATTTTCCTTTCTCATTGAGATATTTAACATTACCTGACTCTTGAGCCTCCTCTTACATAGAAAGACAAAACATGATCGTGCCTTCGTGCTCTCCAGGCTGGTGAGGTATGTTTTCGGCTTAATCGATATCAGTACTAGGAGAAAACTAGGAAAATAATTACGAAAAGAAGAAATGTGCAAAAATAAAGCAAGATTTCAAAAATACCAGTCCTAAGCTAAAACAGCCAAAAAAATGGAAAAGGAAAATCTATTAAAACAACTCCAGATGTACAATTAAGTGTTTCGTAATGTTAAAAAACACACAAAATCGTTCCGGGCTCTAGTAATAAGAGTGGTACGACATACTAATCGCAATCATTCACCGAAGGCTTGGAGGATCAAAGAATGTTGAATTGAATACTTCATCAGAACTCGAGTCACTAAAACGGTAAGTTTGTGAAGCAACAAAATGCTCGTAATTCCGGATGTTTTGTTGAAAATTGTGCTGAAAATTATGACGTGCTCGGCAAATATTTCTTCAGCATTTCCTTCTCTTATGCCTTGTCCGTGGCAATATTTAAGAAGGATTCAGAGTGGCCATGAACCTGGAAACAAAGAGAGAGAGAGAGAGAAGAAAAGAAAAAACAGGAATTTGTTGAAGCTTGAAAAATTCGGGAAAGGAACAGGAAATTTTAAAACAGTTTTTTCTCTCCTTATTTTAAGTGTTACCGTTGGCCATGATTACAGATTCCTTTACGTGAATACACTTATATAGCATTTTCATCGCTCAGTTTTTCAGCGGTCTTTTCAAATATTTCTTCAATAACGTCAGTGATGGCTATACACTTTTCTGAAACCTTTTGTGATATAAATATAATTTTTGTTTTTTAATTGTTTCTTAATTTCACTTTCTGTTGTACTTTTTATGCAATGAACCCAAAATTGTTTTCAGTTTATTTAAAATAAAGCCGTATTTTGAAAATTTTAAGATTATGGCACATTGCAAACCCTCTGGAAGACAATTGCGTCTCTAATTTCAGCTTTCAATATGTTTATATTCGAGAGATATTTGCAAAACCATATTTCATATTGTACAGTGAGGAGCATCTATATGTAGCGAAAGAAATGCCATTCCTCTCTGTGCTAAGTTCAATCATGAGCTTCTTTCTGGTAGCGTTTCGAGTTCTGAAGTAAGTTTTCTCTCGTGTAATGTTCAGTGATATATAGCTAAGGGGTAAGTGCTGAGAAATCGATTACGAGAATCGTGAGAACTGTAAATGATAAATTTCGGGTTATCATTTAGTAATTAAAATTTGTTGATCTGTGAAGATATTTTCCTTCTTTTAAATCGAGCGTTCGATGAGTGTGCCTCATAAAATATCAAAAAATTTTGAACGATGAGTTCCTCATGATTTTTTCACACCCTTCGTGTTATCGTCCAATACAACTCAATAATGTAAGAAAATATCCTGAAGAACTTAACAGGAAATTTTTCAAAGATGTGAGGAGAATTATATTAAGTCGTATGAAGCAAATTTTAAATAGTTTGTGTCTAACATGAAACAAACTTGTAAACGCTTATAGATTGTTGCTAGTTATGACACAAAAGAATGTTCTTTCTATTAAAATACAATATATTGGCTATAGTTCCATTAACATAGATTTCTTTAAGTTTAATAGAAGCTACGTGTATGTTTTATTAAACTAACTCCCAAAACAATTTCGTGAATCTTTAAGTACCACGGAATCAGATATATGAAATGTGACAGATGAAGAAATCTGGATAAATTGTTTCCTTGGTGTAATCTGGACTAAAAAAGGAGTCAGAGCAGGTCAAGAGCATTTTTGAAGAAACGAGTAGTCTTCGCATAATTTTAGTTTGAAATAAAGGCAATTTATAACAATTGTTTACATTTTTAAAACGTTGTTTTACACATTAAATTACATTCTTTTTTTAAATTATCAAACGCAAAATGCATAAGATAAGATACAATATTATACATAATCAGTACGAACCATAATGACTCTCAAGATTCTGAGATCCACCCAAAAGTATTCGAAATTCACAAAACACATTTCAACGCGAAATTTAAAAACCTACTAACTTGAACTAATGTACCTAGTATTCACATCAATCAGTTTCTCTTGTTTTAAATTCTAGGCATGAATTTGAACAGTAGAACGGTTCCAAAGAGATAAAAACATAATTCCTTCTTGGCTATTGAGATACTCGAAGTGTTCGCGCTCAAAATCTTTTAAACGCTTCCATGCAAGATGTTTCCACCAGTTTGCGATGTCACACGATAGATAGCGCTGAGATGCTTTCCGACGCGAGATAAGTCAAAGCGTTCCGCGACGGACAACAGTCTGAAGTCGAGGGAAAAAACTAACTATCTCATAACAAGTTTCCTCGCAAAGTGTCAGTAAAAATGTCATTTTTACTGCGTGTGCATGTTTTTTGACAAGGGAAATAACTATAAAATTTCAATTATATAATTGAAAATAAGAAATTTTGATTAATTACAATAAGTCAGATTCTTTATCCATTTTTCCGATAGCGCGAAAAATGTAACATTATCAATTAAAATTACCTAATGTAAATTTGTTTCAAGCTGCATCATGAAATAACCTCATACATCTATTTTTCGTGCTGTAATGCCCTCTAAATGTAGTTACCCATGTCCGTTACACAAGCTCACTTGAAGTAACTTAAACATTCACTTATTATCTGTACACTTTTGAGTACACCTTTTTTTGGATAAAATGTATAATGCATTTAATAATCATACATTTCCACATTCGAAATGTTTTTCTGTTAGAGTTCACATAACACTAGCAGAAAACTAGTGGCGCTACAACAGCACATACTTTCTTGCAATATTGCAATGTTATCGTTGTGTACAACGGGTCGCCTATGCCGGGTGTCAAATCAACTATAGGCCACCCATATAACTTCTAAACCGTTCACGGTATCCACAAGTAGTTTTCTCTCAACACTGTGAAATCATGAGGCATGTAATAAGACGTAGAGTTTTATTGTTCGAAATATTTTTAGTTTTCGAGAAAGTCAATCATCTTTGAATTTTTAAATGGAGTTACATATTTTTCTCATCAGCAGTGGATAGGTAAAAAGAGATAGGATAGGATAAAAAGAGAAATCCAATGATGTATCATATGTTTGTATTTTGATAGAAATTTTAGTATAAAAGTAGGCTTTCTGACGTAATTTTAAATTAAACTGGCAATATTTCCTTTGGTAACCCTTGCAACTGTCGCCTTTGGGGAAGATGGCCTTCGCTTCTCGGCGGCGCCCTCCGTAACACACTCCACGCTGCGTAGACTACCCAAAGGCGACAGTTGCAAGGGGAAATATTGTCCGTATGATTTAAAATAACATGTAAGAAGGTCTATTTTTGTACTAAAATTTCTTGCAAAGTACTAACATATGATACATCATTAGATTCCTCTTTTCATTCTCTATCATTACCATTGCTGGTGAGATACATATAGCATTCCATTTAAAAAACCAAAGTTGATTAAATTTCTCAAAAACAAAAAATATATTAGGAGAAAATCTATGCAGAATATTACTTGACCTATGAGTCTGCATTGTTGAGCAATATGTACATTTCGATATCGCAAACCGTTTAGAAGTTACAGGGGTGGCCCAGAGTTGATGGGACACCTGTATATGTTTCGTTAATTGCAAATAAAAATTACGCGAAAACTAGCTAACTAACTCTAACTTTGACAAAAAATTGTACATGACATTTTTTAAAGAGCTCATTTTGTACAACAGACTTTGTCAGAGGGAAAAATCTTTATCTTCAATTTTGTATTTTTGATTTTTTAGTTGCAATTTTCAAAAAAAAGTTGCAATACCTGAAAATAAAACTAGCATCATGTTTTTCAACGCCCCTTATTACATATGTGGAGAAAGTTCAAAGAAAAAAAATTGGAGCAGTTCTTGCGAAAAATAAATTCGTAAATTTCAAGCGCAAAAACTATTTGTGTTTTCAAAAAACTTGTACATGATATTTTTAAAGAGTTAATTTTGTACGACACACTTTGTCTCAGGC
Organism: Teleogryllus oceanicus; assembly: GCA_964035755.1. NCBI lineage: Eukaryota > Metazoa > Arthropoda > Insecta > Orthoptera > Gryllidae > Teleogryllus > Teleogryllus oceanicus. The sequence continues at coordinate 119,175,563 of CAXIVR010000006.1, forward strand.
AAAAATCTCTATCTTCTATTAAGTAGTTTTATTTTTTTTAATTTTATTTATTTATTAAATTTAAAATTTTCTAAAAATCAGGGATTTTAAAACCTTTAAATTAGACCTGCACCATTCTCTTAAACATCCTTTGCAGTATTCGACAACAAAATGTAATCAAAAAATTTGGAGCGATGTTTTTTAATTTTGAAAACGTCCTAGAGGCTTCATGTAAAGTGCCCCCCAAAATTAAAATATCAGTTTCAAATTCTAGGGCCCGCGTCGGCCCAAACAATCGGAGAATATCAATTTTGGAGAAAATCGGCTGAATGGTTTATGCGCTATCGTTGTGCACAGAGAGACAGACACGTTTTGTCGTCAATCCATTTTTCGGTACGAAGGACGCACGAAACATGGATTATGACTACACCATGTGTTAGAGAATTTTTTTTCTGTATTTAGCAACTGGATTTATTCACTTTTTGGATACCAGGTCCCGGCAATGAGAGTTTTTGTGTCGAAAATTCGCCATTTTCGATTACAATACTTTCTCTTCTTACGTTAGTAAGTGTGAGAAAGTAAAAATTATGAAAATATCACAAATACGTTATATCTAATAAATAGAATAAGTATGGCGCTATCACTAGGACACTAGATTTCTAGCATTCTGTTGACAACAACTCACTCTTGATTTCCTTGTTTATTAGTCCGAAAATGTATATTTTTAAAGAGTTAATTTTGTACGACACACTTTGTCTCAGGCAAAAATCTCTATCTTCTATTAAGTAGTTTTATTTTTTTTAATTTTATTTATTTATTAAATTTAAAATTTTCTAAAAATCAGGGATTTTAAAACCTTTAAATTAGACCTGCACCATTCTCTTAAACATCCTTTGCAGTATTCGACAACAAAATGTAATCAAAAAATTTGGAGCGATGTTTTTTAATTTTGAAAACGTCCTAGAGGCTTCATGTAAAGTGCCCCCCAAAATTAAAATATCAGTTTCAAATTCTAGGGCCCGCGTCGGCCCAAACAATCGGAGAATATCAATTTTGGAGAAAATCGGCTGAATGGTTTATGCGCTATCGTTGTGCACAGAGAGACAGACACGTTTTGTCGTCAATCCATTTTTCGGTACGAAGGACGCACGAAACATGGATTATGACTACACCATGTGTTAGAGAATTTTTTTTCTGTATTTAGCAACTGGATTTATTCACTTTTTGGATACCAGGTCCCGGCAATGAGAGTTTTTGTGTCGAAAATTCGCCATTTTCGATTACAATACTTTCTCTTCTTACGTTAGTAAGTGTGAGAAAGTAAAAATTATGAAAATATCACAAATACGTTATATCTAATAAATAGAATAAGTATGGCGCTATCACTAGGACACTAGATTTCTAGCATTCTGTTGACAACAACTCACTCTTGATTTCCTTGTTTATTAGTCCGAAAATGTATAATGTATTTCAAAACTACAGGAAGAATGAACTTTTTTTTTTCTAGAGAGAAATACAACTGACTTTTCATTTGGAATTTCATTTCGTATACTTTTGACTTAAATATCATTTTCCTGAGAAGTGGCACATTATCACTTAATTGTGACTTTCTAAGACATCGGCACTTTCAGATGTTTCTTATCTTTATGGAGCACATTATCAAAGTCACAACACAAAGTTGCAGGTTAGCATGCGGTTTGTTTGCACAAAAATCGTCAACAAAGACGTTAGTCGTGATGAAACTTGATATTAATAAATTCACTTTGTCATGCGAACGGGTTGTTGCTATATATATTACTAACATTAAAAATATTGAATGTGAAAAATAAAACGGGATTTTATAGCTCCAGTTTAATCAATTTTAATACTTTTAACTTATGCATTATATTTGTTTTGCAAAGCATTGACACAAATAATGTTATTACTTCTAGTAAGTGAATATTAATAAGTATTCTAAGCGGCTCATGTAAGGAAACGAGAAAAGAGAGAGAGAGAGAGAGAGAGAGAGAGAGAGAGAGAGAGAGAGAGAGAGAGATGAACATGCTTTAAACACCAGAGAAAATGCATTCGGATGTTTCTACTCACAAAATGTTTCAGCAAAATTTGGAGCAGATTCCCAACTGACACCGGGGAAAGTGGCTCAGTACATCAATTGATTTCACGGTAGTGCCTCTGACCAACAGGTCTTAGGTTCGACTCCCGGTAGTGGCAAGATTTTCGACACTAGCTTGTCAGCTCGATCCAATTCAGTCGCTGTCTGGAGGAGAATTCTAGCGGCCGGCTCCTCTGATCGGTAGTTTTCCGTGTTTTCTCTGATCAATACCACCCGAATGCCGGAGCAGTGCCCTAACAAGCGGGCCACGGACCGCGTGTGATCTTTCCTCCCTCTTCCTTGTCCTATCCTGATCACTTTCACGCGCCCATTAACATGCACTACATTACCACATGCCGGGAGACCGATCGGGAGCTTAGAACTTCGAGCTGGGATGGTGAGGCAGAGAGCCAGACAGGTTTTGAGAGTAATGTTTATTCGAACATTCCTTAATACAAAATGCCATACTTATTGACAGGGCTTGACCGGGAGCGGTGGTTCAGTGCATCAACTGATGTCACTGCAGTGCCTCTGACCGGGAGGTCCTAGGATCGAGTCCCGACGGCGGCAGGAGTTGCGACACTAACTTGTGAGCTAGATCGAATTCCGACGCTACCTGGAGAAGAATTCTAGCGGACGGCTGCTCTGATCGGCAGCTTCCGTGATTTCTCTGATCAACACCGCTCAGGCGAATGCCGGAGCAGTACCCTACCAAACAGGCCATGGACGAAGCGCGATATTTCCTTCCTCTTCCTTGTCCTATCCTCACCCCTTTCACATACATTTACACCAACATGCACTACACTGCCACACATTCCGGGAAAGCGGTCGGGGACTTAGAACTTCCGTCTGGGATGGTGCCTCTGATGGGAGATACCTGGTTGGGGAAACCCCGCTAGCCGAAGGTGCGTTCGGCGCCGTATTTCGCCATCCAGCGGGGGAAGATCACCGCGACATCTCTATGAAAAACATGCACTACACTTACTGGACTAATCATCTCGGTAGTTAACTTGCCCAGGAATCACTAACAACCACCCATCCAACCAACTTATAAATAAAATGAACAGTAATATCTTTGTTGCATGTGCAACAGAAGTGTCTGAAAGACATCAGCAAACAATTTTGTACTAAGCACCCATTGTTTAAAAATGGTTCCAAATTTATTTAAAAGTTTTCGGATGATCCATTTATTGTGTGATGATTTTTCTGATTTTGTGAAAAAATCATGTAAACGGTATTTTTATTCAGTTTTGTTTTTATTCATGATTAATATAATGTTGTATTATATTGCAGGTAGTTGGATGTTACAGGCAATTATTATCAATTTTTAAATTTAAAATTTGTATAAAATTATTATTTGAAGACACGTTTAATTTTGAGCAAAAGGTTAAAATATCCGATCTCAAAAATGTTATTGTAGCCTGTAAAAAGGAGGACCTCAAAAATACTTTAGAGTGGAGCCTCGAAAATGGTAAATCCGCCTCTGAACATGCATTACATGGCTTTTGGTGATCGCACGAAAAGAAATAAAAGTAGTACTAGAAGTTTGAAATGAAAAACAGGCATGGTCTTTTTCCAACACATTCTGGGTCCATCTTTTAAGCTACAAATACTTTTATTAGTATTGATCGCAGGACTCTTTCACCTTCAAAAGACAAAGCCGGACATCAAGAACCAGGGACTATAGGCGATAAACAGATTAGGTTCCCTCCTTTTAGTAATAGAGCAAGAAAACAACAAAGTTTGGGAAAAATATTAATATTTAATAGATAATAAATAATAATATAATTATTTAATAATTATTTTATTTAATTCTGTTTCATAATTCCCACTTATATATAATTATTCCAGTAAATCAATAATTGATATAAAATTCTGTTTCATAATTTCCACTTATTTATAACTATTCCAGTAAATCAATAACTGAACATGCAAATTAATTAAATATATTTTAATAGCTATATATCTAGTAAAATAGTTAAAAATTTATTTTCCATCCTTATAATTTTTACTGGGGCTCCGGTTGCATTTTATTACTATCATCTGGAGCCCCCTCTGAGATTGGACCACTTGGCCGAGGTCTAGTTTACCTCAGCGGAGGCCATTGGTAATATCATTCCCATGTTCAGACTGTGTTCTTTGGAAGTGTACGAAGAAATTCCACAGTCAAAAATTCAGGAAGACATATATCGCAATACATATGTTTTTGACATCTTTCTGATATTTCTTTCCATGGCAAAATTACCATTTAATATGATTTCCTTTATCTTCGAGATCGATTTAGTTAAGGATTTTCTGCAGATCCCAAGGAAACATTAAAAAATACTGTTAACACTTCTTTCAATACATGTAGGTTGCAGCTGTGTACATGACGAAGCAACTATTCGACGTAGGCACAAAAAACGGAATAACCTTGATGAACAGCGCGTCTTACCTTATGTAGTTTCTAAAAATATTTTTCTTCACTCGCAGTTTAAAAACAAATATTTTAAGAAGTAGATGCATTTAAAACAATTCCAGATTAATATAATTTATTAGAGAAGATAATAGTAAAAGTTTGACATAGATGAGGGTCACGTCCAAATTGAAGCTTAGGATATTTGTGAGAAGTGATGTGTGAGAAGGGTTAGTCTTCGAGCCCTACTTGAAAACGCACGATACCGAGAACCTTTTGTATGTTAAAAAAGAATTCATGAAATATGAAGTGAATTCAGTTTTGAATGTAGGGAATTTTTAAGTCGGAGTGGGAAGAATTGTTTCTTACAAACCAAGAGCTTTCGGAGCTATTCTTAGGATTTTATTTTGGGATGTTTGGAGTTTGCGTATATGGGTGGCAACGGCTTTGTACCAGACCAGTCAAGCAGAAAATAACAGATTGAACGATTCGTATAGATGAATAGTGTCTGCGGTAGCAAGCAAGGAATTATGGTGTTTTATGAGACAGAGTTAGTGTATTTTTGTTTTGCTTGTTGGAATTTAACTCTAAGGTGGTCTTCCCATGTTAGATGATAATTAAGATGTAGTCCTAAGTATTTCACTAAAGTGTACTTAGGAATTTAAGGGATCCCAGCCTAGTTTAGAGTTAGCGGAGGTGGATAGGCAGGGTACCTTAGTGTAAATATCTTAGCTTTTGGATTTGTTGGATTTATTTGATTCTCCCCATTTTAGTACAGCTTTCTCACGATCATTGATGCTTTTTTCTTCAATTTAGTAATGAAATTCTGTATATTGTAACCTAATATTAAAGACCTGTGACGTCAGCAACAAGGGCAATATGTGTATAACGTTTTGTGGAAAGGTCTGCGACATAAAATTAAAAAAGTGTAAGAGAGAGAGGTGAACCTTGCGTAATTCCTAACTTCATTTGTTGTGCATTAGAAATGAAAGTATATATCTATATACATTTTACTGTCTTTAGTGAAAGCGTAGATTAAAAGAGTATAATAACAACAATAAAAATCAACAATAAAAATCCTTTCGTGTCTCAGCCTCCGTTTTACTTGTCTCTCCCATTGGATCTGTTGGTCACTTCAGAAACCCTGGTACTCACTAAACCTTTCTGAATATTTTGACTCATATCAAAATCGAATCAGCGGATCAGTCTACGTAAAGATAAAACTTCGCCCTCGATGAAAAAATTGTATCCTGCGAATCGAGATTTTTTTTAAAAAATCTTAAACAAGAGACATATTTGAATTTGCAAGACAACAGCTCGGTTTTGCAGGTGATTTGAGGAAAAAATCTAGGCAGCTAAAGGCACATCCCGCTTGACACGTCTGTCTATTATAAATCTGTTGTCACTGCTACCTACTGAATTAGTCACACAATGGATATCAAAGTGGCGGCGAAGATTAACAATCGGTGCTAGGCAGGCTTGCCAAGCGAGACTTGCCGATCTCAAAAATTCAGTTCAATCCAATTTAATGATGCCTTACTCTCTATGGTGAGACTCAGGCCATCATGTCTGCTCTTCCGTCTGACCACGCTAATTCCGCTTCACCTTCTGGCAGAGAAAGAATATATCATCCGGGCGACGAAATAGGCGATTTGAATTTAGCTCAGAGACTTCTTTAAAGTTTGAGGATATTTTACATGCAGTAAATCTACAACATGGGACAGCCTGTTTTACTTCCCCTCCGAAGGAAGGTGTATGAAGGATTTTTCACCCTTAAAAATACACGGCTTCGATCGGGTTTAAACCTGAAAACGTGACTGTAACAACCCAACACATATAACCCTTACACCACCGAAGACGCCACAGAATGCATTGCTCCATGGCTTCTGAAACCGGCTGTAGTCCAGAAGCGTTCTCCGCCAACGGAGGCAGCTTCAAAGAGCAACAAAAGGCTCGGCGCGGGGTCCCCACCAGAGCGCGCCGCGGGCGCCGCGCCGCTCGCCGAGCGCAGGTCGGGAATGCGGCACGGCACGGCGCGGCGGGGCGGGCAAGGAGGGACGGCGAGGGCAGGCAAGCGACGCCGCGGCGCCCGCGCCGCGAAACCACAGCGCGGTTGAATGCGGCGGCGGCGGCAGCAGCGGCGGCGGCGGCCACGGCGTCAGTGCAACGCGCGACAGGTGACCGCACGTGCCCTCATACGCTCAGGTGAGTCACCGGAGCAACAGCCTATGCGTACACGATCACTGCGAAGCGAGCACGTCGACCTGCGTCGGAGACAGGTTGTTGACGGGGGGCTCTTGGAAGTTTTCAGTCGGCGCACGGCGAATGTTTGGTAGCTCCGGGTTGTTTTTCGGTCAGAGGTTTAAAGTGTGTGTGTGTGTGTGTGTGTGTGTGTATGAGTGTGTTTGTGTTTGCCGCACGCTGAGGGGCACCGTGGATTGCCTTTGTGGATTTAGACGAGTGGTATTAAAGACTTGTCTTTTATCGGTTCCGGGATGATTTTGTTGTATTGCATGCGGGGTTTTTTTTTCGATTAAAAAATAAAGCAATATGAGTATTTCGTTGTCGACATGTACAGAGTTGAGAGCTTTTTGTAACTATACTCACGCAGCATATTACTTTTTAAACAAATTTTGCTAACATTTATTTTACCTGTTCATTAATTTGTATGACGGATTTATTATGTAATATTTGAGTGATGTAAAGCAGGAAAACATTTGTAAATGCGGTGGGTATCAGGAGACCGATCTTTGAGCTTTTTCCTGTTAACCTATGACATTTAATCTGTTTGTGAGTCTTGACGCCAAAAGTCTTCTTGAGAACGATCGTTGTTTACGTTAAAAAAGTTGGTCGTTTATCTGCATAAGAGCTTCTTTGAGGAAGTCATCGATGATATATTGACGAAAATTGTGTGCAAAGTGGTTTTTGCATTGAAATCTCGGTTGCCTAGGAAAGTATCCCGTTACGTCAGTAAAATAATGTGCCAAGTACCTTCACCAGGTGCCGGTATATACGCACAGTGTTTTTCCTCGTAACAGTATGTCATGTGTGCATCAAGTCAAGGATTTATTTAATTGCTCTTCGGAAAACCAATACTTTTTAATGACTATGTAGAGGCTAAAAAAGAGATTAGAGACAATTTTCTTTCTAGTTTTATAGCAACATCAATCACAGGTGTCCCTAGTTGTGATAGGATAATTTGTTTCACCCGCAAAATTCTTCTTTTCTAAAATCTTAAGTGAACAAAAAATATCTGAGATGTTTAGTTCATAAACTCCCCAGAAAAAAGCATTACCTTTCTGGAAATAACTGTTAATACAGCAAATTCAGCCTATCCTACGATGATGCTTTACATTGTTGTCTACTCTTCAGGAGAATGATGACTTCATTATCTTACTACGCATAACAAAAAGATGCCAAGTTTTAAATTTTGGGGAACAGGGGCAGGAAACTGCGAGCTTCTGTGTATACGTTTACTAGCTCGATGTGCAGAAAAGTTTGCTAGAAAATGTAGCCTATCCTATCCTAGCCTAGTGGTAGTGCCGCATATTCAATTAAAAATGCAAGAATATTTTCACAAATAACTATGTGCTCACGAAAAATAAAAAAAATCGAGAGATATTTTAGTTGAAATATAGTTACGAATCCGTTGGTAGACATTTTATGCGATCATATACGAGTACTTGTATACGATCTTTCTGCAACAAGCAGGATTAAAAAATGTCAAGCTCCTTTGATTTTCCCAGTTGGCGGCATTTCTTGACGGAGCGAATGGTTATCGAGGACAGTTCAGATTTCTTGCTATTGGTAATGGAACGGTATGCTCTCGGTACTACGATTTTTCTGCTTTAATTCGAAGTTTCTAGTATTCAGTATGTTCGAATGATGCTAATGTGTGCTACCTCTCAGCAGCACACGTGTTTGTGAATGTACAGATTCTTAATGTGAAAGATTAGCTATTGCAATGTAATTTTATGGTTTCTTTTCCAAATTTTTGGGTGATAGCGATAAGTAGATAATAACCAAGTCTTAAATTACAAGACTAAAATAAACATTGAAGTACGCTTCACTACTTTTCGCTAACACACTTTCATTTTTCACAACAACAGCATCATCGAACTATTGAATTACGAAAAAATGTTTTGTTTATCCCTGATCTGTATGATATGAAGAAACCTCAGGAGATATCGTTTTTATTCACAGCTTTTCATATGACGAATGGAAAAAATATTTCCGACAAATGTTTATATTTTCTGCAATAAAATGGAAGTTATTTTAAAATTTTTAAAGTTAAAACCTTCCATGCAATCTGACGGGTGGAGGCAGGCACATGTAGGAAAGGTAGGCATAATTCTCGAAATAATTTAATGAACAATTTAAATGGACCACTCGGAACAATGGAAGGAAAATGAGTGACACCCAAAATGTCAACGTCTCTAAAATAACGAATTTTGTGTGAACATTTGACATAACTAAACATTGAATTCTTAAGGAATTGCTTATTTTGCTTTTTTAAAGAATGTACTCACATTTTAATTATAAACATATTCCATTAATTTGGACGTCTTCCCTGAAGCTGGAAATCATTCAGTTTGATTAAAAAATATTCGAATACGTCTCGGCAAAAGTCCGAAATATGGCTAATTTTCACATTAGTCAGACAGTGTGGACAAAGTTGTGTGGTTGACGATCGACGGATAATTTCGATCTAAAACTGATAATGTTGTATTAACCATAGGTTGATGACTAAATTAATGTTATTGTCAGAATGTGAGGTGTCTTGCATGTTTGAGAGAAGTATTTTGTGATAAAATTGCGTTTGTAACTAAGCGTTGCACGTGTTCGTTGTTGTTTTATGTAAATAGCAAAATACGAAGGTAGGAATCTCGTCGAAAACTCGGAAATCTCAGCGATGTCAGTTGAAATACATAGTGAGATTAAGTTAAGTGAAATGTTGTCGTCTAAATATAAATGTACGACACAGTGGAACATAGAACTATTCACTTTTCTCTCTAGCGTTAAACACAGCAGTTTGGTTCCAGTTAGCGCGTGTTTATCTGCCTCAACACCGCAATGTATTTCACTTTCCCCACCGTGTTGGGTAATGGCAACTTAAACTGTCTTAAGCCCAAAATGTGCTTCGAAACTGAACCTACTTCGGAATTTAACCTCCCCTTTTTGGATAATGTGAGGTCTATGCGACTAATTCGGAAATGAGCCAGATTCGCACATTAACTGTAACGTACTCGTAAACAAAAGTTGGACCATTGAGTACAATATGCACTTTTAAAATCGTTGATCTTAAAGTGAAAATCTCTTCGTACTAAAACCAATTTGCACGTTTCCCAGAAACCATGGTACAGCGTGGAGGGTACGGAAAGAATATTTTTTTAGATTGCGGCATGAGAAACTTGGGCTCAAGCAGGGACACTAAATCCTGCGGCAGCTCGTTCGGAGTAAAGTGCTACTTTACCAATAAATTTCCTATAAGCAGTGCTTGATTTCCAAAATTCTTGGTTCCGGAATGCGCCCAAAATTAACTATTAATTTATTAGAAATAGTTATGTATTTATAATGTAATTTAATAATTATTCCTGAGCAACGTAACGTCATTCCGTCGTTCATTCCACCTGAAATCAAGCCCAGCCAGTTGATTGATTGATTAGTGATTCCGGGCGCGTCAACTACCGAGGTCATTAGTCCCATAAGTGTGGTGCATGTTTTTCATCGGGAGGTGGCGGTGATTTCCCCCACTGGATGGCGAGATCCGGCGCCGACCTACCGTCGACTAGCGGGGTTTCCCTAATCAGGTATCTTCCACCAGCAGAACACCTCCCCAGCTAGGACAAGTTCTAAGTCCCCTACGTCCCGGAAATTGTGGTAGTGTGGTGCATACTAGAGTAAGTGATCAGGATAGGACAGGGAAGAGAAAGGAAATATCGCGCGCGGTCCGTGGCCCGTTTGTTAGGGTACTGCTCCGGCATTTGCCAGGTGTTGATCGGAGAAACTACGGAAAACTACCGATCAGAGCAGCCGGCCGCTAGAATTCTCCTCCAAACAGCGACTGAATTCTACCTAGCTCACAAGCTAGTGTCGCAACTCCTGCCGCCGTCGGGACTCGATCCTAGGATCTCCCGGTCAGAGGCACTGCAGTGACATCAGTTGATGCACTGAACCACCGCTGCCGGTCAAGCCCTACCCATACGTATAGCATTTTCTATTAAGGAATGTTCGAATTAACATTACTCTTAAAATCTGTCTGGCTCTCTGCGTTTTTGTTCATTTATTTTTCCTGCGATTTTTTTTCGAAAGCATAATTGCAGCTCGGAAATGAGAAATTTCATCTTGAATGGTATCTATTTTAGGCTTTTTGAGAATGAAGACATGTTTGTAGTTTTTCTGTTTCTCGTCACAAAGTGTTTAAGGTTAAGACATTTGGAGGAGAAGTACAATATGTGCATGTTTCATTTACCTTCAACTCCCTAATCCCCTTTTTTTACTAATCATAGTTGAATTATGAATGAAAGGAACTCAGAACATTGTTGGCAATCATCGAAAACTAGAAATTGTTGCTCCTGAGTAACATAAAACGTATTTACATCGACAAAAGTACTAAAGATTTCATTTTATAGTATTGCTGAAAAACTATCTCACCCTTGCACAACTCCTCCTGCAAATAACAATTAGTGGTGGTAAAATCAACACGAACTTTCTCGCCCATACTATCACGCCGAGCTATGAGAAAAGTACTCAAATTTTCGAAAAATTGTACTTGACCTTATTCTAAAGTCTATCTTTCAGGAATAGATTTCATTAAGGGAAAATCTCTATCTTTAACATTTTAGTTGTAGGAAGACTCCGAAAAATATTTGAACTTTTGCAATTTTCGGAAAATTTTCAACAAACATGAGACCTGCACCATTCTCTTAAACATCCTTCACCCTATCTAAAAAATAATCAATAACGATAGAGCCTTTTTTGTTGAAAATTTGGAAAATGTCTCAGGGGCTTAATGTAAAGTACCCCCCCCAAATTAAAATTAAAGGGTTTCAAGTTCAAGGGGCCGCGACATCAGCCAGACCGATTGGGTAATATAAATTTCAGAGAAAATCGGCTGAACGGTTTAGTCGCTAGCGTTGTTAACCGACGGACAGACAGACACAGACAAGCGCGTCTTTCGTTCTTTCCGTTTTCTTATCTTTCCTTTGACGAAATCTGTACAATTTTGAATAATAAGTACACACTACCTCTTGTAAATATGTACTAAGTTTCATTTCTTCAATCAATGTCTGTTATGAATTATTCCAAAATATATAACTGTTTCTTAGCATTAGTCAAGCAGTGTACAAACGAGTCAGTTACACATGCAGACATCAGGGACTTCCAGCTTTCAAGCAGTACCTTATCCGAAATAGATTGAGTAATGACCCAGAAAAGGGATATTAACATCATGTTTTAGAAATAATATACATGATACATAAGAGCAAAAGAAATATTTAGGATGGAAGCAACAATGTTGCCGACCTCTATGGCCGAGGTGGATAATAGCGTGTTCCGACTCAGCGCTTCGCTCCGAAAGGTTGCGTGTTCGAGTCCCGCCTTAGCCATGGTTGTTTGTCTCTTATCTCTCATGTACGCACTGTCGCGGAGGGCAACCCAAATTAGAGGAGCCTGCAAAGTGTGTTGGTGTCTAGTGCATGGTCAAATATGCGTCCCATTGTGGCATAAAGGGTACCATGAAATGGATCAAATTATCGATTTTTGTTTTTTTTGGGGGGGGGGCTTAAATAAATAGTTCAAACCTTGATCTTTCTAAATGTATCAATGATGGACGCTTGGAAGTTCCATTAATTCTTTTTTAAATGTCGTAGTGCATATTAGCCCCCTTTTTGACGCAGTATGAAAGTGTGGTTATTTTGACGTAATTTTGAACGCTTGTAGGTTGAAATGATTGAAGGCGTTGTCATTATCAACAATACTATTTATTTCAATAAGAGCAGCTTTCGATGGCTTAGCCATCATCATCAGTTTTCTGCTGTCTGGGAGTCACAAAAACCATTAGTAGCCTTTTTGTGACTCCCAAGTCCCCAATCATTTCAATAATGAAATGAAACTACAACTCACCACTAAACCAATACGCTTGTAGGTTGTTGGTGAGTTACTGACACATACTCTTGTTCATACGTTGATAGAATTGGTCTTCTTCGCTGAAGAATATTATCCAGAATACGCAGCAAAAGTCATTTAGTAGAGCAGCGGCAAGTACAGTCTTTTTAAAATGGCGTTTCCCAAAATGTACTTATTTTGTAATTAACCTTTTCAGAAACAATTATTCAAAACTTATTGAAACTTACAGGATACATTCTTTATATTTTTGGCAATAAATGGACATTTTAATAAATATTCCTCAATAAAAAAAATATAAAAAAATATTTGTCCAAAAATTGCTGAAAAATATAGGGCAAAAGTTATAATTGAAGAAAAAATACAAAATATTTTTAATCAATTAAAATAATGAAGGTTTTCTTTTTTACATTTTTTTAAAAGTCGCATCAACATCTAGGTCATTAGCGACCACTATTGGAGTTAATGTTATGGTAACTGTGAAGATGAAACTATATGATGATGATAGGGGTGAAAGACGAACACGAATACAACCATGCCCGAGGCGGGACTCGAACCCGGGATCTTTCGGTCCCCGATCGCTACGACACTACTACCTTGGCTGTATTATCTTCCAGGGTGTGAAATATCAAAACTTTCTAGCTAACCATATTCTAGAAAAGGTACGTCCATAAGAGCGAATTTAACACGGGCAGCATACATGGTACCCTCTCCCCTTGATCACCACAGAAAATCTCCCACTGAAAGATTAACCCTATATATATATATATATATATATATATATATATATAACCCCGCGGAAGGATGATGGTTTCAAAATTCGGCAAAGGAAACAGAGAACAGATGTAGGTAAATTCTCATTTGTAAACAGAACGATACAAAATTGGAACAAATTACGTGCTGCAGTGCTGGAGACTTTCTCTCAGAATGTCAAAAATTTTAAAATTTGACTAAGTAAATATGGTTAATAGATTAATTTTGTAAAATTGTATTTGGTAACATGTTAATATTTTAATGTTGTTTGATGTTTGTTTTGTGTATTTTTAGTCATTTCTTAGAAAACGCTACCACCGGAAATATTCTATGTATTCCTAAGTAGCAAAATAAATATGCCGTCCCGGTGGCCGAGATCGCTAAGGCAGTAGTGTCGTAGTGATCTCGGACCGAAGGGTCCCGGGTTCGAGTCCCGCCTCGGGCATGGTTGTATTTGTGTTCGTCCTTTCACCCCTTATCATCAATCACCATATCGTTTCATCCACATTGTTACCATACCGTTAACAGCAATAGTGGTCGCTAATGACCTTAGATGTTGAAACGACCTTAAATAAACCCATAAAAAAATATATTCTATTCTCTTCTCTTTTCAGCAACTTGACGCGGTGAGATCGGAGCGGAGCGGAGCGGCGCGCAGCATGGCCGCGTGCGCGGCGGCGTTGCTGCTGGCGCTGTCGCTGGCGGCGGCGGCCGGAGGAGACGAGGGCGAGGCGCCGAGGCGGCGGCTGCTGCTGCGCAAGTGCTGCCCGCGGCGCCAGCAGCTGAGCGCGCAGCTGGACGCGTGCGAGCCGCTGGACGAGGAGGAGGGCGCGCGCGCGGGCAGCGCGGGCGAGGTGGCGAGGAGCCCGCCGCCGAGCTGCTGCGCCGCTTCCCGGCCGGCTTCCCGCCCTGGATGAGCAACGACACGCCCCTCTACGACCAGGTCACGCCTTGCATGGACATCGCGAAAAGAAGACATTTTGCCACTAAGCTTGGGTTTTTCTAACGTGGCGGCTGAGGGTAGTATCTCCGAGATGGAATTCGGCACTTTTTGAGTCATTCTCAGTTCTGCCGCAAGATGTCGCATGATCACGACCGCATCAAGCAGTACTGCAGACGAAGATACTCTAGCGGCAGAACTGAGAATGACTCAAAGAGTCGTACCGGATTCTATCTTGGAGATACTACCCTCAGCCGCCACGTTACAAAAACTCAAGTACGTGACTGCCTCGGTGGCTCGTTGGTTAGCGTGCTCGCTTTCCACGGCGCAACCACGGGTTCGATTCCCGGCCCAGGCAAATTATATCTGAGCGCCTTCCTTACAAATGTCCCAGTATCTATTGCTGTGTGGGGATGAGAAAGCGCACCCTAAGGTTATAAAGACCAGTATATGCTATCTTCATGCTATCGACAAGAACCTCTTATCCCATGGCCGAGAAGCTGGGTCACCGCTGGTGAGCCAAGACCCGTAGCGGACTGTCGAGCCATAGAATAGGAACAGTTTATTTGATTGATTAGTGATTCCGAGCGCGTCAGCTGTTAAGGTCATTGGCCCCGTAAGTGTAGTACATGTTTATGATGGTGAGAACAGACGCCGACCTACACGTCCGCTTGCGGGATTTTCCTCAACCAAGTATCACCCATCAACGGGTCACCGCTTCAGCCGAGACACGCTCTAAGCTCCCGACTGGTCCCCTGACATGTATGGTATAGTGTAGTGTATTCAAGTGAAAGAGCGTAAGGGGTGAGATTAGGACAAGAAATGAGAAGAAAAGATCGTGCGTAGTTCGTGGCCCGTTAGTTAGGACACTGTTCCGGCACTCTCCTAGCGTTGATCGGAGAAACCACGGAAAACTAGCAAACAGAACCGCCGGTCGCTAGAATTCTCCTCCAGGCAGCGACTGATTACAGTACGCCAGAAGTCTCTCCGCAGTCACCACACTGGTGAGAGTGCTTCAAGGACAAATGATGTTGGTATCATGAGCACCCGAGCAGGGATCGTCCGAAGGGGGTGCAAATGCTGGGGAAGAGGTGGGGTGAGGTTACGGGTGGCATACGACGCTAGCGCCGTGAACGGCTGCGAAGCTGAGGACGGAAACCAAGGCTGCGGCAGACTGACTCGGACAGTTGCGGAGAGACTTTTCTGTCAGTATACTGTACAGTATACAAGTTAGTATACTGAAAAATAGTATATTATAGTAAGTTATTTTATAACTCACTGCCTGACAATAAACAATTTAATTGATACATAAATTTAAGGCCACGGACATTTTTTTCTGTTGCATAATTGTTTCTTTACTACCAGAAACTATACTGAGCAAGAATATTTCCTTTCACAATGATATCTAATATATTCGTTACCATTTAGACAGTACAATTCTAAAACTAAATATGCATGTAAAAACTATTGTACTTCAGCTTTAGAGTCGACTCCCATCTCGGTCAGGTTTTTCGTCCAGTTTCTCTGGTTCTTTGAGCAAATACTGACATTGCCCCTTGCTTTTGTTCTGGATAAATGTAGCTTCACTGTCTGTGTTTGTTCTCTTGAGCTCTTTTCGGAATGTGACAACAATGGGACTTAAAACATAAGACCTCCCGGTCAGAGATACTACACTGACAAAAAAATGTTACCCTGAGCTAAGTCGGTATGGGCGTCGGGTTCTTTCGGTCAGGGCGTCTCCTGATTTCAAATGGCTGTTCAGGAAAAATTAAGACGAGCTGGAGCAGAAGTCGCCTTCAACCCAACCTTACGCAGGGCACTGTGGATCTTTAATCTCTGCTGAGTATATTTGAAAGCGGCGAAGAACTCTCCCACGGTTAACGGAATGGGTGGTGCTCGGCGGGCATATACAGTTAGTTTTTTTTTTAATTTTTGAGGATAAACAACACTGAAATAACTATTTAAATTTGTTTTCAAAAAACTAAAACAGTAATGAAAAACCAAGGCGCTGCTGCACCTTATTTACAACAGTTGCAAATTATTTTCAAGAAATTTCCAATATTTTCCCATGACGTTTGTTCATTGTTTGCTCACATCAAGTCCGACCGTCTGAAATCTTGCCATTAACTCTTAGAAAAAACAGCACGTGAAATAGCAATCTCAAGATCATTTGCTTGTCCTTTGGTCTGATGGCACTAACCACCACTCCAAATCTCTCCACTCCAAATCCCCAATTTTTCTCCCTTCAAAAATTCAAAATTTAAGTAGTATATGACTTAGTGTAGGGATCACAGAATTTTGAAAATGTGCACACAATTCACTCTTCCCCATAGCACGTCATACGCAGTTTTTAACTGTTTTTTTACGTAAAATAAATAAATAAATAAATAAATAAATAAATAAATCCGTGATACGTTGGTGTTCATGGAGATCTATACCCCTCAACGGCCCACTGTCCTCAGTAGGGAGTAATATATGATTTCTCATCACCCATGCTCAAGCATTGTGGCTCCCAGGTAGCATCGTACCACAGTATAATTCTTTCGAATCTTACTTTTTGTAGCTGATGCAATAAATTTATGATGCGAATATCACTCATGTGAGTAATTAAGGGTTTTAGTATGAATGTTTCTAAAGACAGCATGAATGAGTTTAATGAAATGTATCTTAATTATTACAGACAGTCAGATATTCATTCAAATTAGAGCATAATATGGTTCATTCTATTGAACACTTGCTTTTTACAGGAAAATACTGTGCGCACCTAATGTGTTCACAGTTCAGACCGGTGTAACCTCGTAACACATGGCAGACACTGAACCTGAAGATACTAATATATGCACAAAATAGCGCATCCCGAATACTCGGGGAAGACAGATTTAAAACAATTAAAAGAAACACAAACACTAAGAGTGCCTGAAAATATACGCTTATATCTATCACAGGACAGGTCTAGTACATACGAGCAAGACGCACGGCACAGACAACCAACGGCTCGCCTTATGCCTTACTGGTGCTCGCCAAAGCGGTTAAAATAAATGATAAATGGCGAAACGGATATGTCACCAGTTATGTATCTATGAACGTCGTCTCGTCCTTCATGTATTCTTTCATAGGCGCCCGGGATTATGGGTATTTTTAATAATTTCAGCCGCCGCTTTTTTCCACTTACTACACGTCACTGTCCGTTCTCATCACTCTTGAGTATTGTCAGATAAAGCACTTAAAGAACCAGCAAAAAGCTAAAAGAACCAGCAAAAAGAAAATATATTGTTCGAAAGTTCTGGATGACTAACCAATCGGTAAACTGTTTCCTGCTCCGCTTCTGTGAATATTTTGTTCCGTACTTTGGAACCACTTAATTACATCTAATACCTTCCCCAAGGTTTCGTCAATCTTCTAATCACTTCAATACACTACTAATTGGGTATTTGAACAAGAATTTCACTTTAAATATCGCGACTTAATCGCCATGCGTCTATATCTTTCGAACTTCAGCCATCTTCTCCCAAAGCAAACCTGCCTACATAGCTACCTAATACGTACTCAATTGTTCGTTTCCTTATGTTAATACATCAAACCAAACCTGCCTCCATACCCTTAGTCACGGCGGCTGGCGACTCATTGCTACACCCCTCCGTCTCTCACTGCATTGACGTCACCCTCCGAACATGATAAGAGGGCCGACGTCAAAGCGGGAGGTCCGGGAAAGAAGGAACAGAGAATATATAATCAATATCCATGTAAAAAGTTTTAAAGAGAATGAGCCATCACATGTCCTAATTTGAATAATTATTTAGCTGTCAGTAATAATTAAGATAAAAATTTCATTAAATACATACATACATTATTAATTTCATTAAATACATTTCATTAGTTACATACGAGTATATCTATTTAGCTACATCAGTTACATACGAGTATCAATCTTTTAGCAGTCTCATGCCACAACTGGCATGAGACTGCTTTAACGGTGAAATAATTTGGGGAACCCTTTGTAAAACCAGCGAAAACTCTTTATATCACACATATTTTAAAATGGAATACATTTCATTATTCAAGAAATTATTTTAATTTTAATTTTAGGAATAAAAACGAGTGTATTACAATTCACTTCAGACTACGTAGGCTCGTCACATTTTTTTCAAAAAAATTTTGATCGAGAATAATCTAAATGTCATTTCTGTAGTCGAGGGCAATTGTCTCTACGTTTTGTTTGTAAATATTAAGAGGTCGATAATTCTAGAGTTTTATTTTTGCACCTAATTTTCGATGTATACTAATAAATAGGGCCTACTACGAATACTAAATTAGAACAACAATAATCCAGTAGAACAAATTTGTCGTTTTTACATCATTAACGTCTTGTCTTCATGCTTCATCAAAAAAAATTATTTCTACTCATATGTTCATAACGTAAAATTTTAGGTGCCGTACGTCTAATGTAAAACTATCTGCAAAAACTTTCAAGCATTTTGTCGACGCAAGTAATCGCAATTTCAGAGAAGAGATCTATCTGAGTTTTGAGAGAGTTTGACGTCAGTGCGTTGAAATGTTGCCATACAGAATAGATGTATAATAGGTTTTTCCAAATTCCAAGTGGTGAAAATTTCCAAGTGAGGAAAAGGGTAACAAAGATGCAATATATCTCTAGTTTTAACGTAATTTTAGTTATTGTTCTCCGAAATAAGCAATCTTCCTTCACAAGGACTATCGTGTTCTTACCTATATTCGGTAAGTGACTTTTCCTGTCGGAATTGCCTCTGACTCATCAATGATCAATTCCTTACTAATGAAGTGTGCTGGTGCATCCACATTCTGTACGATCTCAGGAACCAAAATTGTTCATACTTTTGTAAACCCGAAGCTCAAATATTATTTGCAATTTCACTTACTTGCTGTTTATCGATTAATTTTTGCCCTACAGAGTTTCTCGTAACTAACGGAATATTGATATTTTAAATAAAACATCTTTTAAACGTTTTAAAACACTTTATTCCTCCGAAGAACTTAAATGACATAGGCGTCTTGGAAATAAGCAACTTTTCAAAAAATTACAAATGTATCAAGGTTTTCCTGCATAATGCAGATATATAAAATCACTTAAAAGTTCAGAAATTACTAAGTACGTCATGAACGTTGGCCTCTGATATAACGTCATCGATATGATATGTGTATCGAAACATCTCGCAAGCCATGACACCGACGACTCAGTGGCACTGTACTCAAATCATGAGTTTATAAATCCATGTTGTGCACTTCAATCATGGATTTGCCTTGCCTTTGATTAATTTAATGATGCGAAAGCGCTGAGCACATTTGAGAAACAAAGCTCTGGCGACATGTAGGCAACAGTGCTGCCTTGCCTTTGTGCAAACATCGTCTTCTGACGCATCTCATCAACGTGCCATTTCCTCCCACACGAGTGCCACTGACTCGACATTTTTTATCTTCTGCAATTTTCTCGATAGACATCTCTTTCTTCATATCTTTGCTCAGACTTTTAAGAGTAAGGTGACTTCAGAGAAGATGTGACCAGCATTCTAACCAGCCAGGTCCAGCCATTTAGATATCTATCCTTTGCAGTAGAGGTTTGCATGCTGTAATGATACTGTAACGGTTTGGCAGGGTGTGTATTGAAAATAATCCACATAACATTTCCTAAAGTGCATTGTACCCTTCGAGCCCACAGTAAGAATGTACTGAAAAATGGAATTTCATTATGCCGGAATGTCGATGATTAAAATGTGGCTTTACAGTGGGAAGGAAATAATAGTTCATTACTTTTTTAGCTCAGACACCTAAGCGCAAGTGTTCTAAACAGGCTATATCCCAGTACTTAATGACCAGGTAACATGAAGGAAGGAGGTCCACAGAAAATCAAATAGTGGGTATAATGAAAATATTTTTTCGTAATACTGTTCTGTAAAACACATCTGCGTAACGAAACCCAATAGAGGAATGAAAAGGTTATCTTAACGGCCGCCGGCCATTAAGGAAGTAACGGCCGCCGGACGTTAAAGAATCATGTGAGCTTCAAAATATTTATTCAACTCTTAAGACAAATGACAAACAACGTAAAACATAATATATTAATTTTCAGCACTTAAAAGATTCTTATCTTCTAATGTTTCATTATAATAAATATTAATATTGAATGAACGTTTATTGTTATTACTAGTTACGTATTAAACAATCGAATCGAAATGTCTCACCAAGATCAATATTATAGTTGGTCTTGGACTCGCGTCTGAATCGATATAGAAGGGCGTTGCATTCCTACGTAAGCAAAGGCAAGAACATTTTTTATTTTTATTATTTTATTTTTTTCTTATAAGAAGATGTATTACGAAAAGTATTGAACGACACACGGCAGATAACACAAACAACAGACTTGGTTGGTTATAAACCTCGGCATCGCCTCGGTTTACAAACTTCAACGGCGTCTGTTATTTTATATCTATCGTCCTAATGACGTTTAATACTACATCGATATAAATATGTTATTTAAAATGTAAATTAATAAATGAGTAAAAATAATAGATTATATCTTACGTTACATAATTATTAATGAATTATTTTAATTAACAAATTATTATAACTTCAGTATTACACAATAATGCAGTATTTCACATTTTATTTGACATATTTTTTGATTTATTATCATTTAATATGACTTTCAACTTTAAGAGATAACATTACTGTGTAAATAAAACCAAATCTGTGAATAACATGAGATGTTCTCTATGTGACCTATTATACTAGTCACTTCGTAGTAGTGTCTCCGTAGTAGCACTTTGATGGTAAGAGTGCTTGCAACAGAAATTATGTTGGCAGCACGAGCTGCAACTTGAAAACGTAAATTGCGAACCCACCACAACCATAATACATGGAGGAAGTGTTGTCCCCTTCATTTGTTTCCCAGTTATCTGGTAGCTGCCACCATAAATGCCATTTTTAATAGGCCCTGAGTCGTCGCGGCGCAGAGAGATTTTCCTGGCGCACGTTAATACTTATTACAGTTTAGGCATAAGGTTAAAATTATTCTTTAATATTTATTTTTTTCTTCGTGTCGCTTGTCGTGATTCATCAAAATTCCTTCCCAAATCAATTGATTCAATCAATTACATCATTGCCAGGCTGCAGGTTACAGCTGTGTTACTGAAATTCTTTTTGAATTAATTTTACCATTTTCATTACGAAACAGGCGACAGAGCAGAACAGATTCAGTGTGTTTGTGTGCGGGGGGGGGAGAGATATACCGCCACCTCTCATGATTTAATATGCACTACACTTCGGAGAACAATAATTATGGTAGTACGCTCATCAGGAAACACTATTGGTTGGGGAAAACCCTGCACGCTGACTGTTAGGTCGGCACCGGATCTCGCTATCCATCGGGGAAGATCACCGCCACCTCCCGCTTAAAAACATGCACTACACATACGCTAATGACCTTAACAGTTGACGCGCCCGGAATCATCAATCAGTCAACCTCCTTCTTCGCAACTCGTTTACCTAAACTTCGAATTATTTACAGCTTCATTTAAAGGATCATCAGCTTTTACGGTGTCATTGCATCGGGAGCTGACATGTCACTACAGTGGCGTCACTGTGCTTACGTTCAACCTCCCGATTGGACGACTCCATAACAGCTGATTTACGTCAACTGAATCTAGGTTGAAATCCAAGTTTAACTTTATGCATCCCCTTTTTGTTCTGTGCATTGTGGTATAGCAAAAGGTATGGCATGAGTAGGGTTAACAACCGTCCTGCATTAGGGAGGACAGTCCTCCAGTGACATCAATTGTCCTCTCGTCCTGCTTTGTATTATAAATGTCCTTCTTTTAGTAATTTTTTGTAATAGTTGTTTTCATTTATCGCAATCGCAAATGAAGAGAAGAAAGAAATAGACCTGATGTCTGTCGAAATTAAATAATTATAAAGGGAAACGTGTTGATGCGTTCTTGTTTTTCTTGTCTCGTCGAATGTCCTTCCTTTCACATGAACATGTCGGCAACCCTAGGCGTAAGTGCCTTACTAACGGAGTGCTTGCCCTCTCCCGCAGGCGGACGAGCGCGTCCAAACTATATGTATCCCTTTTTTGTTCTGTGCATTGTGGTATAGCAAAAGGAGTGACATTAGTAGGATGAACAACCGTCCTCCACTTGGGAGGAATCAATTGTCCTTTCATCCTTTGTATGATAAATGTCCTCCTCTTAGTAATTTTTGTAATATTTGTTTTCATTTATCGCAATCGCAATTGGAGAGAAGAAAGAAATAGACCTGATGTCTGTCGAAATTAAACAATTACAAAGAGAAACGTGTTGTTTTGTTTGTCTTGTCTCGTGGAGTGTCCTTCCTTTTGCATGAGCATGTCGTGGCTGACGGAGCGCTGGCGTGTGCCGCAGGCGGGCGCGCGCGCGGCGTCGCTGCTGGCCGGGCAGCCGGCGGGCGCCGTGGTGCGCTTCGGGCCGGGGCCGCCGTGCGAGGCGCGCGCGCCAAGTACTTCGTGTCGGGAGCGGAAGCGCTACCGCCTGCTGCACAACGGCACGCTGCTGTTGCGCACCGACGCCCAGGAGGAGCCGGCGCTCGCCCTCGGCGCCGACGACTACTGCGCCGACCGCGTGCGCGCCGCGCCCGACCCGCACTTCGTCTTCCTCGCCTGCCCCTGCGGCAAGACGGTGTGCGTCAGCAAGTGCTGCAACCGCCAGCAGCACCAGGCCGTGCAGGGTGAGCAGGACGGGATTTCCCTTGCACTCACTGTCTTCATTACCGCTAGATTGATTGATTTTTTCGTGTTTCCAGGCGCGTCATTAGTCCCGATAGTGTAGTGCATGTTTTATCTCGGGAGATGGCGGTGATCTTCCCCCGCTGGATGGCGAGATCCGGCGGCGACCTACCGTCGGCTAGTGGGTTTCCCAACCAGGACTCTCCACCCGGTCTCCCGGAATATATGGTAGTGTAGTGCATGTTAGTGTAACTCTCCCATCCGGTCTCCTGGAATATATGGTAGTGTAGTGCATGTTAGTGTAAGTGTGTTTGTAAGGGGAGAGGATAGGACAAGGAAGAGGAAGGACAGATCACGCGCGGTCCGTGGCCCGTTTGGTAGGGTACTGCTCCGGCATTCGCCTGGTGTTGTTCGGAGAAACCACAGAAAACTACCGATCAGAGCAGCCGGCCGCTAGAATTCTCCTCCAGACAGCAGCTGAATTCGACCTAGCTGAAAAGCTAGTGTCGAAAATCTTGCCATCGTCAGGACTCGAACCTAGGACCTCCCGGTTAGAGGCGCTGCAGTGACATCAGTTGATGCACTGAGCTACCGCTACCGGTATTATCGCTAGAGAAGTCCCTTTCACTCCCAGTAAAAATTAATGAGAACGGATTTTGATGACCTAAGACATCACCAAAAATGATCAACAAAGTACTCTCAAATGTTTTTAAAATGCCCTAAAAGCAAAGAAAAATCACGTAAAAATTTGATCAAAACCAGGTCAGATAAACAATTCAAGCTGTTGGATATGTTACTGATGAAGGCGAAGCTGCTTCCTTTCTTTCAAGTAAACTCATCTTGCAAATTTTTTATTTTGACTGGACAAGGAAATCTGTCTTTAGTTATCGTGAAATCCGCCGAATCGACATTGGTGCTGATAGGAGTCACAGGAACCTTAGATTACATACAACGGCCGACGTTACAATTTCTGAGCGAAGAAATCGAACAGGCTACTCAGGAATACTGTGAAGAACATTTGTTGCATTGCACAAATATTATTTGAATCAATTACCATTAAAATGATGTTAAAATCGATAAAATCCACGAAAATGCTTTAAAATGACGAAAAAAGGTAAAATAAATGCTTTGTTGAAATGAAAATAGGGCAATTTCCTTTATCATGACCAAATGAATGTCTATGGTAAAATGCATTTTCCAAAGTGAAAAAAATAATGAAATTTCATTAAAATCCGCCCTATTTATAACAAACATGCCAATTTTGTTGTTGTCAGAGCTGGCTATTGGAGCCAATTTGAATCATGAAGACATTTAATTATGGACACATTCTAAATTATATGTATATAAGCAAGTTTTGGCGTTCGTCATTGCTGGAAGTCGATTTAGGTGAGATTGTTAGAGTATTGTACGTTCCTGTCCACGGTGTATTCACGACTTGCGCCGGAGCGAATTTCATCTAAAACACTGCTTAACAGCTAAATGCCTGCGCTTAAGTCGTTGACCAAGAGGTCCTACGGTGGCTGTTTTTCCACACTGGCTGCAGAGCTGGGTCGAATTCAACCTCTATCTGAAGGAGAAGTCTAGCGGTCAGTTGATTTTATCTCTAGTTGTCCGTGATTTCTCCGATCAATACCAAAGGAACATCGGAGTAGCAACCTAACAAATGGGCCACAGGCTGCGCGCGATCTTTTTTTCTTCATCCTTGTCCTCTCCCCTTACATGCACCACACTAACACGTATTTCCGGACACGGGTCGGGATCTTAGAGCTTGTCCCGGCTGGGGCAGTGTCTCTCTGAGGAAGATACCTGGAGTGGGAGAAACCTCGCAAATCGACGTGTATGACGATGCCAGATTTCACGTTCCAACGGAGAAGGAGCACCGTTACCTCCCGGGAAGTAATAGCTTATCCACTACACATACGGGACTAATGACCATGGTAGGTTACAAACTCGGAAACACCTCTCACTCACTCCTCCTTTCGCTCTTTCTGTTACCCCTCCCAATTATCTTCTCTTCCCCATTTTCTTCACCTTCTACAACTCTTCGTATCACTTTCATCCTCTTCGTACTGTATCACGCCAACACGACTAGCGACCGATACGGCAACGCCAATTAGGTATTCGAAACAATGGATATGAAGGGTTTTGTAGATTATGCTACGAAATAGCATCAGTAAGCGCAAATACAATCTGAAGCGCACATCATGCTGCGACATGTGCATGTGCATAGTTCGGAAACGGTACGTTTTACGCCGAATGTCTAATTCGAATCGGCTATGCTAAGCCAATGAAACCCGATATATTTCTTGGTTTCAGCAAAATGAGACGTTTTTGGTACTTCTGGTCGTATTATTACATCGTGCTCTTCTGGGAACCCTCACTTCGTGATATGGGTTGTCAGAAACTCGCAGAATTCCAAAATTATGATAAATTAAATCGTTAGAATGTAACATCATTTACTCGGTGCAATCTAATTGCTATTTCTCGTTATCAATTATTCTGTGCGTTCTATTTGTTAATACACCCTTAGCGACATCAGAATGTATACCAACGACTGTCAAGTCTGTATTATGTAATGTATAATTCAGGGACTGGCTTTTCAAATACGAATTTCAGTATGAAACTATTTTGAGTTTTAAAATGATTTGCCATATATTTTCGACACTCGCTACATAGGTGAGTCGAATTCCGCCGCCATCTGGGGGGAGAATTCTAGTAAATTCCAAAAATTTAAGCGGCCGGTTTGTCTGATTGATAGTTTTCCGTGTTTATCCCTATCAACGCCAGACGAATGGTAGAGCAGTACCCTAACAAACGGGTCACGGACCGCCCACGATCATTCCTTCCTCTTCCTTGTTCTTTCCTCATTCTTTTCTTATTTACACTGACATGTACTACTACACTGTCACGTGTTGGGAGATCTTCGCTTACATGTACTACACTGTCACGTGTTGGGACGGTATCTCGCTGATAGGAGATTCGTTAGTTGAGGAAACCCCGCAAGCCGACGGATAAGTCGGGGTTGGATTTCAGCATCGACGGGGGATGATCACCTCCACCTCCAGCGATAAAACATACACGACACTTAAGGAACATGTAACTTTAGCCGTTGACGCTCCCGGAATCACTAATCAATAAATTAATTGATACGGCACGCCTTTAGTTTGGAGCAAACGGCCGTGCGTCGTTTGATTCATTCATTTTTTCGTGTTTCCGGGCGCGTCAATTGCTTCGGTCATTAGTCCCGTTAGTGTAGTACATGTTTTTCTCGGGAAATGGCGGTGATTTTTCCCCTCGCTGGATGGCGAGATCCTGCGCAGATCTACCGTCGGCTACTGAGGATTCCCCTAACCAGGACTCTCCCACCAGCGGGGCACCGCTCCAGCCGGGGCAAGCTCTAAACTCCCGACCGGTCTCCCGGAATATGTGGTAGTGTAGTGCATGTTAGTGTGAGTGTGTAAGGGGAGAGGATAGGACAAGAAAGGGGAAGGACAGATCGCGCGCGGTCCGTAGCCTGTTTGTAGGGTACTGCTCCGGCATTCCCGTGCGTCGTGCGTGTTGCAGCTTCGCGCACGCGCGTGTCGTTCACGTGCGCCGAGCCGGAGCACCGCCTGCCCAAGTGGACGCCGCGCTTCGAGGCCCTGCAGCCCGGGGGCCCGCCGCTGGAGCACGTCGACCACATCGTGCTCGACTCCAACCCGCCCGCCTGCCCGCTCGGCACCGTCCACGTGCTGCTCAACATGCACAGCGGGGAGCGGCCAAAGGTGGGACCAGCTGACGCGCATAGCACGCAATTTTAAAATACTTTAAAATACAGCACTGTAAAACGCTCCTTAAGGTTGATGTGAGCGTAATGGGAGTATCTTGTCTGTTTCAACGCATTTCTTGTGCATGAAATATGTTAACGTGCATTCACAGTACCCCACTGTCGCGGTGGGAGCATGGGTCTTCACGCCCTCTTCCCGGAGGCTGAAATCTCAGAATTTCCCCTCCTCTCGGTGACGTATATTACCAACTCCAGTTTGTTTGTTTTTTTAAATATTCAGTGGTTACAAAAGTGCACCAACTCATTTGTTTTCATTAAGAAAAGTATTGAACATCACACGACAGCTATAACACACAGCGGTCTTGGTTACTTACAAACCGCGATCGTTAGGAGGTCACAGTGGAGCCGATTTTAATCGAAATTACGGTCGGCCGTTATTGTTCGACATTCCGGATTCGTTCACACACGTGACGGTAAACAGAAATGATCATAGTGAGCCCGAACGATCTCATCGGACGGCATCCGAAAACATCGGCCGTCGGACGATCTGTTTCGATTGGTGAAGTCGTAGTCTTCCGCAGCTAGAATCATGCAAATGCTCTTGGCTGTCCGGATGACGCCGCGTCGAAGGCTGTGGTGCTGTCGTTTTGAATCATCTTGTCGTGGTCTTCCTCACGGCAGGTCTACGACCAGCAGACCTTGGCATATCAGCCCCGAGGAAGACGAAACGTAACAGCATTCAACGCGTTGTGACCCAGACAGTCAAGTGCACTCATCTATTTCGTTTAGTTTCGTCCAGCCGACCGAAATTTCGGCCAAAATCGGCTCTACTGTGCCCGCGGTTTGTAAACAAGCAAGACCGTTATTTGTTATATCTGTCGTGTGATGTTCAATACTTCTCGCAATGGAAACAAATGAGTTCCTGCTAAAGATGGCACGTAAGTACTTCTATTCCAAGAAAAGGTATTTCTTATTTATAAGGTTGTTTTTCGGATAAGAAGGCGGTATTAGTGTAAACGTGAGCATCTGCCCCCGCAGATATTCGACGCGGATGTGCTTTTTTGAACACACAGAGGCACAACCAAGAGTGAAGGGACGATAGGCGTCGTGCCCAGTCAACTCGCAATGCTTTCTGAAACAGTTCTGCATTGATGCTGAATTTTTTTTGTAAATGTATAATGTAGCGTCACGTTGGCGGCCGTGGGTGGGAGGAGGAGCGGAAGTATCGCATACCTGCGGGCATGAATAGCTAGGCGCCCGGCGTTGGGATACATTTAGACAAAGGGGACGCCAGCTTGACCAGGAAGGTCACGTGCTAGACGCGAGCCTCCCTCCCACACGTAGGACGGTCACGTGACGGCTGCACGCTGGTATAAAATCGAGCCGACGAGCTCAGACGGGGGTTTTATTCTGGAAACCTCGCGCGATGCGCAAAACGTTACGCCCAGGCTGGAGCGTGTCGTGCCTCTTGCACGGGTGACGAGGTCACGGGAGTGGCGCGGGAGTAACGTCAGAGGAGGCGGGGCCTCCCTAGCTATGTGGGGTATTCACAGGGTGTAGTTTCGGAGCAGAAGTTGGTTATTGTACATACATGTAAATAAACGTGTACATACTTGTAAATGTCTGTGTGTTTTTCTCCATGACGCCACAATAGTTTATATTGTTGGGAAGTGAAGTATAGAATTATTTTTGTACCCACTGAAAATTAATTAAAACTGCAGTTGATCATGTACGCCACCGCCAGGGGGGGGCAATTATGAGCTTGCAGCCTCCGGGAAGCGAGTGTGTCTGCGATTGCGTTTGTTGACGCCGGCGCGTGCGGGCAGACGGTGCGCGTGCTGGCCAACGGCAGCGCGCTGTTCGAGGGCTTCGGGCGCGGGGCGGCGTACGCGCCCGACCGCTGGTGCGGCGACTGGGCGGAGCTGCGCGGCGGCGCGCGCGTGGAGAACGCGCTCTTCTGCGAGGCGACGGCGGCCGCCGCCGACGCGGACGCGCCCGCCGGCCGCTCGCTGCTGTACGGCGCGCTGTTCGCCGTGAGCGCCGTCTTCCTGCTGCTGACGCTCGTCGTGTACCTGCTGCTGCCCGAGCTGCGGCGCTCCGCCGGCGCCAAGGCGCTGCTCTGCCACGTGGCTGCGCTCATGGTCGGGTCGCTGGCCCTCGCCTCGGGCCAGCTGCGCGCCGTCGTCGCCAACGACGAGTGCTTCCTCATGGGTGAGCGGTTAGGGGGAAACCCCACTAGCCGACAGTAGGTCGGCGCTGGATCTCGCCATCCAACGGGGAAATATCAACGCCATCTCCTGAGAAAAAAACATGCACTACACTAACGGGACTAATGACCAAAGCAGTTGACGCGCCCGGAAACGCAAAAAAAATCAATCAATCAATCAAACGTAGGAATCCCTACGTGTTCTGGTCTTCTCAACCTGAGAAGTGTGTTTTATCATTGTCACAGAGTAACATAAACTGGGACACGAAAAATCCAAACCAAACCACAAATACTCACACACACACACACACACACACACACACACACACACACACACACCCATCGGGAGCGCACATGCGCAAAAACTGAGACATACGCTCAGCTCATGGGTGTGCGCACGTGCACAAAAACTCACACTTACACACAAATCATGAGTGAGCTCACGCACGCGCGTATATACACATACACACACCTCATGGGTGATCGCATTCCCACAAATACTCACCACACCGA
Source organism: Teleogryllus oceanicus (assembly GCA_964035755.1). Taxonomy (NCBI): domain Eukaryota; kingdom Metazoa; phylum Arthropoda; class Insecta; order Orthoptera; family Gryllidae; genus Teleogryllus; species Teleogryllus oceanicus. The sequence goes on from CAXIVR010000006.1 coordinate 119,205,062, forward strand.
AACACCACAAACCATGGATGAGCACACACACACACACTCACACCTCTTGGGTGAGCGCACGCGCACACGTACGAGTACACACACACACACACACACGCACACACCACATACACACAACAGCCGCACACTTTCCCATCCGCACGACATCCCCAAAGATATAGCAACCCGGGATATATAAATGAACTTAAGAAATAACTCGTAAACTTTTAAAAAAGTCCTGAATTCAGAGTACTTCATTTTCCATGGAAGTCAAACAATATCTTTCAGAATCGATGATCATACAAACGGTAATATTCTTCTCAAAATTCGTAATGAACAAGATTCGTCCCAAGCTGGGCGTTTTGCTCACTCCAAATAAGGATTTGAAATAAGTTCCATCAGTCCATCAATATACAGCATATGGTTTGTTCCATTTCTATCACACCATTAATAATTTTTTTTTCATTTTAACCTATAGTGAGAGATCTAGAGGGGAACTTTCTGAGGGACAACTCTTAAACGTTCCAAAATTTCTTCTTTTTGATTTCCACATGTATTACAAGTAACCATGGGAAATCAGTAGAAAAGAACACTCGTTTATAAATCATCGAATTGTCGCTGATTGCAAATACTGAAGCGTCTTTAGCCGCCAAAAGGTGCACATACATTAGGAACTGGTAATACTACAAAACACGTACTTTCTCGCATTATTTGTAACGTCCACGCAATACACAATACTATATGAACCTGCCAAAGAGTTCCCGACTAACAAGAATTTTCTCACCGTTCTGGGTTTCGGACTCAGGTCTGTATTGTTCATACGCCAGTGACGTTTTCCCTACACCACCAGCCACTCAGCTACACTCAACATTCCCGTCGCTTAAAAATGGCACAGGCTTTCTCTTAAGTTAGTTTCCTAATCTCGTTAGTCTGTGATAGGTTTTTGATTTGCCCCGTCTCTCATCCAGATGCTACCTATCAGTACCTAAAGATTTTTTAAAAAATATTTTCGCAATTTTAATCTTCCCTAATAGTAGTTTTGAAAAGTGAAACTAATAATATTGAGTACAACATAATACTATATGCAAATTTTCATTGAAAATATAGATTTTTTGTGAGTTCGTGATATGTGACTTTGTAAGAAATTATTTGAAGAAATTTTACTCATAAATGCAATAATATATATAAACGCCCGCAATGTAAATATTAACGATGTGAGAGATATTTAAAAAAATACATTTGTGTATTTTTTGTATGTCCGTACAAAGGTTTTCGTATAACCGTAAAAAGGGGAGACTATGTTTTATCAATTCTTACCTAAAACGCGTATTCCATGTGCATTCAGAATTCAATTTATATGAGATAGGATAGAGATTTCAGAATTTAAAAAAACGAAGACAGAATACAATACTTATCGCCATATTATATTTTGCATAGTTTTACTTATCGCCATAGTATGCCTCGCACAATTTTTACTGCTTTTGACGTTAAATAAATTAATATAAAAAAATCATTCGCGACTAGTACTCTAGCCTACAGGAAAGTTCACCCTCTATTATTTAATAGACGTATTTCTTTCTTCTTTTGCAGGTTTTATAATCCAGTACATGATGTTAGCTACTTTCTTCTGGTTGAATGTTCTATGTTTTGACATAGCAACTGCTGTCAAGTAAGTTAAAATTTTTGTACTCCATGCTAACCTCTTTTTCTAGAAAATCTGTTTCGAGTATTTCCTCTCTTTATTAAGAATTTTTCACTTATTTTTAAAACAATGTGAGATCATAATAATAAACTGTCAAGTTTAATTTTATTTTAGACAAATTAATTTGGTTTCTTAAGTTTTCAAGAATCATGGACAGACAATTTGCAATATTCAAAGAATTCCGTAGAAAATAACACTTTAGAAAAAAATCTACTCAAGTACTTTGCCCCAGATTAGTCAGAGTCTATGATTAACGAGTTCTACATATGTCATTCAAGAAAATATTAATTAAATTTGTTCATTGAAAAATTGTTCGTTAGTAAATCAGTCATTCAGTACTAAAAAGTTGTCTTGATAAAGAAAAAATATATCCGTAAGAGTTGGGAGTTAATATACCACAAGTTGTTAGTAGATATTTATTGTTAAGTTTAAAAAAAACACAAGGTTTTCGGGTGCAGTTTGTGAGTCCATTTCAAGTGCGTTTAAAAATCCTATAAAAACCAACATACTTAGTGAATTAATGTTAAATAATTTCTCGTTTGGTTTTTTTTTTCAATTAAAAAATACAACACAAGGTTTTCGGGTGCAGTTTGTGAGTCCGTTTCTAGTGCTTTTATATCGATTTCTTTATCGACTCAGCAGTCGTGGAGTTCATCGTAACTAAATTTTTTCTCTCAAAGGTAATTCGAGAGTAATGAATGAGACTTTAAGCTAGATGCTAGTTTTAAGAGTCTATTTGTCTGTTTTTTGTGGTAATAGCATTAGTCTTTCGGTTGCAAAATTATATGGTTAATGAAGGTTGTGAGAGTGACATTCTGTCTTCCTGAATTAAAATATCTTATTCGAATATCGAATGTTGTGACTTCGTTTCTTTCTTCTCCTATAGAAGTGTAGATGAGGCAAACACGGACACGTGTAGTAATAGGCACTGTCACAGAAAAGTGGTAGTTGTAGGTGCGAAAAGTGAATATATATTTTGCAACTTTGTAAATACAATAGTTGGATTCGCTAGATATACCTCGTATAATATCAACTATATACAATATAAGTTATGTACAAAATAGGCTAAATACTATGCACTCTTCTGTCTCTACCGTACTAATCATTTCTCCTTTATCCTCTTATATCCACCTCAACTTATCCTGAACATTTCTCCTTTCCTACATTCTTATTTCCTAGAAAACCCGACATCTCTCTAATATATGTTCCCAGTCTTCCTCTACCATTTCACATATCCTACATTTTTCCTTCGCTATTTACCCAATATCTATCTCTCTAGTTGGATTTCCTAACTTATATCTTGCTATCCTTTTTCTGTCATTTTCCTCATATTTTCCTTTTAAATAATTAGTAATATCAGCCAACTGAATAATCATGTACCATTTATGACAAGATGATTTTCGAAGAAGTAAAGGAGATCACTTCCGTCAACTTAGCAAATTTATTGAGATAGCCGCCTTTCGACGGATTTGCTGTCGTCATAAGCCTCCCTGCTGTCGGCAAAAGTCGGAAGACTTGAATGAAGATGATGACGGCAGAGCCGTCGAAAGCCGGCTATCTCAATAAATTTACTAAATTGACGGAGATGATCTCCTTTACTTCTTCGTATAATAACGTCAACAACACCACATCACAATTCCCACAAGATGATTTTCGTATCTTTTTGTAATATTTCTGCAATAACTTATCTTTACCCCTTTGAATCAATTTCTTACGTAAATCATTCCTTTCTGCTCTTAACCATGTCACTTTCTCCAATGAATAACCTTCATGATTCCAAAAACTTTCCCTTTCTCAATTACATTTCTCAGTCTCTTTGTTGTTATCTAATTCCCACGGAACTTGCTTTAATAACGCGTTCACCCTCCCTCTCCTAATAATTTCCTCATACTTACAATAGATGCACAAAGTGTATCTTGAGTTTGAGAGTACGTATACTCCAATTTAAACATAGCCGCACTTCACGGTCACGAGCTGGAAGGAGAGGGGAATACTGTCATCCAGTCGGGAGATAATACCAAAAAAATTGTCCTAACGAAGCTCCCAATTGGATGAGTGTTCCCCCTCTCCTTGCAGCTCGTGACTTTGAAGTGCATCTATGTTTAAATCACAGTATAAGTGGGTGCGTGTGTGTAAGTGGGAGCGCTGCCTGCAGGTGGGGCGAGCAGCGGCTGGCCGCGCGAAGCCGCCACATCTTCCTGTGGTATTCCCTGTATGCGTGGGGAGTGCCTGCTGTCATCACCGCCGTCACGGTCGCCCTGCAGTTCCTCGAGGACCTGCCCGACACCATCGTCCTGCCGGACATCGGCGTCTCCAGCTGCTGGTTCCACAGTAAGCAGCGCTGCATTTTTGTGCTTGCGACTTTTCATGCTTTCTCTTTCCTTCCAGCAACTTCAACGCTGTGCAGTGGCACCGCCCCACCACCGTCTTCCCACATCTCCAGGGCCGCTACCGCGTGATATTCTCGTGCCGCTATCGCTGCCTCCCTGTCGTCTTCTAGCTCATCATTTGTTTTGTCGTCTCCATCCCTCATCTCACGAACTAGCTACATAGCTAGGTCGAATTCAGTCGATGTCTGGAGAATTCTAACGGACGGCTATTCTGATTGGTAGTTCTCCGTGGTTTCTTAGAAAAAAAAACAGGCGAATGCCGGAGTCTAACAGAATGGCCCATGGACTGCGTGCAATCTCTCCTTCCTCTTCCTTGTCTTATCCTCATCCCTTACTCACACGCACACTTACATTATACCACCACACAAGTCGGGAGCTCAGAGCTTGTCCCGGCTGGAGCGGTGCCCCAATGGGGGATACCTGGTTGGGGAAAATTCCGCAAGCCAACGTGTAGGACGGCGCCAGATCTAATCATCCGGCGGGTGAAAACCACCGCCATCTCACGAGGGGGAAAACATGCACTACACTTCCGGGAATAATGACCCTGTCAGTTGACTTGCCCGGAAAAACACTAAATAATCAAAGAACGTTTTCAGCGGCAATGGGTTTACGGGTTGCAGCGGAGTGATGAAGTGAAGATAAGACTAAAATCCTCTAGGCCAGAAGAGTTTTGAGGGCAGGGAGCTTTCAACTGATAGCCGAAAGGCTGGGCTGACTTCAAATGCTCAGTGAAAATAATTTTTGTATTTGTATTTAGCCATTATAGTATGTTCCGTAAACGGCAATTGGCCTGGGGTCGTTAGATCCTAGCGTTTCAGTCGGTAACTCAACCTGGAAACCGCCATGTCTCGAATTCATTTAACTTTTGTGACTTCACATAGTTAACGAATTCGGTTAGTGACGCCGGCTTCGCGGTCGTGACCTAGCAGTAGAACCATCCCAGCATTCGCCTGGATTACGAAAATCCCGGTCAGGATGGCCGATGTAGGGATTGAACCTGCGCCTCCCGTATGAGAAGTCAGCGTGCTGCGCCCTGAGTCACTTCGCTCGGTGACGATGATAATTAGGGCTCGGACTTTTAGGTGCTAAAATGCTTATTTGCACTTTTTTGTGTCCGCCCTCCTCGTAGGGATAGCGGTACGTCATCTCCCTCTCTCCAGTCTGACCGTTGATACGTCACCTGGCTCGCGCCGTGGCGAAGAATCTGAAAACAAATACATATTGTCTAGCTACTTATTAGCTGGAATTGTCCAAATGAAAATCGTTTGTTGTTCTATTTTAAAAGGAACTTATGGTTTATTCTCAATTCCAGGCAAAAATATGACTTGAAAAATGTGTAACAAATAAAGAATGTTGTTTTAGTCATGAGCTCTTTCGAATCTTATCCTGCAGTACCTGTCTTCGCGCGCACTTGAACGAGAGCGCCACGAAGAACAATTTTCCTCTTCTTCTCGGTGACGAGAATTCCAAAGTCCAAGTATCAGATTCTTCTCTCCTGCTCTTGCACAAATGTTGTCGAGTCACTGATCCTCACCGCCTCAAATACTTGTAGTTCTAATTTAATTTCCTTCGCGAAAGTTTCCAGTTCTTTCTGATTACGCGACGAGAATGTTAAGGTTCAGCAAACTATTATTTACTCAGAATAGAATAATTCCAAGTCCTGTTGCGTACAAATTCATTCAAATTCTAATTTCCGTTCGTCGCACTCGAGAATTACTCAAAGTCCGACAACTATTCACTCTCAAGAAAAATTTACTAGTCCCAATCTCACAAAATTAATCATCCGCGAGCAGCACAGCACAGCACCTCGACATACAATCTTTCTGTTCAGCCCTTCAAGACTCGGCCTATTTCTTTCTACTGTTTTTCACCAGAAACATTCGACGCACTTCCATCGTGAATAGACTGTCACTGTTCTCCTGGCCAATCCCTAAATTGATTACATAATCAACTAGCTATGCCCTAGACTGTCATTGCTTTCTCAACCAATTCCTAAATTGTTTATTGCTCAGCTAGTCGTGTCCTCAAGTCCAATGCCAGAATGAAGTTTATTGACCTTGACAACTCGGCTGCCGTTGCTAGGGCGCCATATTTTTATTTGTTTATCCTTGTACATTTACCCCATTTACGACTAACACTAGTAAATAAATGTGTGACATGTTGGTATGTATGTATGTTTATATATATATATATATATATATATATATATATATATATATATAACCAGGAATATCTGTTTAATTGCCTGAATCGACAGTATTGTGGCAGGTCGTGACACCGGAGTCACTCCACTCAATCCGGAGAAGTCCACAATATCATGTGACGTATGACTTATCATTGCATTTCCAACTGGCACGTCTTCATCATATTTCCAAAAATTAATTTTCAAACTTGAAAATACTCTACTCAAAATACTCATATGGAAACTATGGGGCGCTATTTGAATATCCAATTTACTTTCAATGCTCAACATGAACAGAAAACTAGTGGTGCTAAAACAGCACGTACTTTCTAGCCCGTATTTTCAAACAAAATTACGTGAAAAGTACTCAAATTTTCGAAACATTGTACGGGACCTCATTTCAAAATCTATCTTTAAGCAACAGATTCCATTCATACAAAAATCTCTAACTTCATAATAGTAGATGCCGAAAAATGTTTGAACTTTTGCAATTTTCAATAAATCAGGATTTTGAACGAACATGAGACCTGCACCTTTCTATTAGACGTCCTTCACACTATCCAACAACAAACTTTAATCATAAACGATGGAGCTATTTGATTGAAAATTTTGAAAATGTCCCAGAAGCTTCTTGTGAAGTACCTTCCAAAATTAAAATACCCATCTCAAATTCAAGAGGCCGCGACATCTTTCAGATTGATTGCGGAATATCAACTTTGGAGAAAATTGGCTAAACGGTTTAGCCGCTAGCATTGTTTACAGGCGAACAGAATGAGGCGTTTGCCACCAATCGATTTTTCGGTATCAAGGACCCAAAAAGGAATTCTGTCTGGACCACGCGTTAGAGATGTTTTTCTAAATTTATCAACTGGATTTATCCACTTTCTCGTTGTGAGAACCTTGTAAAAAGAGTTTTTCTTCCGAAAATTCGCCGTTTTTTCGCGCAGCATTACATAACTTTCTCTCTACTCCGTAGCGAGACCATTCTATTAGACGTCCTTCACACTATCCAACAACAAACTTTAATCATAAACGATGGAGCTATTTGATTGAAAATTTTGAAAATGTCCCAGAAGCTTCTTGTGAAGTACCTTCCAAAATTAAAATACCCATCTCAAATTCAAGAGGCCGCGACATCTTTCAGATTGATTGCGGAATATCAAATTTTGAAGAAAATTGGCTAAACGGTTTAGCCGCTAGCATTGTTTACAGGCGAACAGAATGAGGCGTTTGCCACCAATCGATTTTTCGGTATCAAGGACCCAAAAAGGGATTCTGTCTGCACCACGTGTTGGAGATGTTTTTCTAAATTTATCAACTGGATTTATCCACTTTCTCGTTGTGAGAACCTTGTAAAAAGAGTTTTTCTTCCGAAAATTCGCCGTTTTTTCGCGCAGCATTACATAACACTCTCTCTACTCCGTAGCGAGAAAGTAATTCTCTCTGCTCAGCAGCGAGAAAGTAATTCTCTCTATTCCGCAGCGAGAAAGTAAAAAATATGTATTTCCCTAAAACTCCACTTCCTATTTATTTTTTTTTATTTATTTTATTTATTTTACGTCAAAAAAACAGTTAAAAACTGCGTATGACGTGCTATGGGGAAAAGTTTGTGCACATTTTCAAAATTCTGTGATCCCTACACTAAGTCATATACACTTAAATTTTGAATTTTAAAGGGAGAAAAAACAACAAAAAACTCCCATGTAATAAAATCTATTTTAAAGGATAAATAAGCAATAAATTTTGAATTTTGAAAGGGAGAAAAAAAACAAAAACTCCCATTTAATAAAATCTATTTTCAAAGATAAATAAGCAATAAATTTTGGCTCTTATTACTTCCTGCCGCGACAACATGGAAACGATAATTTAAATAATTGTATTTCCCACTGAATTCTAGAAGACGTGCACAGAAAATGAAGTTACATTTATGCCCAGAAGCAAAACAAGGGGCCATCTCAGCATTTGCTCAATGGATCAGGGAAACTGGACGAAAAACCTGATCGAGATGGGGTCATTGACCCGGAAGCTGTAGTACAATAGTTGTTACAAGTTGATTATACTTATTTATACAGTCCAAATGGTAAATAATGCATTATGTATCATTGTTAAAATTAATGTTCCTTTTCTTGTGATGCTCAGTATAGTCTCCAATTGTATAGAAACAGTTTTGCAGCAGAAACGATTTCACCTGGGATTTAAACTTTTCTATTGAATTTAATCGTTTAGTGTCATCTGGCAAAGTGTTGTAAAATAATGTACATGTATTGTATGTGAATTTTTGTAATGAGCTGTTGATACTGTTACCTGATGAATATGATTTCTACGTCGAGTGTTATAGTAATAGACTTTGGCATTTTCTGAAAATATATTCCGCCCTTGAGCAAGTCATTTTTACAAAACCACTGATTCGTAAATAAAAAGACACGGTAATGGTAGAATTCCTAGATTAATGAAGAGAGGCTTACATGAATCACGTGGGTGGGATTTGGTTATTATTCGTACAATTCGTTTTTGTAATCTAAAAGTCTGGGAGCTATAAGATGTATTCCCCCAGAATATTATGCCATATCTCAGGCGGGAATGAACATTCGCGAAGTATACACATGACATTGCACGAATTGCAGCGGCAGCGGCCGGGTGGGCGTACTTCTACGGGCCGCTGGCGGTGCTGCTGGGCGCGAACGCGCTGCTGGCGGCGGCGGCGGCGGCGCAGATGCTGCGCGGGCGGCGCACGCGCTCGCTGCTGCGCTCCGCGGGCGTCGCCTGCGCGCTCTTCGTGCTGTCGGGCGTCAGCTGGCTGTGCGAGGTCGCCTCCTTCGCCGACGGCTCCGACAGCCTCGTGTGGACGGTCATGGACGTCGTCAACATCCTGCGCGGACTCTTCGTCTTCGTGCTGCTGTGCTGCAGGCCCAAGGTGAGCACAACCTTGTGCAGGATGTCTCAAGGTGCATTTAGTGATATAAAATTGCCTGCGGTTTATTGCCTCAATTTTTATACTATTTGTTTTGTACTGTAGCTTCGGTAATCTCTTCAAAACATCTAAATTCCTTAACAATTTGATGGCAGTCCTACAACAGTCACTTCTTGAAAAAAGTTCTTATCTACTAAAGTCCAGTGTAAAAGAAAATTTGAAATGTTGGCTTTATAATTGTGAATATAACATGTCTTGCCTATTAAAATTTGCACTATATGTGTTTATAGTGTTTCACAAAATTCGTTGCATTACTACCAATACCCGAATGATATTAATGATAAATGCACAGGTCCCATCTATCATTCTATCTAGTATATGTCTATCCAGGGCTTGATTTCTGGAGGAACGCGACTGAACGTCGTTCCGGTACGTGGGGGAAAATAATTAAATTATATCACAAATATGTTAACTATTTCTATTAAATGAATAAATAAATTGAGCGCGTTCCGAAGCAAAATTTCATAAATCAAGTACTGTATATATAACTTATATTTTTATTATACTACTCATTTTCACATCAAGAATGGACTTTCATGCACCATATTCGTCGAGGGAAAGAAACTCGTGCTCTGTTGGCAAATATATTCTACAAAAGTAGAGAAATTAGAAAACTGCATAGAAAATTACGAAAAATGCGATTATAATCATGAAAACGTTGTCATTCAGTTGCTTAAAACATGTCATGAAAACATTGGATTCCTGCAGAACTAAAATTTTAAACACAGTTTCTTTCAAACTTTGAAATCATATCAAACTAGAGGTGCTACAGAATGACATAGACTTTCTCGTAGTAAAGTTTTATATTTTCCTTGGTGTGGTCTGGCTTTAAGGTCTTATTCCATTCTCCGGCCAGCTACCATTTTCGCCACCCAAAGTACGTTTTTTGGACATTTTCCTAACGCTTTGCTTTTATAATAGTACAACCTAAATATTAGTTCAAGAATATTCAGAAGAGTAAAACCTCGTCCTAATTAGAAATTTTCTTGACAAATTTGAAGAAAATGGCGATTAGGCTTTACTGAAAATGTTAAATTTGAAGGTTTCTCACAGGATTCTATTGAGATTTCGAAAAGCTTTATTTAAAGTCAATTGAAGCACATTCACTCACAAATGCTACAACTTATACAAATAGATGTTAATGTGCATATTCACGGCGTGAGAGATATTTCCACAAAAATTGTGTAATTTTTGAAAAAACATAAGAATACACCAAAATGAATTTAAGTCATAACAAGCAGTGCAATTAGCACCATCCAATGGAAAATTTTGAAGAAAATATTTGGAGCCATTTTTGAAAAAATGGCGTTTGAGCGTTTCTGAAAATGCGGAAACTTGAGCTCATTTTTACAGAAAACTGTTGATTTTTCGAGAAACTTTATTTGACATTATTTAAAGCACATGTACTCATAAATCTAATAAATGGAGAAATTGCCTCTAGTGTAAATATTTCCGACGTGAGAGACAAAAAAAATTACATTTATGTACTATTTGAAAAAAGCAAAGAATATAGCAAAATAACGTTTATGTCATGGAATAGGGTTCGTTTCGCACGAACACTACCAACAATTTAAAGTAAAAATTGGAGCAGTTTTTGAGAAAATCTTGTTTTTATAATTTTTTAAAATTGCAAATATTGCATTTTTTATAACACACACACACATTATTCTTAATTTCATAACATGTGTTTGTGTGTGTGTGTGTGTGTGTGTGTGTTTGTTATGAAATTAAGAATAATACCGGAATAGTATCGATCTTGTGGTTTTATTTTCTGAATAGAAAAATGTAGGGGCGTCATGTGAAACAACCCATAATCATATTGTTGAGAATTAAAACGTCGAGCATTGTCTGTAACGAATGTAGGTGCATGCTTGACTTAAAATAACGTTGGGCGTCTTCTGTATCGTTATCCCCTACTTTGTAAGTTTGTAAGGTGCCCCCGGATGATCCAACAAAGTTAGATGCCATCCAGTTTCGTATCTCATATATTATATATTGGATATATATATATATATATTATATATATATATATATATATTATATATATATATATATATATATCCAATAATATGATGATTTATCACCTATGGGTGATAAACAAATTTAAATCACTCCCTGGGCTCTCTAGGGGGTGACGCACGCCTTCCTGGTGGTGATGCACCAAACCATTTGCCCCGATTTGTCCCTTACATATTTTACACTACACTGATAACTGGAATACAATAAAATAAAATATTACAGACGATTATAAAGATACTTTATCTACTTGAGAAAGATACCTCACTTTCTTCTATTGTTGCTTGTGAGATAATACCTTCATTTTGTAGATATAGTATGTTTTTAGTGTAATAAATAATAATTTTTTATCATGTATGTTCATTCCAATTATACTAACGTATATGGAAGATTTAGACCCCTTTCTCTCGGTGAATTGTTGCGTTGCAGGTGGGACGGCTGCTGCGAAGGCGACTGTGCGGCGGGACAACCATGGGAGAAGTTGACGAAGCCAGCAGTGGCGCCGGCACCAGCGTCTACAGCGCGCTACAGATGGAGACCGTCCCCAGTGCACGCGAAGCGCCACAACACCCTACTCCAAACGGCACCATTTCGCCGCACGCCTAGGGAAACCCGGAACACTCGGGGGAGGGGGAGTGCTAACGCACGAGGGCGGTAGCGAGCTCTTTTTGGCGGGTCGCGAGTTCGGGTCCCACGCAGGGATTGTTGTTTACTTGTCTGTTGTGTCACGGTGACTTTTGGCGCTTTTCCAACAATATCCTTTCATTCGTTGTCCGTCCAGATGGCGAGGGAACATACATGTGAGGCACTGCAAAGCGTTACACTCGGATGATGTCATTCGTGATTCCTCTTGTTGCGACATGATGGCACAGACCCTACCACCATGCCCCTTTCTAGGAACCTGGATCCTTCACCTTCAGACCTATTCATTACTTGATTTCGGCTAGCTTGGCTGAGATGCTCGCGCGAGATACCTCAGTAGATATCCTCCATCATATCCTACACACACACACACACACACACACACACACACATACACACAGTTATATATATTAAATCTGTCACGAAAGGATGAAACAGTATTTTACACAGATTACTACGTCTCATCTGGTGCGCGCAGAGCCGAACTCGTCATCAGACATTGGACTCAAATTGTGGCTAGAGGTAAACGCAGGGGGAAGGGGCTCTTGCACATATCCAATTTCAGCGAATGAGCTTCCGAAATCACTTTGCGTCACAATATTTGCGGGAATTTTAAATTCAGCCAGTTACCGAAATCGTCATCTCATTACAAGTCATTTAAGCATATTTATGAAGCATTTCTTTTAAATATTGCATCTTGAACATCTTTGTCATGTTATTTTTGGTTGATTGCCGTTGAAAATTGTCACTTTGTTCACTTGTTTCTCAACACTTCTCGCTCTCATTCAACATAGCGGTCAGGTCTGAGTTTTCAAACGAAGATCCCGTGCTGTGGTCACATAGTTCGTGACGTAAAATTGTGTTGCACACAACGATCAAAAATTGGTGTGACGGAGAAACTCACCCATGTCTTTCCACCATGGGCAAACGTAACATGTTCAATGAGCAACAGATCGGTGAGTGAAGTACGTAAATGATTGAATTTCTTGATTGATCGAACAAAAAAATGGAATATAGACATAAACGCATATTGAAAACAATCTTACATAATTTAAAGGTTAGTGTTACAATTAGAACATCATCAAATGTGCGCTGTCCCCTTTCCAAGTATTCTTATTCAGAGCCCCCGATGAGATATGCTACCTCTTGACTTTTGCGTCCTTCTTGTGGCCATTTTCTGGATTCTGGCAAAAATATTTCTAGTTTTCCTTCAGTAATTGATTTTGTTTTTAGAGGTTCGGTAACACATGTGAAATCAAAACTTGAATGAATGAATTTATCTTTAAAATAATAATTTTATTACAGTTTGCTGTGAAAGTTTTCTATTTGCATATCCTTCTCCTGGGTCCTTGCTATTTCAATACATGCACAATATTTTAATACAGTCTTCACTCCTCAATAAGTCTTGTATTGTAGGAACACTTTCTTTACTTGTATCCTCTACTTATCTTACTTATCTCTCCCTTCTTGTTTTCTTCTGTTTTGGAGGAACCTTTCACAACATTTACGATGTCCTAGCCAGATGAGTTTTCTGTAGTTTTCATCTCGGGCCAGCGTTGATTAAGTCTACGATCGATGGAATTGCTGCAGATGAACTGAAACAAATGACTCAGTGGTACGATCTCTTTCATTCGCCGTAAATACCACAAAAATAACTCTTGAGCCTTCGCTCCCCCTCCTTTCAAATGTCCCTTTGCCATTGACTTGCGACTTAAAGGACTTACATAAGAAAACCATTATATTCTAAATTAAAACCAATTAAAATGGAATCGTGGGTGGTTTTTAGAGCTTACTTGTGTTATTTTGTGCTTTGTGAGTTCTATCTAAAAGTATATACTTCAAGTACAGAATCAAAATGATTATGTGAAGACAAAGAGTGGTAAGAGAAAGTGAAAAAGTGTGGACCAGTGAGAACAGAAGCCGGAATAGAACATCAGAGAAACTTTTAATAAGGTAATTAAAAGCTCTGAACAAACACTTTAATTTACATTGTCAATGTGCCAATAACATGATATTTTACACATTTTAAATCTCAGAATTTAAGTATTATGGTCAAAATACTTTCGAAGAAACACTTGAAAATTGTAAACTTGAATTATATTTTTTCATTCACTCAATAGCGGATGAAAATATATGTAGAAAGTTCATTTGAACTGAATAAATAAATCACTACTATTTTTGTTCTGAATTTCCCCGTACTTTCTGCATTTGTTTTATAATTGTGATTTGATTAGAATGTTACTGAACTATGACTGAAGTGAAAATACCAGCAGCGTACTGTAGTTGTGTCAACCTTTGGGGGCTAAAGTTTATGGTGACTTCGGTTATAAGAATTTATAGAATTTTACTACGAACATGTCTGTTATTGTTTTATACTCTTTCGTTTTAGACTTATTTAATATATTCATTGATTCGATTTGGTATGGATTAAATAAATTCCTTTCGTTTACGTTCAGATAGAAATTAATTCTTCTGTAAAATACCAACACCCTATTTATTCGTCCTCTTTTGGAGATTTCGGGAGTTTTTGCGAACGTGTTCATTCGCAGATAATGGTGCAGGTCTCATGTTGGTTGAAATCCCTGATTTTTCGAAAAGTGCAATTTTTTGGGGGGCGTCTTGCTACAACTACAATATTGAAATTAGAGATTATTTCCTTAATGAAGTCAGTTCTTTATAGACAAATCTTGAAATAAGGTCGTGTTCAATGTTTCAAAAATATGAGTAGTTTTCATGTAATTTTGCATAAAATATAGGCAATTTCTAATATTTTTTCGAACATTTTTTTTAAAACATCACCATCTTTTTTATTAAATTTTCACCTCAAAATAGGGCAAAGAACGCATAAGAGAATGGTGTCGATTTTCGTTGAAAAATCAGATTTTCGAACGTTGGAAAAATTCAAAATTTTTCGTAGTCTTCCACACCTCCCGGGTGTCTCACTTAAAACCGACCCCGCTGAAGCGTGATCTATTCTTTAATTTGGGGGTGGACAACGACTTCTAGCGGCTGAACTAGGAATCGTTTGGTTCCTGTAATGCGTAGCAGATTATTTACAGACAGTTGTGAGCTTTGTGTTTTGGCTTTCGTTTTTGACTAATATTTCCTAATGCCGTATTCAGTGCACGAAAGAGTGTTTATTATTGAGGGGTATATTCGAACAGGTTCGTCCAAGGAAACTACGGAAGTTTTTCATTGTGAGTTTCCCGAAATTAGTGTCCCACCGAAGTTTTAGTATTTAATTTCAAAATGACGAACAACAGGTTCGGAATGTTAAACGCAACCGTTCTGCTTCTGTTCGCACTCCGAAATGTTCAGGACATTCAGAAGAGAATTATGGTGAGCCCCAAGAAGTCTATTAGGAAGTTGTCACAACAATCTGAAACTTTCCGTCGTGTGCTTCATTATATGCCAACGAAGCTTTACCGATGCCATAGTGTGCAGAAACGTCTTCCTGCAGACTATGAGAAAAGTGCTATTTACTGCGAATGGTTTCTGAAAAAGATAATTGACGGAGAATTAGACCCGAAACTGTATTTTATGAGTGATGAATCATGGTCCCATCTCTCTGGGCATGTTAATTCCGAGAACACTAGATACTGGTCAACCGTAAACCATCATATTGTGCATGAAGTTCCGCTGCATGATGAGAAAATTAGAGTGTAGTGTGCATTGTGCTCGAAGCATCATCGGACCCATCCTTTTTTAAGTACAGTGGACTCTTAAATTTATTTAAGGATCTCTGAGAACTTTTATTCTCAACAGAGTACGAAAAATCATGAGTGATATATTGGTGTATACACATAAAGGGTGTACCCGACAAACGCTGAAGTATGGGTTGGAAATGTATTAGCAGACGAGGAAACGGCTGGGTTCTTTGGGAACCGAAGTCGCCCAAGAGAGGGGTGCGAGCGGAGGTGAGTTCACACAGGTGCGAGTGGAGGGGACGGCGGCTTTTGTTAGCGGTAGAAGAAGACGGTCGGTGAGCGACGAACGAGACGAATGTCAGGAGAATGACCGCGAAGAGTATTAGTAAGAGCAATATAAGTTTATACGTGATAGAAACGTACGAGAGTATATTGTGTTTTTGGGTTCAGTAAAATAAAGAAGTGGTTTGCGGCATTCTCTCGATGGCCGCACACGGAACCTGTGGAGGTGGACTGGGAGGAGAGCAGTCGAAAAGAATCCAGCGACGCTCCAATCAGATAAGTGCAAGTTGAGAATGGTGATTATTTGTATACAAAGGCCTTAACAATTTAATTTTACTGAGACGTCTGTGTGAGTGTAAACAGTGAATCAGGAGTAATGTTTAGTATTGATAGTATTGAACATTTGGGGAAGTAACAAGATTCTTATTCTAAAATTAATTTGTATTTATCAGCTCAGTTAATGTATTAGGCAGTATTTACAGAAGTTAATAACAATTTTTTGTGTTGTATATTTATGTTCTGGGATGAATGAGTGTATTGAAAACCCACAGGTGCTCCCAACGGTAGTAGAGAAGAGGGAATAAAGGAAGAAGTCATCAAGAAGCAATCAAGTAGGGCATTAGAACTCCGATGGCGGCTCCCGAGTTTGAAAAGCTGGGTGCACCTCACGGATCCCGTATGGGGGTGGATCGACGACCTGATTATTTGGTAAACAAAATAATAACGTGGTATCGTAGGCTTCCGCGGCAGAGTCATGATCTGGGCTGTCCGGGTGACGCCGCGTCGAAGGCTGAAGTGCCGACGTTTCGACCGAATTATCGCGGTCCTCTTCAGGGTTGTACTGCGCAGTACAGAGATAATAAATAATAACGTTGCAGGCATCATTTGTTTGCGACGAGAACCCGTCTCGCCATTGTACTGTCACACATGGTGCTTCGTTCAACAAGACACACGCACGTCACACATCACGTCAATCTTTGTCATGTGCACTCGAAGCTTTTACTGAAGAACGTATAGTGAGCAAAGGTATGTGGCCACCTCGATCGCCGGACTTGACATCATGTGATTTTTATCTCTGGGGTTATTGGAAAGGAAAAAATGTACGAAAATAACCCCACAACCATTGATACACTTAAAGAAAACATTCGTGAAAGTATTCAAGGAATTGAAAATAATATTTTGCGTCACGTCAGCATGAGTGTCATTCACGAACAAGAAAATGCTTGGAAGCAGAAAGAGGGCATTTCCAGCATATTTTGTAATTTTTCTTTTGTTTGTGAATAAAATTGATCATCTGCAGGAGTGATTCTATCGTAACTATCTCCAAAAATACTCATTAGGTGTGCCCTTACTGAGATGTTGGTCCTACCGCCAGTAAGCTCTGCTGTTTACCACTCAGAAAGAAGTTTATTCCATGGAAAAGTCACGGGCCAGTTTTAAGTGAGGCACTCTGTAGATATCATGAAGTAAAGGTGTAGCCAAATTAAGAGGTGAAAAGTGCCCCTAAACCAAATCGATGTAAGCGATACTCATATAAAGGAGAATAAAAAATCCCGCAGATTCTAAAAAATCAGTCTCCTAGGGCAATCTGTTACAGAGATACATTGATAATCGTGTTTTTCATATTTTATTTTTTCTCACCTTATGTTGCATGTATCAGGCTGAAAAAATGTACAGAGACGGAGAAAAATAATTGAATTTGAAGGTATCACCATTTTTTGTTTGTGAAGGTCAGGAATTTGAGGGCAACCAATTTTGGCGCTAAATTCAAATAGATTTCTTTAAAATTAATTTTCAATCTGATGACAGAGTAATGTCTCAGTTTTTCCCGTAGAATGAGTCTCATAAATTCTATAACATATTTTTCACGTTTTTAAATGTGTACCATAGTGAAAATAATTAAAACCAATTTTGTCGGTTTAAAAATTTGAAATTCGCGCCACCAAAATGTGATAGGAATTTTTTCAACAATATTTACACAATTTATATTTAAATTATTGAAAGTCTCACCTTTTACGGTTTACTTAAACGATTTACAACTTTTTGCTGAAAAATGTGGGTTTTTATGTAGAAAGTAAAGTGGAATCTCGTTAATACGTTTTTCAAGGGACCGAAAATTTTAAACGTCTTGAGCAGAAAAACGTACTAACAAAAATTCTCAATTTATTCTTACTTGTCACATTTCCATCTGCAATCTATAATAATTGAGAAAACTATTGGATATGTAAAAAACACGCAAATATCCACGGGATGAACTAAATTATTCATAAACGATATTGAATAAAATTAAATTACACAAAAAAGAAGCACTCAAAAAATGTACATTAAGGCCTGTGCAATATGAGAGTTGCGTTGACGCGCGTCATCTACGGCTGTTAACGTCAGCAGCTGCGTCGATGCCTGTGCACACGAGTCGCTTAACACGCGTCGTAGATTAGCACTATCATATGTGAAACGGCATACGAGCGCTCTTGGCAACGTGCGTTGCAGCTGACCGACGCAGCTGACGTCATCACTGTTAGGTTTGTTTTTTTTGTTCTTCTGAAGGTAAATACATAGGTAGTTATTTCAACTTTACATATGTAATTCAGCGTTAGGTGACGTGCGTCAACGCAACGCTCGTCTAACAGAAAAAATAGCGCGAAAGGTAGTGAAACATGTTTCTCTGGCTCTGGAATCAGACTGAATGTGAAAGTATTGCCCAAAACTACCAAGAGAACACACATTGAAGATGACGCGGGTGCACCAGAAAACATGCGTCTCTCGCGAAGCATGTTTACTAATGCAAAATTTTAACGTGCTAAGAGGGATTGTTAAACATGTAAACGAATGATTTGATGGAATTGGAATCGATACTTGAAAATATGAACGTACTAAACGGGAAAACGATATCGAGGAGCAAGCTAACGAGATTCAACTGTATTTATATCATCGAAATAAAATCATCAGTTCTCTTTTGTTTTTAGATTTATGTATTGTTTCTAATATATATCAAATTGCTCAGTTGTAGGTTTATTAATTATTGTAACTTTCTACAATCAGACAATCATAGGCAATTAATTATTGTCACTTTGTTCTTCAATAATTGGGATCACGCTTTCGTTTATAAACAGTCTCAAATCGGTTTTTTAAATATATAATACAATATTCACAATTTCTGACGGTTTAATAATTTTCGCCAAGTAACAAGCATGTACCAAATAATAAATGATTGCAGTTATATGGGAACAACAACTCCGGGGTGCGACTTCCGTTCGCACGTTCACAATAAGATCGTTTCACTCGCGATATACTCATTGAGTTTGGAACATAATCGATGTAACACCCATAAGATTTCGAGTTCATATATCGTGATCGAACTTGTGTTTAAATATTGGTAAAAAAATTATTTTCCAATTAAATTTGGACACGAATTTCAAATTTTTGAGGAGATAAAATTGATTTTAATTTTTTCACTATCGTCCACATTGTTTAAACATCTGAAAAAACTATATATTATAGAATGTTATTAGACCCATTTTAGGGGCAAATTAAGACTACTCCAACGTTATCCGGTTGAAAATCAATTTTTTAAATTTTTTTTCTATTTTTATTTGGCGCAAAATAAGTTGACAAAAATACATTCAAATTCAATTATTTTCCCCCGTCTCTGCAATTTTTCAACCTGACACATGCAATAGACACTGAGAAAAAATAAAACATGGAAAACACCTTTCTCATTGTATCTCCTCAACCGATTATCCTAGGAGGCTGATTTTTTGGAAAGCTATGGCATTCTCCTTCACACGAGAATCGCGATGATCGATTTGGTTTAAGGGGCACGTTTCACCCCCCTATTCGCCCATATCCTTTGTTTTCTTAATGAAATGTGTTCATCATAAACAGATCTTCAAATATGAACATATTCATTTTTTTGAAAATATGATAATTGTTTGCGTAATTTTAGTTCAAACATAGGCAATATTTAAATTTTAAACAATTACATTTTCTCAGAAACGACTCCGTTTTTTCTTTAATTTTTTCACGAATATAGCAAAGAACGAAAACGAAATTCAGGCTGACCCCATTTGTTGTAAGATGTCATATGATGTATGACTGTATGATGTAAATTGTCGATGTACGTTGTACGATTGGAAGTTGTTCTGTGCATGTTTTCTTCATTTCTAGAACTGACACCCTAAAAGTTGAATTCTGAATACAAATGAAAATGAGTGTTTTCTGCAAGAATTGACAAGAAAATATTCGCCAAGCATTTGTGCGCATTTGTGTGCATTTATCGAATCGTCCATTGTTGTTTTATCAACGCCACGTTAGCAACAGCGTCGCGCTCGCTGCAATCAAGGCTCAATGTAATCAAGCATGGAGGAAATACATGGGTGAGTTCTCGAATTCTTGGGAGTAAAGAGAATTTGGCGGCCTTCGCCGCCAAACTTTGGGGCGCTCTTCCGCCATTGTGAAGATTTTTATGTTCTTCTGGGATTTTGAAGATCTTACGCCGTCCGCAGGAGCGAGGGGCACCGCGATCTCTTTTGTGGACTGCGTTTCTGTTTTTTTGGGCACATTAGCGGTTTGACATAATAGCAGTTTCCAGAATAATTGAAATTGGACAGAGAATAAATTGAATTAAAAGTAGTAGTAAAAGGTTTCGAAGAGATTGAGAAAATTTAAAAGATTGCGGTTATCCCGCGTGGGAGGTTCCTCTGTTATGGCGGCTTTAGAAATCGAATGTTGGTAGAAAGTTTTTTACGACCATTTTCAGATATTTTGCAAAACTTTTGTTTGATTTGTCGAAAAGATGTGATAGGGAATGATTTGTGAAGGTTCTATTGATTTCTTTGATAGCGGTGTCGTACAGAAATGTATGAACATGTGAAAGGTTGTGCTTTTTTAGGATGGTAAAATAGGGAGTTCCTGGTTCTGGTTTGAAAGCGATGCGAATGAATCTGTTTTCGGATTGTAGTTTTAATATATTTGGTTTTGCTGCGTAGCCCAAGCTTCGCAGGCGTAGCTACCGATACAGGCGGTGAAAGAATTTTGGTCTTAGTTTTAAGATTTGCTGCTCTGAGCAAAGGTGTTGTTTTTGCAATGCGTCTTTCCATCTGTTTAGCCGCTTGGTTGCAGTGTTCTGCCCACGTGAATTTCTCGTCAAAAGTTACTCCTAAATATTTGATGTTTGCACCCCACGGAATTCTGTACCCATTGATATCTATCGGGAGGGTCTTTTCTTTCCGGCTCCACGAGAATATAATAGCTTGTCATTTGTTTGTATTTACTGTAAGCCCGTTAGTATTACTGGTGTAAACCAGTAGTACAATTCGTTTGCTGCATATTGGAGTCTTTGGGGAGCTATCGGGAGGTGATAGGCTTTTGAAGTGAAGGCCACATCGTCTGCATATAGGTGTTCGGTAACTAGGGGAAAAGTCGGAAGATCGTAAATGAATAAGGTAAAAAGAAGAGATGGTGGAGAAGTGATAAAACGGCTCCTTGCGGAACGCCAGTTTTGAATTGTTTTAGTTGTTGAAAAGTGGTTTCGAAAGCGAATTTGGAAGGTTTTATTTACGGGGTAGCTTTTGATAAGAAGGTCGAGATACGCCGGAAAAAGTTTTTTACATTTTTGTAGGAGGTTGTGGTTGACTTTATCAAAGGCCGAAGAAAAATCAAAGAATATGGCTGGAAGGGGGCTTGAGTATGCCAAGGAAGTTGATGCCTCCATAGCTTGACGAAAGGTCTGTAGTGCAGACGAGCGGCCTTTCTGAAATCTAAATTGTGCATGACGTATTACTTGGCTTTCGTCCAAGTGCTTGCGAATTTTTGGTAATATTAATTTGTGGAACATTTTTGCAATTTTTGATAAGAGACTTATCGGTCTGTAATTTTGTGAATCTCTATAATTTTTTGGGGTTTGTTGATTAGAATTACCGTAGCATGCTTCCATGTTTTCGGGAAATAGCTGTTTGTTATACAGGCGTTGAATATTTTAAATGGTGCAGTAGTTGCGCTACAAGGAATGTTTTGAAGCATCATTGCATTTATCTTGTCAGGACCACTCTTTTTCATTTCAGATTTTTGATTTCCGCAATTACTTGATCGTCAGTTATAAAGTTTTCGTTAACGCTACCAATATCCATCGTTTCGTCGCAGTCTTCATTTAATAAGTGTCTTCTCCCATCGTCTTGGACATATACACCATTAACTTTTGCGTAATCTTGTAAAGGGGTTGATGTAAATCTGTCTTCCATTACTTTTGCAAAAAATTCTGTTTTCCTAGCAGGCTCGTAATCAATGTATTGAGTGGTGAGTCACATAGACCTGTTACAAGGTCTTGTGGTTTCCGGAGGTTTTTTGAATTTTCCAAAATGTCTGTGCGATCTTGTATGTCTACTTTTTTTAATGAAACTTCCCAATCGTAGCCTGAATTTTTAGTAGACGTGAAACTTTTCTTCTTTGTTGAAATTTTGATTTATCGTCTGCTTCTCTTGTTGCATAGTACCTTCTCCACTCGTCTCCTGCATTGTATTTCCAAAATTATGGAGGATGGTAGATTGTTTTTGTATGGGGTTTTTTTTGTTGTAAATATGTTATTGCGAAACGAATTTGGTATGTAAATTTTTTTGCGTCAATGAGGTGAGGGGATGGTGGATGCTTTAATTTTATGAATTAGTTAATTATACGGAGTAATTAAAATCAAGAATGTCATGTGGCATATCATTTAATAGGTGAGTGGGGCCGAAAGGGGGTTGGATGGTAAGAGAGAGGAGAGAAGAAACTGTTGAAGAATATCTCCAGCTTGGGTATTTCGCCTGAGTCCCCATTCCATACGTTTAGCATTGAAATCACCTGCTATGAAAATAGTTTGACCTAGAGAAACGAGCGCAGTTAGATCTGCGGTAATTAATGGTCTTGATGGACTTCTGTAAGTAGAAATGATAGTGACAGGTCCTGTTTTTGTACCAATTTCAACTAATGTTGCTTCTGTTGATTGTAAAGTTGGAGTAATGACGCGTGTATGTGGGTGAATTTTTCGCATTGCTATTGCTGTCCCATCTCCGCGTCCAGTTGTTCTGTCGTCATGATAGATATGATAGCCTTTGAGAGAAAAAGAGCGGTTTGACGTAAGGAAGGTTTCCTGGATAAGTAATAGAGCTATTGAGTAGTCCTGACAGAATTTGTCGACGTCCGTTTTATTACTGTAGAATGACCCCCTGCGTTCCAGGACGTTATATTGTATGTCTGTTATGCATTTCAGGTATTTTTTAAACAAGTGTAGCGATTGATTGAACTTCATTTACCAGTTTGTTGAGCGTATCTTCTGGTCCTTTCATAATTGTGATTGCTATTTTTATTGCCGTGATAACTTGTTTGATATTAATTTCTTTGATGAGTTTAATTAGTTCACTTTCATCAGATAAATTGCCTGTTTCTTAGGTGATGTTGGTTCCGTTATTTTGAGCATCCTGCTTTTTCCAGGGAGACGTTGGATCTAGAGAAGAAGATTTCTCTAGTGGAGGAGATTCTTTGGCGTGTGGAATTTGTTGTTGTATAATAAAAGCCGCACGTTCTTCTCTGGCATTTGGAATTTTTTCAAGCATTCTTTTTCTTGTTTCGAGTGCATTTAGGTAGGCTGGACAGCCTCTGAAATTGACAGGGTGCTTTTCATTACAGTTTGCGTATTTGGGTCGACAGCTTTGTTGAGCTTTGTTGAGGTTGTCGAGGTTTTGTTTGCGTTGTATGCAGATGTATGATGGTTGTCGGAGCAACCCATACAACGTGCAGGACGGTGGCAGCCATGTTTTGTATGTCCCCATAGCATACATGTGGTGCATTGAGGAAGTTTTTCTTTATTGCGTGATTCTTCAATAAAAATTCTTAATTGCATTAAGTAGTTGATTTCCCGAAGAGTTTGTATTTAGCTATGGTTTATTTCAATTTGTTATATTCCTAGAGGTTGAAACTCTTGGGGATCTGTTTTCTTCTTTATTTCACCAATATAGTGTACTGTTTTTTATTTCTCTTCTATTTCCGCTTTTATATCATCACAGTTTAGACCCTTGTCTAAGCCCGGGTCGTCAGGCGATGGCGCCTTTCAGGAGTAGTACGATGGAAATGAAATGCACAAGTACTGTCAGTTTGAGCTTTTTTGAGAATTTCTTTGATTTTTTCATGCTCTGATATTGTATTGGGTCCTAATATTAGATCTAAATTTGTTAAATGGGCTGTAATGGGTTTTCCAACTTGTACTCTTAGGTAATTTAAAAATATTGAGGGAATTTTAATGGTGGTTTTATCTAGATAGAATGCTCCAATATTTCCTGGACTTCTTTACGTGGGGCTGTGTTTGAGGATTTAATTGTAATTTGATCTTCTTTTTGTCTAATTTCCTCTTGTGTGGTTTCAGAGTTTCTAAGTCTTACATTGGAGTTGTTTTTGTTTGGGGATTTTCTTCTATTTCTAAATTATTGCATCTGCTTTTGGATTCGAAAGAGACAGTTTTTGTTGTTTCATTTGTATTGAAGAAACTGATGGGTGTGATAAACCCGTCTTTATCTGCTGTTTTTTTATTTTGTTTGGTTTTGGTATGATCATTATTTACAATATTTACATTACTACCATTTCTGTTATTATCATCAGAACTGTTCCCTGATTCATCATTGTTTATTATAATAATATTAGGCGTTAAAGCACGGGGAGGGGTTGTCTGTAACATTGCTTATAATTGCAGGTTGAGATTCAGAAACCTGTGCATGACCGGATTTATCTGCAACATCATCTATAATTTCAGGTTGAGATATAGGAACCTGTGCTCAGTTAGTTTCCGTTACGTTTGGATTTAATGCCATGGCGCCTGGGATATGCCGGGGATTTAATGCCAGGGCTGCCAGTGGTTTCTACATTAGTAGTTGAAGTTTTAATAGAGGGAAGCCTATGTGAAACTGCTCTTGCGCGTTGCCGTTGGCTGTGCTCACCACTGATGGGTGATGGTTCACCCTCTGTTGTTGAGTTGTTGCTGCTGGTTAGCGGGATTGTGAAAATTCTTCGCCTCGATTTTGGTGGGTATATTCTGCTGCCATAGACCAGTGTTGATAGCCGGAATACAGCTTTCGCTGTTCCGGTGCGGTTTGGTGTATGTTTTTCACGCACTTTGATATCAGTTGGATTGTCAATGTTTGTTTATCGCTGACTGTCTATTTCTATTTGTCAGTCTATTTACATTGCAGAACACAACTATTTAAATGCTATGAAAAACTATGAAAAACACGAACTAATTGAAAACTAATTTAAAGTGAACTAATTTTAACAATTGAAGATGGTTATATGTTCCTATGTTTAATATGACGGTATGCGGCTTACTGCTCTTTAGCGGGAGCGCTTCACTAAAAGTTCACATTTTTTACCGTCGTCTAGCGGGAGTGTCACATCAAGCACTAAACTTCACAAAATTTCCTATTTTTCTAATTTAAATGTTCACTCTGTAGAGTTCCGCTAATAAATTTCACTTCACAAAAACGATTTATATAGTAAAAGTTTACAATTCAAGTTTACAAAAGGTTTTCTCCACTAAGAAGTTCACTGTAAATTTTAAAAAAAGTTAACAATTCAAGTATCAACCAATGTTAATCCCAACGCTCTTATTCAAATTTCTAATTTTCATGGAGGGAAGCCGCCATCTGGGCCCCGTTTGAGCCAATAGCGTCGAAGGGCGTTCTACCAATGGAGGTGGCGCGTATTGACGACCGGACATTTAAAATGAAGTTGTTTTCAAAATAGCGTCAAATGAATACATTATTTTATGTAAAATACGCTAGGCAATTAAGAAAACTAAAATATTAGGATTTGGAATCCTAAGTCACTGAATGGAATTATTGTCCAGGTAGTGCAAAATAAAAAGTTATTTTATAAACACAATATTTATTTCTAAATTATGTAAATAGTCATACACAATATAAACAATAATACAATTTTTTACAAAATAAATGTGAGCAAGTAATCAGACATAAAGATTATTTTACTTTGCCATTGACTAAATATTGAAACCATGAATTTAGACAATTGTCCAAATATAACTAGTGACCATTACTTCTTTAATATTGCATCATTATTAAAATGACATTCCAGCTATCAACACCTGTCAAATTTCAGCCTATTACAAAATTCTAAAGGCAATACAAATGAATATTATTGATAAGTTTTATAAATAAACAGGAAACTTGCTTCTGCACAAACAGTCACAAAATCTGTCTTTTTGCTTGCTTTCTTCAAAAAGCAATATTACACATTAAACTGCATTACAAGAAACATGTTTTACCTCCTACCTAGTACAAGTGATGAACAAGTAAAAAAATTACATGATTCTACTTCAACTTCATTAATCTCAAAGCAGAGTTTTGGACTTGGTATGTTTCACTAATATTCCGATATCACAGGCTACATATTTGTCCAAAAGCATGGCTAGTTGCTCAATGGATCGTGGATGAAAATCCAAAGGTCGATTTTATATCCAGAATTACTCAACATTTGATACAGATATTGAACAGTTTTTCAATTACTAAAAAAATATTTTCATGTCTTTCCCAATCATGTTATGTGACTAACGCCAATTTCTGCAAAACAATATAACTAAATAAAAGCACTTATCATACTCAGGAGATTATACCCAACAGACATCTCAAGAACCATCAGAAATATGTTTAGAAAATAGCTAATGCTTCCTGGTAAAAATACCAAACTGTTATACAAAGACTTATACATAGTTCACAAGACAGATAGTGGGCCAAAAACACCTGAGATAAAAATTTACTGCAACAGAAACACCAAATGATTATCACTCAAAATACAATTTTTATTCAATTGAATCCCAAAAACTTCAATTTGGTACATGTCTCCAAGAAAGTGGTCCTGCAGTTTGGATTTACTAAATTACATATAGTAACTGGAAGTTTGAAATTCTAACCGAAGCGGACAGAGCTCCAGAAAGCTACGGCCAGATCATTTTGACGTTTATTATTTAAGATATTTGCGTGAACTTACTGAAACTACCTTAAGATATGAGTCGCATATCTTTTGAGAATAGCTTATAGCATGGAGAGCGGTTGAAGTTTAAGTGCAGAGCCGAATTATAGTATGGATACTAAGTGAACGAAAAAACCAAGGAGCAGAGGTGAGGAGATTACAGAGCTTGATCACCGACGGAATAGCAGAAATAAAGGTAAAGCGCGGCACAGCCCAAGTGTCCTATAAAACACGATTTACAAGACCTATCAGTGAGTGAAGCGGGCTGAAGACATACACGGAAGGGATACCAACACGAATAAGGAAGAAACGCTAGAAAGCAACAGCGTCCCAGTGACGTAAACAGGAACTAATACTGAATTAATCATAGAAAACAGAAAGCAACAGAATAACAGCGAAACATACAAAGCCACGTAAGGCAAATCTGCGAGGTGAACACCAACAAGAGTGCGCCACATTGCTTTACGAAGCTCACCCTGTTAATACCAACCTCTGAAACGAAAAGTGACATGAAGCCTAACAACAGCGACCCTACCGACGACCAAATGGATCAGAACGATGTCTGCAGTTCATGCTGCAGGAAAGTTAATGAAAATGACATCGCTATCCAGTGCGACGGGATATGTGAAAGATGGCTACACAAAGATTGTACGGAATGACAGCAGGAGAATACGACATCCTAAGAAGGAAAACTGCAAACTTTATGGTTCTGCGACCAGTGCAAATATGAACTAAGCGCAAGAAAAGAAAAACAGAATCCGCCCAAATGGAAAGTCTAGCAAAAGGTAGATAACATCACGGAATTCTTGAGAAACGAATTGGGAAACTTGATAATAGAAAAATAAATCAGGTTTGCAACAAAATTCCCTGAGACAGAAGTTCAGGATCGAAACACGGTTATACAAATGAAACCGATATCAAGTAATCCAACTTGCAATGAAAGTAAACAACCAGAAATAGAAGGAAAAGAAAATGAGAAAATATGTGACAAGAAAACACTGAGGCTCATGCAACACGCAACCACCCCGATTGTTGCGTCACAACCAATGCAGAGGCGCACAACAGAGAGGAAGAAAACATAATAATTGGCACGAACCAAAATAATGCAAGGCTACAAGCAGCAGACAAGAAAGCCTGGCTGTATATAGGCCATTTAAAAGATAACACCACACCCGACACAGTAAAGAACTTCTTGAAAGAAAATGGAATAAGCGGGGACATTGATTGTGAAGAGCTACAAACAAAGGTAGCAAGAAAGCCTTCAAACTCGGAATCTCATACGAATATCTAGGGAAACAGAAAACCAACTTTCTGGCCAACAGGCGTGCTTATTAGACGCTTCAGATTTCGAGGCAATGGCGCAACGAAGGTGCTCCCTCGAATAACAGCATCAAAATATTGACATGGAACACAGAGGAGCTAGAAACGCCTTCGACTATACGCCTAAAGAAACATGGAATCATTATGACGCAATAATTGCAACAGAAACCTTTCTGCTCAAACCATATGAAATTACTGGATTTTATGGTCTACACTCCTACGCAGCCCCAACAGAGGGCAGACCAGAAGGAGGAGTTTCTAGCTTTCTGAAACCAATAATGGGAGACATAACTGACGTTTACAAAGAGCATAATTTGATTATTACGAGAACAAGCAAAATTACTATAATAGGATTATATATTCCACCACAGAGTTCAACTGAAGACGCTGATAGAGACTATACTAAACGCAATATCCAGGACCACGGGAAAGAAAAAGTGATTCTGACAGGAGACCTTAACTGTAGGATTGACAAACCCAAACAAAACAACACTAGTATTGGACACACTCAGAGAAGAAGGCTTTACACTAGTGAACAAGAAAGACATGAAGACGATACTTTGCATAAAACGGATCAAGTACCATAGATCTGGTCTTCTATAAAGGAAAAGAAATAAAGATACAGGAACAGAAAGTACTATGGTCATCACCGCAACACCAATAAGAAAACACGCATCGTAGAGACAACTTTCAGCCTACCAAAAACGCAACCAGAAAGAAAACAAAAACCGTGCAATATATCCAGAAAAATCGACCCAAATGTCATTAAGGTAAATGTGATAAATGAGGCGAAGAAGAGAATATCAGAAGGTCAAGTGAATGAAGCAATGGTCATGATAGAGAACGAAATTAGAAATGCCACTATCCAGACAAAACCAAGAAAATCGCAGCCGTGGTTCAACAATGAATGCTACAAACTTAGGAAGGTAACGCTACAAGTGTTACACAAAGTCAGGACACAAGGAAACGAAGATGATCTGAAGGAGATGCAAAAAGAGGAAAGAATATAAAACACTCATCAAACAACGGAAAACAGATTTCATAGAATTGGAAAGTAAGAAACTAGCGGAAGAAGCAAAATCAGACCCATTTGTGGCCTTAAGAGGCAGGAAGCACAAAATACAAGCACAAGAGATACCTATGACTGTATGGGAAAACATTTCAAAGAAACCTTAAACAGAGATAATAAATTTTTAGCTTATGATCTCAAAATTCTATGACAAGTTGCAAAACGATCACCAATAACTGGGAAGAAATACAAAAGTCGCAAAATGACAAAAACGGGAAAGCGGCAGGCCCTGACAATATCTATAATGAGCACATTAAGACTACGCTAGAGTCTCTAAAACCGATTTGGAAAGAGCTCTTCAACAAAGTTCTAACCACAAGAGAAATACCTGACGGATGGAGAAATGCGAAAATAAAAATTTTGTATAAAGGTAAAGGAGACACAAACAATCCCGACTCATACAGAGGAATTGCTCTAGAAAACAACATATTTAAAGTTTTCAGCAGAATTATAACACTAAGGCTAGAAAGGAAATAGAAACCCACATACCTGACTGCCAATTCGGTTTTCGGAGAGGAGAAGCACACAACAGGCAGTTCAATGCCTGATGAATGAAATAGAGACAGCACTAACCAAACCGAAGGGAAAATATTACGAGTCTTTGTAGACTACAAGAAAGCTTTCGACAGGATAAATAGAGCGATACTCATTAGAAAATTGGAAGACTTACTGGGAGATACACACCAACTGGTCGTAGTAATAAGAAACATATTGAGTTTCAACATGATTGAAATCGAAGACGGAATCACCAAATCAAGTCCCATCAAGCAGATAAATGGGTACCAGGGCGATCCCATTAGCCCTATGCTCTTCAATATCATGACCTCAGACATCACAAACATCTTAAAGCAGTCGCTGGAGACAGTACTTATCATGTATGCAGATGACATGGTTCTGAAGCAGGAACAAAACAGATCTGCAAAATACCTGATGAAATTAGAGAAATGGGCCGATGAAAATCACCTTGACATTAACAAGGAAAAACAGTACAAATGATTTTTAGAAAAGGAGGAAGACTCGCTCAGACGATACACTAACCCTGAAAATGAAGCCCTTCAGGTAGTACCTAAATTTAAATACCTTGGCATGACACTACAAACGACGGCAAAATCCTTCAGCGAGCACATTCAAGATAAAACAGCAGCCGCTACAAAGCGATACTTAGCTTAAAAATATCACGAAATTGTCTCTAACTACAGCAAAACCATATTTGAAACAACAATTTCACCTATTGTCACGTATGGAATATGTATGATCTGGGACAACCTACAGTCAGTGACCTGAAAAGAATTGAAACAGTAAAAGCTCGATTCCTAAAAGCTGTACTAGGCATTGGAAAAACAGCACCCTCCAGACTAGCATACGTGCTGGCAAAGGAGACTTTCTTCATTGAAGACCTTAGGCTACAATTCCTGTTACCAAATACGGATGCGGTCAACAAGCTGCTCAAAGACAGAAGAGAGAAACAATATCAAATACATGACGACTTCTACTCTACGGGTGCAATGATGAACAGGAACTGGGAAAACACAAATCAGGAACAAAGACATTTAGTAACTCGTTTATGATACATGTTTTCCCCCCTAAAGTGTGCAAGACAACGTATTTTCACAGCCCTGGAGACAATTGTGTCTGTGATCTATGTGTCAAAAAATGTGAATGATACCACTTAGAAATCTGTACAAAGAACAGCAAATCTCTGAGTCATTATGGCAAAGAGAAATGAACATTCAATGCCCACTGGCGAACCTTCTTTCTTTATTATATAGTAACTGGAAGTGCTACAGAATAGCTTTCTCAAAGTTAAGTTTTCTAATTTCCTTTGGAGTGGACGCCTCATGGTCTTCCTCATCCTCTTGCCAGCTGGAATCTATCACCGCCTAAAATACATTTTTTGCCATTTTCTCAACTCTTCGATTACCAAATAGTAGAACCGAAATATTATTTTAAGAGTATTAAAGAAGGTTAAAACCTTGTCTTAAATAGCAAGTTCATTGAAAAATTTGAAGCCATTAAAAAAAAAGGCGTTAAGCGTTACTGTAAATGCAAAATTGAAGCTCTTTTCTCTGGAATCTATTTGAGTTTTAAAAACTTCATTTGAAGTAATTTGAAGAACTTCCACTCACAAATTCAATAATATATCCATTGAAATGTGCATATTACTGGCATGAGATATTGAAAGAAATAAAAACATTTGTGCAATTTTTGGGAAAACAAAAGAATATGCAAAAATGAACATTACATTATATTATATTAAATAGTACCATTACCACTATTCGTTGAAATAGTTTAAAGAAAGAAATTGAAGCCACCTTTGAGAAAATGGTGTTTGAGCTATTCTGAAAATGAGTAATTTTGAGCTCATTTGAATAAAAAAGTGTTGAGTTTTCAAGAAAATTTACTTGACATTATTTAAAGTGCATGTACTCATAAATATAATACTGATCAGAAAAAAGTGGAGCCGTTTGAGAAAATCTTCTTTTGTCATTTTAAAATTCCAAATAGTTCACCCACAATTGCACAAAAACTACTAATATTTACAAAAAAATCTTCACACTTAAATGAAGAACTATTTATGCACATCAAATTTAATTGAAGGAAAAGTCTCTAACTTCAATATTGTAATTGAAAGAAGTTGATGATAAAACGACACTTTTAAAATTTCTGAAAATTCAGAGTTAATCTTGAAAATTGGACCTTTGCCACCTTTATAAGTATTTTACTCTGTTCTTACAGAAATTAAAACAAAAATTTGGTGCCATTTTTGAGAAAATTCTGAATCATTTCTTACGGCTTCATATAAAGTTCCCTAAAAACTAAGGAAGGTTTTTAAAATTTCTAACCTTCTACTAGATACATATTGACAGGGTTTCTTCAATTTGAAAAAAATTCTACGCATGGTTTAGGCGCTATGTTTGTTCACATACTACAGACGTTTTGCTTCCAGTTGGTTGTTCGGCATCAAGATCCCACAAAACCGAGATTTTGACTACACCACGTGTTACAGGATTTTTCTCTTCATTTAGCAACCGAGAACTCAGGAGAAATGTTGTCACTACATGCCGAGCAGATCCTGCAAATGAAATAAGGATGTTTAATTAAATTAACAACGAAAAAAGTTTTCTTATTACACCTTCTAGTTGCTAATAATAATAATAATAATAATAATAGAAACGTACACCTTTGTTGTGGTAAGCCTTCTATAAATGACCTGAGTGCACCCTCCAGAAACTCAGGACGCACATCAGCAAAAATTATGGGCTCCGCATTAAGTGCTAGTCTGTCTGCTGCAGTGAACATTTCCAGCGTGAAGTGCTCCATACATACATATCTCAACATTATGAGAATTTCCCAAGGGCTAGATGCCAAAGTCAGATCCCCAATTGCCTTTAACCATTTCATACACCTGTAATAAAATTAGTAATGTATTATTGAGCTATTATAGTTATATCAAAATCACCTTAATGTTAATATAGCTATTATAACTTATCAATTACATGATTGTTATAGAACCATGCTAAGCATTTCATATCGCTTATGCCTCATTCACAATGCAAACTTAAACGTAACGTAAGCCGTAAACGTATGCAGTAAACTTTTCACGTAAAACGAGAATTCACAATGGCAAACGTAAGCTGGAACGTAGGTTTTGCCTGAACCAATCAGAATTCAACATATTGATCGATGCGTCTCTTGCATTTTTCGACTCTCCTATCGATTTCACCTTTGCATTTGCGAGCAGCTGTTGCGCCCTACCTATTGAGGTTATATGCGAGCAGTGAGCTTTAAATTGTGTACCGCTAATATATTTAACGCCACGTTCAGATTTTGTCATGGAGAGAGATTTAGGCATGCAGCTTGTGTTGTTTTGCAAGCTTCTGCAGCATTAATTTTAGGGCGCTTTATTTAAAAAAAAGAGGCGCTTTATTTGCCATTTTGAAACAACACTTCGCAACTCGTACCAAAACTCCCCAAACTTCTTTGCTCTACCTTTTAACTATACACACCAATACACACGCATAAACAAGAATAGATCTGGAGTCGACCTTCCTTCTCGCGGATTTTGTTGTGCATTTGTTTTTTTTTCATGCTGCTCTCTGATTGGTCTTCGGTAGAATTTCGACGTAAACTTAAACGTAGAAGCTTGGAGCTTGCGAGCTCCTTAAGTTTACGTCTCACGTCTACGTTTACGTCAAGGCATTGTGAATGATCTCGCTTTATAACCCATTTCTAGGTTTTGCGGCTACGTTACGGTTACGTTTAAGTTTGCATTGTGAATGAGGCCTTACCTTTCAGGATCTCTTGGAAACTTAAAGAATTGCTGTTCACTCCTTCTATTTTGGTTGTATCGGCAATTGGGTACCCAACAACGCCTAAATTGGGGCATTTCGAGAAACACACAAACGCAGAAACACACAAACGCTAAAACACACAAAAGCTATGGCAAAACCGTTCAGATGAAACCGTTTCGTTTACACACAAAGCATGTTAATGATTGCCGGTTCTGTCCTGTAGATTTCGCGCGCCGCGCCTTTGGGCCCTTCGACGCTATTGGCCCACGGAGGGCCCCGCATGGCGGAATTCGATTTCGAATTCAAAAGTTTGAAATTCAAATATATTTCAAATAAGAACAGGCCGGGGCCTATCTACTGGCAGAGGACTGCCTTCATCATATGGGAAAGCTTTCTACAGACGCGGTGCAACTACGTAGCGAAAAATCACTCCTCACGCGCGAAAAGGAATGGAATGGGTGAGTTCCTCCGGTGCACCGATTTTTGCTCGTTCTGCGCAGCAGCAGTTTGCGTCACGAACCGCGTGACCACAGCACGGGAACTTCGTTTGAAAAGCCAGTCCAGATTCTGGCCGCCATATTACATGGAGAGCGAGTAGTTTTGAGAAACATTTTGAAAGTAGTACAAAATTACAATTTTCAACGGTAACCAACCAAAAATATCGCGATGAAGGCGTACAAGATGCAATATTTTAAATAAATGCTTCATTGTGTTGTAACTATGTGATAGTTTTGGTATCAGACTGCATTTAAACTTCCCGCTAATATTGTGGCGCAAACTGGTGTCTGAAGCTGATTATTATGTGTATTGTGAACACTCCCTAACCCGTCTTTATATTTGACACCACTGGGGTAACTGGGGCTAGTCCTCGTACGTGCCAGTGCAGTTCAGATTATACGGCATTTGCTGTAGCGGTTTCTTTGTATAATAAAGTAATATTGATACAAGTTTATTCTTCTTATTCATCAAACAATAACATAACATGGCGCAGTCGAGTTTAAAGTGAAGACGTGTGGCTTAAATCAGAAAGCCTTGAAAGTACAGTAAGTAGTATAAAAGTAAACCACGTGCTCGAGAAAGTTCCAAGATGGCTGAACATGCAGAACATTTAGCAGTTATTAACTTTATCGCGCCAAAGGGCCATGGGTTTCGGCGGTGATTTGGGCGTGAATTGGAAAAAGTTCAAACGGAACTATGAGTTGTACTACGAAGCAAGTGAGTTAAACAAAAGGCGCCCGATTCAAGCAGCCATTTTCAAGCACTGTGTTGGAGAAGACGCACTTGAAATCTTGGACACGTTGGAAGTGGCAGATGCGGAACAGAAGAACGAAGACGACAAACGAACAAGACGAACAGTTGAAAGCAAAGCTGGAAGAATACTTTTGCTCCAAAGCAATCAGTGTAGAAAGCCACAGATTTAATGTACGTATACAGGGACCCTATGAAAAGTTTGATGGTTTTTTGACAGACTTGCGCAAACTGTCAACAAACTGTGAGTTTGTTTGCAATTTGCGAGACAGGCCATACGATCGAATCGTTAGTGGCTACATGATCAAAAGTCAAGGATCGTTTATTGCGAGAGCCCGATCGGACTCAAGAAGGCTATTGCTTTGCAAAGCGGCGGAGGAAAACCATACAAGTTACTGACACAACAAGACAGCTCATACGAGATCGAATCGTTAAAAAACCAACGAAAGGCAACAGAATCTGACGAGAACAGCGGGAAGAAAGAAATGCAACGCAGAGGCGAAGCCACGACCGGCTGCCACTGAGGTTTTCAGAACAAAAAACTGGATTGCAGTCGCTGTGGACTGACCATGTGAGAAACCGTTGTCCAGCGTTTGGTAAACAATGTATGAAATGTCAAAAGTTTAATCACTATGCAAAGGTATGTAAATCAAAAGTTACCGGGACCATTGATTCAAAGATTGAGCCTGAGATTAGGTATGGAAACTGTGGAAATTGACGAGTGTAATTTAGAATTTTATTGGTTTGAAAAGTTAAAATTGTTAGTTGGTTGTTTCTGAAAATAATTTAAAGAAAACTTTGAGTTTTTTGTAGTCGACACGAAAGTAAAATCAGTTGGTATTCTTGGAATTATTGCTATTCAGTTATTGAAATTGCTTTGTAGAACTAACTTAGTGTGTGAAACTAATGCTAATCTTGATATGCACAAATTTCAGGACATATTCGAAGGAACTGGCAAAAGCAGATGCGGTCCATGCGATACTAAACTAAAAAACGACTATGAAGCTGATGTGGTTCCCTGTAGAAGAGTCGCATTAGGATTAATGGATCCCTTGAGTAGAGTGATTATTTGTAAACAAACAGAGCCATCTGAGTTTGTCAACCCAATTGTGCTGGTACGCAAACCAGACAATTCCCTTTGATTGATTGATTTTTTCGTGTTTCCGGGCGCGTCAACTGCTTCGGCCATTAGCCCCGTTAGTGTAGTGCATGTCTTTTTCTAGGGAGATGGCGGTGATCTTCCCCCGCTGGATGGCGAGATCCGGCGCCGACCTACCGTCGGCTAGTAGGGTTTCCCCCTAACCAGGAATCTCCCACCAACGAGGCACCGTCCCAGTCGAGACAAGCTCTAAGCTCCCGACCGGAATACGTGGTAGTGTAGTCCCCCGGAATACGTGGTAGTGTAGTGCATGTTAGTGTAAGGGGAGAGGATAGGACAAGGAAGAGGAAGGACAGATCACGCGCGGTCCGTGGCTTTGTAGGGTACTGCTCCGGCATTCACCTGGTGTTGATCGAAGAAACCACGGAAAACTACCGATCAGAGCAGCCGGCCGCTAGAATTCTCCTCCAGACAGCAGCTGAATTCGACCTAGCTGAAAAGCTAGTGTCGAAAATCCTGCCGCCGTCAGGACTCGAACCTAGGAAATCCCGGTTAGAGGCGCTGCAGTGACATCAGTTGATGCACTGAGCTACCGCTACCGGTCAATTCCCTTCGAATATGCCTGGATGCACCAAATTTAAACTGAGCGATAATGAGAGAGCATTTTAAGATGCCGACTTTCGAAGAAATAACACCGGATATGGCCGGAGCTGAATTCTTTACAATATTAGATGCGAACAAAGGTTTCTGGCAAACAGAGTTGTCTGAGAGAGCGTCAAAATTAACATTTGCCGCACCGTTTGGTTGATACAGATTCTTACGATTACTGTATGCAGTAAGCAGTGCTCCAGAGATCTTTCACCACGTATTTTCAAAAGTATTCGGTTGAATTAAGGGTGTTAAAATTTATATCGAAGACAATTATGTCTTCGATATAAATTTTAATAATTATATTTATAAATAATTTATAAACATCAATAATTATATTTATGCAAAAACTAGTATGGAGCATGATGAAATTCTTCGTCAAATTTTGACCGAAGCAGGAGAGAAAGGAGTTAAGTTTAATAAAAAAAATTAAAGTCGCGGAAGTAAAGTACGTGGGGCATATTTTGTCAAAGGAAGGAATTAAGCCTGATGCAGATAAGGTAGAAGCTATCAAGCAGATTTCTACTCCAACATATAGTATAGAACTCAGCATATTCATGCTGAGTTCTTTGGCCATGTTTATTCCTAATTTGCAATTATTCCAAATTCGCAATTCAAATTTGCGAATTTTGATGAAACAAGGTAATGTTTGGTTGTGGACTGAACAACATGATAAAGAGTTTAATAGGTTGAAAGGTCTCTTGAGTACTGCTCCATAGTTAAAATTCTATGATGAACATAAACCGATAGTTTTTTCGGTAGATGCGTCAAAGGATGGATTGGGTGCAGTCTTGCTCCAGGATGGTGCTCCAGTGATACATGCATAGAAATCGATGTCAGAAACGCAGCAAAGAAATGCCCAAATAGAAAAAGAGATGTTATCAATAACTTTTGATTGTCAGCGATTCGACCAGGATGTTTTCGCTCGGGAATTTACAGTCAAAACGGATAATAAGCCACTGGAAGCAATTTTTAACCCTCCGTGCACCACGTGGGGTCTAACAGACCCCAGCAAAATAAAAATCGCTGTAACTCTTTGAATATTCGCGCGGCGGCACTGACGCTTTGTGTAGCTGGAGGTGCGGTGTTGCCAAACCCCTTACCTATTGCAATTTAGTGGTCGCCTGACCAGCGAAGAGTATAGACGCTTGTTAGTGAGTCAGGGTCCCGCCGGCCCCACGTGGTGCAGGACGTTTTTTGTTTCTTATTATGTATAAATTTAAATTTGTTGTTTCTTATTAATAATTTTTTGTTTCTTATTATGTATAAATTTAAATTAAACAATGTAAATATGCTTCTAATTACTTTCTCTAAATATAGGCTAAGCCATAGAAAAGTGCACTTCAAGTTTGTAAAAAATACTTCAATTTTTCTTTTCTTTGTATTTAAGTAGTAAAATGATGATTTGATTTGACAAGTTTGTTTCATTTTATCCAAAAGTAACTCAAAAGTATTATCCGTACATAATATAAACAAATAATTAAATATTACGCAATCTGTGTTCCGATAATGAGTGGGGTCCAGGAAACCCCACATGGTGCAGGACGTAACTTTTATCCACGTGGTTTACGGAGGGTTAAGAAACCGATTATACCGTGGTTGCTGTAGCGTTTTCTTTGCATAATAAAGTTATATTAATTCAAGTTTATTGTTCTTATTCATCAAACAATAACATAACACTGATTGGCTGCGTCGGATACCACGCGTTTTTCTGTATAATGTGCTGTAAATATTGTAACAGTTGAATTTAGTCATGTTTGTTTCATTTGTAAAAGTAAGAAATGAGTGCTGCTCCTGACTATCGAAATGAATGCAGTTATGCACCAAGTATGTATATATTTGTTTGAATATGTTGAATTGGACGTATTCAAGAAATTGCTGAGATGTTAGGAGGAAATATTTCAATATTACGTAAATGTTACCCATAATGCGTAAAAGTATGTTTTGTAGCACCACTAGTTTTCCGCGGATGGCAGAAGGGACGCTTAAAAGAATGGCGCAGATCTAATCTTCGTTGAACTCCCTGAATTTTCGAAAACTAA
Source organism: Teleogryllus oceanicus (assembly GCA_964035755.1). Lineage (NCBI taxonomy): Eukaryota > Metazoa > Arthropoda > Insecta > Orthoptera > Gryllidae > Teleogryllus > Teleogryllus oceanicus. Next base: position 119,243,598 of record CAXIVR010000006.1, read on the forward strand.
ATTTAGAAATCATGCGAGAAAGTATTTGCTATGAAGCGTCACTGGTTTACTTTGAATAATGTTTTTGAACTCGTGAGTAACTGTATTTCTTAAAAAGTATTTTTGTTTCACATGTTCGTCGAGAATGGAATCACCCATCTTCATCCCGCGGTCATTTCTTCCTCACCCCCTCATCTTAGTCAATCTCCTTTCCCTTTTTATTACCCGAGAAGACATTGACTGACTACCGTTCCGTTCATTCGGTGTTTCGGAAGGAGTAATTATTTTTGTTAAGTTTTTATAAAGGAAACGCTTGGCGCACATCAGACCGCACCCAAGACTTTCCCGCCAAACGTTGTGACGTCATTCTGGACATCGCTATAAATAAGTGAACAGCGTCGCCAACGCAAAGAGCAATACCATGGTGGAAATATATTTCCTTATCCCCCATTTATTTCCACCATGAGCAATAACATCTTGCTTTCTAGATTTGTGCGTGCGAGTATAAATATGTGTACGTGTAATGTGTAAATATGTATAACATGAAAAATGATAACTAGTAAATTATATAGCGAATATATGTTTTCTCCACTGGTACGACCGCTGATGATTGATTACTTGCATGTTGGTCACAGTTGGAAGTAGAATTGCAGTGTTATGTTCGGTTTGTTCAGGTTAAGTTCCCCAAGTAAATTGAAGTAAATAATAATATTTTGTATGCTTTGATGCAGTGTTGGAAGTTTTTGGTGTCAGGTTGTTTTGTTTTGTCAGGTTTTCAGAGTTGATGAAATTTCCACGATTTCTTAGACACTGTGAATGGGCGAATAAAAATCATCGGTGTACTAATATGGACATTTCATCAAATACTCCGAAAATAATAGTTTTCGATTTAGATCGCACACTTTGGCCATTTCAAGTTGACAAAGATACGACAAACCCATTTCGTCGCACAGGAGAAAATTCAGTGGAAGACGCAAGTGGTAAACAGGTTTCTACATTTCCTCAAGTAATTGATATTCTTCGCGATCTCGTTTCCCGTGGGTTTGTACTAGGAGTTGCATCACGAATAGAAGATATAATGGGAGCATATCAGTTATTAGAACTTTTCAATTTGATTTCACTATTCACTTATAAAGAGATTTATCCTACTTCTAAAATACTGCATTTCAAAGAATTGCACCGAAAAACGGCTTCCCGTATGAGACAATGGTATTATTTGATGATGATGAACGTAACATTAAAGCTGTGCAGCGACTAGGAGTTCAAACTTTCCAGGTGTTAAAAAATGGGATTGATAGAAAATTTGTTTTACAGTCTCTTAATTTGGACGGTTCTCATTAATGTGCAGTAAAATGCTTGAATGTGTTTGTAAATATGTTCTATGTGTAAGTAATAAAATTTATTGTTAATACCGTTTGAAATTTTGTTATACCTGTTATTAAATGTGAATTAGGCCTACCTTTATCCTTCACGCTGGGAAAGTTTGTTAGAGAAAAGGAATCATGAAGTGGGTTCTTCAAAGAAGGAGGGAGTATCAAACGATACTTCAATCCAGATATTCAATCACATACATACTGAATCCAATATAGAAGAAATTTAAGAACATTGAAATCACTAAATTCTTCATGTTACAGTGAAATATGTTCAATTTGCAAGGTTGTGGATCAATCACTTACATGTATGCCACTGCCGTTTATGGGAAAAAAACGGATCACCCTACCGAAATTGTGTATCCTTATATTATTCTCCAGTGTTCTGAACATTTAACTAGAATATCTCCTAACCTCGAATGCAGTATGTACCTAATTTTTAAAAGTGTTGATGAATGTAGGAAAGTCCTTCGACTATTGGACCTAATTTTTTTATTCTCTAAAAATGTATGATTTAATATTATTTTGCATGTATAAACACTAGTTACAAAGCAAATGCAGGAATCACAAAATGTAAATGCACATTCTTTTTTTTTTTTTTTTTTTTTTTGTGTCCAGGTTTTGATGTTTATGTATAACGAAGTTTATTCTTTTATAGAATAGTGCAAGTCTGCATATGTAAAGGAAATGTTCGTGTGTGTGTGTTTTTGTCACTTATGACCCTGGCAGTTAAAAATTAGCTTTGACCCTCTTTTTGTTTAATTCTGCTTTTACTTTAACAATAAAAAATGAACATGTGTAATAATGTTATATCAATATGAATATGTAGGTCAGTTAAATAGACATATTTTTATTCTTAAAACCAAAACATTTATATTATGTAATGTTATATATAATAATGTTACACATTAGTTTCTTCCCTCATTGTAGATGATGACCCACTCTTATTTAAGAGTTTAATATGTAATGGAGGATGATCCTATACAGGGTCAAAACGTACCACTGGATGTTGTTATTTTAAGAATATATTTTAAAAAATTGCATATTTGTTTAATTGGCCTGCTTATTCATATTTCATCACAGACCTTGTACATCAATATCATTAATGTACTCTAGCAATCAATTAGGCAAGGATAGACTATGTAGAATGCAGAGAATAAATTAATATTCTCAGAAATGGAATGGATTTGTCCTTGGAATAGATGTTTCCTTAGTTTTATTTGTAGAAGACTCAGAAGCAAAGTCATACCATTGTTACATCTGCAAAACTGATGATGTACATTTTGAGAATTGAGAAAATGCTTAAAATTCCTACTTTTAACCTTAATTGTAAACCATACAACCATGTACAAACAATCAAATACAAAGATAAGTATTTATTTGATCGCTTGAAGTCTCTTCAATTAAATGACATTTTCATATGCCTGTTTTAAAGAAGCAATAATGGTGTGTTGTGCTGCAATTTAATAAATAATGCCTTATGTAATTTCCACATATGCCTCTCCTTACACAGTTTGGAAAAATACCATTATTTTGCCTATTTATTTATGAATGTTGTTCTAAATGGACTTATTGAATAGCTTTGCTGATTTTCAAGCAATACAAATATTAATAATTTGTGTAGTAATAGTAATGAAACAGATATTTAGACAAACATATTTTCAATTCTATATTTATTGCAAACACATGTCTAAGAAAAATAATTCTGAACCAAAATATACGAAATTTTATGTCATATAATCACAATTTCACATAGTAAGATATGTTTTTATCAAAGAAGAACACATTTTCATTTATTCTAACATATTATTCTTTTGCTCTGAGGTTTTTTGTTCTAATATTACTTGATGTTTGACTCATACAAATTATTTCCCAAAATATGTCTGATTGTCATTGAGTGTATCCTCTCTATGAGGTCCCATGATTAAATTGTTAATTTGTTTACCAACTCTTGCATTACTGTACCATTAAAAATTTCTTTCCGGTCACTAAACCTCTATATTATATGCTAAAAAGAGATTACTGTTTTTGAGAATTTATAAGAAATGATCAACACAAAACCATGAAGGTCTGCTGCTGCTTTATAGGATGTTACTCCCCAGTCCAGCATCGAAATATTCCTGTTTGTGGAATATGACATAGAAACATATTACTTCAACACACATTTCAATTGCACATAGTGGTCCTTCAAACCAGGTTTTTGTTTCTCAAAAGTCCACAAGTTTTGTGGGTAAATGAAGGGAAATAGGTGAGGGACACTTTGGCCTGAAAAAGCTCTTCAAAATGTTCTTATTCTACAAAATGAGAACTTTTGAACTTTTTGTTCCCATTTTTGAAGATTAAGTTGATTTGGGAATTCCCCTGTGGCATGGGTAAAGGAAGTGGAGAAATCTGTAATATATCAAACATTTAAAATTAAATTGAAGGAAAAAGACAGAAATAATCTTTCACACACATACCAAAAAAAAAAAGAAGAAGAAAGAAAATAACCATTTAATTTTATATATATTGTAGTGACATTTACAGCACTATATCAGCCGCTTATCGCACGCAAGGTACCGCATTGATTTGTCATGCCAATTGTAACGTATCTCTAGTTTCCATTGCCACTATTACACCATCCTTCCATTTTGCTCTTGGCCAACCTCTTTTCTTAAGTCTTGCTGGTGTCCAGTTATAAATCTTGTTGGCCAGTCTTTCTGAATCCATCCTTTGTCGTATCATAACAATCTTCCCAATGCAATTTAAACTCAATAATTATGAATATTACAATTATTACTCTTGCACAGTACAGGTCCACACAATAATACTGGTACACATAGTTCAGGAACTGGCCATTCCTAAGAATGGCCTTAAGTGGGTTCTATTATGGAAGTAATACCCCTTTTAGACAATTATTTACAAAATGTGGAGTTTCTGCACAGGTCCTGCTACTTTTATTTAATCCCTTAGTCAGTCCTCCATAAAATCATCTTTAATTTTAACAGTAGCTTCCTCTGTTAGAATGTACACTCTCACATTTACCACCTGCAGACTGAATAGTTTCATCTCCAAATTTTATAATTCTGGAGTGAATATGTTCCCTATTTAAATATTAAAAACTTCAATAATTGTTGTTTTAATGCTTTACAAAATATGCCTCATAACTGTTTCTATTCATAACTTCATTTTTACTCATAACTTCCAAACAGTTGTTGAAACACTCCAAACTAAAAACACTAATAATAAAACTACAACGTTAAACCGAAGTGTTTTACACGGAAATGCCTGGTTTTTAATAAAGAAAAAACTGTTGTCCTCTTTAGAATTGATCCGAGCTTGTGGAGAAGGAAACAATAAGTACATAAATTTTAAAAATTGTCAGAGAGGTACAAGCCCAGTGAATTGCGTAGCCATAGAAAGGATGTCTTGGGTAGGTCCTCAAAAAATTTTACAGATGGAATCTCTCCTTAACAAGAACAGAAGAATAAGGAGAATGATGTTCTACAAGATCTGAGAAGAATAAAGTAGGCCTATTGGAGAAAACTAGCATAAAACAGGAAAGAAAGGATTAAAATCATTGAACAGGCCACATAGATACACAAAAGACCATCTTTCCATCATGAGTCTCTTTCCACCATGAGCACAAGCAAATTGTATTGGCATCATATAATCACATTTCTATGTCACTAGATATACTCTTTGATATAATCATATACATGTTATCAGAGAATATATGATCCAAAGAGTATATCTCCTACTCTGGTTGGGAAGGGAAGCACCACCCTAGATTAAGATTTCTTAGAATATTCATCCAAAACACCACAGAATATAAATGTAATAAAAATAAGTAGTACCTTATTTAATTATGTTATATAATAATTTTATAATTATATTATATAATAATTCTATAATTATTGTCATTTTCATCATATTCTTTGGTATTAATATCAAAGCCTTCGTTTTAAATAACGAGTTTTTTAAGTACACACATACATACTCTCTGAAGCACACACGGAATCAAAGAGTATTGACTATTTTCTGCACAGGAACCCGTCAGAGAGTATTATGCAGTGTGATTATGCATACTCGCACCGTGGCGGAAGGGCGCGCGCGGTTCCATTTCTTTATTACTGATCCTATCTAATAACTATCAAGTTAGTGAATTCGGCAGGGTTTTTGTCTGGAACCTGATACAGTGTGTTTTAAAACATTTATGGTATTTTACTTCGTGTGCTTCAAATAATATAAATAATGTCAGTCCGCAAATGTGTTTGGTTAGTTCTACGTTGATTCATGAATACATCCCAGTTATACTTCAGGTATCCTGAGGTTACTTGAAACAATGGGTAAACGAAAAAATGGAAAAGATACATCGACAGACGACGAAACCGCTGGTAATTTGTTAATTTTAACAGCTGTGTGTAATGTGATGTAGTTTTTTCTTATTCTCAATAATGGACTTCTCCAATAGAAACAGTAATTGTATTTTGCACAGGGTAGGAGCTAGTAATTAAAATAGTATTAATAAGGAGTCAATTAATGTATATAAAACTTAGAAACGTTGATTGGTTTGGTTCATTCTGAACTAGGGAAAAGCGTTTTTGTTGTCACTATTTCAATGTCTATGTGCAGCTATTAAAAGGGTACAGAAAGTGAATGGATTTTTTTTATTACGTTTTGTGGCATATATTGTTTTTTTCCAATTTCGAAATGTGTGTTGTTGCAGATGGAAATGAAGTTTCTCCTCAAAAGCGACATAAAAGGCACAAACACAAGAAACACAAAAGAAAGAAACTACTGGAAGAAAGTGAAGGATCACAAGATCTTTCCTTTGATGACTGTGATCCAACTAAACCTTCTCTTAAATTGAAAATTAAATTTGGGAAGGAAGCTAGTGATAAAGCGTAAGTTTCTAATTGAACTCGTGTGTAATGTATTACAAGGCAACATTACATTAATTCTATGTTGTTGTAGAGCATTATCAAAAATGTTTAGAAGTGGATCTTCCTTGTCTCCTGAGAAAATGAAAGAAAAATCCAGTCCTGTCAAGGTAGGAGAGAAAAGTGCTACTGTCAATTCATCTCCAAAGATTAAAAAGAAAAAGGGGAAAGGAAAAGACAGTGGTACATCTAGTGAAGAAGAACGGTGGTTAGATGCAATAGAATCTGGAAAGCTGGAAGAGGTATGTTTAATTTTTAGAACTTTATTTGCAGTAATTCAGGATCATTATTTACTGTAATATTGTGTTGAACTGGAATATAGTTAATGAATTATAACTTTTCCTTTGCAATGTCATTCCTATTACACTAAATGAAGGAACTTTAATGATATAATGGTCCTAAATTGATTTTTTGTGCATAATTTTTTGTATTTTTTACCCAAAATTGGCTCTTTAATTCTTATTTCTTTAATACAATACCAATTTACGTTCCTTCATGAGCTTTTCATTACAATTCATGTACTTTTTCTATGAAACAAAGAATATCATAAAATGTTATTGGGCCTATAAAACATTTTAATTGACAACTACTAATATATTCTCAATGACAACGATTATGCATGTGGATTGTTATGCAGTAAACCACTTTATGAAGTTAAGAAGCTAATAACTGTGTGTGAGCATCTAATGCTCATGACATGCCACAATGGCACATTTAATGTTTCAGTAATATTGTGAAAATTGGCTTGGAAAAAAGTAACTTAACTATCACCACTATCCCATGTCTCACGCTCTTAAACATCTCTGTGCCAGTCATTGTCGTTTATTGTAAAAGACCTTTTGCAATAGCATTTTGACATCATACGTCCTAAGAGGTATTCCTGATGAATACGTGACTTCAGAAGATTCATTTAGAGCTTCAACAGAGATGTGCTCATTCAAATTACTACTTTTCCAAAACAATCCCCTCTCCAAATTTTTTGTGTCAATGTTGACATTTTTGGTTGTTTCTACTTTTTATTTCTCCTCCACCCCTTTTGTTTTGCTACATTGAAAATTTATTTTTAAATCCATGTGTTAGTTTTCTGTGTTATTTCTTTAAAAGAGATTATAATCTGAATGAATTACCATTAGGTTGATGATGAGTTAAAGAAAATTAAACCAAAAGATCCGAAGTTGATGACTGCAAGGCAAAGAGCAATGTTTGAACGAAAACCGATAAAGAACCTAGTCCTGGAGGAGAGCAATTAATGTCTCTTCCTTCTGGTGAGTTTGCGTGAAATATTTACTTAAACTGTCATTTGAAAAACATTTTCTGATTTTGTCATTTGGATTAAATTTTAGGTTACAAAGAAAAAGTAATGACTGCTGAAGCACTGCAGAAAGCTGCTTTAAAATCACAGAAAAGAAAGCAATTAGCAGATGAAAAGAGAGAGAAAGATAAGGTTTGTATAATCAGAGGCATAGCTTGATTGAAGTGAAATTTACTTTTGTTTAACTTCAACTTATTTATCAAATGTACTCTTAATTTCTTTTATTTCAAATAGAAAAAAACTATGGAACGTCTTTTGAAGAAGCAAGAGTCAAAAGGTGGAAAAGGTTGCAAATCAAGATCGTTTAGGAAACAAGTACCGCATATTAGCTACAGAAATAGTAGTGACCAAATCACAATCTCCCTTCCTTCTGGAATGGACTTCCCTTTGATGCCACAACAACTGCCAGAGTAAGTTAAATTTCTTTAATAACGTAAATGTTGCAGCGTCTTGATTACATATTGCTTGAAACGGACATGGTCGAGAAATACAGACATGGACAAGTGATTAGCAAAATGGTATTTAATAGAAAAATCTCTTTATTATCTCAAAACATTAGAACTAAACCATAGTATCGAAAAACTACAAACTTATTGATACTTGATGTGAGCACAAACATAAGCATGAATGAAAGCATTAATTCGTCTGGGCATGTCTTGAATGAGTTTTTTGCATAATTCGTAAATTTCTTCATCTTCATTCCGAATGATAATGAGTACGTCATGAGTAGCTCCCTTTTGTAGGATGTTTTGCCTTCTCTTTCATTTGAATAACACTCCATAGTGATACTATTGGATTTATATCCAGGGTATTTCATGGGCAATTGACTACTCAAATATCACTGGAATCCAATTTACTCTGCAGTTTTTTTGTCTGGTTTATGTATGTATATACAGAGTAATATACATAGTATAGAGAAAGTTATGTAATGCTGCACAAAAAAGGGCGGATTTTCAACAGGAAAAAATTCATTCCCAGGCCCAGGGATTTATACAAAGTGTATACATCCAGATGCCAAATTAAGGGGAAAAAATCCTCTCAGAAAACATGCGTAGCCAGAATCCTTGTTTTGTGGGTCCTTGATACCGAAAAGTCAAATGTCGCCAAAACATCTGTCCATCCATCCGTCTATGAACTGATGCCTAAACCACCAATTTGGAAGATTTTTTCCAAAGTGAAGAAACCCCTGTCCATCTGGCTCTGGTTGAAGCTTTGAAATTTTGAAAAAAATTCTTTAAAATTTGGAGGTACTTACATGGAGCCCTGGGACATTTTCAAAATTTTCTCAAAACGGCTCCAGGCTACAAATTTTTTCTTTAAATTTCTTTTAAGAATAGAGTAAAGTACACTTATAATAGTGACCTAGGTCAGATTTTCACAGCTAATTCTGATTTTGAAAATTGAAAAGTTTGAATTTTTGTCGGTGTCTTTCTACAACTAAAAATTTAAGATATAGATTTTTCCTTCAAGTAAAATTTGTTCTCCATATTTACTTCTTTCATTAATGTTTTGCATGTTTTTAAAAACTTTTAGTAGTTTTCGAGAATATTGCATTGCAATATTGCAATTTTAAAAATAACAAAAACAAGATTTTCTCTAAAACGACTTCAAATTTTTCTTTAAATTTATATCAGGGACTCTATGAGATGACATAAACATCATTTTGCTTTTGTTTTATCAAAAATTACAAAAATTTAATCCCCTCTTTCACTGTTGGGGGCAGGCTTGGGATGAGGCCTAGATCTGGAATGTGGACTGAGGAATTGCATTGCAAAAGTTCAAGCCCTGAGCAAAAAAATTACAATACCATAATTTTAAATTAAGACTCCTCCATGATAACATAAACATATTGTTAAAGTGACATGGTTGTCATTGCAGTGCATATGTATTATAAAACAAATTTATTCTCTTAAATTAACATTTCAATCAAGAGCTGCATTTCTGAATGTGCACACAACACATTACAGAAAAACAACAATTTTCCCTGTCCAACTAGTAAGGTTTCACTCTCAAAATCATAGTTAAAGAGTATAAGGAATTATTTTGCTTGTAATTTGTCCATGGCTATAGAATTGATAAATTTCTTTCAAAAATGAAAATTTATTCTTCTGATCTTTTAACCCTAGCATTACCAAGTTATTTTTGGTAATGTGCTTTACCAACCATGGGCAAAAAGTGCCCATCTGTGTAACACCTTATTATGACTATAATATTGTAATTAGATATATTTATCTTGCAAACATGAATGATTTATAATGTAATTAGAAGAAATTTATTAAGTTCACATTGTTACATAACAATTACGGTAATTAAAATAAGTGTTTGATAATCTTGTTGTCCATTGTTAAGTTTCAATGTTTATCATCACTTCAATAACTTCTTCTTCATCGTTTAAACCACTATCAGTCATCCTAATCCTTTTTAACAATACATACAGGTTAAATACAACCCACAAGTACAAACAGCTGCACTGTATTGCTTTGACAATGGATGACGACTATTACAGTATTGCCAAAGTAAATCAGTAACCTTCGTATATTCTTGTTTTGTTCATATAGTTTTACCAACCATGGGCAAAAATTGCCCATGCACGAAAATATTGCATATTTTTTTAAAAAAATCTTTGAGGTTAATATGCAGATTTAAATGTTATAACATAGAATTAGGTGTTATTGACAAATAGAATTAAAAAAGTATATGAATCCATTTAAAGCACATCAAATTCAATTTATACAACATTATCAAAATAAAAGTTTTAATTGTAGAAACATAATTCAAAACCATTTGGTCAAATTATGTATATCATGAGGATTTATTCAAAGTGAAAGGACTTCAAAATTATTATTTCATCTCCACATTGCTAATTTACATGACCATACTATGTTGAGATGACCATCTTAAATTATGAATGACCTTTGCTTCTGAATAGTAAATTTATAAAAGTGAGAAGTAATAAAACACAATTACCTAATTTGCCTGAAATGTAAAGACAATTATATAAGTACATTATGAACAGCACATCTTCCTCTTTAAGTAAACATATAAATGAATATCAAATCTCTAAGGAGATTTAATGACTGAAACAGTTATAATAAACATTGACATTATTTGAAACTTGCTTAATTTCTGTCCCCATTTTAGTCATATCCTTTTCCCTGCTTCCATTTCAATCTCTCGTTCTGATTCCATTATAGGTTCTTATTCTAATTTCACTACATTTTCCATATTGTATCCACTGAAAGTGGTTGAAATAACTTATTTTTGTTAAAGCCTGGACATACTTCTTGGTATTGGCTTCTTTAAGATGTACTAATGAAATAATAGTATAATGTCTATTAGTGACACATGTCATCCAAACAATCTCCCATGCTCTAAATTAGTATATTTATGTGCTCATCTTCATTATGTTTACAAAATGAAGACACAAGTGGTACTATTCAAATCGTGTATGTATTAACCAGTTTCATTAAGAGATCTAATTTGTAGTGTAATGAAGCATTACTTGTATCACTACTGCCATTAATGATTGATATTTACTATTTATTTTAGTAACAAAACTATACAAATATATAATGAATATCACAAAAATTTGTATTAATTTTAAAAAATAATAATTTATTGTTTTTTAATGTTGAATAATCCCTCTCCATTGGACCCTCCATTTCCTTCCTTAGTTAAGTAAAAACAACTGAATCTCTAATAAAATACAAATATCTGCTTTCAGGAAAATAATTCTTAGTAAGAAATGTGGCGTGGATGGCTGTTCCAATCTGAAGAAATACAGCTGTTCTCGAACTGGTGTACCACTTTGTAGCCTTGAATGCTATAAAAAGAACCTATTGTCTAGAAATGCGTAATTTAATCATGTAAATATTTATTGAATCCAAGCATTGTATAGACCTTGAAATAAGAATGTTTCTTATTAATTTTTGTTGTACTTTTTTTACTTAATCCCAAATTGTCCTTTAAATATGCAATTTGTTTAATGTTTATGTTTACTTATTTAGTTTATGTTTACTTATTTGTCAAAAACTGTATATGATGTATGGGTGAGAAAATCATCTGCGCACGCTTTCTTGAGTTTCAAAACCTCTTCCCAACAATTAATAGTAACTATTAATAGTTGAAAGATGAAATAATAATATTAATAATAATAGTAATAGTAATTGTAATTTATTAATTTTTCTTTAGTTTTGGGTCCTGATAAGTCAGGGACTTATCATCTGGATCCCATACAATTAAAACAGATCAAACAGATTAATATAGATGATACTGAGTATGTTATTATGATGTCAATTAATGCATAAGCAGAGAGTTTGTTACATACATAGTGTTAATACAGATTATGTTAATATGATGCCAATTAACACATAAACAGAGAGTTAGATTATATATATATATATATATATATATATATATATATATATATATAGTTCGTTACCTACATAGAGTTTTGCACACACTGTTGATGGTTGTCAAACCATAGATTTGTTTATCTGCTGCCAAGTTTTAATTTTGTTGCTATATTCTTTGTGGTTGAGCTTGGGGTATTTTATGTCTTTTGGTATTTGGTTGCATAGTTTAGGTATCAGGTATTTAAGAGTTCTTTTTCCATAACTGTTGTACGTTAATGGTATTTGGTACTTTGGATTTCTTGTTTTGTATCCGTTTGGTGCATTCACTTTGAATTTGTTGATGTTTTTGTTCCGAGTTATATTAAGGTACCTGTAGAATCCTTTAGGTGTGAGGGTGTTATAACATGCAGGCAGCTCACACTCACTGAGATTTCTCTTCTTAGCCATTATTTTTAGCACTTTAACTTGTATTTGTTCCAATTTGCTTAAGTATGTTTGGCATGCACCCCCCAGTCTTGCACACCATATCTCAATAATGATTCGATTAGAGATTATTTATTTCCAAATTATTGATTTCCAAAATTGGTTCATTTACAAATGTCTGAATTGAATACATACAGCCAGCTATCTTTTTTATTTTGTTAAACAGGATATTTGTATGCTGATATTATCTCAAGTGCTCATCCAAAACAACTCCTAGATATGAGTAATGTGTTACATAGTCAATCATGATACATTTGTCGCTACATCCAATGTTAGTGCATTGATAATTGTGCTGAGTTAATTTTCCTAGTTTTAAGTTTTACGCTTTTTCCGTGTTTTGAAATGCATTACTTTTGTTTTGATAGGATTAACATACAAAGTGTTTTCATAAGACCATTTAACAATATTGTTAAATTCAGTTTGTAGTTGTTCTTTGCATTTGCTTATATCATTGTTAGAGTACAGAAGAGCAGCATCGTCTGCATACATGTAAAGTTTGCAATTTACTATATTTTTAAATATGTTGTTGGCATATATTAGAAAAAGCACTGGTCTAAGCAACTTCCTTGTGGAACTCCATGTCTGACATCTTTAGGGTGGCTTAATTTATTGTCTATTTTAACTAATATCTTTCTATGTTCTAGATAGCTTTTAAACAATTTTAAGAACCGATCTTGAATGCCTAATTCTTGCAGTCTCTTCAGCAGGATTGTATGACTGACAGTGTCAAACGCCTTTGAGTAGTCTATGAATATTGCCATTACTTCCTTTCCTTTATCGAGATTATTATTTATATTATCTGTGACTTGGACCAAAGCTTCTTCAGTTCCCTTGCCCTTCTGGAAACCATATTGATTTCTATATATTATATGGTTTTCATTCATATATCGATTGAGTTTCTGTATTATGTATTTCTCAAATATTTTTTCAAACACTGGGAGGATAGATATAGGTCTCTAGTTGTTAAGATCACTCATTTCTCCGTTTTTGTAAATGAGCCTAATAATGGAGCTTTTTAATCCTGGGAATATACCGTTTCTCATACAGTTGTATATTAATTTGCATAATCTCCACTTAGTATATTTGCGTATACAATATCTGTTGTTCTTATTCCATCATATCCTGGAGCTTTTTGATGCTAATTTCCTTTTTTATGATTTTGACCAAGTCTTTTTCATTTGTATAGGGTAAATAGAAGCTGCAGTCACTTTTTTGTTCGTATTAATCTATTATTTGGTTATTGTTACAAGAGTTAACAGTTACATTGCTTTCTGTTATATTTCCTACTTGTTGAATGAAATGATCCACAAACTTATTAACAAGTATATTTGTCTTGAAGCAGCTACCAAATGCCAGCAGCAGTTTGTCATCAATATTTTTATCAGTTTTCCTGTTTAGGATGTTGTTTTCCTCCTTCCATATTCCTCAGCAATCATTTTCTTTGTTTTTAAAATATTGATCTTGATATTCATTCTTGGCATTTTTGATTTCATTGTTGACTTTGTTTCAATATTGTTTATAGGCAGTTTTATGTGTTTCATTGTTGGGGTTAGACTTCCATTTCGTGAATAATCTGTCTCTTTGTTTTATAATGTTAATCAGCTTATCTGTTACCCATTTTTATTGATGTTTCTATTTGTGGAGTTATTATGATGCTTTTTTCTATTGTTTTGGTACTATTCCTATATGTTGTTTTAAAAATGTTCACAATATTCTCCAGAAACTTATCTGCAATTGCATCTTCACAGTCATTCCAGTTATGATTCCTGATGTTATATTCAATTGCTTTGTTATCGTATATTTTAATAGTTGTGCTCTTGATGTCACTGTTCATTTTTAAGGTGTTTATTTCTTTGAGGTTATACTGAATAACTATTGGGTAATGATTAGATATTTTGTATCTAAGAGTGGCACACCAAATTTCCTTAGCTTGTGATCTTACATAGTGAAACAGTCTGATTTAATTTTTAAATTTAATATTTCCTCTGCTCTTCTAATATTAATTCAACGTAACCCGTTCCAAATTTATAAAAGAATATGGGCGCCAGGAAAAGATTACGTTAATTCAATTATTAAAATTACTCTTCAACTGCTATTTCCATTAAATTAATATCCGGCTAACTGGGTCGATGGGTCTTATAAGAAATGATCGCTATTGACTGCTAATAGCCAATTATTCGATCTGCCATGTGTACAGAGTGGCCGAGAAATCTGAAAAGCAAATATACATTTCTAGCTACTCATTTGCTGGAATTGGCTAAATGAAAATCATCTTTTCTATTCACAAAAACTTGTAAGTTTATTCAATTTTCATTGGTAACAATACGAAACTTTTGGTCATGACCAGTCTCAAACCTTACATTGCAGTATCCGTCTTCGCATGCTACTGTCCGATGTCGCCGCGTAGAACCATTTTCAATCTTTCCCAGTGTCGATGGCTCCAGGTCAAAATACCATCTTCTTTTCTTCCGTTCTGGCAAGTGACAAGTGTATTCAAGTCACTGATCCTCACCGCCTCATAAGTTGATAAGACTTAATTAATTTTCCTTCTAAAACTTCCCAGTTCTTTCTACGCGTATACTTAAAATATTAAAGTTCAGCAAACTAATATCTGCATAAAATACTCCCAGTCCTGTTGCCGACAAAATTTGCCTGTTGCCGTCATAATTCTACCTGCTGCACTCGAAATATTTCCAAGTTCCAATTTCGGCACCTTCCATCAATATTCTAAGTCCGACAATCATATGCTCCAAAGTATTCACAATTCCCAAACTCCCAGCATCAATTGTCTACACACGATCCGCACAGCACCACGGCATAAGTCGGAATGAATCCATATTCCCCTCTTTCAGCACTTCAAAACTCGGTCCATCTTTCTACTGTTTCTTGTCAGAAAAAATTCCATCCCTAGCCAATCACTCAATTACTTACAAATTCAACTAGCCGCGCCCCAAACTGTCATTGCTTTCTCGGCCAATCCCCAAACAGTTTACTTTGTCAACTAGCCGCGCCCCGTGGTTCAAAGCAATGAAGTTTGTTGACCTTGACGACAACTCGTCTACCGTTGCTATGCCGCCATATTTACAAATGTCTATCCTTACAATTCACCCTGTTTTCAATAAATGTGACGCAATACAAGGTCCCACACATTGGTATGTCACAATAGATGTGATCTATTAGGGAACTACATAGTATTCCTTCTTTGATTTCCTCTCTTGTGATGTCTTCTATAGCATTCACAAACCCGTTACTATATAGAAGTAATTCTTAATCATTTATTGTTTTGTTTTTCTATTATATTGATATTGGTGTCACCAATAATGAGTGCAGAATGTTCGTTGCAAGCTTCCACAAGAGGTTTCAATTTTTCCAAGAAAGATACGTTGTTTGTGTTGGGTGGTTTGTAAATTATGATTATTTCTGTAATAACTGAGTTTTGGCCAGCTTTAATTCTGCCGGTTATGGCTTCAAATGGGTCAGCAATACAGTTTACATGATCAAATATTAGATTACTTTTGTAAAATAGTAGTCCTGTTCTCATTGTTCGTAGCGAGTAGCTTCTTTTATAACCTGCTAGGAAATAGGATTCCACATCTTGCTGTTTTACATTAACTTCTGTTACACAAATAATGTCAAAGGAGCTATTGTTTATGATGACCAAAAGCTCATTCCAGTGTCTTCCAGAGCGTATGTTGTATGTCCAGTGTCTTCCAGAGCGTATGTTTAAATGGAAAACAGACAATTTACCTTTTGTTGGATGACCTTCACCAAATTTTGTAAGAAATTCTTGCCACTGTTCCATGTTATCACATGGTTTAAAGTTTTTGATGATTTCTTATATAACTAGAGTTCCAGTCCATTGCGAACTTGTCAAAGTAATTGGTCCAATTCTAACAAATTTAGCATTTGTCCCGGTCCTTAACACTAGTGGCTGCAATGACGTTGAAGCCACTAGTGTTATAATAATATAAATAATAATAATAATAATAATAAATTTTAAATAGCCAGAGATTGACATTTCAAAAACTAGATACTTTCGTTGCCAAATTATTGACAACTTATTTGTAACGGTAAACGAACGAACAGATTTGATTTTTCTCTATTGCTAAGAAATAGAAAATCACCCTAAGCTCTACTACCACTACAAGCAAAGGAAAGCTCAACAAAACGTGCGCAAAGTGAAGCTACATTTGCGTCCAGAAGCAAATCAAGGGGCCATCTCAGCATTTGCTCAATGGATCAGGGAAATTGGACAAAAACCCAATCGAGATGGGGGTCATTGACCCGGAAGCTGAAGTACATTACTTGTTACAGGCTGCAACATACCCCTAATTGCTTCAATTATTGGCAGATTCGTCGTAACCCGTTTCCAAATTTCTAATAACATGGGCGCCAGGAAGAAGGTTACGATAATATTTTAACTATTATTACTCTGAAAAAAACTGAATATTAGCCGGTAACTGGGTCGATGGGTCACGTCAGAAATAATCGCTATTATCTATTAATAGCCGATTACCCGATCTGCCATCTATACAGAATGGCGAGGAATCTGAAAACAGAGAGACTTAATGTTTATTTCCTATCAAATGCAGCAAATTAAATGAAAATTTACATTGAAATGAAAAAAAATTAATTAAAATTAATTTAATTAAAATGAAAAAAAATTACATAGAAAAACTTTCTTAGTCATGACCTGGTTCGAACCTTATACGGCGATTCTGGTCTTCGCGTGCTCTTGATTGGTGCTACCTCGAAGAAACGCCTTCCCTTCTTTTATTTGAAGCTCCGAAGTCCAAATACCACGAATCTTTTCTTCTTTGAAAACGAACACCGCCGATTCACCGCTTCGCACCACTCAAATATTTGTTCCAGCTCCACTATATTATGTCTGGTGCCCATTCTCACCGTCTAAATATCCAGTGCTTTTATGATTACACAGCAAAATAAATCTGTCAGTTCTATTTTCCGCTTATAGCAAGAAAATATGCAAAGTCCGGTGTCATTTGTGAACCGCATACATTTATAAGTTCAAGAATGATTAGAGTTCACTCGCGAAAAAACTCCAAGTCTTATTTTGATGCACAGCAAAATATTCGTAACTCGACACGTTCCCCAAATCTTAGAAGTATCACAAGTTCACTTCTGGTTCTGCCACGAAAATATTTCATGGGTCCGAATATGTCCCTCAAGTCCGATTCTTGCATGCTCTACCACAGAAAATATTTCAAAGTCCCAACACGTATTGTAGACCCCGAAACTTTTACAAGTCCTAACATGCACAAATTAATCTATTCGCGAGCGAACTGCTCACCGTCACGACATGCGACCGAATGAATTTTATTCTCCCTTTTAAAACCCACAATGCCTCGCCTTTCTTTTATTTCGACAAAATGCCCAAACATCCGGTTTAATAATCAGTCGACGCTTCTTCAACCAATCCCCAAATCTCTTATATTTCCTCCTACTCACGCTGTCACCTCCACGGTCAGATGAATGTTTGTTCATGAATGAATCCTGACAACAACCGCGACGTCGTTACTAAGGCGCCATATTGCTTATTATTTGCTCTAACCATTTCGCCCATTTACGACAAATATTCTGTAATAAAACATATCCCCATATTGGTATGTCACAAGGCATTTAAGTCTTTTTTAAAAATTATACAATGCAAATGTAAACTAATTCATTATACTATATCATTGTTTTGTTAAAGTAAACATTTTTCTTTTTGACGATCAGTATAGTCACTAATTGTATAGAAACAGTTTTGCAGCAGAAAAGATTTTACTTTTAACTTGTGTACCAATTTTAATTGTTTAATTTCATCTGGCAATGCGTTGTAAAGTAACGTATATGTATTTGTATTGTAATGAACCGTCCTCCTCTTATAAAACAACTATAATCTTTATAATCGCCCGGCGTTACAACGCCAATATAATCAAAATCCGCTCTTATCAATTGCCCTGGTTATACTCAGCTTCCACCTCCAAGGTTGCTCGTCGACTAGCTGCTGCACCAGAACCTCCGATATTTTCTTACTTACACATAAAATCTGGGTGTGAGGTTGTGGTTGACCTGTACAGGGTCTAACAATTATTCGGGCACGTGGGCGTAGGTCATTAACTAGCTACATGCAACAATTAAACTACGTTCGTTTAATTTAATGTCGAACCAAGTGATGTTCGCCATTATTTATTTTCTTTAATTCCTGTGCTAGTTCGTTATTTCAGTTGAAATATATACCAACTGGGGTCGTTGCTCTCCCATGACTCACATAAATCACTTAACGACAAACAAAATAAACACACAAACACATCAACGATATAATACACTTAAATTACATGACACAAAATCCGAAATATTTCCATTCATACTGACAATTATAAATAAACTCATTTACACCCGAATGCGCATTCTGCCTGTATATCTATTGAATCTATTTTTACGTTAAGACAGAACTTGATCTTACAGAAGCTAATTTAAATCTTTCTTCTCCTTCAAAATGTGAATTTCATAACAAAAAAACAACAACAACAACAACAACAACAACAAAGTTTCATGAACTTCCCTTTTGCCGAAAACGCTGTAATCCGCAGCAAACCATTGTTGCGCGCCGTCCTCGCTGTATATTACGCAGCATCCTTCAAATCCATCCTCCCGCAGCATTTCTCCATCACCCCACACATTACCAAAAATTTCTTGAACTCGCTAATATCTTCTTAGCATGTCCTTTCATTCCCCTATCATCCTATTTTCATGACGCAACTAGTAACGCGATTATCTGTCTATCGCGTGCTATATTTCCTCCAAAATGTCCTATTATTGAATATACTGCGACACATAAAATATTTCCGCGTTACGCATTGTTATTACGAACATCATTGCCTTAACTCACTATATCCATTCATGCTCACTGTGTTTCTCGCACAATTGCATACTAAAATTTTATCTTTTTTCGGAGCGTTGTTCCCCACGTCTGACTTCGAGCTCGCTACACATCATCCTCTCGGTCATTGTTGCATTGTGTCTTCAACTTTTTTTTTCTGGAACATTTACCAAAAAATTACCTTTTCTTAATTCTGTCCTTTCCAGGCTATTTCTCTTTATTACTACTTTTAATTATCAATTTACATCTTATTACTATTTCTTTTACGATTTCCTAATGTTTATTAACGCCAAAATTGCTTAATTTCCGTCGCTCGGCGTCTTGACGTAGTTGTGACGTCAGCGCGACGCATCATTGTTCTCTCGTAAAAATTCCAAATATACAATTTCAATTTGCATCTCTACTGCAGCTCCTCGATATTTTTCAGAGTTGCGAGTAATGTCATAATTTTCCGCGTGATTTCCTTTGTTAATCCCGAAAGTTTCATTTCAATCGCTTTACGCGTTCTCTTAATTTTTAGGAAAAAAACGCTCCTTTACATTACATTTCTTATGATAACAGTGGCTGTAAATTTCTAGTTATATCGGGCTGTCCGGGTGACGCCGCGTCGAAGGCTGTCACCCGGACAGCCCAGATCATAACTCTGGCCGCGGAAGCCTACGATATCTTCTAGTTATATCATCAAAAGTGTACTTTCAAAATCACTCATATCTTTTAAACCCCTGATGCGATTGGCTTCGGATAACTTTTGATGTTCCTCTAAATGAATGCTATTGATTCGTACTGTCCAAATGGGATTTTGTCGCGTCTTTTTGATTTATAAAAAAATTATTAGTGCGCGACACCGCTTTCTTCTGTTTTTCCATCTCCTACTCATGTCATTCCTTGTTATGTTTGTTCTTTGCATCTAAATTGTTCGTGGGGATCTTAGATTGTTACAGTATGTGGATTTCTTGTAGTGAGCTGTTGATACTGACACTTGATGAACATGATTTCTATCTCGAGTGTTGTAACTATAAATATCGGTATTACATGAAAATATGTTCCCACCGTTAAGTCAGTTTTGACAAAACTACAGATTCGTATATAAATAAGCAAGGCAAGGGTAATATTTCAAGCTCAATGGAACGAGGCTGCATTTTTCATTATGAAAAGAGGCTTGTATATTTCAAGGATGGCATTTTTTCATTATTCGGATAATTTTCTTTTGCAATCTAAATGTCTGGGCACTATTGGATAAGCTTCCCCAGACTATTATGCCATATCTCAGGCGGGAATGTACATTTGCAAAAATACATGCAACGAGCTGCATGAAGATTGACAGAATTAGAATTCTGAATGCGTAACATAATGAGCTTAATTTAGTGTTTAATTCTGTTTGTACATTCCATTTGAGGTTTGCTTGAATTGAGAGACCTAGAAATTTTGTTGCCTTAACATAAGCTAATTGCATATTGTTCATTTTCAATGGAGCATACGAATGCCGATTTGAAACGCAAAATTGCATTGAGACAGTTTTTCCTTTGTTAACTATTAATTTGTTATTACAAAATCAATTTGAAACTTCTGAAATTGTACTATTTATTGTTTCTGTTTTGCAAAGAACATTCGTGTCATCGGCAAACAGAACCGTTCTTCCATTTTTAATAGATGAGGGCATTTCGTTTACGTACAACAGAAAGAGGATAGGACCTAAGATCGAACCTTGTGGGACCCCATGTTCAATTGGCAAAAAATTGGAAAGATAAGTGAATAATGTCCTTTTGTGCCAGTACAATATTTCTACTCTTCGAGGTCGATGTTTAAGGTACGAAGTTACAAAGGAAAACGCCGAAATTTTTTTTTAATTTTCTAAAATTCAGAGTTAACCTTGCTAATCGAACCTATGCCACCTTGATAAGTGTATTTTACTCTATTCGTACAAGAAATTTAAAGAAAAAATTTGCAGCCTTTTTGAGACAATTTTGAAAACGTCTTGGGGGCGTCATGTAAAGTACAACCAAAAATTAATTAATGTTCTTCAAAATCGCAGAACGTCGACTCAAGCCAGATCAACAGGGAGTTATTCAGTTTGGAAGAAATCGAACGCGTTGTTTAGGCACTAGCGATGTTCACCAGAGGGACAGACAAATGAGATGGACGGACGGACGTTTTGAAAAAACACTTTTTCGGTATTATGAGACCCCAAAACGTGTATTTTCGTTGAAATCTCGAAATCGATTTTCCGCATCATTACATGACTTTCTACGTATGTATACGAGAAAGTAAAAAAGTAAATGAAATATTTGATACTAGTCGAATGTATATGTACAAAACAATAAAATTTTCAACAAAGTTCAATAATTTAACAATCACTACTCGTACGTATTAGCACTAAAATCAAAGTTTGGAAAGCACATACATATACACAATGACGTTAATGTGAATTGGACGACTGGCGATACTTCAATGAAACTTCATTTAAATTGTCAGTGTCACCCGCGGATGTCCCTGAAAGGTCTTCCGTTGCGTTTTCATTGGATGTGCAAGTCGTGTGTCAACGCGCAAGAAAAAATAAAATCTTTTGTATTTATTTAGATTTTTTATTTATTCGGTCTCCCGTGCGATCGGCGTCATAGATCGCCACGAGCGCATCCATGCAACGCAGGCAGTGCGCGAGCGCAGCTCAGGCCGTAGGCGACTGCCTCCAACGTCTTCAGGTCGGATCGGGAGACGGCAGCGCATGCGCGCTACGTCCCTCCCATTCAAGGATCAAAGCGTGCCAAGGTGTTGGTTCTCGATTTAACGGCCTGCTGGAGAGCGAGCGTCCGTGATAGTGATATTCTCCGTTGCGCGTTGCGGTCTTTAGCGACACGCATAAAATTAGTGTTATTTTGCGATAAGGATAGTGAAAGATAAAGAACAATAGTTTTAAACAATTGCGTTCCTTCCCTATGCGTTCAGAATTCTTTCAAATTCAGTCAGCTTTCATACTGCTCGTTGTGTATATTTCGCGAATGTTCATTCCCGCCTGAGATATGGCATAATATTCTGGGAAATACATCTTATAGCTCCCAGACTTTTAGATTACAAAAACGAATTGTACGAATAATAACCAAATCCCATCGACGTGATTCTTGTAAGCCTCTCTTCATTAATCTAGGAATTTTACCATTACCTGGTCTGTTTATTTACAAATCAGTGGCTTTTGTCAAAAATGACTTGCTTAAGGGCGGGAATATATTTTCAGAAAATGCCGATATCTATTACTATAACACTCGACGTAGAAATCATATTCATCAGGTGACAGTATCAACAGCTCGTTACAAAAATCACATACAATACATGTACATTATTTTACAACACTTAGCCAGATGGCATTAAACGATTAAATTCAATAGAAAAGTTTACATCCCAAGTGAAATCGTTTCTGGTGCATAACTGTTTCTATGCAATTAGAGACTATATTGAGCATCACAAGAAAAGTAACATTAATTTTAACAATGATACATAATGCATACAATGATGCATAATACCGTTTGAACTGTATAAATGTGTATAAACAACCTGTAACAAGTATTGTATTGCAGCCTCCGGGTCAATGACCCCCATGTCGATCAGGTTTTTCGTCCAGTTCCCCTGATCCATTGAGCAAATGCTGAGATGGCCCCTTGTTTTGCTTCTGGACATAAATGTAACTTCATTTTCTGTGCACGTCTTCTAGAATTCAGTGGGAAATACGATTATTCAAATTATCTTTTCTATGTTGTCGCGGCAGGAAGTATTATTCCGAAGAACAACATGGATAAGAGCCCAAATTTATTGCTTTCTTATCCTTGAAAATAGATTTTATTACATGGGAGCTTTTTTCTTTCAAACTTTAAGTAGTATATGACTTAGTGTAGGGATCACAGAATTTTGAAAATGTGCGCACAATCCACTTCTGCCCATAGCACGTCATACGCAGTTTTAACTGTTTATTCTTGACGTAATATAAATAAATATGGGTATTTCCATCGATTTGTATGCATTCCATGCTTGTGATTTTATTTTTTTATTTATGCTTGCGCATAAGCATTTTTTATTTGTGCTTGTGCATTTGTGAGTGGAAGCGCTTCAAATGACTTTAAAATAAGTTTTCGAAAACTCAACAGATTCCTGTGAAAAGGAGCTTCAATTTCTCATTTACAGTACTGCTTAATCGCCATTTTTTTTAAAACGACTATGAATGCAAAAAGTTGAGAAATTGTCAAAAAATGTACTTTGGGCGACGATAGATAGCTGGCCAGAGAATGGAGCACGACTTTAACGCCAGACCACACCAAAAAAATTAGAAAAATTTGGTACTAGAAAGTCTGTGTGATTCTGTAGCACCTCTACTTTATAATAATTACAAAACTTAGCAGTCATAGCTTGTCATTCACACTATTGACAAATTAATTTGATACCAATGTGTCCGCAATTCTATATGTCTTGTCATAGTAAACGTTTTTGGGAATAGGCAATTTGCAGTCTGTTATATCTATCCAGCTTCACTGATCTTTAAACCTTCAGATGCAATATTCGACTTCGACATCATTTTTACTCTGTAAAAGAACATTTCGCCTCTCTAGAGTACCGTGCTTTTGGACCTGTTTTATTGCAATGAACAGTATCGGGTAAAGTGGTCTTGGTAGTACTTTAGTTGTGTGTAGAGTAACAATTGATAACACAACTAAACTGAAGAAAGTTCAATGCACTATTCAACTGGTATGTAAGTATCCATTGTTACTTTTCATTCCAAATTCCCTTTTGCATACAGTATAACACACGAGGGTGAACAAAAAGAGAATCTGCAATGGAATTTGATAAATTTTACAATTACTAACTATACAATGATAAAAAGCTAATTTGCTTCTTGTGAGCTTGCTCGTGGCACATAGCGAAGTCGCTAGCCTTTCACCACTTAGGTCCGGGTTCGAGTCCCGTCGAATCTCATGTGAAATTTGTTCCAACAAAACGAGTTTGGCTGCTTCACAAGGGCTAGTCCAACCCCCTGTGAAGTGTCCTAAACCCCACCCCTATCCTTATTCCTTCCCAATTCTGGCTGCTGGGTAGTGACGCAGGAGCGCGTAGCAGGACACGCGTACGCGGAGATGCTACCTGGTGGTCCTCTTGGCAACTGACTGCGACGTGACGTGACATAAGATTAATGAAGGATTGCTCCCAAGCGCGCAAATTAATGAAGGATTACTCCCCATCGCAAAGCGCTCAACGCCTCTTAAGGGGCTTAGAGACACGTTGCGTCAAGTTGACGACGCAACAAATTTTAAAAAATCCATTCACATAATACACCATGAAGCACAAGATTTCTTTTTAATGCAATATAATAATGGCTTTATTTATGTGGCGAGACTCAGGCCATCAGGCCCGCCCTTCCGCCTAACCACGTAATACATACATTTATAGATAAGAATTGAATTCAGAGATACATTTAGTAAATAAAAATATGTCATGCCCAGGCTCACAAACGCGACAATAATACAACGTTTAGCATTTGCCTTAAGCGGCCGTGGAAAGCCAGGGAAAACCAAGGAAGTGTGCATGCTCTTCAACATTGAGCAACAAAATAATATATTTAAGATAATTTTAAAAATAAACATTACTGACACTGGAAAACTCTAAAGGTGTGCCCGAATATAAATTCTGAGAGATATTAAATTAGCAATTCGTAACAAATGTTAAAAAACTTAAATATGTTCATATTTAAATATATCAATATTAAAAATAATCATATTTATAAATAATCAGTGGCAGCTTGTAGGGTAGTGCCAGTGTGCCATGGCACCACCAACAAAAAAGAAGGAACAGGAATTTTTCACTCCAAATGTGTGTATAAAATATCGTTTCTTCAAAATATTGTTACGTTTCTAGGTGGTGAATTAAAAGTCTCGTATTATTTTAACAAAAACGTTTCTTTTGTTTCTTAACACAATCACTGAAAACACTCGATTATTTATTTACACTACTCTTCTCTTGATTTATTTACACTGCACTTTTCTTGATTATTTTATTTACACTATTCTTCTCTTACACACTCGCACAGACCTAAGCACTGATCACAGTTCGATGCACTGGTCACAGTTCACGTCACTGAGCACAATCACTGCACTGCTATTCACCGCGTTGCACACACTTCACAGTTCAGCTTTCACTGCGGACTTAAGACTGACCTGCGGTCGCCGCGTATTTATACTCGGCGAGTGCCTCCCGGAACTTTCCGGACGCCGCGCACGTTCTGGAATAATCCGCCGGCAGGTGATGCAACTCGCGCTCACAGGCAGGCTCGTGGTAGCGCCGGCAAATGACAACCAGCGATCACAGGCAGCTCGGGGTGGCGCCGGCAGATGACGCAATATTCGTTACAATATTTTTCTTTATAGTAATTCATTTGAATGAGCGCTTAGTCATTCGATGCACTATCAATATTCTCTTCACACGTACAGGGCGTAATGCTATCTGTCGGTTTCCTCCTGAACCTCTGAGCCTACGGATTGGCGCCATGTCTGCCCATTTAACTCTGTATAAAGAACGCTGATTTGGCCTGTTTTTGCGAAAGCTTGCAATTGGAAGGAAAAAACTTAAAAATACTTCGAGTTAAATCTAAAAGTTGACATTTTTACTCAAGTTTGGTATCATAGAGATCTAGCATGTGTGCAATTTTCAGATTTTTATCTGGTGTCCCAACAGAGATATTACAATTCAAAATTTGGAATAAATTCAAAATTCCAATTTTTAAGGGGGTGTAATTTTCAAGGGGTACGTTACTCACCAATGATATTTTACTGAAAGTAATTTCACTGTTATGTGTAAAAGCACAGATCAAATTAAGGCTGAGATTCTATACCTTTGAGAAATTACTCTCTGAAAATCGAACTTCGTTCATTCGCGTTCCAAAAATTTGGTTGCCAATATTTCTCAAATAAAAACATAAAAGGTTGGTAAATAATATTTCGACTTGTAGGCCAGAGTATACCGAATTAAATGCCTCTTATTCCAGAATGTTAGAGCTACCCAGAGCTGAATAATTAAAAATGAGTAAATGTCTACAAACGCGAAAAATGGCGCACGCCGTAAAACAAAAATGGCCGCCATTTGTAAACCAAATACAATAAAAATAATTAAAGATGTTTTTGAACAGCCAAAACATAAGGAAATTTATGTACAAAATGTGATTTTTTTTCAGAGGATCGAGCGACCAGTGCTGGACCACTTTAAATGGATTGACCCACCAACAACAGGGAATTATGAAGCGTTTCCCCCACAGCAGAAGTCAGTGACTACCTATTTCATATACAATTAATTACTTTCTATTATATGAAAAAACGAATACAGATGTTCTCTAAGTACATTATACACCCACAAGACAAATGAAACTCCATTGAATTTATACGCAGTGTTTAATGACATGCAAGCTCATAATCATTTACCTGGATTTTACCGAAGGTACTTCTTATATACTTATTAGTCACTGTATTCGAGTGTTTCATTCGTGATGACGGAATAATACCGTTTAAAAACAAGTAGTGCACGACACCTTGGTTCCCTCCGGTGAGCGATTAATTACACAAAATAAGGATTCGATTAGCTACGTAATATTAAGAAAAACAGATTAAAAATTTAAAACAAGTTCTAAATGTATTCACTTAGGTGGATTTAAACACGAAGGATATACATCACGAGCAAATACAATACTCTACCAACGAACCTCCAGACATATAAAAGTTATCTTTTACTAAAATTCGCAAACGTCCTTCCCGCCTTGGATAGTAGCCGCAGCCATGTGCTTACCCCGAGAGTGCATGGCAACAGCTGACCAAACTTCAAGTGCGACTCTGTAAAACCTCAGTATAAGCATACACATATAGTACTATGCGTCTATGAGTATAAGTGTGTGTGTGTGTACGTAAGGGGAAGGAAAGATCGCGCGCGGTCACTTTTGTCAAGGCACTGACCCGATATTCGCCAGGTGTTGATCGGAGAAACCAGGGAAAACAATCGTTCAGATGACTCCACAGTTGAATGCTACGTAAGTTAGAATTTGTATATTATTTCATGTTTCTTTGTTCGTATTATATTGTTTCATATTTCTTACATTCGAGCTTTTGTTGTAAGTTTGCAAATTAATCTTTGAAATATTATTTAAAACCTAATTGAAATATACGAAAAAAATGCTATTCATGGAATATCAAATTGAAATGCAATCATGGTGTATAGTATACGTAAGTATACTGCCATGAATGCAATGGCATTCAGAGCCACATAACAGTTGAATTTCATCTCACTGTTGGGTCATGATTTAGCTGTATGAAATTCAGTTATAATTGTCACATTTGTCGAGATTATTCGAACCTACCTGGTTCAGGAAATTGTTATGAGGAAAGTAAAGTAGTTGATTGGTGCTACGTCGTAAGGAGGGTATTATGAAAGAAAAAGTAGTTAATTAAATCTGTTCCATTAAAATTATGCAAAAAATGCCACAGATGTTAATTGGTTCTAATATTGGGCTGCTCGATCATTAGAACCCTTAAATGCACGTAGTGCATGAATAATTTATACACTACTCTGCAGCAGAAAAGTGCAGATTTGGGTTTCTGTATTGAATGTTCTTCCCTTCAAGAACAGGATCAATGTATTCAGGAGGGTTCAATTTGCATTGTCACAGCTGAAGTCAGGCTGTTACATGTTTACATTAATGTGCAAGTAGTAGAAAATTCGGTTTTTTCTCCAGGCCGTCGATACCAGTAATACCCTACATTCCATCAAAAATTTCAGAAATGCTTTAGATAGGAAGTGGTTGAAAAAATTACTTCTGGAATAGTACCTAAATTTTAATGCACATCCATTAAAGTAAACAATGCTATATTTGCAGGAGGAAGCAATTTCAATTAATTTCTACAAAGCCAGATCAGTTCAATACCTTTAAGAATGAAGGCATCACATACCTCTAGGTGCTGTTTTGCACTTACCTTTTACAAAGCAGCAAGGTAGTGTTTTGCACAAGGTAAGTTAATTCTATGATTCATGTTGCCCATCATGCATCAACAATGCCTGTGTGCAGGGTGCACTTAAATTCAATATTCTAATTGTCATTCTCACCTGTATCATGAATTAAATGAAATAGAGAGATGCATATAAACTGAAGTTTAATGAGTTTAAAGTAGTACATTGAGTTGGCCTCTAACCATCATTAAAATGCACTATAATCCTTTTCACATTAGCCCCATTTAGTTTTGTAGATTATTTGCTTTTGTGCTCTTGAACTGAGATATTTTAGGAGAAAATATACTGGATAGAAGTTTTAGATACAAATAATTAAACAGAAATGCTGGAAATTCTTTTGGTAAAATTTATTCCAGGTACTAAAAAAATTGACATGCATATTCTGCAGGTAAATCACCAGTGGTGACAAAATTATGGAAACAAAATACAAATCAGCAATTAAAGATCTACTTCTACATCTGTACAACTTTAAATACCTTGGAATTTCAAATGAATTCCCAAAACCACTCATTCTTGTTAATGGACCCAGTCAACCAGCCATGCTCCATTGAAAACAGTAAATCTAATTCAAATGCAATTGAAAGTAATATAACAAAACAGGAACAAAAAACTAGAAATACAGAACTATGTTGCACAAAATATTCACAAGTATTGCAGTGACTGAGGATTGCCAGGCAAGTTAGGCCAGCTCCTGTTTTCAGCTTCCAGCCTATCAAATTCTTGCACTCCAAGTGGCAAAACATTTCATTATACCAACTAAGTCCTCATTCACCAAGACCAATTTAGGAAGATTTAGTAGTCTTCAGACACACTTTTGAACTACACACAGCGGATGGCAATTCCAAATTCACACAATTTCTTCAATCATCATCCTTCTTTGGAGACATTTGCTCATCCTTATTTTCTGGAGACTTCGATCGGCTCCTAGATTTGGATTTACTGGGTTCCTTGCTGGGTGATCTGGATCGTGACCTATCCCTAATTAAAGAAAACAGTATTACAATTCAAAACCTCAATGACTTCTCAACTGTTTCAATTGGATTAAATCAGAACACGTTGGTAACTTACAGCATACGTCAAGTCACAAAGTTCTCATCACTAATCAAAATTTCATTGGACACTACCAAAAACAATGCTTCCATTCAAGAAACCAATTTTTACTTACTTTGAATCATCCTTCACTTTTGACTTCGACTGAGACCGAGACTGAGATCTGTTCTTTGGCTGAGATCTTGATCTGGACCGTGAACGAGATCGTGATTTGGACTTTGATCTCTCACGGGATCTGCAGAACAAAAACAATTCATGTATCCAGAGTAAAGTTATTTCTTCCTTGCAACGAGATAACTAACATGAAATGTACATACTTTGATTTTGAGCGTGATCGTGATTTTGACCTTGATACAGACTTTGATCGGCCTCTAGACTTTGATCGACTTGAGCGACGGCTGCGGGATCTACTGCTTCGGCGGCTACGACTTCGTGACCTGTAAACATTAAATTTGTAGCAAATCCACAGGCGATTTTTCTTTTTTTACCTTCACACAGAACATCAGTTGTTATTTTCCACATGAACAATTGAGACCCGAAAGATTTTCTCATCCTTTCATTAATTCTCTAATCAAGATCAAGAATTGAATTAAAGTTGTAAATGATTTAACTATTTATCAGATTTTATAGTTAACAAGCAATATGTTTAAAGAATTTTACTGAAAAAATTATTAGACCACCTAGATTCTTAAAAACTATCAAAGAAATAACTTGCCTTGAACGAGTCCTGCTGCTGCGGCGACGTGATCTTGAGCGTGACCTTGATCTGGAACGGGAACTGGATGATCGAGATCGACGTCGTCCTCTACGAGTATCTTCAATAAGTCTTATTCTTCTTCCATTTAAATCTGTATCATCCAACTTGTCAATTGCATTCCTCATGTCTGAATGAGTTGCAAATTCAACCACCCTACAAAATCAGTACCAAGAATTTTCATTTGCATGGTTAATTATGCACATACCCCAAGTAAATTACAGGTTTATTAATTTTGTATTGATTAAAAAATGGTGGCAGGAAAACAAGTTGATCTAAAAATATCCCACAATTATGTATCAAATCAGGTAGCACACCACCATAACACAAGTTGTCAAGTTCTTGTACAGACAAGTTATACCTAGTAAAGTATTTTAACTATAAAGAAAAATACCCAAACCAAAAATTATGTCGATTAATTCTACAACACTTAAACAGGTAATAGTTTTTCTGCAACATTACATCCTTTCTGGTATTATTTGTAATTTCTGCAACCTAAAAATTCAAGGATTCCAGAAAATCAGACCCACACCATTCCTTAAGTACTTGAGAAAAGGAAACATTTAATACTCCAATTTTGAAAGAGTTGTTCATAACCTCATTTGAATAATTTTTACGAATTTTTTATTGAAGAAAAAGAAAAAACAGAGTTGGAGGAAATTTATGTTGTTACAGTTACAATTCTCAATCATTCAAGAGAAAATTGGACCTTTTCCATTTCCACAAGCATATCTACTCCGAGAAAAAATTGGAGGCTTTTTGAACAGACACTTTACAAAATGTATCCCCCAAAATCAAAATATCAGTTTAGAATTCAAAGGGCCATAACATGAACCAAGCTGATCATGGATTATCAATTTTAGTAAAAATTCTATTAACCGTTTCATCCTAGCTTTTAGTATAAGAACAAGAATTCTCCACTTTCCCAGCACCATGGCCCCACAAAGGAGAATTTTTCAGACCCTACCCCCTCACAAAACCACTATTTGGCTACAGCAATACAATATTCTCTCTATTCACAAAAAAAGAAAATAATAATAATATAAAAAATAAAACAGCTGACTCTCACCCTTCATTCCTTCGCTGTTTGTGTGCATCAGCATATGTTACTTCTCCAGCTTGTCGCATGTAATCCTTGAGATCCTAATAACACAGCATCACAATGAGCTATATTAGTATCTACTAGGAGTGATCAAAACTATAATTGAAAATTACTGTAATCTACAATGTTAAATTAGTATACAAACTAAATACTGTGAAACAAGTAATGCACAAAGACTTGCCTATAAGTGTTGAACAGTTGTATTTAACAGAAATTAAATGACCTAAAAATAGTCTGGTGCTCGAAATTAGATACTAATACCTAATGGTATTCACCATTGTAACAACTTTTCTTTGTTCTAAGAATCTCATCTCACCCCCCACCCATTCAGTACACTTGTTAGCTCTGCTTCGATTTGGCATCATTGATTTTATTCTACTTTCTCATCCCAATACATCAAACTGGAAAGGGCTTTAGTGCCATGCCACAATTTCACATTTTGTTGAATAGGATGTTTCATATAGTAGAAACCCTTGGGTCCGCAGAATTTCTTGACGTATCTCTTTAGTACAGCAGTTCATTGAATCCGTTGTTCAGTGGAGCACCTGCATGACTGGACACAGATTACAAACATTTCCACATCTTCCATAGTATAGCGTAACTGATGACCACCTCTGCACAGGAATGGGTTGAGGGTTTTCTTCAGTCATGAATCCAGGCAGCAACTGCATTGAAATCAGCACCAGATCATATCTTCCTTTATGGGCTGAATCCAGCATGATCCCTTTGGATTAGTTCAACATTTTGATAAAATGGAATCACTTCAAGTTTTTCTTCTTGAATGTTCTGTCCACCTTTCAGGAGTAAAATCCACAAAGTTTGGATGTTCTATAATTTCCCACGTTGTTTTCTAATAAAGCCAGGCTTATCCAAGATTCAGAACTACCAAGAACTGTGCACCTTCCACGTTCAGGATGTCCAATGATATCCCACGGTGTTTTCTATTAAAAGATCAATTCATTCAAGATGCAGCAAGGCATGAGAACTTTTGCAATGTTAAAAATTAATTGTCCCATGTTACAATCCTGACCAAACATAGATACAAGAAAAGTTGTGTACTCAAGTGCAGTTAGATTTTGGACATTACTTGTCAATAAAGAAAAGAACAGAATACTATGTAGTAATCTAATTTCAAGCACTAAAAGTATAAACCACCATCCCCTTCACAAGATGTTAACACTGATCCCAAATCAAGTCTTTACACCAGCTCTCATCCCTCCATTAAACTTTCTATCCAATCTCACTTGAAGCATGCTGTAAAGACATGTAGCGAGAGGAAAACAGTGCACAGTATGTTGTCGGTATCCATTTACCTTGGGGCCCACGTGAGCTCTGTTTACAGAATGTCAGGTGGGCGAGCCTCGTCTGATCAAGGCACACCACACGTAATGGACCACGTTGTCACAGAGGGGGAAGGAGCCGAGCCAAGCTGACCAGGATGCCAATGGCCAACGATGCACCAGAACCGCAACCGCGCGGGCGGGGGGTGGTAACCTTTCGCATCATCTTTGTCCAGGCTTGGTCCCCAAGGGAAACGTGAGCGATGCCCTGCCCTAGTTTCATCGGGTTGGCCACCACAAAGCACGGGGTTGCACAACCACCTTTACTACGAGTCATCTGTCATACGGCCCTACGGCTTGGCCACGGATCATCCCTCCAGGGTGAAGAGGGCAAGGCTCTTCGGAAAAAACAGCGTTAGCTTTTAGACATGGTTTGAACATATTCAATGTGAGAGCAGTTCAATTAGCTATCAATATTAATGTCAAAGGAAAGCCATTAAAATAATGACCTGTGAAATTTTTAACCATACAGATCTGTGAAAAAACTTGTGTAGCCTAGCTTCTTTCTTCAATTGCTTTCAATATATTGTTCCTTGAGGGATGCACAGCGAAGAAATAACAATCCGATGTCTTGTAAAATTGCTTCCTATCATGTAACCTTTCACAGATCTGGATGGTCCATAATATCAAAACTCAAGTACTTTAGTGGCTTCCTAATGAAGCACCAAACTAATTCTAATTACATAAATGATTTAGACATTAATTGAATCTTTACATCTGAGGAGAAAACCCATCTCCCTGGACTAAAACTGCTCTCACAAAAACCAGCTCAATTTAAGCCAATGCAACCCCCAAAAAAACAATCAAGAAAGGAAACAAAAAGATGGTTTTACCTGCCAGCTAACACGGCTTGACAGATTCTCTACAATGAGACGATATTCAGTTCTTGTTGGTGGTCCGTATCTGTGAAAAAGAAGGATATTATGAAATTTACTGAAGTTATTTTCTAATGCCCCCTCCCCATACAACTCTGCCTAACTGAATTTATTGAGAACCACATGAGGCCAGCAAGGATTGAAACCTTCATGCACAAAGCCACACAAAACTCAATTAAATGGGTTATCTATCATGCAATAATGTTCAATAAATGGAAATTTTAAGTTTTTAAGAACTATTTTTAACCGGCAAGCCGGGTTACTCAGAACTAAATAAGAAAACCCATCAATTTTCATGCCAGAGAAGCTCACTTATAGTTATAAATTATAAAAACAAACGGCAGCGCATACCTGTCATGAATACGGACATCCATATCCCTGAAACAAATAAAGCGGTCAGGTGGGCCAAACTTTCTTGTTAACTTGCAAGGCACACTTTACTCAAGCAAATGGAATAATATTTTACACACTGAAAACAATATTCACTAAGTCTAGTAAAGTAGTACCTTACAAGAATAACTATCCTTATAAGCAAGTTTAACATGTAAAAAATAAATAAAATAATCCTGAGTTAGAATTGTGAGAATTCCTTTCACTCACCTTACCAACACAAATTACTCATTTTAAAAAGCTAATTCTTGGGGGAATTTTCCCAACCAATTAAAAATGGTAATTTCAAGACAATTAATACCCGAAATATGACATTCACAATACACAATACTACTCATGCTTTGCAATTCAAGGCAGAGTATTATGTCCTGAATTAACAGCCCACAAATCAGACTAAGGCCTGGTTCTACACTTCGTGATGCAAAAACCTTTGTAGGGGAGGGGGAATAAGTGCAGGACAAAGCGGACCTACAACAAGACAATCTAGTTACATATATTATTAACACATCAAACGTGAATTGTCCCTAATCTCTTCGCAGCTTACTTGTCCCGACCGCGACTCCTTCTGCGTGGGGGCGACCCACGACTTCGACTGCAACCTCTCCACATGTCACTGCCACGCGGCGTTCCGCGAGCTTTCTCTACAGAGACTCTGCAACAACAAGCAATGAAATCGGCTTACTTGTCCATCCACGACGAACGTCGACGTCCATAGCCGCCACCGCCATATCCACGGTCACGACGAGCGGTACCACGAGCATGTTCCACTATAACCCTGCAAACAAGAGAACACACAACGTTACGCAGGGCGGGTGCCCCTCTCACTCCACCAGCCCTTGCTTCATGTGCTAGAAATTTAATAAAATATTTAAAGAACCATAAAATCTAAACTAACTGCAAGCAGAGGAAAACAAAAGCATAATACAAAGTTTCACCATTTTTGCTACTTTCAACCCCACATATATTTAATTTAATAAACAAAGATAAATGAATATTGTAAACTGAAGGATTACAACATTGCCAAGCAATAATCTAGTTTCACACTTGCAACAAAAACAACTCCCCAAAGCATTGCCTAAATTTGCAGTAAACTACCTACCTTTCTCCTAACAATTCTTTTCCATTCAACTCGTACACAGCATCATCTGCATCTCTATAGTCGTCAAATTCCTGAAACAAAATCAATACATTGACTCCCTAATGCTACACAAGAGTTTACTAATTACACACTAAATAAATCAGGACGTTGGTACCCATGGATGTGTATAATCATCAATTCAGATCCAAAATTATCATCAGAGCTACACCTATGTAAAGATGAATCATAACCAGCATGCATACTTACAACATTAAACAATATTATTTTTACTTACACAAAAGCCATAGCCATTCTTGATAAGAACATCACGAATGCGACCATAGCCTTTGAAAAATCGCTCAAGGTCTTTCTCCCTGACTCCAAACGGAAGGCCTCCGACATACACCCTTGTCCCTACCATGCTGCAATGAACAAAAACGAATTCAAATTTAAATTAGCAACTTACCACAAAGGCAAATCCATTCTTCATTGCGACCTCCTTGATTCTACCATATTTCCGGAAGAACCTCTCAAGGTCGCGTTCTCGAACTCGGTAAGTTAAGCCACCAACGAAAACTCGGGTGCCCATTCTTAAAGGAAATAAAAGAAGCCTTTCACATATGAATCCTACCACATGCCCAAGATGATGTTATTCATGTCATTTCCAACTAAGACATTGTTATATTTTCACGGTAGGAGTCCAAAATATCAATTCATAAATGAGAGCTACGTCTACAAAACAAACTTTAATCTTTGACTACTATTTTTGAATTAAATCCACCAATAAGAAAACATTGGCATGTATCAAACTGGGAGTGGCAGGATTAAGTGGTGGCTACTTGGTTAGCACAGATTCTTAGTCCACGCACTAGACGCAATAAGCTAACAGGAGTAGCACCCCTCAAAACAATATTAAAGAAATGTAACAAAACAAAATAAAGTAAAATAGCATCCCGTTAAATAAAATTACACAAAATATCGCTCCAGCAAACTTAAGGAGCCAAGTGATTCTGGCTTTACATCGTTATCTTCATAAAATAATTACAATTCTAGAAACTACAAATTTGAAGCAAATTAATTTTAATCCGAAAGTTAAATATACACCCTGCAAAAGTTCA
The DNA here is from genome assembly GCA_964035755.1 of Teleogryllus oceanicus. Classification (NCBI taxonomy): domain Eukaryota; kingdom Metazoa; phylum Arthropoda; class Insecta; order Orthoptera; family Gryllidae; genus Teleogryllus; species Teleogryllus oceanicus. The sequence continues at coordinate 119,279,633 of CAXIVR010000006.1, forward strand.
AAAAAATCTCAATTCGAAGATGTTTATGGATACAAAATGACCGTTAATTTGGATCGCCAGAATGGCGTCTGTATCGCTATCTCCGGCAAGTAAAAAAAAAAAATTATAAAAAAACTAAATTGAATAAGCAAATCGATGGACTCGCCCAGTGCAAATGTTAACTAATAAATCGTCATGCAAAATGACTATTGTTGACCCGTAAAAATTACAGAAATTAAAATGAAAACATGAGTCAGCATAATGCAACGAAAAATCGATAACACCGGCAAGCAGTTTGTTTCTTGGAGTGAAAAGAAAGAGACCAAAAAGAATCTTTTAACAATACCACGTACCTTGATCTGAATTCGGAGACTTCCAGAAGTTTGCTGTGTTAAAGAAGTCACATATATCAAGAAAAATCAAATATTCCACACAAACTCAACCGCTCTTCTTTAGCCACCTTCTACAACGCCGACGCCAACATCTACGGAGCCACATCCACTACTTCCGGGGGTTCTCACATCTGAAAGCAAGGATTTCGCCGAGGAATAAACTCGCATCCAAGGATATGTTATCGCCAAGGTGGTTTTGAACGCACCCGAATAATATTAACATTAACAATACTCGCTGTATAATTACAACTGTCAATTTTAAAAATGCGCTTCATATCTAAAAACACATATTTTCTATTTTAATAATCCATTTATCCATTGCCTCATAATTTTGAACGTTTTGAATATAAACACATACAATAAAACATTGGGAATATTTTACCTTTTTAAAAGTTTTTATAGGAGTATGTAGTTATTAAAATGCATAAAAATATCTAAGCAGGTTAAAGTAATACAAATAAATTGCATTTGAAAAACAAAAATGTTTCTCAACATGTAATTAAAATTGTCCATCTGATATGAAAGTTTTATTAATAACTATTATTATCGTGCTATTAAACTATAATTTATTAATATCTAATGTATCAGTATTATCATCATTGTCCAGAAGGAATAATATTATATTAAACGAACTGTAAACATAAGCCCTATTGGTATTTCAAAGTCAATATTTAATTCAACACCCAAAAGATATCAAAATATTAAAATATCATGATTAAAACGAGGGGTGTTGAAATTCAAGGAAGCGTCTTCACAAAGTGGAATTTTATTGTGGATTGGGCTGCCGAGCGAACCTACCTAAGAAACTGGGAGTAGTACTTCCGCTATGTGTATTATCAATATAAAGATAAAACTATTTTCGAAACATATTTGCTTTAAAAATAAAAATAAAATGTGTGCTGTAATTTTCAAATCTCATGCGGGCATTGTTTTCTGCTATAATTATGAAAAGAAGTTGGATGTCGAAGACAAAATAATGATGGCGGGGTGCCATCTTCCCCACAGAAATATCGAAATGAGTCGGTTTTTGGACTGGCTGAGATATTTGTTGGAATATGAGGAACGCCATTTTGCCTTTCTTGTTCCTTTGAAGTGGATTAACTGCAATGATGATAATACCTTTACTGTATTTTCTTTATATGTATGTATTAACTGTAAAATGAAAACTTCTGCAAAATCGCGGTAGTTAAATGCACTAAATGCGTGAACTCCTTAAAAGAATACATTGACACTACCATGTTCAAATTAAGGTTATTTCCATCCACTAATCCCAAGTATAATGAATATAAAAGATGTGCGGTGGAAAACTCTCTTCTAGTTGAAACAAACAACTCCTGTAGAGTATGTTCCCAAATGTTAACGCGAACTTTATCTCTATGTTCATGAGAACATTCTCTTAAAGCGGCAGAAGCGTTCTAATCAAACGATTCAATAAACGTGTTTTCGTTGTGTTATGCGGTTGAAGTGCTTGTTTACCTATCGAACATTGGTTTGCATTATAGCTATTAATCTGGAATGTAAGAAGATGCGTCTGTGACAAGGTGTTTTGTGCAATGCCATGGCTGATGACTGTAATGCAATGGGCCTTAGTGGGCAGTTAGCTAAACCCTTGCACTTGCGACGTTTGGAAAGGAGTCTTGATGTAAAACCCTTCCTTTCATATGTGGAGAACATATTTAACACTCCACTTGGGTTAGTTTTTACTCTGCATGCTATGTCAGTAGCATTACTATTTTTTTATTTATTTGATTTAAACATTGTATGGTACTTTTCTAGTGAAGATGACAACTCCAGTGATTCAGAATCAGAAACTCAGTTGACAGAAACTGAAGAATCAAAAGGTGACAAAATAATTAATGGCATTGCTACTACCAAGGAAGGTAATGTTCCAGATGAATGTATAGAATTATATTGAAATGTTATTGTATGTCCCCTGATTATTCAATGATAATGTATTGTTTTACTTTTTGTGCAGAGAGACGGTCGGACAGAATTCGCCTGTATAACTTTAGCAGTGTGAAAAAGAGTCGTCGATGGTTGAGAGATGTGTTAATCAGTGATACGTCAGATTCTTCTGATTCTGAGGGAGATGACAAGCCTATTACAGAAAATGATGTACAAGAAATGTTACGGCATCATGTGCTCAAGAAAAGATTCCAATCACGATATTATACAAATTCAGAGGTATGCCATGAGTTCATGAGAAAACAGATGATAGGACCTTATATCTACAGTTCATGATAACATTATTCTTTAATGCACAAGGGTTAGGGTATAAGTCATGTCAGCTAGTTTTTTCTTATGATGTGTGCATGGGTTCTACAAGAAAATTAGTTATATATTAATGGGAGTGGGCAACATAAATTGCTGTGAGATGAATAATGCCAATTATGTGATCAGGGTTTAGAATACGAAGTGAATTCTAAACTTGTTTCTACATTACAACATTCTAAAATGTCCTTTTGGTGATATATGTTTATTAGCATTTCATAATGTGTGAAGTTTGAAATCTCATGCTTTACAGCATTGACAATGTCTCTGTGCCAATTGTCTCCTTCACTACGGTTTCTTTTTTTGGTGGGGGGAAGCAGATCAAAATTCCCGGGAGACATCTTTTGAGAAAGATGAGAGTTCCAGTATTTCCCAGCCTCTGCAGAATGTGACCTGGTGTTAAACAAAATGGTGTTGAGAATATTTGGATGTATGTCCATAATAGCACAATGTAAGAGTAGTAGCATACTGCTGGCACGATTCTATCATGTTGCAAGGTGCTGCTGTTTTAAGTCCTTGCTAAAATAACTCTTAACAATTCATTAAGGAGGGGCATTATACTCAGTGTCTGCAAGATCTCTTGTGTCTTCTATATGAATTTTATGCTGAAGAATGACAATATGATAAAAGTATGCTGTTCTTGCCATGTCACATCCGTAGAGTCTCCCCCGACTGACATTCACACAGTACATGTTAACTGCAGAGCGTACCACCATCTAGAGTTATGTTTATGTACTACAACTATGATGATTTCTATGGCATTATCATTTTAGATTTCATTGACCATTTTGGTAATGTAAGTGAAAAACCAGTGGCCATGACTTATTGCCTCAAAGATCAACAAATGAGCAGTGGAGAAATGATTTCTTTTTAGCTATTGTAATTAACTTTTAGAAATAACAATGTAAACTATGATGCTTGAAATATTTTGCTTATAGAATTCACAGTATTTATATTATGGTGCTGGCTTATTGTCAAACTATGATAAATATCCAGAACATCAGAAGCTTGTTGTGGGAAGTAAGAGAAAGAGAAAAGAGAAAAAATCTGAAAAAATGGAAAGGAAAATCAAGAGAATGAGGAAATCAACTATGAAAGAGAAAAGGCATATTGAAGAAAACCAGGTGAAAAATTTTATTCATTTATTTCTTTTAAACATCCAAATATGCTCTATGCTTTAATTATATTAAGATTTTTGTTAATAATTTGTTATGGGGATTAATTTACTTAAAGGAACATGAAAATTTGGATGATTTTGAGTTTGAAGAAGGACTACTCAACTTGAAGGAAGAAGATGACCCTGATTATTATTTGGAGACACCAAGTACTACAAAATTAACGAGGGGTAGGAGAAAATCGCAACAAGCCAAAAATCCTGAACTCATGGCCATTCGGAGAAGAAAAATCTGGATGATGATGTCAAAGAAGGAACTGGGAAAGGTTGGTTGAACAGTGTGAATGTTCTTGATTTTCTGTAAAAACGAAATATTTCTCTAATGTATATTTTGATTATGCAGGTTCAACGGTCAAAAACGAACAACCATAAGGAAATGTTAACTAGCTGTAAACGAATTGCTCAGTATTGTATGAAACATTGGCGTCAAAAAGCAATGCAGGTGAGACTTTTTAATTAAATGGGACACTTCTTAGGTGGTCGCTAATAGTGTAGGCTACTTAGTCAAGGTTATGTGGGAGAGGGATAGATACATCAGATATAATTGTGCTAATTACTTTGAAATAAAGTATGTTTTCCTTAATATCATTTTAAATAATTTTTTTTTATAATGTTGATTCTTGTGTTTGTGTAAACATAAATAAATACCATCTTCTACAAAATGCAGCTTAAACAACAAACTACACTTAAATTATCATTTACTGACAATGTTGTTGCCCATAAATTTGTTTGTCTATGCTATTAGTTTGTCCATTGTCACATACATTCATTAATATTTTCACCATTGGATTATTAACCAAAAGATTTTTTCCCCTTAATAAATACAGTGAAAGTACATCATTTAAGTATAAAGTACATCATAAAATAATTTTATCTATACTTTATATTGAAAAGTACATTATATTGAAAACACAATTTTAACTCATTTATTTTAAATCGTTTGTCCAATAAACAAAAATAATGGAAAAAAGTACATATCACCCATTAAAATATTCTCTGATGGAAATTTGTTTTGTCTTTTTGAGCAAGTTGCTCTCCACAAACTGTTCAATCTTAAATAATGATTTGAGAACATTTATAATAATGATCTGGAATGTTTATACTTTTCTGAACGTACACTTTGAACTTCTCAAGACACTTCACTGCCTCTGTTGAAGACACTGTTTCAGTCTTTTCTTCTTCTACTTCCCCTCTTCATTATTTTCTTGTGATGTAGTCATAGATTCCATGATGTCTCTCTATGTGAGGCAGTAACTGTCGGTAACTGTCAGTAACTGTTAGGCACTAACACTCTCTGAGGCATGGAACAGTTGATAGAACTCCTTAGCAATTTGTTCCCATACCTGACAATGATCTTTACAAGCCTGAACCTCTGGCAAAGCACTGTCTTGGAAATAAAAATTCCCGACTTTCTCCAACAATTGGCAATTGTTGTTGCTTTCACATTCCACCAACCCCCTGCTAACATTTGTATCCTTTGCAGGATGTTGATTTTGGTTGCAACTTTCAATCCAAGGTTGATTGGAATCTGCTGAACCAGTCATTTACAAAAGTAGACCTTTGCATAATGAATAATTCCCTGGTCTAGTGGCTGTAGTACAGAAGTGCAGTTGGGAGGGAGGAATTCAATATTGATATTTTCCAACCTGCAATTTACTTTATGAGCAGAGCAATCATCTATCAACAACAGGATTTTTTTTTCTGTTTTCCAATATCTCTGTCCAACTCAAGAAGCCAGTCTGGAAACAGTTCTTTGATCATCCATGCTTGTTGGCTGTATATTTTATTGACAGAGATGCCACACCTTCGAAACATCTAGACTTTATGCTATGTCCTAATTCCATAGGCTTCAACTTTCCAGTACCAGTGACATTACAACAAAATAATGCTGTTTATCTTTCTTTCGGCTGTTTTCAACCTGCACACTTTTCTCTGTTGTAAGACATTGTTTTATTCTGTAACATGTGATGAAAAAATGCAGTTTCATCTGCTTTGAAAATATCTTTAGGATCATACTTTTCAATTACATTTTTCAGATGATATTCCTTCCACTCTCGAGCAGCTTTAATGTCAGCATCTTTAGCTTCCCCAATCAGTCTTCTAAGTAGTGCCATATTGCTTGCAAAAACGAAACAGCCAGCCAGCACTTGCCTGAAAATTCTTAACATCTATTAGTGTTGCAAATTGTCTTGTTTTTTCTTGTATCATTGGTCCAGGAACAGGAACTCCACTACTCCTAACTTCCTTAAACCACAAGTCTACTGCCTTTTCCATTTTATAAAAATCCCGTAAACAAATCTTTTTTTGATTGGGGCAATTGGCAGATTGTTCATACATTTTTAGATTTTTTTCTGCTTTTTAAAATTGCTGAAACCTTAGTTGGCTCGTGCTACGCATAGTATATCAACTACTTCATTCCACTATCTATTATTTCTTTTTTTATTATCTCCACTTTTTGTTCTATTGTGAACTGTCTCCTTTTCTTACCATTGTAACCAAATCAGGATGTATTTTTTATGAATACTTGTACCAACTACCACAAAATACCACTAGGATAGAAACAAATAATAACTAATTGTAATGTTGCTATGCTCATCAAAACTACTCGGTTTTTACACACACTACTCCTCATCTCCACATCTTATTATGCAAAGTGAAATTATCTATTAGTTTTCACAATTAACTCAGTGAAAGAATGCAATTTAAAATTGATTTAATGGTATAATAATATTAAATGTAATCTTTCTTTTCAAGATTCAAATGAACAGCCTCATAATAGTTCAATCTCAATGTTCAATGTTCAATTCTCAATGTTCAGAGAAGAATTTAAGACATTTCATTATCTAATCATGTTGCTGTTCATCAATGAATTTCTGGTTTCCAATTCTGCATTGTTTTCCAAGGCAGTGGGTGGTAATATGAAATTAAAGTTTAATTGTTTATACAAATTTACTCTATTTTTTCAATTTTTCTTTCATTTATGGTATTAGAAATTATGCTGATATATTCCAAATCCAAATGTCCTTCTCACTATCCAGCAACAAAATGGAATCAAATTCGATGGCTCCATTATTTTGAAAATTTGAGGATGTCCCAGGGGCTTTATGTAAAGTTCCTCCAAAATTAAAATATTGGTTTTGAATTCAAGGAGCTGCGACATACACAGTAGTAATACATGCACAGTAGTAATAATTACTTTCTCTAACACGTTGTGTAGTCAGAATTTATGTTTTGTGAGTCCTTGATTTCAAAAAATCGATTGACAGCAAAACATATGTCCATTTTCAAAATTTTCAGAAAATGGCACCAAATTTTTAATTTAATTTCATCCTTAGATAGCATAAAAATACTTCAGAGAATACTGCAGGTCTCATTTTCATTGAAACCCCTGATTTTTTGAAAATTACAAAGGTTCACTTTTTGTTCGGCGTCTTCCTACAACTACAATTATGAAGATCAAATTTTTTTCCTCAATGAAATGTGTTCATCAGAAACCTTTTGAAATAAGGTCATATTCAATTTTTTGAAAAGAGGAGTATTGGTTGGATAATTCTGCATGAAACAGAGGTAATTTTATTTTTTCGAAAACGGCTCCAAATTTTTTTCTTTAATTTTTTTTATTAGTGTAGCAAAGAATGGTTAAGAAAATGGTGCTGGTTCCATTTCCTGCTCACTCTGTGTATTTTGAAAATTGGAAAAAAAATCAATAATGTAAATATGAATTTCCCACACTTCATGTGACACAGTGTCAGTCACAAAACAGCAACACAGTGGCTGGAAATTCCTAAGATTTTTGTGAATGTTACCGGTCATGTCAATTGTATGATACAGATAATAAACGAAAGAAAATATAAGTAAACTAGACCTAACAAATACATTTCTTTTACTTTAAGAAGTTTTGATCGCTGTTTATCGCATTCAGAAATTATTAGCTCTCTTTGATGTAATTGAGGCAAGCTTTGTGAAATATTCTTTCTTTTCTGTATAATGTGATGCAAATACTGTAATAGTTAAATTTATTTATATTTGTTTCATTTGTAAAAGTTAGGAATTACTACTGTTCCTGGGTGTCGAAATAAACGCAGATATGCATCATAGATGCTTCTTTGAATTGCTTGAATTTACTTTTCAAGTTAGAACTTGAGTAAGGCAGAAATAACAATATTTCAATGGAATGTAACTATTTCGAATAATGCAAGTGCGTTTGTGTTGTCATAGCACCTGTAGATATAATTTTATTAATTTTTTACCTTCCAAACTTTTGTATCAGTAAGTTTTTCTTGTTTAAGCTCCTTCCTTACTTTCGAGAATCACTTGGGTTCTTTTGACTTAACATACCCTTGATTTGTTACCCATTTTCTTACTTGACAGACACATTTTCCATCCCCACCAAATTGAACTTACTAGCAAACTAGATTTGGAGAATCAATTCATATTCTGTAGAAACTTTAAAGCAGGGCAGCTAATCAAAGGGGTTCACGAAAGGCCCTCAGATCTGTTTCACAAACGTGTCATGCTTCATAGGCTGTTGAAAAGTTTTCACAAGAGAGGAAGCTGGGGTTGGTAAACTTCCCAAGAATGTTGTGGAATGGACAAAGTAGATTCATTATTTCATAAAAGACATTAAAATCATCTGTTGTTATATGAAATAGAAGTTAATCCTGTTACTTGATAAGTGAGTAAATGTCCCTGTGGTTTTGAATTTGATAGTGCCCTTTTGCAGGAAGATAATGAACAGTAATCACCACCATGTTCCACTTCTTTTCTTTTACATTTCAAAATCATTAGATGTGACAGCTTAATTCAGGTTAATCTACAAGATATGCGTGGTCGCAGGTATGGGACCAGGTGTCTGCTTAAAAGAGAGAATATTTACTTGTATCTTTTTGTATAAAACAATCAGTGCAATGAAAATCTGCCATTAATGGAGGCGACTGCTTAACAGAGTGACTTAATAGAGGTGGCTATTTGTGCAGGTGTGATCTTACTGACATGTAATTTGAAGATGAAAATTAAATCTGATCTTCTTTGCAGTCTCAAAAGAATATGAAAGAAACAGTATGGCGTGCTAAGAGATTGACACGTGAAATGCAAGCATATTGGAAACGTTATGATCGTGTGGAACGGGAGACAAGACGAAGGCAGGAGAAAGAGGCTGAAGAACAACGAAAATTAGATGGAGAACTCATGGAGGTGAGATTTTGTCATATTTACTGTTTATGCTATTGATAATTTTTAATTCCACAAAATTTTATATTAGAACATTTACTTATTATTATTATGATTACTATTATTTACAAGTACATTTTCATTTTTAAACATTTGCAAATTTAAATTTTTTAATGATTTGTTATATTACATGGTCTTCTTATATTTCACAAAAAAAGACTGTTATTTCATAAATGTACAAAATAAATAATTTGTTACGTTACGTATGAAATAAATAATTTTTTGAACAAATAGGAGGTCCTTTTAGTACTGGTACTATCTCTTTTCTAGGCCAAGCGTCAGCAGAGAAAACTGAACTTTCTTATTACCCAAACAGAACTTTATGCTCATTTTATGTCTCGCAAATTGGGAGGTGCCAACCCTCAGGAACAGTTGCGCATTTTGAGTCAATTGGAAGAGGAAAAGATTCCAAGACTTGCTTCAATTGATGATTATGATGGGTAACTATACATCTACTTTGATTTTATTCTCTAGATTTCTTTGTAAGTTTTATCTCGTCACTAAGTTTAGTAAACAAAGTTTGTTAGCATTTTTCAATCATTTAATTCAGAATACTTACAGTAGAATCAGAAATTTTGCATTAACAAAGGATCATGAGTAGGACCAATTTAAGGTTCTACAGAGACTATGGCACTAAAACATGGGGGCCCTGATGGTCATATATTTATCGAAATTGAGACTTAGAGTGAAAGATAGGATGAAGGTGTGCAAGACAGCAAGGATAATGACTAACTTCCAATAGGCCTATTTTCCTGAACAAGTAAAATTGAAAATTAAATAGGAAAATATTACAAACACTTTTTTGTATAATCTAATACCAATTATCGTTTGCAATAAAAAAATATTAGAACAATATAATATAGGCCCAGTTTTAAAACAGACTCGCTTTTAACAAACGGTAATTGCTTATATTAGCAACAGAAACATAATATGAGAAAGTTGGTCTGAGAATGAAAAAACATGAACATTAAATATAAAATTGGTCAGTTTTCAAGAAACTTTATCTGTACCACAATTGTTATCTTCAACATAAAGACTTTGAGTTAATGTGACCTTTATAACTGCTTGTCAACCGTTATTGAACTCCTGTACCAGCAATGGTACCTCATAAACGTACAAAGTCTCAAATTGTCGAAGTTTCTAGTTTTGATAGCAGGATATAATGATCAATAATGTCAAATGTTTTGATAAATTTTGAAACAGATTATGAGATTTCTTTCTGATCAAGTGTAACAAGTACTGTTGACTCCATTTACAGTGAACTTCTGGGGATTAACATTTTTGGTTCATTGGATTAGAGGTTCGCCATATCCAGTAATGTGAAAATGAACTAGTTTCTCCTTGAAGATCAATTTTGATATTTCAAACTTTCAGTAAAATATCCAAACATTGTTAATTCAATACTGTTTGCTCTGTAGTTTTTTTTGAGGACTTTTGCAAATCATTCTCCACAATTCATGCTTTCTCCATGCTCAACTCTACTATGTCAACACCCTCAAAATATGTTGGTACAGTTTTGATATCTTGATTGACACTGCATGGTTAAAACACTTTTAATCATTTATGTTCTCTTTGTTTCTTATTCTTCTGTTCTGAAAGACTTGACAGCATTTGCAATGTCCTGGCAAGATGGGATTTCACTAGTTTTCAACTTTCAGTCTATGACGATTAAATGAACAGACATAATTGTTGTAAATAAGCTGAAACTATTTCCTCAGTGGTACGTTCTTTCAGTCCCTTACACTCACTGTAAGTGGTACTAAAATATCACATAAGACCTGCCAATTCTTAATGTAATTGGAAATCACAGACCTGACTGAAGTACTTTTTTTCCAAAAGTTGTGTTTTCCCATGTTCTCTATGGCTGATGTGGGGAGTTCATTACAAACAAATCATCTAGTGCTTATTTATAATGTATGTGCATTGGGACCAGTGACTTTAGTTGTATATGAGTTCACTATATTCAAAATTGGCTGAATGTCATTTAGAATGGATTTATCTGTTTCTAGAGCTGCTGTTTCTGAATCCATAAAGAGCCACTGGCAGTATGTTATTTGAATTGTAAAAGTTTCTAGATCTTTCATGAAATAGTTTTTCTAAAAATTGTTGATAATCCCAAAAGTAAGTACCTATATTGTTCTGTAATTCATGAGGTAATGGGAGTCGCTTTTTACTTTCTCGGAAACTACTTACATAGTTTAAAGAAAGTTTCGTAATGGTGCGGCAAAAGAAAACAATTTTTCGACAGAAATCTCGTATTCTGGAGCTCTGACACCAAAAAAGTGGTTAGATCTTTCCCCTGTATGTAGTAAATTACTTCCTCTAATAAACCGCTGCCAATAAAACTCCCCTTAGTAGAGGAAGGCCCAGAGAGGATGTATGCTGCAGGAAGGTACAGTACATGCATACAGTGGTAGAAACTATGAATCACATCCTCATTGTATTTTTATGAAACCAGCAAGAATAAAGCGTCATGACGAGATAAAAAACTTTATAGAGGGGAAGATGCTCCGGAAATCAGACACTCGTGTCCACGGAAGCCACTTTCTCCATTGCCGAAGGGGTTAGACTCAAACCTGACCTGGTAATAAAGAGCCGGGAGGGGTCCACTTGGTCGATGTGACTGTCTGCCACGAGGATGGGTCTAGCCTTCTAAAAGCAGGGGAGGAAAAACTGATAAAGTACCAACCAGTCATTCCCCTGGCAGCCCAACTTCATGGAGTGCCCAAGGACAGAATCCTGCCAGTGGTGGTTGGAACCTCTGGGGCTATGCCATGATCAAAAGTCAGTGCTCTCAAGATGATAGGGATCATGTCTCGAGGTGATCTACTGACTATCTCGTTAATTGCTCTTAGAAGCTCTATTAAGCTTACACACAATTTGTAAATTACGATAGAGCAATTTAGCGTAGTGGGTAGTAAATGCAGAAATGAACTTCTTGGTCCCTTGGGGAACTCTAGGGAACCCAAGGGATCCAAAAATGCCTAGGATATGCCTAGTTACCGCGACTTTAAGTGGGAAGTGTATGCTATTTAATGTAGCATACAGAAAATTGTGTAATCATATTCCACGTTTTGTTGGCCCTTGATACCGAAAAATTGTCTACCGGCAATATGTCCGTCGGTTCGATTGCAACACTGTCGCATTTCAGTCGGGAAGTAGGTTGAAATGGTCACAGACCTATTTACCTATGCACTGGCGCGGCCTGTAGATGAATGAATGAAGACGATGTACGTACAATCCTCAAGTTGGTGCGGTTAAGGCTAAATGTACCGAGAAATACTTATAGGAAAAAATAATAGATCGCAGCACTATCACAGGGTATTTACTAGACCGATAACGTCCGAACAAATTGCCCGATTTTCGAACTGTAAACGGCAGTGGACTCCTTTTTAAAATAGAATTTACGCCGCGAAGCTTTTTTTTTTTTTAAAGAAGAAAATTCCATTTTTTTAAAAGTTTCTCATAGTTCCGGGAAGAAATTAAACAATATGGGTTTATAGCGCGATGACGACGTGCTTTCTAAATCCAACGCCGTGTCAATCGTGCAAATCGGATGAATAGGAGCAGCGTAAAGTGAAATTTCGGAAAAACACCTCACCCCCCCCCTTCCCGCTCCACGCCGTTACGTCACCCGACCGTTGTGGGCCCTCCCTCGACACGACCGAACGGCCAAACCCGGCGGCCTGCGGCGCGGGAGACCGAACTTTCAGACAGGCAAGCCGGGCAGTCGGTTTACGCTTTCGTCCCTTTCAATCTCAATATATTTTTCTCCACTTATCAAACTAGTGATGCTGTATCACAACCAAACGGTCTCGTATCATCTGTAATAGTCGTATAAAATTATATATCTTGTTCACACATTTCCGTCTTCTTTCGAATACCATCAAAAAATTATTTGAGGCATTACTCAAAATATCGATTTCGATTTGAAAACTGATTTCAAAAAGAAAAATGAACTAATTAAGTAGATATCACCAATATTCCATGTCCTAACATCTCATTTTACATACATTTGACTTCCAAATCTTCCGGTATCATTCCACTACCAGAAAGAAAGGGCCGAAAGGGCGTTTGTCTCCTTGATAGATTTCACCTGATGAACCTGTTTTCCCAAGTAAAATCGCCGAAGCTAATTTTAAAACTTCGTACTTTCGGACAAATTTGAAGAAGTAAAATAGCGCGCAGGCGAGATGCATCCTGAATCCAACGCTGTAACGAACACTGCAATCTAATATTAAGAATCATGACATGTCTCAGCTTACTTGGTAAGTTATATTGATGTAAAATGAATCTGTTATATTTTTATAAACTTGAAGATGGGAATAAGTAATTCCCGGCGCGTCATTTTGGTACAAACTATGTAAGTGATAATGTAAAAGGATGTAGTGTAAATCATTGTTTTGTGACACATTTATGTATTTTTTAATGTTTTATTAATCAAATTTATTATATTTTAACGTTTATTAATCAAATATAATGTCATAATTGTTATTTATTGTTTAAATTATTATTTTGTGTATATATATGCAAATCTATCTATTATATATATATATATATATATATATATATATATATATATATATATATAAAATGGTTACTAATAATTAAGGAAACGCGAATGATTCCACTAATTCTTATAGAATAAATATAATCTCCACTTTGTCATTGCACAATGTTTTCGCCTACTGAAAACTGCTCACCGCCATCTTCCTACGCTTGGGCATATCGAATTGCTGTAGTGTAGTACGCACCCCGCCGAAGAACGCGGCGAGATGTCTGAAGAGATCAGGAAAGTCACGCTATCAGAACAGCAGTGTGCCAGAGGTGCGACCCTACTTCCAGGTCAGAAGGGTAACTGTACAATTGAGAGCGTGCCCTGGCGGCGCTGGGCTTGGAAAGAAAGGAGCGCGAAAAATCTTTTTTGAAAACTTCGTAGCATAAATTCTATTTTAAAAAGGAGTCCACTGCCGTTTACATATCGAAAATCGACAATTTGTTCAGACATCGGTCAAGAAAATTTTGCTTAGTTTGGTGCTGCCACGTGGTGGCGACAAATTGAACTAGTGTCGGTACATTTAGCCTTAAGACAAGACGGGGCGGGGGTCTTGGACTCCCGCTTATATAGACTCACAGTCAGCGGGTGATCGACCAGGGATTGCGTACAAGCCAGCTACGTGTCGGGACGCGTGCGGAGACACGTCGCTTGCAGCAAACTCGCTGCTATTGCGGAGGTGTGTGCTCGAGATGTGTACAGAATAATACAGGTTAATAAATAATATACAACATAAGACAGGTCTAATCCGGAATAATGTATAATTATAAAAGAACCAAGAAGGATGAAAGTGTGACGTCACGATAAAGAGTAAGGACACAGACCGGAGTTGCTATTTACAGATTTATTTATAGTAACTCAATATACATTATGTCCAACTCCTAAGGAACACTTTCGCCTCTGCACTCCGCAGCTTCCGCACCCCTGAGGCAAGTCGCCCCAGTCAGCCACCAGCGTGCGAGAACACTTGCACCGCCCCTGTTCTCTTGTCCCGTGGCGAAAGTTACATCTCGGAAAGCCGAAGTTTGCGATTACATGCATGCAGATTCATCTCAAACTCGAATGCCCACCGCAGTTTACTCCACTAGCCTATAACGCGGGAATCGCGTGACAGTGTTTCCCACACTCCAGGCTCGAGGACTGCCTCATCTCGTTACGGAGTCTCGGGTGCAAAATAGGGCGCGCCGGACAGCTGCATTCTGAGGCTGTCATCACATATCATTCACCCTGCACTATCGGAAACTCGCGTTACGAGAACACGCCCCAATCCAAAGAGGCTGGTTGCCGTCAGCCTGGCGCCAGTGTCCAGCCCCTCCTCCTAGCCAAGTCCTGGCTTATGCGTGTCCGACACAGCAAAATGCTATGACGTTACAAAAGAGATTATTGGCGACACTGCTGTTGTTGGATTCTTGACATTCTGGTATGTTGATTGTTACCAAATCAAGATGAGAGATGGGATGGGATTGCAGAGCGGGCTGATTATGCAAAATCGTTTACGCCCTTAGGTCGAACACAGATACCGAGTTATCAAAGCGGCAATAGCTCGGCATACATACGAGCAGTCTCGCATTGGGAAGTATTATGAATACTTAATATGTTAATATTGGATGACGGGTTTTGGGACGGATGTTAATGCTCGGGGGTCCTTTGTGTTTGTGTCGTGCTCCGAGCACATTCCAGATGGATTACGATGTCCAGGATGACAATCGAGGAAGTGGACAATCCGGTAATCTGCAGTAGGCGCATCGGAGGTTCTGAAGAGAAATATGTCTTTGTTTTGGTCAGGGGAAGCAAAATCACTTGATGGCTGTATAGTGACTAAAAAAAGTCATGAAGCTTCCGGGAAATGTTTGGATAATCAACGACGTTGTGGTGAAACTCGGATTATATGAGGGCATTGCTTCAACTACGGTTTTCACAACAACTGAAACAGTGGCGTGAATAGAGGGTTTGCTGGTAGAGACCAGTGTTCGCCAGCTGCTGAAGGATGGGAGGGTAAGTATTCCTGGAGAGAAGAGCGAAATGGACTCGAATTTGGTAGTGCTGGCGGTTACTGGCGTTGGGTGAGAGAGGGAGAAATGCCAGGAACCTGTTATCTGACTGTAAGAAAACGGCAAAGGGAGGCATGCCGAGTTGGAAGTCACAGAATATGTCCGTACAAGCTGAGAATTATTCAAGAAAGCTGCGAGAAGTCAGAAATTTGCATCTCTGACGAAGGAAGGGAAGTCAAGAAACCTGTGAGAAGTCAGAAATTTATATCTGTGTCGAAGGAAGGGAGCAACGGAGGACACCATGGCGTCCAAAATGATTCGGAAGAACCAGAACCTAGATTCATCTGCTGTCGTGGCATTAGTCTGCAGCACGATGGTGCTATTCGCATGGCCTGTGTGTGTAGGGAAAGGGTGGAGTTTTTGTGGGCGAGGGGAAGAAGAATAGCAGCTTGCGGACCTACTATAGTCCGTAAAACTCGCGTTTGAGCGAGGTTGTATGCCGCAAAAGCATTATGAGTATAGGAATTAAAATCGCACATATCACTGGGAAGCGAGGGTTCGGTACGTTAAAGTGCCCGGCGAAGCACCTCATGGGGTAAAACGTCCGTGGACAAACGGCCAGCCTCCGCAATCCTAATTTCCAGGATGGTTTTGTCCACACTTCTTTGGAGTTCAGAGAGGTGTCTGCAAGATCACGCGGGTAGCGGTTAGAGAGTAACAGTCGATGCGATTTCGATGTCAGGAGTTTTGATTGCAGTTGATGGAACGGTGGAGTTATGGAGAATCTCCAGAGGCTGTCGGGTGATATCATCTCGTGGCGTTGGAGGGTAAGAGAGGTAAAATGTAAGTACTTGTAGAAGAGGACAAAGACCGCCGGCACCTGTGACAAACCCTCAAACTGCTGGAGGTCGGAGACGCGCCTCGTACTGACGAACTAGCGTTGGAAGTCTCCTTACAGGATCGAAGATGGCCCTGCTTTTCGCATGCGAGGCCACAATTTAGATATGTCCTTGCAGGTGTTCTAAACGATAATGGAACGTAGGATTGTTCTCAGTGTAGTACAAATATTTGGGGGATCAGGAGCACTTAAGGTTGGTAACAGTTTGCCCTGCAAGGTACTGAATGCGCTGATTTGCGAACGAATATATGGAAAGGTCAAAGTTACTTAAAAAAGAGAGATATAGAGATTCGGATGTCCAAACGAAATATATAACGTAAAGTGTAAAATTAGAGAACAGCCCTCAATAAAAAGAATGCCGAGCGGCACCCCAAAATGCAAGAAGGCCTACCAGAACAAGCGTGCAGCATTTTAAGGACGGAGAAACTAGTGTTTCGCAGGTCGTTGCAACGCGCAAACGACGCTGCACCGTGAAGAACGCCTCGCGTCACAAGTGCTGCGTTGCCCCTCGCGCGGACCGTGGCGCGTGGCGTTAGTTATTGCGTCGGGACCGAGTCACCGCGCTGTCTGGCCAGGCGGGATGCGTCAGCGCAGGGTCCGGGCTTCGTCATCACGCTCGAGCGGGTAGAATCGTTCCTCGTAGTACGCCAGAGATTCCTTCTGCAAGAAAACGTGCATTAAACTACTATTTAATGCACGCCATTTGAGGGGGAAAGGAGAATTGATGAAGAAGGTGATAGAATGAAAGAGGGAGAGAGAGAGAGAAAAAAAAGAGAAAGAACAGCGCAAATGGCTGTAATAGCTATCCTGTGGTGCCCTGCATTTCTCTAAGCGGGGATGTGGTTACCAGCCTCGGGATGGCCCAGTGGTTGCCTCGCTGCCGGAGGGAGTGGATGGTGTAGACGGAAAACCGCCTGGATTTCAAATCGCCCGAAAAGACGAACGTTAGTTGTGGGCGCTGTTTAGCCTGGGTCGCGGGAACCTCGTGGTTTTGCTGGCCGCGGCTGCGGCATTTTTAGCCGCCGCGTGCGTGACGACGCCAATAGGGCTAGGAGCGAGAGACATCGAGGATGGACGAAGTGGGTAGTGTCGGCCGAGTTGTTGACTGTTGCAGGATTTCCGGAGATTCGGTCGTCTGTCTGTCCGGGTGGTGAGTTCATGTGGATGGTCAGTGCTCGGAGGGGAATTCTTGACCTAAGGAAGTACTGATGCTGGTGCGGGTTAGTTCGTTGAGATTGTCATGTTGTTGGTTGAGAACATAGTGATCTGTCAGTTTTCTTCCTCCAGAAAAATGTTGGAGCGAGGGTCATAAAAGAAGTCAGGTATCGTGAGGAGGTAAGCATTATGGATGTTGGTTCATGTCCTAGTGGCTACATCCACGATTTTTAAAAAGTTACCAAGGACTTGATCGTTTTAACTTGGAAAGATCCAGATCACTTAGAGGCTAGTTATCAGGCTCTAGAGAGGACTGAAGATAACTGTCCTCTGGTATCTTGTTACAAGTCCTTGAAAGCCAGCAGCAAAGAAGTCCTTTAGTTGCTGTCGCAGCCAAGTGTAACTTCATAGATTACGGCATCTGTATAAAAATGACTACCACACAAATGATTTTTTAGGGGCCCAAACAGATGAAAATCACTGGGGGCTAAGTCAAGGCTGTACCGTGGATGTTCCAAGCGTTCCCAATGAAATGTCTGTAACCGCTCCTGCATTGCTCTTGCTGTGTGAGGACGGGCATTGTCATCCAGGAGAATCACACCCTTTGACAGGAGTCCCGGTCGCTTGCGGCGAATGGCCTGTCGGAGTTCCCGCAACGTGGTGCAGTATGACACAGCATTCACAGTTTCACCATGGGGCTAGAATTTCTGCAGTATGACTCCCCGCATGTTCCAAAACACAGTGAGCAAAACCTTGCGAGCCGATGGAATCGTCTTGAACTTTTTTCTTGTTGGAGAGGCTGTATGTTTCCATTCCATAGACAAACGTTTGGATTCTGGTTGAAAGTGATGAACCCAACACTCGTCCCCCATAACAATCCATGCCATGAAGTCCTCTCCTTCCTCTGTGTAACAAGTGAGATGCTGCATTCTGTTCAGTTTGTGTTGCTCAGTCAACTGGCGGTGCACCCACCATGCACAAACTTCACAAAACTGCAATTGCTCATGCACAATGTTCCATGCGGTTCCATATGAACACCCTACAGCACACGCTATGTCATCAATCTTCACATGTCAGTCATTACGGATGAGTTGATCCACACGCTGCAATTTGGTTGCAGTTGACACCTCCGCGGGACAACCAGGACGCTCCCCATCTCTGATGCTTTTCCTTCCACGCTTAAACTTCTGGATCCAATTGAAGACAGCTTTACCTGAGAAACATTTGTTACCATAGACGGGACGCATTTCATGATGCACTTCTTCTGTGGACAGTCCTTTGGCCCACAAAAAATGCACAACTGCACACTGTTCTTCTCGTGTACACTCGTGCAACACATGTGCCATCGTGCACTAACAGCCTCAGACTGACTGAGTGCCTGTGAGATGTACGACAAGCATATATATGCCATCTGCTGGCGAAACTTGCGCGCTAAATGTCAAATGGTATACGGCACACATGTTTGCGACTTATTTATTGATTTGCCCTCGTAACTCGAGATATTGTAGAACAAAAATTGCAATATTATGTTAAGTAACCATTCCCAAGAATGTGAGAAAGTAATGTACTGGTGTAACACACTAATTTGAATAGTGGCTGAACTTCACCTTTATTGACTGTTTCTGGGAAGATGCCTGTCATCAAGGGGAAGTTACAGATGGGAATGAGGGTGCATTTATTGGAGAAAAAAAAGAAAGAAAGAAAATTTGTTATATATTTGATTAATGATTTTTAGTATTTTTGGGGATGCTGTTTCATTCATGTTCATGGAATGTTTATTTGGAGTTGTGCTGGTATTTAACTGTATGTTTATGTTATTTAAAGTGTTTATTAATAACTTTTTTCCAATTTCTCAGCAATGTTGCACAATGACTGAACAAGCTTGGACATATTTGCTATTTCGTATGAATTGTGCAGAACTTGATTTTTGAAGTTTGAAGATTTTGTTTCAGTTTTAGAGTATTTTTCGCTATGATCCATGTTACTTTTGTTTTATGCTTTAGTTACTGTTTTATCATTCGTGAGTAGTTTAGCTTCTTTAATTACTTTCTTCAGAATACTTTTGTGTATTTTGTAGAAAGGAATGATATTAGAACTACATTTGCTATGGTGAATTTTTTATGGTTATTACGTCTCTGAGGCAGATTGTAAATGTTTCGTAAGAGAAGGAAAGAAATCATTTGCATGAACTGTTTCAAATGAAACATAATACAAATTACATTACATGTGTGAAATAGCAATGGGAAGAGAGAAAGATCTATTAGTTGGTTTTCTCCTGGCTTCTATCAGCACACATTGTAAGATTATTTACTGTGTGCCTGCTGCTCTGCCTACATCTGGTCTTTGCCTGTTGGGGTGACATTATTCATTGCCCATGACATGTTCATCTGGTAGACAAAGAAGCCAGCATATGGCATTTTCATGGAGGAGATCCTCCCCACCTGCAATACAGATCCATTGAAAACATTTCCTATTCTATCTGGAGGAACACTGAGATGAGGCTGATTAACACATTAGAGGAGGAAAGGCTCCAAGTTCCTCCTCAGAGTGACTTCAATTTATTTCAATTATTTTCATGAAGCTTAAATGCTTGCATATGAACTGAAATTGAATACTTTCTCCTTGAACATCAAAGCAAATATATATTATTTGGCAATTACAAGCAGAAGAAGAAAATTTGTGTGGAGGACTTTCCTCCTCTCCCTCCTGTGAGACACTGCCTTTGTTACATTTCCTTTTACATGTCATTTTGGTTCCTTTGGTTATTCACGATAAGTTTAGATATAAAACTAATGTTGTAATCATTCAGCAGTAGAGATTTTTCTCCTTTTTGAAATTTAAGTACATTTATTCAAGAATTTAATATTTTTTGATAAAGTTTTGTAAACAATAGTACATGAGAATTGTAACTAACTGAAGATATGTTGATGTATTTGAGGATGTTCATTGTAAGAGTTTAGTGTGGAATGTGTTTGTAATTTAGTTCTGTTTATTTTTATTTCTTGACTTAAGTGAAGTTGTATGTAATTTATGGAGTCATAGTTCGCTTGAAACTCTAAATGTGAATTTCATTTAATAGTGAAATAATGAAGCAGAAGTGCAAAAAGAATGTAAGAGATGCTTTCCAAGCAGAACAAGTTCGAACACGACAATTTGCGCATGGTGTTGCTCACGAATTGGCTGAAGACTTCAAATTAACTGAAACAAGCATAAGCGCTGATGAAGAACGTCCTCAACCAAGCATTTTCAGAGGAAAGCTGAAGCATTATCAGCTAAAGGGAATGAACTGGCTAGCCAATCTTTATGATCAGGTAATTTTATTTTTTCTTAACTTCAAGTATTAGTATTTAAATTTGAATAAGCATCTCTAGTCAAATACTCTCTCGCATGAGTGTTTTAATAAACATTTGGTAAATAAACTTTGTATTGATTATAATAGGTAATACATTGCTTCCAGACTGTAATATATAATTAATGCTGTATGTTTCATATTTTATGATTTTGCATTCCAGGGTATAAATGGTATTTTGGCAGATGAAATGGGTTTAGGAAAAACTGTGCAGTCAATTGCATTTCTGTGTCACATTGCTGAAAAGTATGGTAAGTGCATTGCTAGACAATGTGAATTGCACACAGTGTCATGCAAAACACTTCATTGAGTAAATGCTGAAAAGTTAAATAATTGTGTTCTCCATGGCAGATGTGTGGGGACCATTTCTTATTATTTCTCCTGCTTCTACGCTTCACAATTGGCAGCAAGAGATGGCTCGTTTTGTTCCTGATTTCAAAGTTGTTCCCTATTGGGGTAGCCCTCAGGTTAGAAGATAAATATAAGATTTCATCTTCACCAATTACATTTTAATTTACTCTTAAGATTTTTTTCTATAATTATTTTTTTGGGTAGGAACGAAAAATCCTTCGACAATTCTGGGATCAAAAAGATCTTCACACTAAAGAGGCAAGTTTTCATGTAGTGATTACAAGTTATCAACTTGTAATTACAGACTTCAAATATTTCAACCGAATCAAATGGCAGTACTTAGTTTTGGATGAAGCTCAGGCATTAAAAAGCACAAGCAGGTAATTTTGCACATGTATTATTTATTATTGTTAATATTATTGATTATAATGATTATTGATATGAAAAAATAAGGTTTGCTTTTTGCAAGTACATGACAGCTTGTTCTTGGAAACTTCTCTTGACTTTTTCCGTTTCATTTTAGTGTTCGATGGAAATTACTTCTGGGATTTAGTTGTAGAAATAGACTTTTGCTCAGTGGAACACCGATTCAGAATAGTATGGCTGAATTGTGGGCTTTACTTCACTTCATAATGCCAACACTTTTTGATTCTCATGATGAATTTAATGAGTGGTTCTCTAAAGACATCGAGTCTCATGCAGAAAATAAAACTGGAATTGATGAAAGTAAGTGCTTTCATCATTTGATGAATCTAAGTGATGCTTTGTGTCATGAAAGTAAATATGTTCTCTCATTATATTACACTTTTCAATATGTATTTATTTATTTGCAGAGCATTTATCTCGATTGCATATGATTCTTAAACCATTTATGCTTCGAAGAATTAAGAAAGATGTTGAAAATGAATTGTCTGATAAAATTGAAGTGATGGTGTATTGCCCTCTTACTACAAGACAGAAACTTCTTTATTCAGGTAAGCTTGGTTATTTCTTTGGAAACTTTTTCTTCTCGTGCGTCCATTAAATTGAATGTTGTTATGTTTTTGTTTTCTTTAAGCTCTGAAGAAAAAAATACGTATTGAAGATCTGTTGTATTCTTATACTGGTACAAATCAAACATCTCAAAGTGTTACATCAAGCTTGATGAACCTTGTTATGCAGTTTCGAAAGGTATTATTTTAAAACAGATGACAGTAAGTCATTTTTTCATAGCTTGTATTTTCTCTACAATGAATTGATATCTGTCTCTCTTTTCGGTTAGGTGTGCAATCATCCTGAATTATTTGAACGCCGTGAAGCAAAATCTCCGTTTTTCATCCAGACATGCGAGTATTTATTGCCTAAGCTGGTTTTTGATGAAGCATTGTTAATTGATACTTTTCCAAGCCGGAATCACCTTCTTTATAATCTCTTCAGTATTTTTACTGCAGAGTATATTCATCGAAGCCTCTTTCCTCTCTCTTGGACAGGTATTTCTGCCAATGAAATTTGTTTATTTATTTATGTGTTTATTAAAATTTATTACAATTTTGTTAATTAAAGCAAGGTCTTCTTATTTTTTAGGACCTTTATCGGAAAGCTGTTTTTCATTTACAAGACTGTGCAATATCTCTCCCATGGAGTTGCAGAAACTGACTTTAGGTGGTTTAATATCAACGTAAGTATCAATTCATCAATCTATTGAATAGAAAAGGTTGGTTTAAAATTCAATACGTACATATTGTAAACAATATTGTATTTTACAATATTTATATATAGTATAACATGTATTTTACATGCATTTTTCATTTTTAAAAAAATTTTTTTGTTATTTTGATTTTGAATTATGTGTTTTGTGAGCCATTTAACTGACCATAGCGAATCTTGAATAAGAAAAAGTAAGAAACAGGAAAGTTGCTGTAGCTTATGACCTGACACTCACCACCACTGACATCCTGACATACCAGCCATGGCTGTGCCTTGACTGATGGCAAAGATAGGTGGTTGCCAAATTACCACCAATCTAGCAGATGCATTTAGACATGGGTTGCAAAATAAAAGACCCACTATGTCTACCTATGCACTTATCATGATGAAGAAAACTATCAATTTATGAAATATGAGCCCAGGACTTAAAATTATTTTCGTTTAAAACACCAGACTTAAACAGAAATTTTATTGCATGTTTTTACTCAATTACATGTCTGCCATTTCTTCTTCTGCAGGTTGCTGTGGCTGAACAAACGAGTTACGGAAGATGTTCCGTATTACCATCGTGTTATGTGGTGGGACTGCGTATCAGTTTGTCGATTATTGTTAGTTTCTGCTTCTGGTGCTTTATCGCCTGCGGCTGTGCAGACCAGTACTGCTTTGGCACATCTAATATTCACTGCAGTGTCAAGTAGGAGCAATACTATATATTCCCATTTGGATCATGTCATTCATGCAATGGCAGAAACTGTTGAGCATCGCATCCTGCGGTCACGTAAAGTACACCGAAGTGTTCCTGGAGGGGCAGGAAATGTGAAAGATGAACCAGAGAGTTTGATGACCAGTCCTGGCAAAATGTTGGGGTCAGTTGGTTCTCCCAAGGTTCGTATAATAATTAGAGAAAGGGTTTCATCTGTGTGTTATTGATTTTGAGTAATTAGTTTAAAATACAAGTACATATTTTTTCAATTCTAGATGATCAGATCTCCTAATTTCACAAAGGAACTTAAATCTCCATCAAAAATCGGTGAAGAAGAAAACTCAAGTCCAGTGGCAAGTCGAGGCGGAAAGTGTCCAATATTACCAGAATTCCCGCATGTTCCTCGCCCACCAAAAGTTTGGGAATGTGAGCCAACGGACCTACCTTCGTTTCTATATTATACTTGCCCAAAGGTCAGTTTTAAAATAACAATCTTTTTGTGGTATTATATGATTATTTTCAGGATATTCCCAGACTCCTCATTTAATTCTTCGGTAATATTTCTCACGTCTGTGTTGTCTATTATTGGGAATGGCTAATTGATTTCAATGGGGTTTTCTCAGAAAAGTAGAGTATTTTGTCAGGCAAAATTTATTTTGCTGTTTTCAGATAATAATGTTCTATTATGACTTGTTTTTATAAACAGTTGTGATTGCTGACTTGGTTGCAGGTTTGTGCAACCACCACTTTCCACATTGCTTTCCGTCCTTTCATTGAATCACATATTCTTTTGCATCCTACCCATTCATTAATGCTGATGAGTTTTGCAGTCCTACCGGCAAACCGAATTGAGTTTCCTAAGTTTTGTAAGTGTCTAGAAATAGGTTGTCAAATGTGACCGAGGTTTGTTGGGTGGGTCTGCAAAGCTAGTCGCAGCTAGTGAGGCTAGGCTAGTGGTGTGGCTAGAATAATATAAATCTTGTTGTAATTTCTATCACTGTCATCATTGCAGTAATTATTGAAGTGCCCTACAAATTTCAATATTTGTATTATGAAATCAGAGTCCAGTTTATTTACATCATTTAACTGATGGTGGAAGGGAAGAGAGATGGTGGAAGGTGGAAGAGATGTTTAAAATTAGAAGTTTACTTAATATATTGATCCAGACATATTGATAGTTTGGAAATAAAAATTAATGAAATTAAGAAAAATCTGAAAGGCAATTGTGCTAATGATTTGAAGAGAATGAAATGTGATACTTTAAAACTAAGAGGCAAAAGAATCTTCCCTTTATCTGAGAAACATTGAATTACATGAGACATCTATTTGCAACTATAGTATTTCAGTCAGAAATGTTTCCCAAATATGATTCTAGTTTTTCCAGAATGAAATGGAATGAGATTTGTGAAGTCTACTCCCTTTATTGTCTTAAAGAAGCTAGAAACAGAATTGCCAATGATTGACAATACTGAAGAATTTCATTCTGTGACTGAAGCTGGAAGTTTGTTTGGCTTTATCTGTAAAAACAACTTGAATGATACTTTCTGAGACTGAAACTTAAAACTGCTTGTAATCATCCCAAAGCCAATTTTGGCTTCTGTGTGTAGTTTCTCAACACTGAAGAGAATTACTGAGGGGAAAAAAAACACTAAGGGCCTTTCGGCATTAGCAATGCTCTCAGTGGAAAAGGGACTTAATTCTGAATATTTCCAATTTCATCCAGAAAATTATTGATAAATTCACTCAGTGAACCTCACAGAAAGGATTTTCTTTTCAAGTATAAGAATAGTTCAGTATCATTTGGCATTTTATTTTAAGTCTCCATTAAGCCAGTCACAGCATTTAAACAATTTCCCATCGTAATCATAGCCACATAAAGTGTGATATCATTACCTCTTCCCCCAATAGCCATCTCGTGGCACAGAGCGAAGTTGCTTGCTTTTCACCAAGGATGTCTGGGTTCGAATTCTATTGACTCTCATGTGAATTTTGTTCCAACAAAACAAGTTTGACTGCTTCACTAGGGCTAGTCCATCCCCTGTGAAGTGTCCTAAACCCTACCCCTATCCTTATTCCTTCCCAATTTAGGCTGCTGGGTAATGACGTAGCAGTGTGTAGTAAGAGGCGCACATAGAGATCCTACCTAGCAGTCCTCTTGTCAAACAACAGACGAGACAAGACATACATAAAGTATGAGATATTAATGGAGGATTACTCCGCGCTCAACTCTCGAGAAGGGCAAAAGACATGCATTGATAATGATAATAATAATAATAATAATAATAATAATAATAATAATAATAATAATAATAATAATGATTAGGTCAGCTAATTTTCAGCCCTCTTGCTCCCCTAAAGGGCAAAAGGGCTGAAAATTCCAAATTTCAGAAATGCTTGGACGACATTTCTCCAAAATGGGCTCCAATTTTGTTTTAAACCTTTTTGTGAGGACAGTGCTAAAGGCACTGAATAACATGACATTAAAGCATAAAAAGTGATTTATTTTTTATTTTTTCAAAATTACACACGTTATTTTTTTTAATAATATCTCAAGTTAATATTTACATTGTAGACCTTTTATATACATTATTATATGTAGACCTTATATATACATACATATATATGCATTTGTGAATGAAAGTGCTTCAATTGACTTCCAATGAAATTTATTGAAATCTTAAAAAGTTTTCTGTGAAAATGTGCATAAAATTGCATATTTTTAGAAATGCTCAAATGACATTTTCTCAAAAACAGCTCTTAACTTTTCAATGAAAATTTGCATATCGAATTGCGTTTTTCTCTTTTGTAATAATATTCTTAAAGTCCTATTATAGTTCTGACATTAACACATTGGCTGCCACAATAGTAAAGAAAATGACGAACCTTCTTGCCGAGCTTTAATTTGACTGAGAATAACTATTGATGCTTAAAGCCATATTGTTTTTTTCTCAGGCGCCAACTTAAGGAACTAAATTAAATTTCCTTAGGTGGTCAATAGATGGTAGCTGGGAAGAGGGTGGGACAAAACTGAAAAGCAACCCCAGTCTAAACAGATTAGAAAACCAGTTAGAAAAGAAAAAGTGTATGCTATTCTGTATTACCACTAGTTTCATTTATACTTGGTTCTATCTGCATTAACAGATCAGGGTTTCTTTCAGAATGACAGTTTTATGGGTATTATCTGCAACCACCTACTAATTATACCTTGCACCACCACTATATATAAATCGGTTTTATGTCAATCATAAAGAAAGTTCATACGCTTGACAGAAACTGTTTTGGGTAACGATAAAAACATATTGATGATAATTAAAAAATAAACATGAGTATCTGTGGTGATTTATACTATTGGAAGAATTAAATGTTATTAATGTTCTTGAACAGTTAATATTTCTTCTCTCTTTTTATTTAGATTCAAACTCGCTCAAGTAGTATTTTCTGCAGTAGTAGAAGAGCAGCTTGGAGTCTTCTTCGTCATCAACATTGTCATGATTTGGAAGGCTGGAAGACCATGTGGTATGGTAGTCCAGATTTGGCAAATGCTTATCTTGCAAGAGCACAGTACTTTAACACTCAGCCAGTGGGTGGTATTGAAGCTGCAGTACCTAAATACGGCTGGTCAAATATTGTTGTTCCAGGTGTGTAATGAAATCATTTGTATAAAAAATTTTAGTCAGTGATATATAAATGTTTATAAATGTTCAAATCTGTTACATATTTCTCTTCAGTAAGAACTTCAAATCATGGATGACATTTTCTGTACAGAGCATATTTGCAGCGTAATTGGCAATCCAATATAAAAATGTGTAAAGTTATGTTGCGTTTTAAAGCATGTTTCTTTTAAAATAGGGGCTTTTTGTGCTGCTAAATTGTCATTGTGATATGCAGAGTAGCTAAAAAGCCAGAGATTCATATCCCTGTTAGAAAAGGAGTTTTGACCTTATCTTCACTTTTTCAGAAGGGTCAAAGGCCTAGCAAGAACTTGTACCGGTTCTTTCATGGAGGTCAAAATTGCCAGTAATAGATGTTGGTCATTACTTCCATGAATTGTCAAAGTGATATTGTTTTTGTTAAATGGTTGCTTATTGAATGTTCTATATGTGCCCTTCCCACCCTCCCCCACATGTGCTCCCCCAAACCCACACGCTCCCCTACATGCTGCTCACTTCATTGTCCACTTGCTACACAAGGAAAGAGGTGCAAACTACAACATTCAATAAACTAAATTGCTAAAACTATCTTTAATCAGTAGAAGTATATGCATCAAATTATTTAATTTCATATCTGTAAAGCATTTTAATGCTTCATGGAAATTGTCCATACTTTTCATTGATGTCACTGACACACTCTTTTTGTTGTTTGGTTTAAGATACACATGTCAAAAATAGTGTCACTGCCTATTCCTATTGTGTTATGCAGTTGTTAAAAATTCTCTTATATCTGGTCCAAAAAGAATCCTTAAAATCACTAACATATTAATAAAATCTAGTCATCAATAAAAATTTTAAATTAAAAAAAATTCTAAATAATTGTTGTTTGGAATGGTTTTGACATTGCCTTCATGTTACAAAACTCAAATGTTGACAAAATAACAAGCTGCAAAGAGGAAAATTTCACATGAATACATAATACTTAATTATATTCGTAGACATATTCTTGGTATACACCATGAATTTGCAGGGGAAATGCTGTACATATTCTTGAACGGACCAGTAAAGAGACTCTCAGATGAATGGAATTGTATCGAGCGAACTTGGAAACTTGGAGATAAACAGAAGGAAGAGAAATGTACTAGTTCACAGTTCACAACTTGATCACATGAACTATGCCAATTTCAAGTATATTCTGTTAAAGAATTAGAGACCACTGACAAGGGTGGGACAGGAGGGAAATTTGGTGACATTGAAGGGAATGCTCTGAAGTGGAATCGAATGAAAGATGAACACACATTTAACCCGCAAATATTCTGAGAAGCCTATGATTTAAACAAGAAAATAGGGCAACATACTCATCATGAAGACAATTTTCTAGTCAATTAAACAATTTGCTGTATTTTTAATTTTGTTTTATTGATACATTATAATCCCATACATAAATAGTTAATAAAGAAAAAAATATGACTAAAAATGAATAAAATGAGTTTCACAATAATAACAAAGTAATAGATTAATAACAGTTAGGAATAATCAATTTAAAGTATTGAAGTACTTCTTGAATTTGACAGTATTATTATCAAAGTAGTCAATATCATTGCATAATTGATTGGCCTCACATGAAACTGAAATTTGTTTTTACATTGTGGAGCATAAAGTCAGACATCAGAAAGAATATTTGGACAGTTCATATGCCCCAATAAGATGGAGTGTAGAAAGACATTAATTTTAATTTAGTAGGAAGAATTACTTAAAAATTAAAAAGTACTGAGGATGCCTTTTCAAAATTAGGAGGTTGTCTTATATTCAGGTAAATACATATATTTGTGCAAATTCTCTTATGATGAGGCAACTAATTTTCATTTGATGAATGAGAAAGTGGCAGATTGAGAATGATGATTTGTAATCTGTAACAGAAGCAAAACAGAATTTTGGTTGTTGTTATTGTTTTGTTATATTTTTGTTCATTTTTTTTCTAGACAAACAAACATTGGTCACTGATGCAGGCAAGCTGTATGTTCTTGATGGACTTCTGAGGCGTCTCAAAGAACAAGGTCATCGTGTTCTTATCTATTCCCAGATGACACGTATGATAGATTTGCTGGAGGTGAGTTTACTGCATTGCCTTTATTGTATTGTACCTGATCTAAGCATATGTAATAAATGCCAGAATTGAAGGGTTTGGGTGTAAAACATAAACCATATGGAAAAGCTTTTGATATGCAAACAAGGTTTAGGTTTATGTGAATTATAACAAAAGAAAACCAATGAGGGCATCAACAAACCAGGAATTGAAACTGTTTGAGTATCACACTGCATGGACAACAGATGACAGGAGTCAAAGCAAAAAATACACTGGCTAAAATATCACAAAAACTCCAATTTTGTAGGTTATTCTTATTAAAAATTAATTCCTGTGCATTATTCAATTTGTATTTCACATTGAAATAAAAATAAGTAGTAATACAAAGTGTATCACAGTCACATTATTTTCTGGAAGAAAGATAACATCAATTCAGTACATCAGTACTCTCCCCCTCCATTCTTAAAATATTATTGTTGGGGTCTTCTCCTTATTGCACATTATCCTTTCTATATCATAGAGTACATTTCCTATTTTAACTTTCTCAGATGCTGTAAAGGCATTACATAGAAAGTTTTGTAATGCTGTGGCAAAACCGTGATTTTTCAACAGAAAATCTCACATTGTTAGGTCCTGATACTAAAAAAATGGATAGATCTTGTTCTATTAATTTTACGAAATTTCCATTTGCCTCTTTCAGTATATGTCCTTGCCAGTACACTTCCTGACCATGAAATTTCTTTTCTCTTGTATTGAATATTTTTCTATGCAATTGGAAGATTTGTAGGTCTAAATATTAAGATATATCTTTGATAAAAATATTGAGATATTTTAATACCTGACAATAATTTAATTTTTGTCATAATTGGGCATTATGGAGATATTTCTAATACATCCGAAACACTATTGTTCTTATGGAAGTGACACTATTTCAATCCTACACCCACCTAGCTTACCTTCATGGTGACGGTCTGTTCATATGAAGCGGAACACTTACTGGAAATTTTTCCCCCTCAATTGGGGTTGGTATTGCCTGTAATCTTTGATTCAATAATCAGCCTTTTCCTTTCATATCAAATAAATGAACATAACATTTATTCAACTATAATAAATCACAATCAACAAATTACATTAGACTATTTTGGCAGCCAACTAAAATCTATTATATTGCTTTTCCTTCTTTTTGTTTCTTTGTGTGTTACCAATCTTTGTATATGCTCTTGTGGTGCGCCATCACGTCATGTCTCCATATTGCAACGATTCTCTCTCTTCCACTTCATGTTCAGTCTCCTCGTACCATATTTCCTCTCTCTTTAGGGTTATAATACACACCCTTCCTTTTCTATATATCACCAAGATATTATTGACTCCACACCTATGAATTCAAGAGAACTCTCTCTTGGTGTCTACTCGGGGTCCCTCTGTCTCATTCTTTGTC
Source organism: Teleogryllus oceanicus (assembly GCA_964035755.1). Classification (NCBI taxonomy): domain Eukaryota; kingdom Metazoa; phylum Arthropoda; class Insecta; order Orthoptera; family Gryllidae; genus Teleogryllus; species Teleogryllus oceanicus. The sequence goes on from CAXIVR010000006.1 coordinate 119,310,540, forward strand.
TTTTTTCCTTTTTTTTTTAAAATAGTTCTGTATGTGACTTTGCCTGCAACTCGTAATTTGCCTCTTGTTTTTATAACATTCCTTGACTTATTTTTTAATGGTTCTTTGGTATATTACAATATGTTATGTTTTAATTTTTTAATTTTTGTGTTCAGATTATCATTATCAGATGCTCAAGCTTGAAATAATTTCTCAATAGATTGAACATATCTTTCTTCCAGTTTGTTGGAATCTGGATGAAAGTGGATGGTTTTTTAGTGAAGAATTTCTTTGTTTTAAACACTTTTTGAATATTTATGTAAATTAATAATCAATTTCCAGCATTAATATTAATGGAAATCTGAACTATACAAAAATGAAAGTAAAGAGCATGTTTCTATTTTACATCTTTTGCACCTCTTGGTTTCTAAAGACAGATCCCCACCCCTTTCAGCTGTAACTGTTTCCTCTAGGTGCAGCTGCTGTGGGTGATACCCACCAGTCTCCTTATTTATTATACTATTGTGGTACTGTGGAGCTGTTATCAATTGTGGTACTCGCTGTTTCCACAAGCATAGCTCATAAATTGGTCCTGTATTAGAGGGAGCCAGGCCACATGTAAATAGTGTTGGTGCTGCATCCTGTAGGCCTGTACCTATGCTCGAGTAGGATTTAGTTTCAAGGATGATATCTAGAAATGCTTGATTTTTTCTATCACATGTGAAGTCCATCTTTGTCAATTTTGTGACGGAGTTACATTCAATCAATACATCAATGATGCCGTATTGTACATGGTGAGACTTAGGCCATCAGGATTGCTCTTCTGCTTGACCATGCAAATTGCTCCTTTCACCATCTAGCAGAGAAAGATGATACCATGCAGATGACAAAACATGTAACTTGAATTTAGTGCAGAGGTTTTTATTACGCTTGAAGATCTTTTTTAAATGCAGTAAATCTAGAACATGGGACAACTGGTTTGCTTTCCCTCTTAAAGAAGGCATTCAGAAGCTCTTAAAAATCCTCTGAATTCTCTTTTGTAATGGGTTTGAACTAGTGTCTTGAGTTTCTATCTTTCATCCTGGCTCTCTTCGTTCTCTTTTGTCAATTGAATTTCAATTCACAGTTTTTAAATTTTCTCGTATGTATCATATAGTACCTGCTTTAACATATGGAAACCTACTTTGCCATAATTTTGCTTTATTGTTAATATTGTTTTGTCGTGTGGGTTAATTGGACTTTTTTAATTTCCTCTTAATTTTTCGCAGGGTACTTATGTGCTGTTTCAATAAAGAGAGTTATATAATTTTTTTTAGAGTATTTGTTTGAGGCGTAGTCTTTTTACTTAGGGATTTACACAAAGAAAGAGAGTATTGAATATTTTTGAATTATTCTGTTTTACAATTTTCCTGTGGAATTTTATTTCCATTTCTCTTCAAATTTGCTTTTATAATTTACAAACTCCCTTCTGAACACCATCAAGTTAGTGTTTATTCTACCACCCTTATCTCCAGTTCTTGTATCTCAATAAATCTGTCCTATTCAACTTGTGTTTCACAATTAATTTAAAATGCATAATAGTACAAAATGTAACATGGATACACATTATTTTCTGGAAACAATACATCAAAACAATATGTCAGTTGTCATCTTTTATTCCTGAGCCCTTTAATTGGTTACTTATATTATTTCTACATTCTGAAAATTCATGTTCTTGAAAATTAAATTTAAAACTAAGAAATTAGCATTTGACGTTTTTCTTTCCACTTCTTTAATGTTTTTTTTATACAGGAATACATGTGGCATCGAAAACACACATATATGAGATTAGATGGTTCTTCAAAAATATCGGAGCGAAGAGACATGGTGGCGGACTTTCAGTCAAGGTGAATGTTCAGAATATTTGTGCTACATTAATTTTATTTTAAATTTTTACACTGACATTTTGTCATAATTTCTGTTTTTTGTTTTCATAGGGAAGACATTTTTGTATTTTTGTTGAGCACAAGAGCTGGAGGACTTGGTATAAACTTGACTGCAGCTGACACTGTAAGTAATCTTGTGATTTAATTAGAGATGGAGCATTCAAATTCTCAAATCTCACTGTCTACTGTAAACTATCTGAAGTTTGAAAACTTGAATTTTCATTATTTTATTCACATTGATAACATTTGAATCCTATACTTATAAAATCTCAGTGCACACCCAGCTTGAATCTAATTTTTTAGATATTTTAATTTGAATCCATTGCTAAAGTATTTATCCCCATCAATACAGAGTAAAAAATTGGACATTATTGTGCTCGAGACAATGTGACCATAGTTAAAAACCATATTAATAAGTATTAACCTATTACAATATTGTTTTTTAATGTGAATACAAAGATTACTTTTACTTTTAGCAATTACTTTTGAAACATCAATTTCATTTTCTGAATTCATTATTTCAATGAGTTCCTTCATAACTTACAAATATCTAATCTTCCTTTCTTAAAAACATTTAATGTTTAATATCGTTTGTGAAACAATGAATTCAACTGGACCATACGTATCAGCTTATTCATTAATGCTGGCCATGAAAGCTTACATTGTTTTATAAATTGGGAAGTTCCTCCGAAGTGCCCTACTTTATTATTGTCACTCCATTTGCAGAATATTTAACATGGTGTAACACAAGGCTCATATGTGAATCCTACATTCTACAATATTTTCACTAGTAACTTGGAAAAATAATTAAAAGTTTCTAGGAACTACAGTATTTATGCTGATGACTTCACCATATGGACTTTAAAACTGAAGTTCTGGTTTGAATCTTATTTATGTGAACTGTACCCAAATTTGGGATCTGAATCAGTATGCACCCTGTTTGCTAGGAATTTTTTCCTCAAAGGACTCAAATCTCAAATAGTGTTGATAAGTAAAGAACTCAAGGATAATCCTACCCCAAAAATTACATTTCATGAAAAACTCCTATGGAAGCATTGTCATGAGACCACAACATTAAAGAATACTTCAAGAGTCTGGATGTCTTAAAAAGCTGTTTAAAGTTGAAGTTTGGGAGGAAATACTACAAAGCATTGACAATTTAATACAGCATTTTTAAGATCCTAATATATGCAAGGTATGAGACGAAGCATGTACCACCCACAAAAAAAACAACAAAAAACAGAAGTGTTACAAATGGGGACCCGTGGGTATGTTGGTAAAAACTTCTCTAAAATCAAATCACATGTGAATAGTTAAACCACGACTCTGATATAAAAATTTGATTTTTAACAGGTTTCTTAGCTCCCCTCCCACCACCCACAAAAGTGTATTTTAATTGTATTTGTAGCATCAATTTAACATTTTTCTAACTGAAAAATATGAAAAAATTAAAAATGAATTTAACTCTCTCTTTGAACTCAAGAACAGGCAAGAAAAAACACAAAACATTGGTTAATGTAGTTTTTTCCCATTCTTTCGATCACTGGATCCTAGTTTTAAAAGAAATGTATTTTTACCCTTTTTTTCCACTGATCAAACCACATAAGACTTCAAATATACTTAAAAAATGATTGCAACAGTTTGTTTTTTTTTGTTTATTTTTGTGTTTATTATATATTTTTAATTATTATTCATTTTTATTAAAATTCACTTAGTTGCAGTGTAGTTGCACAGGATATCACAATGTTTTTCTTCAAATTGACAAGCGTAAATTCTGATAGTTTTATATCAGCGATAATAGAAATTAGTGCTAAATACTTTTCTACTTCATTTCATTCTGTATTGAAAGGTTTTGCGGAAGAGGTATTGCCTAAATATTTGGGTAACCTGGAAACATTATTTCAACACACTTTATAATTGCGCATAACTTGGAAACAATGCATCATAGGCTTAGGAAAGGGTAAATATCGAGTGGAGGATCTTACTATTCCAGTCCCATGTAAGGATCGATAGTATTGGATCACCAAAGTTTCTGGATTAGAAGAGGTGAGCTAGAAAATTGATTTTGGAAAGATTTCATTGTTTAAAAGGACATGTTACAATATAAAGTACAATACAGTAGTATTGTAAACATCTATATATTAAAAAAAATAAGGTATTCTGCCATGGCTTCGTTTAGAGTTTCTACTTAACCGATTGTAGTATTTTTTCCTTTAAATGAAAGAATGTTATCCCTAGATGTATTATCATATATTGTTTTTATTGATTCACCAACATTTATGGTGTAAATTAATTAATTAAATCATTCTGTAATAGTACGTGTATCAATAGTCAATTGTTATTTTCCAAAGAGCGACTGCTTCATGGTGGCGCTGCTTGATGCTTTATTTTGATTGTTGAGATTTGTTTACAATTCGTCAAGGTTTTGTTTCAGTGTAATAATTGCATTTTGGTATTGACAGTTTGCATGTATTTGCTTTTGTGGTTTGATGCTTTATTTTGATTGTTCACAGGTTATGTCGAATTCAATCCTTGTCCACGTGCCTAAAAGACGCAAATGACGACTAACTGGACGCAGGGAAAGAGAAAGTCAGCGTAGGTGTCGTAATAGTGAGGTTATTTCATTTTCTGTTGGGTCGTTGTCTAAGAAATGTCAGTTTTATTCTGATTTGTACTTCCCATGTGAGAGAAATTCTGCAAACCAGTTTACTCAGTGTTGCTTAAATGGTAAAATAAGTTTACCTTGAGCAATATGCCAGAAGAAATTAAACAGTTGCTTATAGGAAATAATGACACATGAAAAAACTTTAGAAATAATGACCGTTAGTATAATAGTGCTCTTTCTTTTGTGTAATTTGGTGCCGATATTACATTGCCACCTGGTCATGGGCGATGTGTTCAAAATTTTGGGAACTCTCATCACAGAATATCTTCGTTGTACTTGAAGATCCAAACAATGCAACGTATTGTGAACATTAGTCTGGGCACAGTATTTTACATTTATCTCAGATCTCACTGTCAAATGTTGACGGCGTCTCACTAGTTACAATAACAAAGAAAAATAGTTCAAAGTATATAACACATCATTATATTTTTCAAAAAAGAAAAAAGTGTATCAAATGTAAAATAATGAATGGTAGTACAAACATAATACAATGTGCTTAAATACTAGGAAATTTAAAAAAAAATCTGTTTCATAATTTAAAAAGTCATATTCTTATATTCTCTTCAAGGCAAGGATGTCGGGTGCGGAAGAGACTACATTCCTCTGCCCAAATTATTGCGGTGTGGTATGCGTGACACTGCGTATAACGTTTGCAACACATGCGTATATACGACCGTTTGTCTCCATTACATCTTCGAAAGCGTACAGAAAAGGCCAAAAAGAAGTTTGTGTGTAGCTTCTCCCATCCTTACAACACTCCAGCTCACGCAGTTCAACGTACCAAAGCATTTTTATTCGTGAACCATGTCCAAGTGCTTTTGGAGCTTCACTGCAACCAGACCTGGTTCCCTGCGACGTTTTTGTTTCTCTCATCAAAAAACTCCATTAGAGGGCGCAGGTTTGAGGCCCCAGAACACGCGGTGGCAGCCTACACGAAAAGTGCCGTCGAGGCGCGTAGGGCTCTAGAAAGATGGACCCTCGATTTTACAGAAAATTACTGAGCGGGTCTCCGCGTACGTCTACACGCGTCTAGCTCCTTCGCAGCGTTTTCTGGTGCTTATTTTATCATTGTTCTTTGTTAGACATTTCTCTTTATATATATTTTTTGAAGCTCTGTGAATGCGTCTGGATTTTTTTGGATACTCCACTCGTCATCAAAACTCAAGTAAATATCACACAGGGTGGCACATCTGATGACCTCATCAGCCGAATTTTGATTCGTGTTGTGTTCTTGCTCTTTCTTTGGCGTCGATACTTCAGCAGCAAGGCTTATAACTTTTTTTAAAAAAAAACAACTTACAACTTTTACAAGGCTGACAACTTTTTTTGAAAGAAAAATGGGAACACACCCACCGGGGAATGATCGGTGCTCTCCGCCTCACTGAAACACCCCGTGCTGCGCCTGGGTGCATGAACCCGTCAATCACCCTGGGGACAACTGTCCGAACTCTGTTGTAGAAAATAAGTATTGTGCGGATATCATTGGGTTTTATGGGAGTCAGCGTTCTTAAAAATACCCATTCTGCACTATATTGAAAAAGCATAGAAGGTGGTCAAAGAATCCACCATCTGCAATAGTTCTAGGAAAATTGGATTTTCCCGACATTACAGGAAAACCTTTTTGAGAAGAAGAAGATAGCTTGTCTCTTTCTGCACAGGGAGAAGTTACAACCGGATTTTCAAATTGAATACGTCCTTCATTTTGATAAAATCGGGACTGTACTATGTCACATTAGTGTATGGGGAGATATGGTGTATTCTTTTGTCCATGGAGAAAATGACAGTGAAATAAGCGATATGAATAATGATGATAATGAATGATAGCGTGCCTACCGGGGCAGAAGTCAGAGATGCGATCGAGTGCCCCGTTTTCCCGCGCAAAGAGCTTTCCCGAGCGAGCGGAGAAACGTTTGTGTGGAGCAGTGGCCTGCAGGCGGCCGGGCGTTGGCGACGGCGGCGCCACCACCCTTCCGCCCGGCGTCATCGCGTCATTTGCGCATGCGGCTCACGCGCCCCGCAGGGTCGTCTCCACGCCCCGCCACTCCTCCTCTCCCTCCGCCCCGCCCCACGGCATCGCCACGGCTGCGAGCGGCCCTCTGGGAAGATGAGGACACGGTGTTCCCATGGCGCGGCCTTGCTTGGAATGCGCACGCCTGCCGTGCGGTATCGCGCGCGCGCACGCGTCGCCACCTCGGACTCTCGGCCCAAGGAGCGTGTAACGAGTGATGTGGCCGCGCCACACCCGCGCTCCCAGCTTCGGCTGTCGAATTTTTCAGAGTGGACACTGTCTGGAAAACATGGAAAACCGAAAAAAAATCAGGGAATAGCATTGCTCTGGAAAAGTCATGGAAAAATCAGGGAATTCGTAGAAGAATGATTGGAAGTCAGGAAAAATCTGAGGGTTATAAAACTAGATATTATTTATTAAAAACAGTAATACAGTTTCATTCTTTTCTCAATTTTTATTTGTACGGAAATATCGTTAATTTGCGGTGAATGTTGGCGAAATCTGAAAGCTGTTCAAGTAGTGTCAGGCTGTCTAATATTTTTTTAAAATTCGAAAATACAAATTTTATCAGCAGAAAATATAAATTTACTGGAAAGTCAGGAATAGTCAGGGGAATTTGCTCCAGGAAGTGAGTAGCCACCCGGTTTTTGTTGATGGAATTATGGCAAATTCTTTTGGTGTTTCCTTTACGGATGACAACACTCTGGCCATCGCGTACACTATGAATTTACGTAAACAATTCAAATATTCGAATTTAAAACATCATTCAAACTTCATCCTCTAATTGGCAAACCCTGGGCTCCTGGCATTCGTTGTACTTTCCTTTTTGTCGATAAACAATTCTTGGGCTGCAATACGTCAGTCACCGAATCAAACCAGCGTCGATATTGTTCACCATTTATCCATTTCAACATATTACACTCCAAATTAAAATTAAAAATCTTACTAATTATCATTTCAATTTATTAAACATATCAAATTAATCATGAATCAACATTCCTCACGTGACTTTCACGCTTTGACTATGAATGTGGAAAATTACTCGCACCGGCATCATAACTATATAGCCATCCATACTCGTAGTTACCTCACCCCTTCATCCCATATCGGAAAAACAAAACATACTCTTCATCTTTGTAATAACTACATAAATTGTTCATGATGTCCGGACACATCTGGTTTGGTTACTTGATTTTGAATAGCCTGACAGAGTCCAGTATCAATGTATTGTTTATTAGACCAAAGATTGATTTAGCGATTGTTTTTAGTTCAAAACTCACTCCTTTTCGTACGTTACAACGTTCTACACGCGATGTCTTCATATTCCCACCCAGGATACATGTTGACACGCCAGAACAAGGAATATAGTTGTGAACATTAAGCTTTTTGGTTCATAACTCATCTTGAACTTCAGCTCATTTTATTAACAAAAATCACATAGGTCACTGTATTTAGTAGAAAAAAACTGTTGCAGCTCCACTAATTTCGGTGTCAAGGACCTACAAAACATACAATCTGACTACGAAACATTTTAGAGGAAGTAATTTACTGCATGTACGAATAACATTTAACCACTTCATCGATTTTATTCATACACTTTCATCGTTGCTGCTTAGATATCTGAGAAATAATTTCATTTGAATGTGCTTTGGGAACTAAGATCATTTGTTGTGAGAACAAGTGAGAAATTCGTTTGCTAGAAGTGTAATCAAAATCTGGTCCTGAAATGTTAGGGAGATTGCCGAGTCTTGTAATGTGCCAGTCACTAGTTTTCCAAACGTATTTGACCGATCGGTTAGCTCAGCGGTTGCTGGCTGAATTCCTGCGCGTCTGTGCCTCCACAACCGCGGTGCGCGACCTTGCCGACGTTTTGGCGAGGCGGCAGCGGGGCGCAGCGCTCAGCGCCTCGCCTGGACGATTGTGAACTGCGGGGAACTCATCCACAACCACACCACATCACCCCACACAACACCACATCACCCCACACAACACCACCCCACACAACACCACATCACCCCACACAACACCACATCACCCCACACAACACCACTTCACCCCACACACACCACACACAACACCACTTCACCCCACACAACACCACTTCACCCCACCACCACCACTCTTCCCCGCCACTGCGTGCACGCCACGCCGTCCAGCCCAGCCCAGCCGTGCCTCCCCGCCCCTCCCCGCTCCGACTCCACCCCGCCTCGCTCCTCCCCGCTCAGCCCAGCCCACCCCAGCCCACCTACCCACCCAATCACTCGACCCTCGCCTCCTCACACCTTGCCGGCTCGCGCCAAGACACTCCACTGCCCATCTCTACGCTTTCCTACACGTCTACCCCACGCACTACGCCAAACACACCACTCCGCCCTATTGCGTGCCACGCTCCTCGCCGCATCCCACCACGCCACCTCACATCACCCCATCCACCGTACCCCACATAATTCCCCTGCACTACTTCACGCCACCTCACACCTCACCAAGATACTTCCCAAAACCACCCCCTAATGTCAGTCCCCAACGTTTCCCCACACCACACCACGCCACGCCACGCAGCGTCTGCCGCGCGCGCACATGTTTGAGATTCCCCGCAGAAGCCTCACGGACGCGTTCGCGCGCTGCGTACCAAGTGGACACCGGCGATGGCAGAGGCATCGGAGGGATGGAGGCAGGCGCGCCACTGTGAACATAGCTGGGCGCTGGTTCACACACCCCACGCGTTCCTGGGTTCATTAGACATCGCCAGCCTACTGGCCCCCGCCGCGCCCTGGCTCTTGCTCCGGAACAACTGCGCGCACATCTTTGCAGTGCCATGGTGAAGCTGTGGATTTGGCGTCCCGGCATCACGAAAACTATCAAATATCCACACGTACATGGCGAGAGAATGATGGAACGCATTGAAAGAATGGTCTACGCTTACATTGCTGCCAACGTTCAAAGCTCAAAATTTTCACTCAGACCTTTGGAGAGAAATGCATGTTCTAAGAATTATTTTCAATTAAGACAAGATATTGATGGCATGGTATCGGTGTTATGGCTACGAAAATGAGATGCTCAGTGCTGTTTTGTAGCGAACTTGGACAACATAATGTAGACCAAGACCGGTTTAGACGGAGAATAAATACACACATTTATTCACCAGGCTGTGTTCTTTCCCGCATTTCTGATTGTAGATTTTTGCTGGAATGATCACCTTTGACTTAACTGTTTTTCTTTAACGTTTAAATGCGGATGCGGTGGGTATCCCTTGCACTAATACAAATAAAATGTAATCCAATTTAACAGTATTCTCTCAGACTTTCCTCAACTCAATATTTCTTCCACTTTTATTAGGAATTAAACTGAATCTGTACTTATCAGGTAACGTTACAATGAATGAACTCTTTTTCTTCGATCACGGCTTGCGCGATTTATTTACAACTGTTTTTCTTTTCTGGTCTCTGACATACTACATATCCATGTTACCATTGGTTAGTGCATTCTCCTGTCTGTGTTGAAGAATCGTCCATTTTTTTATTTACAATTTTTTAATATTTTTTGTAAAACACATTAATGCTCGAAATTGCAAAATAGTGGAACATTTTGAAGGCAAAACGTAAAGAAACTTTCGGATCTACCCTTGAAATTCTTGGAAAGCATACGAAACTACTCCGAAAAGGTGCGACCAATTCAGAGTGGATTCCTTCTACAGCAGCCTAAACTTTTTAAAAATTCAAAAATAGCTTGGAAATGTTTGAAGTCTACAAGTCAAATATTAAGTATATGAAAATAAAAAAAAAAGAATAGATAAGGGGCCCAGAAAAGTTATTGTCCCTCGAGGCTGCGGAGCCCTGTGGAATCAAAATTATTAATATCACTTTGGATTTGGAATTATTAATAATCGCTTTGGAATCAAAATTATTAATATTGTTATTATTAATTTTATTTTTAATATTATTCAAATGCAGTAAGTTATCATTTATACCCATCCTTTTAACCACTAAATCTTTGGTTACAATGTGCAACTAAGGCTTTACTTTACAAAAATGGACAAAGGCTCGTGTATAAAAGACCTTACAATCTTATACTAATCCTACCGCAAATTGAAGCTTCTTGATAGCCACGTTGGTACAAATTCACGCGTCTCATTCAAATATTTCAAAATTTTGCCGACTTGCCCACCTTTGCAAAGGTCTGCTAGATATGAATGGGAGTCAAATCAAAATACTATTTCATTGTATAAACGTAAAATATGCAAATGTAACATTCAAACATTCAGTATTGTTACGTATACACTTTTGACAAATGATAATAGCGCAGCTTTCAATAGGCTACATCACATCGTTGAATGATGTACTTGGGAAATGATGGTGTGCCGCCTTCAACAACCGTACGTCGCACGCTTCATTTCTTTCATTTTACTTGAGCTATAAAATATTCCTCTACAGAAAGACAAACCAACTAAAAGCCAACACACAAAAGGATAATGAAATACGGCACGGATAATGAATACGGTCCAACATGGATATGGATGCCCCCGACATAGCTGCTAAAAAACTGTTCAATTTGCAACGCTGCACTAGTACAGGTGTGGGTCTACTAAACTCTTCCACTTACTTCGCTCGTACATCGATAAACTATGTTGAATTCTGTCGATACGTGTGGAACATTTTTAAAGAATTGAATAACATTTAGCTCTGTTGTTTTAAAATGAACATTTTCCTCATCACAAAAACTGGAAAATTCGTCTATGAACTTCCAGTAAGTATTTGTGGAACGTTTTGAAAACCAGCCATCATGAGAAGAAAGAACATTGAAATATATTTAAATAGAAGAAGGAAGGAAATGATCAAACAGGGCCCTAATAGTCGATGAAATGCTACAACATGCCCTTTCAATCTCAAAGTGGGGAAAAAAAATCTCAGAAGCACCAAAACATCATGAAATATGTTAGTACATTGGTTAATACAAAAGTGTTTTTGAAGACCAAGAAAATATACGTAAAATCAATACGAATAACTATAATCGCGTGCGGTTACCTGAAAGAAAATTTGAAGTGGCTCTGCAGGGGCGTCTCGGATCGGATATCGCTGAGCGTTCGCCTCTTGCAGCCGGACGCGCGGAGGGCCCTCATGCCCGGCCACGCGCCGCGTCCCTCGCCTCTCTCTCTCTCTCCCTCCCTCTCCCCCTCCCACAATCGACCACCGTCCTCCGCCGTCGCGTCGTCCTGTACTTGGGCCCCGGCCACGCCTCCGCCAGGCCCCTCTGTGCGCTCCGCCGCCCGCCGTTCCTCGAGACCCTCTTGAGGTCAGTGCGTGCCGTGTTCACTCTCCCGGAGCACGTTTGTGTCCAATGCTTGGAGAATTACGTTCTATGTGCTGAAGAAGAGGATGGGCGTGCTCTCTGGCCGGAACCCAGGTGCTCGGCGCAAGGAAAGTAAATTGAATAAAGAGAACATTAATGAAATGTGTATGTACAGTCGACTCCTGTTATAGTGAACTCGGATATAGTGAACCCTCGGTTATTGTGAACTTACGTCACTGGCCCCGTTTCATTTACATGGCAAATAAGCATAAGAAGATTCGGTTATAGCGAACCTGAACCTTGTCCATAGTGAACATAGGAAATACAACGTCCTGAAAAATAATATATTATCTCAGTACAACAAATTTCAACATCAGGAAGCTTGGAAAAAATATCGTCGGCTAAAGGCCAAAACGGAAGAAGTGTCGTCTGAGGTGAAGGTAGTGGACTTGGAAAGGAGACCTTACTGATGACCTTATGCCACTCATTTTCACTGCGGAAACAAAGGCCCTGTCCTACGTGGGGTACAACTGGCGGTGGCGAGGTACGATTGCTTGCTTCAGTTTCAAGCTTGGTGTTATATTATGCGGGATGTAGCGCGTTGTGTTCGACGTAGGTGACAGGAAGTGCGCGACTGCCACAGCCCCACAGCCTGGCGACACTCGCCGCGCCGCGCAGAAAAGCGATCAGTTTCTTTAGCCGCTTGGGCCATCCCTCTACGGAAAGGATCTCGTATGTTATTAGGCGAGTAAAAGGGCCTTTGGAGAGTGGGACGGTGTTCCAAGAGTGGAACAGACATCGAAGGATGCCAAGACTCCATTACGATATTTAGAGATAGTGGTAGACAGTCAATGCAGAATGAAGAGAGCGAGCGCGAACTCTGGAGAAGGATATAGAGAAATTACTAATGAACAAGAAAGAAACAAACAATTGAAAATAAATTGATTTTTTAAGGACAAATAGAGATATTGAAATTTTCAATTAGTATCGTTAATGTATTTTAGTGTATCTCTATATTAATGAAATCAATAATTGGCGAGACATTCTTTTTAATTTTGACGTCATCGGATGTAGTGAACCAAAAATGTTAGTCCCCAAAGTTCACTTCAACCGGAGTCGATTGTAATCGGTTTTGAAATACAGTAAAATCGCTTTCCAGTTCAACATTTTTTTTCTCTCGAAAGTGGTGCGATTTAGGGAGTTGTCCGAAATGAACGTCTGCCCAAAGCGGGTTCAGTATTCTGTGCAATAAAAGAAACACCTTGGATTATGATTATGAAGAGAAAGGAAGAGAAAATACAATAGTACGATGTCAAAGAGGATTGAAAATAGTTACGGACATGATGGGAATGGACTGCCGAGAGATGACTGATCAGCGCATTGCACACCACTCAGCGATTCCGTGCCCTAGCGGCTTCAAGTGCTTTTTTTAAGCGTGTGGAGGGACCGCAAGCGCACTTTTCTTGAGGAGCGTTGCCGACAGACACCTGACACGTCGTTTGGGGCGGGGACTTCCGATGGGGAAGGAAGAGGCCCCGCCTCCCCCGTCGCCATTGCTGTTCGAAGCGAGGAAGGAGAGCGAAGGGGAGGGAGCGGGGTGGAGAGTGGTGGCACGTGGTCGCCCCCCGCCTGAGTCCAACCCGTCACAAGACCCGCGTTGGGGCCACAGTAGAGTCGCTGCCGTAAAAATAAATTAGCTTGGCAGAATAGCGAGGTTTTTGAAGCTTGAAGTTCTTTTGTAGTTCCGTGGTTCATCTTCATATATATATATATTTAATGTAAAGGAAGTTCAGAAATCGTATATAACGTATGGAGGAGAAGTACTTAAGCAATCTGAGCATGTTCTTCCAGCGGCTATCCGTGCTTCAATAACTTTTTATTAACTAACCCGTTCGTGTACATCTCGGTAACATGTTCTCACCTATTGGAAAACAGCGTTCCAAAGAGCTCAATTTTAGCCGACACTCTTCTTGCGGCCGGCAATAATGGTGTTGCATATGTCGTACGTGAGCTAGTGAGGCCTTTGCTTTTTAATCAAAATTAGGAAACGAATTCGCTATCTTCTGTGCGTCCAGTGGCATAAATTTTATCCAAAAGCATTTCTTACCAGATTGCGAGATTAATGGAGCGCTGCAAGGGTTTTTAATTTCCCACAAAACAGTTTGCACGTCCGTATGTATGCTCTATCTCAACAATCCCCAAGCAATCCGTATGGGGTAGCCAGCACCCCTTTGTTAACATAAGTGTGACTCGTGATCCACGGACTTCTGACGTGACATAATTGTGACCATAGATCGCAGATGAGATGTGTTTCTCAGCTGTCTGAGAGCTACCTAATTTAGGGAACAGATCACACCTTTGCTCTCTACGATTAGAGAGCTTATCGGCTCAGCTCTGTCTTTGGAAGAGCTTCCCCTTGCACAGCTTTCCAATAAAATTTCGAAATGTAGAGAGCAATTTGATATATAATTCACAGATGACAGTTCCGTTACTATACTGTATTCTTCTGTTGGGTCTATGGCCGTGACGGAATCACAGCAAGCGAAATGATAGAGTAAGCTGCGAAATTGGCAACCCGGAATCCTAATGTTGGTATTCTCTGTCCCAACATCAGATGAGAGAATCATAAACGTTTTATCCTAAACACCTGCCAAGAAGACTGGCCCAACATTGAGTGCGATTAAATACTTGGATGTCGTTGTCCTGGTACGAGGAAATAATTTTAACCCTGTTTAAATCGATCTATGCCCCTTTTCGTATGGCTAGGTCTTCCGAGGAGAATCGCCCCATTTGCGAACAGTGAATGGCGATCCTCTCTTTTGAACGTCGCCCTGCACTGTAGGAGATTTGAAGACCATTTATGATATTACTAATACTACTGTGTAATGCTTTAAACGAGTTTTACTTGTTTCATTGAAGAAATACAAATTTTAAAAATGTTCACGCTACGGCATATCCCGCGTGTTGCTTGGGCTGCGAAGTGGGTTTCTCTTGCCGACGCGCTAGTGTGCCTTCATAGCAGGGTGGTTTTCTGGAAAGCGCGGAAAACCGAAAAAAAATCAGGGGATTTCATTTCTCTCGAAAAGTCAGGAAAAAATCAGGGAATTTGTAGAATAATCGTTAGAAGTCAGAGAAAATTTTAGACGGTTATATAACTAGATAATATTCCTTAAAAAATTAGTCCAGTAAAAACTAGTGACTTATATTTTATTTATTGAGGTTTTTTATTTATTTTTGCTTTATCACAGTGAAATCAGAGTATCAGCTTAGTATCAGGCTTGCTTTAATGAAAGAAACAACAACTCTGAAATACGCTACAAATCGTCTCAGTGAAAAATAATAATAACGCACTGGAAAACTGGGAAAAGTCAGGAAAATTTGTTCCATGATATAAGCGGCCACCCTGTCATCGCAGGGAGTCCCGAAGTTGCGCAGCCTCGTTATAGCACGGCGCTTTGCACGAGTCCTTCGGATTCTGGCGGGCAAGCGGGTGCGTTGTCCTGGCCATGCCTGAGTGGCGCCCCCTCGGCGATCCCATCGCTCCGCCGCTGATTGAAACGTCAGCCGCGCCCGCCTCCGCCTCCGCCTCCGCAATCGCTCGCCCATCACTTGGGGCCCTCCTGGCTCGCCGCGCCCCTCACATTTGTTTTCGGACGCGGATTCAAAGCTAATTGTCATTGGCCCTTCTCCAGACATGACCGCCGCCTGCTGGCGTTTTCTCGTGCGCCTCGGGGACCTTCTCGAGTTTTGTTCCTGACTCGCTGAAGTATCCCGGCGTTGCCCTCGTATTTATCAGCCTTCTCGTAGGAAAAGGACTGAATTCTGTTTATAGTGTAAGATGGGAATAATTTTACGTACGTCACGTAGCCACGCCTTCCTCCACTCCACATCTACGAATCTCCACATCTTGTATTCACCCCGCTCGCTTCATCCCATTTCGCTTCTCCACTCCTTCCATTCCAACCCCGCCCCTTCGTCATCCTCCCCCTCTCTCCTTCCCTGCCATTTCCTCTTCGTTTCCGCCCCATTCCTGCTTCGCCAGCCCATTCGCTGGCTGCACCGCCGTTCCACAGCTTCTCAGTACCAAATTGCTATTGCGGACTGCATTAAACCAAATATTTAAAGTACAAGAAAAATTTAGGCTTACATTTGAAATGCGAACGCTTATGGTCTTTCGCCTCGGCAGCTCAAATACATTCGTGCAAAATTTGATTGTAATTGTACCACGTGTTTTAGTGATATGCTAGAATAAATAAACGCACTTGCTTATCAATTTTATAAATTAAGATTATAAGTTCGGATTTACGAAGAGGCGATGTTTCTGCCGTGTCGGATTCTCAACAATCGTGACAAGCCCAGATAATTATAGCTGTTTTGCAGATTCGTTTATGCCTTTATTTTTGTAAACCGTGTAATTTTTCATTTTCCTGTGCCCCTTACGCTTTATTCAATTGATCATCACTATCGTTTTCGTGACATATTCTACTGTCATTATTGAAGATTTTCGTAGCTTACTTACTTTCTATACGAACCACTCTTACTTGTTATCGAAAACAAACATACGCAAGCTATCGTTATTTATTTACTTCTCTAACTTCCCTTTTTGCTTCAGAGTCCAGTTACGGGGTGCATTGTTTTTGTTTCTCTATCTTTCTTAGAAATTTTACCTGTCGTGTGTTCGATCAGCTTTGGGGTGTATTGCTGAAAACACTGAAAAACTAAGTGTATGTTGCTAAGACACAGTATGTTGCTAATTCACAACGCTAAAACGAGAAATATTTTCAGAAAATTATCTTGTAAACAAAAGGGAAGTTATCATTCTGTGATGTGTTATATAACTCGTATGTACTACAAAATGTATGCATTCTTTGTTTGTACGTCTTATCTTAAAGGGAGATTCATTTTATCCTACGAAAAGTTGATACACATTCTAACCATTGGCGTCAAAGCATGCGTAATATTATGTTTGTCATTAATCGGTCCCTGATTGTACTGCTTTGCCTGTCACTGCCCCTTTTTTATTATATCCCAAATAATCCCTCTTACATTTCCCTTGCACACTCCCTTGCAATGCGTTTTTCTGGTTCCCTTCGCCTCAGGGACGCCCCCTCCCCCCCCATTGGCAAAGGCACAGGCGGCGGCGGTGGCAGCGACTGTAGCGGGGCGTCACCCGCCTCCTCCGCCCAGTAACACAAACACCGCCTATTAAAGGCGGCTTCATCTCTGATGAGCCGCAATAAAAGGGTTCGATTGTGCTGCGTCAGCGGCAGATGAAGAGATGGCCGGGGCCACCTGTATCTTCATTACGCGGTGTTTGGCTACACAGCGGGTGCTATCGATAGCTGTCGCGGGCGATGCGGCGCGCGGGCCGAGATAGGTGATGCAGCAGCGGCGGCGGCGGTGGCGGCGCGGCGCGCCCCCAGCTGCGATTCGCCCGCGCGCGGGACGGCCCCCGCGAGAAAAAGCAACGGGCTGATTACTCCATCAATATTAATCGAGGTGTCGCTTCTCGCGCGCTTATCTGCGCCGCGCTCTCGCGAGAGGTCCATTTTTTCCCATTTGCGGGTTCATACATCACGCGGACGCATCTGAATTGAGCCGTCGCGCCTCGAGGCGGCGGCGAGCGTTCCAGCACCTGCCGCGGCTAACGAAGCGCCCGTTGGGGGCGCGAGGCTGGAGGGCTCCGTGCGCTTTTGAGAAGGGGTGCGAAAGTCGAGGTTGGCAGTATTTTGATCACTCGGGAGGTTCAGAGTTCCCGCAAAGACAACCGAACTTTGCGGAATCGTGAGTAGTCGGTACGAATCCCGCCATTCCCATAAACGTTTTAATAGTGTTTGCATCGTGAACGGCGGAGGATTGACACTGAGTGTCCTACGAAACAGTTCTTCTCTTCATTAATAGAGAATTGCTCAGCAAAACCAAGTATGGGAATTTCTTGGTCGCCACCACATAATGAGATGTATAAGGTTTTCTGCTGTAAGTAGCTAAGAAAACTTCACTATATATCCAAACTTGTTTATTTAATTTTTGAGTGAAAATATGTGGTCATGGCGTATGCGCAATGCTTTCAATTTCACCTGGCATTGCATTTCCGATCCTCCTGATCTTCAAGTGGCTTCTTTTCATTAAAAGTACATTTTAATGAAAGTGTATTTCCTAGCAGCACTTCACCTTTTATTTGGTGCCGTTCTTTCCTATCTCCGACCTAATCCTTGCAACACCCAGCTCCACGCAAATCATTTCCCACCACAAATATGCAGTTCTTATTGTCTTCAGATGTTGTCAGAAGTAATTTAGTATAACCCTTCAGATACCTCAATAGTTTTGTCTTCTTCTCTCGGCCATTTTCTGTCCTCTGGGGGGGGGGTGAGGAAAGGCAATCGCGCGGCTTCACCGCAGCCCGTCCCCCTCGCAGTCAGCGCCGTCCTCGCTCCTAAAAATCCGCGCGGTCCATGTGCGGCGGCGGCGGTGAGTGGGAAGGGGGCCCCCAGGCGGCATCGCTCACGCGGATTAGCGCGCGTCTTTCCGCGCGCGCGTTTTTTTCCTCCCGCGGGGCAGTGCGCCGACGCGGCGTGACGCTCACTCGGCCGAGACCGAGAGCGGGGGCGCCGCGGGCGCGCGACAATGCTCCCGGGCACAATGGGATCAAAGGCAGAGCCGGCGCCGTCGCGGCGTCATGTCCCAAAGGGAAGAGCATCCCACCGCCGACGCGGGGCTCGACGCCTGCACGGTGGAGGTCCCACGCCGTCACTGCAGCCGCCGCTTCCGCTCTGGACCGATCTAGGATTGATATGACAGTGTTTCTATAAATCGGAATGTTTGGAAATGTACTGCCCAAAACGAGTCATTTCGGTTTAAAAAGACATTACGTTCTGCACAATGAGGTGAACAAAAGTTTCTTACTTCATTTTACTGCGATACACTTTACTGCTCATCCTTTTGTCGACAAATTGTTATTCTATAAAGATCAGCCAAAAGACTAAAGCTTAAGCGAACGCTTAAGGCGAATTAAATTTGTAAACAAACTGCTAAGAAGTACTTCAACATAGGCGTGTGTCGTGACTTTTCAATATTCTATATTTCAGTTTCTTCCCTGAACCTTATCTTGGAAAATCATTACTTTTGGTGTAACCCTTGTACGTAACATGGAAGATGATTAGTAGTGTATCGAAACGGAAGTTGGTCACCATCTGCCTGTGTTCCCGGCGCCTCCGCTTCACGCCTGAAGCGCGCCGAGGCGCAGGGCCGTGACTGCGGCTGCGGGCTGCCCGCATGTGGGCGGGGGTGGAGGTGGGAGGTGGGATGCAGCCGCCGGCTGCGTGCATCACCCGGCCACTCGACGGGGCTTGGGTCCCCCTCCACCGCGGGGTGGGGTGCGGTTCTCGGGACCATCGGCGGCTGACCGCGCCGCGGAACACACCTTGTTGGAGGCGTGGGAAGCGGCAGATGATCGGCTTTCATTAGCCGGGTGCAGCGCCGCGCCTCCCGCAACAGCTTCATCCTCCGCCTGGCTGTGTGACTCACTCTCCCGCCCCTGCCTTCCACCCTCTTTCCTCCCCCCTCCCCTCCCCTCCCCTCCTCCATAATTCACCGGCGCTCCCGCCTGCTCTTCAGTCTTTTGGCACTTCCAGCCGTTGGTGTTAAATGCTTTTTTGGGTTCAAGGATTTCACTTCTTGTTTGAAGTGTGTAGTACTAGCAAAAGACCTGGCGTTGCCCGGGCTTTCTTCATATCCAATCCTTCTGAAACAGGAAACAGATAAATTTTATATAAACCACGGTGTTTAAGATTATTATTTTTAATGTAATTGGTTCAAATTTTAGTAAGTACTATAATTTTCTTTCATTTTATTTTTCTCTACATTGCTATTAGATTATTTTTTTATCTTACGCACGGCTACTGGCCTCTGGAGGAAAATATTTGGAAACAATCTGCTCGAGGCAAAAAATAATGATCGTCGTGCATATACCAATATGTTATCTAAATTGTTTATTTTCCACTGTTTTTATTTTATATTAAACTTTACCAGACCTCGCAAGAACACTGCGACAATCCTGAAGAAGAGCCTTTACAAATTTGGTATATATTCATTCACTACTTTTTGTTGTATCGATAACGGTTGCATGTCATTGAATTCACTTTTATTAGTAAAGATTAGAAACTGCTGAAACTGACAGGTTGAGATTTATAGGAAGAATTGGAGTAAAAACGTATGAGTTTCAAATAGGGAAAATATTTTCAGTAATTTTATACTGCAAATCGTATATGCAGTTGCACTTCGCGATTTATAGTCATAGTGAGCGGGTTCAGACGATATTGTTCTTCGAGAATCTGATCTGACCGTGAACTACTTCGTCTGTAGGGTCTAGTCATTTGCCATGGAAACCCCCTTACACCGCAACTTGAACGGAAATATGCAAGATTAGTTACAAAATAAGTTTACATAGATATATATTACGAAGATCTACAGTGGTTGTTAGATAACAATAAAAATCCTTCGATTTTTGCGCTATAAAATTTTATGGATTTAAAAACATTCAATTTTCAACCCTGAAAGCTTTCTATCTTCACATCGCTCACTATAAACGTCAACTGCTTTTGATAAGTCAATTACAACTCGTGCAATAAAACGACCTAGACTAACTAGTCCATTCGAAGTACACAATGTAGTTGGAAAATGAGGTAATGACAATGAGGGCAGAAAAGTTTATTCAATTAATTTTATTATGCCATTTAACTTATATTTTTAAATTATGAAACCGGGTAATAATTGCAAGCTATAACACATCTGGGGCTCATTCCCTTTATTTACAGCAAAAAATAATGAAATTTGGTTGAACAGAAACCTCAGACGTCTTTCTAAACGAAAACATTCCTGGAGGGTTGTGAAAACAATGAGCAATGCTGTAAAAGTATCCTCCGTGGACAATATTTAATAAAATCGTCAAATAGATGACTATTTTAATTACAAATATTATTTATAAAATTAATAAATCAGTGAAAGTGAAATGTCAAACAAATGTACGAATAAAATATTAGACTGATGTAACATAAACCTAGGTTGTGTAGTTGTAGAATATGACGGAAAAAGAAACAAATTAAAAAAGATTTGTTTTGATAGAGTATATTCATATATTTGTAATTAAGTCATCACTCATTTAAATGTAAAAAAGAGTAAAAAGAAATCTAGCCCCCCGTACCTCTGCTTGCACATTCTTGCCAAGGATGACTAATGTATTCAAGAAGCCGAATTAAACTTATCCGTGTCTCTTATTATTAACTCAGTTCCAAGACATGTGCAGACAAGAAATAAGCAAGGTAAATTTTCATGTTAACACGAATTTAATGGGAAAGCTGGAGAGCAAGTTACATCAGATGGTCGAATTTATAGTGCGTAAAGGTCAGAGTCATGTTTCCCCCCCTTTTTTTGCAATCTCGCAATGGCGTCGCCGCTGGAAAAATATGTAATTTAAGTTTGCAGATATTTCCAGCAGAGCTCCAGGTTTGATTTCGATTGAGTAGTCATGGATATGTGGTGAGCTTGGTACAAGCGATGTGCCAGATCCGAGTGGAAGATGCTTCGTTTGCTTATCATTACTCCTAGGTCAACTCCCTTCCTTCCTTAAATTTAAGATAGAAATGCATCTAGAGATGAATTCTTTAGTTTGTTTTGTATTAATACAATACATTTCATCGCTAATATTACATTTCGACAGTAAAATGGCCTTTCACAAATCTAATTTCACTGTAGAAATACATACTTGTTTACTACATTTGCCGAATAAATTTGCATCTGGCCCAGTTTATTATAAACAGGTTGAAATAGGAGATCATGTTAATCAGTATTTACTTTCTCGAGTATCATTTACGTGATATAGAGAAAGAACTGAAACTTTTTTTCGTCAGAAAAACACGTTTTGGGGTCTTTGATACCTAAAAATGGATCATTCTGAATGTAGTAAACATCTATGTAATGCTGTGCGAAAAAACGGGGAATTTTCGGCAGAAAAAAATCTTGTTACAGGGTCCTAGTAACGAAAATGTGGATAAATCCGGTTGCTAAATTTAGAAGAAAAAAAATCCTGTAATAAGTGGTGTAGCCAGAATTCATGTTTTGTGGGTACTTGATATCGAAAACTCGAATGACGGCAAAACTATCTGCCCGTCCGTCTGTGAACAACGCTAACGGCCAAACTGTTCAGCCGATTTTCTCCAAAATTGATATTCCTCAATCGATCTGGCTTTAGTTAAAAAAATGGCTGCATCGTTTTTTATTAAATTTCATTCTTGGATAGAGTTAAGGACATTTAAGAGAATGATGAGCTAATTTTCATTGAAAACTAATTTTTCGAAAATTGCGAAAATTCAAAATATTTTCGGTGTCTTCCTACGACTACAATTATTGAGATACAGATTTTTTCCCTCCAGAGGATTTTATCCAAAATTGGCATTCCCCGATTGATTTGGTTGAAATCGAGGGCATGCAAAGTGGAAATGGATGTTTTGATATTGGGGGGGGGGTACTTTCCATGAGGCACCAACGACATTTTCAAAACGTTTCTCAAAAATAGCTCCAATTTTTTCCTCAGATAGAGCAAAGACCTCTAATACCATTGCCCAGGCCCCATTTTTGGAGAACTCCTTGTATTTTCGAAAATTGCAAAAATTAACATTGCAAAACCACAGTGTTAGTATATAATATTTCCGTAATGAAATTGTTCTAAAAAGTCTTTAAATAATGCCAAGAGTTTTTTGAGTAAAACAGCAATTTTCGCGTAAAGTTTGCAAGACAATTTATAATTTTTCTCAAACATGGCTTTAATTTTTGCTTCAAAGTGTTTTCCGGAAGACCAAAGTACTCTTATAAAAATAGCAAAGGTTCCTGTTACGTTGACCTGAATTTTAGAAAGTTGCAAAAATTACAGATAATGCGAGACAGTACGTGCTCTTGCAGCACCACTAGTTTCGTCGAGGTAACGCTTCCCAAGCTCCTTGGCCATTTGAGTATCCGCCTCGGCAGTGGCGGAGTTTCTGAGAAGTGCCGAATGCAGAGGCGCTTCGCGCAGCAACGCCTTTCAGCCGTGAATTCGCATGCGGCCGCCGCCGCCGCTTCCAACTCTGCCGTGGCAGAGGCGGCGGCGGCGGCGACGGCGGCGTGACGGACCAATTCCTTATTCCATCCAACCCGGGAGGAGAACGCCCCGAGACTTAACTAGACAGGGAGGAGGTAGGCGGACGCGGTTCATGTTTCAAACATGTTCATTGTCCCCAGCGTCCCTGCCCACCCGTGCACTCGCTCACATCGGGTTCGCGGTGGTGGCACACGCCGCCGCACTCCCCAAAGGCAGTGGCCGGCACTTGCGCGTTGCGCCTTCCGTTTCCTCTTCCCCCCTTCTCCTTCCCCTTCCCGCTTCACCAACGGGGTGGGCTGCGGCGGGGGCCTCAGGGCTTTCGCAAATTGAGGACTTTGTAAAAATAAACGATCGAAACCATTCAAGAAGTTCGTAAATTCATGGAATATTTCATTATTATTTCTTTATAATAATGCGCTCAAGATTGATATTTCAAATGTACTTTGTTATCTAAAATTTTAAGTAAATATCGTTAATTCAAAACGATGCTATCTGTTAATTTTCGATAAATTGGCGGTTTAACTTAATTTATTTTTAAAGCAAAGATTTCCATTACTTTTTTTTTCTTATAAATAGGACGTTTTACGATTTGCAGTCTTTCCTATTAATAAAAAAGCCCAGTAGGGATTAATTTGGAATACTTTTGAATGTTTGACAACCGCAATAGGTTGGGATTATTATAACTTGATATCAGGTCAAACCAAATCATAGTAGTGTGTACTACGACGTTAGGCCTTGTTAATTAAATATAGTGCTTAAGACTTCTGACACACGAGCGTTGCTTTAACGCGCGACAAGTAACTTGCATTGTAGATTAAAACTGTTTTATGCAGAACGACACCCGAACAATCTTGCCGGCGTTCGTTGCTGCCAACGCGCATCGCCTAGCGAGCGCCGCACGTTGAAAGCTAGAAAACGTGCGTTACCTTTGTGGGATGTTGTAGCTTCTTCTAAGGGACATCTCTTCTCACGTAGTTATATCAACAAGCGTTCACCGGACTTTTGATATTCGGAAATCGTAGGTAATATATTATTTTAGAGTAATAGAATAAATTCTGTCTTTGCTGCGTTTACATCAATTTAAAACAACTCAGTTTTTACTTTCCCTCCCGTACTTCGTAAGAAGAGAAGTACCAATCATGCGCTAGAAAACAGCGAATTTTCGACAGAAAAATTCTTATTACCAACCCCCAGCCCTGATAACAAAAAAGCGTATACGTTTTATCTCTATGTATAGTAAATTACTTGTTTTAATACGCTGTGTAGTCAGAACATACATATAAAAATCACTGTATTATTATATAGTACCTTGAAACACACTAGTTAAAATATATACTAAGATTCCATATATCAGAGGATATATATTTTGTGTATACATTTTAAAATTATTTTATAAGTTTTTTTTGTTAGGAACGTTGAAACGTTGATCTTTTGCAAGTAGTGGTGCTGAAAGAGCAGACCAAAGAATTGGCATATTTTCAAACAGTTGTGTATGATCTTTTAAGATAAAATGTTTTATCAATTTTTCGATTCCTTTCTGGTAGCACCGAAATATTACTTTAAGAATATTCTACAAGAGTAAAAGCTCGTCATATATGGACATTTTCGTTGAAAAATTTGAAGCCATTTTTAAGAAAATATCTTTTAAGCGATACAGTAAATGCGAAATTTAAAGCTCTTTTACACAGAAAACTTTAAGGTTTTCCAGAAATTTCGTTGGAAGACATTTGAAGCGGTTTCACTCACAAATGCAATAATATATACAAATCGTTGGTAATGTGTATATTATCCATGAGAGAGATAATTTTAAATAAATTAGATTTGCGTAATTTTTGAAAAATCAAAAGAATACAGCAAAATTGTACGCTGTTTAAGATGAGTTTTGTGTGATTTGAACAGCGTATTTACCACTATCTGTACAAAAGGTTTAAAGAAAAAATTTAGAACCGTATTTGAAAAAATGGCGTTTGAGCGTTCCTGAAAATGCGGAAATTTGAGCTCATTTTCATAGGCAGCTTCTGAATTTTCGAGAAACTTTATAAGACATCTTTTAAAGCACATGTACTCATTAATGGAATAATGTAAACAAATCGCCCTTCACGAAATAGTAACGACCTGAGAAACAGGTCAAAATAATTGCATTTGTTTAATTTTTGAAAAACAACAAAAGAATACAATAAAATGGCTTTTATGCCATCGTATGCAGGACATTTAGCACTATCGCCACCAAAAGCTTAAAGAAAAACCTTGAGCCGTTTTTGAGAAATTCTTGTTTCAGTTATTTTCTAATATTGCGTATATTTTACCCATATTGCTCGAAAACTACTAAAATTTTCAAACAAATGTACATGACCATAATGAGAGAACTGATTATGGAGAAGAAATTTCATTTGAAGGAAAAATCTCTATTTTCAATTTTGTAGTTGAAGGAAGACGCCGAAAACAATTCAAACGTTTTCAATTTTTTAAAAAATTCAGTTAGCTGAGAAAATCGGACCTATGCCACCTTCACTCTATTCTTACCAGAAATTTAAAGAAAAAAATTAGAGCCATTTTTTAGGAATGTCTTGAATGCGTCATATAAAATACCGCCGAATTTTAAAGAATGATTTTCAAAATAGCAAAACTTCTATTGAAGTCGCATTGATCGGGATATATTCATTTTGGAAAAATGAATAGTACAAATAGTTCAAGTGCTCGTGTTTAAACGGGCGGGCGGACGGACAGGCGGACCGCCAGACAGACTGATTGACGTTTTGAAGAAAATAATAATAATAATAATAATAATAATAATAATAATAATAATAATAATAATAATAATAATAATAATAATTTCTGTATCAAGGTCTCAGAATTTCTTCAATCTGACTACATAACATGCTAGAGGAAGTAACTTACTACATATTAGAGGAGAATTTGCGTAGTCATTCTGACCCTAAAATACGAGGCTCTCTGTCGTAAAATTGCCTTTTTTGCCGTAGTATTACATAACTTTCTCTATACTACGTGTAACACTCCGTATATACTTACGTATACGAGAAAGTAAAAAATTGGAGACAATTTGGAAACTGTCGTTGAGGCCTCATGTAAAATACTTCAAAAATTAAAAATTCTAGTTTAAAATTAAAGGTACATCAACCAGATAGGTAACATCAATTTTAGTGAAGTTCCTGCCTACGATATAGTCGATCGGGTTCTTCGCAAACGGACAAACGTTTTTTGCCGTAAACCAATTTTTGGGTATCGAGAATCCATCACACGTGGAGTCTGGCTACACAACGTGGTAGACGAAGTAATACACTATACATAGGATTACAATTTTTTCTGACGAAAAATCGGTTTTCTGCAGCAGCATTGCATAAGTTTTCCAGTAGATTGTTATTAGTATGCGAGAAAGCAAGTGTCCGATTCAAAATAAAAATTGTTTTTGCTTGAATAAATGTAGTGTAATACGGAGATTCGTGACCTGATTTCACAGAATGTTTAGAAGTGCCGCAAACGTTCATAACGCTGCGAGCTTAACGTATTGTCGTTCTAAAAGTCAGAGTTTTAAACATTGTCGTTTATTTGACCCTTCTTTAATTTCTGTTCTCATTAGGTCAGAGACCTATGTATAAATCGTTACCAAATACAGCTCCCAATTTAAACTTAATTTATTCTGCTTGCATTTTATAGTCGGCGTTACTTTCATAATCGCCTTCATTATGACATCACACAGTCATCAGTGCATTTTTTCGGGATGGATTTTGTCTGCTTCACCTTCTTTATAGGGTTATCACCTTAAAATTCACATCTTTAAGACTCATTACTTTTGAAGTCATTATTACCTTGCCCTATTTTTTCTGCGCTGATTTCGGCATCACTCTTTCGATCTGCTCTTGATATGTCGCCTTTACTGTGTATTCTTTTGTTGCCGACTCGGCCCCTCACCCCGGCTAGACCTTCAACTTAGACTCCTGACAAGCGGATGCATATCTGCGAGGGAACATTGTTTGGAAGGACCCAAGTTTAGGGCGTTGCCAAGTCGCCAAAAGAATGGAATTTAGTTTTGAACTTTTTCTCAATGACGACTTGCCAAGGAACGCCTTAATGTTTTTATGGGCGAAGAAAAACCTTCCGGTTTGTGTATAACTCACAGTTTCACATGTTTCTGGCGGTTTCGGAACATAGTTATGAGACAATGAACTTATATCTGAGCTCGTGCTTCGTGTGTGCTGCATTCGTGGAAGTTAGAAAATACAAAAAAGAGGAGAAAAAAGTACCTTCTTCGATAAATCAGAACGTCCAGGGTAGGACATTACTGGTACTCCTCTTCGTTGAGTTACGGAAATCGACCGTACAGTTCAGAAATGTAAAGTATCTATGTCTGCTGAGTTTCGCTTCCTTGCAACTGCGTAATCGAATTTCAGAGAATTATATGAATAAGTCTGTTGAAAAGCAATATTGATTCTTAAGAGTTTGACTTTTGTGAGAAATATAATAATAGATAATAAGTCTTTACCAGTATGTAAGACAGTACCCAGTGTGTAAGACCTTCGTTCATTGAACTACGTGTAAACGGCATCTATTGCTCACTACTAGCGACACGGTTCCTATTTTCCCCGCCATTCGTATATATAATTTAAAATGGATGTTGTTTGTTCGAGATCGATTAACTCCAACTCCATGAAAGTTGGCAAATTTCGTGTTGTTTTTTTTCATGGAGAAGTTTTTTATGCTCTTCATTCTGTTTTGCTCTTCATTCTGTTTCGGTAAATCCACTAGATGGCGCTTCAGTTAAATTCAATTACCAATCTATCTGACCTTCATTGTAGCTGGGTGTTGCCGTGCGACGCGGGCGAGGTCGAGTAGAGGAGCAGCAGGCGGCGAGAAGCACGAAGAGAGAGAGGGAAAGCGAGGGAGGGTCTGCCGGGTTTTGCTAAATTGATAGATGTGTGTGCGTGCGCGCGCGCCCCATTGGCGCGTGTGTGTGTGCCATTGGCTTGTATGAGTCCCCGCCAAAGAGCCTGAAAGATCTCGTTGACTTCCGAGAGATCAGGCCCAGGAAACGAAGTGATCTGCATTCGCTACTCTCTACATTGATGTCTCGAAAATGCACGTAATTAGCTTGCCTTGGAGGCTGTGAAAACCCGAGAGGTTCGCTTGTTATAAGAAACTACAAGATGTAAAACTACAAAGGAGACGATATACTACAAGATAATTGTGCATTAAAATTAATTAGTTCAAAATAAAGTAATGAAAACAAATTTTGTTTTTCATAAATGTTTGGGTATGCTGTGCCTTGCAGCCAGTTAGGAAGCTGTTTGCGTCCTCTATGTCTACTGAAATATTATTGATTGCCGACTTCGTAGTTTTTATATATCGATTTTGCGGTGCCATATTGATATGCTGTTGCCTCAGATTTCTCCTAAGGAAATTAGTGAATTGAGGTTCAAATGACAGCTGTAATTGTTTTAAAAACATTGCTTGCCAGCCGCTGTGGCCTGGATGTCACGTGGTCTAGGAGCACTATTCTGTGAAGAGTCCGCTGATTTCCTTCTGAACGTTACTCATGGGTGTTAAGTAGCGTTTCCCATTAGTAGTGGACCGTCGCGGTACTATATTCCAGCTTCGCAGAGATGCATCTCTACTGTTCCTTGACAGGAAAATATTTTCCATGTCATGACTAAGAAACGGAATTTATTGCAAAAATAAATTTGCAGAATCGAATTTCCCACATTTCTTTGGCTTGAATCTTTCAGGAGTTATCAGGTTGCAATTCAACAATATTGGAACGCCGCGTCACTGCAGTTTCAAATTCTCGGTATTGGGAGGTAATTCTGGGTGTATGGAGTATGGAAGGGAGTGTGAATTGTTGAGTTTGTGTTGATATATTAGCTGTAAAAGAATTAAATGTTCGCATCTAATACGCCAGATTAGTAATGAGTTTTACAAGTGATGGCTGAGGTGTGTTAATATACGTAACCATTGCTGCTGATGTGCGTAAGTACGTAGTTGTCACACATCTAAATCAAGTGTTTAAAATGAAGCAACTAATAGAAAGGCTCTCCTGGGAAATTAAGGTCTTAGGTATTTCGTTTAGATTTGTACACTTTCTTTTAACAAAAAATAAATACAATATATAAATGGCACTGACAACTTCAGAAGTCATACATGAAGTAGTGACATGAAAGATGTCATTGGTGGGTCTCTGTTACGAATCATGTAATTTGTTACGAATCATTGTGTAATGTTTATTGAATGATTCAATGAAATGTCGAATTTAAACTATGTCAATTAATATTAGATTGATTCATTTCATGATCACATAAATGAAATACACATGATAATCCCTACCCCTTATAAGAGGTAGGGATTCGAAAACAACTTATAAACCAAGGTGTAACCATGTGCGCAAGAATTTGCCAATATTTAGTCTTTTCCCTCACAACGTACGTTCATCGCGACAAAACGTGTTCGATAATAGAGTATTGACCTCAAATCTCACAAGATTAGTCCCTGCAAAGGAGGAAGTGTTTTTCACAATGGGAAGTATGGGGTGTTCGGATGGGCAGCATATGCTCACGAGTACAAACTACCGCTCCAGGCTGTCATCTGTCGTCCCCGCCCCCGAGCCAGCATCGATTGCGCCTCATACACCATAGTTTCCATCCACCACACCTCTGTCATGCACTGCTTTAACCACGTCTACTCAACTCGCTTCTCCACCGCAGTCAGCATCTCCGACACCATCACTATCACTGCCGCTTCCGCGCCCGCCGCAGTCGCTGCTCGAGGACGTTAAAATCTCGTTTCCTGTCAGAATCCTGAAAGTCAAGTTGGTTCGGGCATTCATTCGGCAATAAACCGGGCGAGTCGTTAAACGGCGGCAGCGGCCTCGGAGGAGGAGAGGGGATCGGATGAGAGGGGCGCGGGAAGAGCCGGCGGGCGGCGGCGCCGCGGACGGAACCCGGCGCGGCGCGGTGGGAAAGCCAGGCTGGGACCCGTAAATCGGCAGAGCCATCGGTTTATGAATCGGCGATGGCTCGTGAAGCGCGCCACCAGATCGCACGTGTCGCCCGCGACGCCGCTCTCCCACGCCCCACCCTCCCCGCCTCGCCCCTCCACCGCCCTCTTCGTACCGCGGCGCCGCGCGTTGCTCTCGCCCCCGCTCCAGCCACCGCGCCTCTGTCTCCGCGCGTATGGGCGAGGCGTTAGCGGGCCCGTCGTCCATACGAAGCGAGGCATAACTTCCCTCGGTTTTGAGTTACGACGTGCGTGCGCGCGCCCATTCATCCATGTCCGCGCTCAGCCGCTTGACGACGACGCCGCGA
This sequence comes from Teleogryllus oceanicus, assembly GCA_964035755.1. Taxonomy (NCBI): domain Eukaryota; kingdom Metazoa; phylum Arthropoda; class Insecta; order Orthoptera; family Gryllidae; genus Teleogryllus; species Teleogryllus oceanicus. The sequence goes on from CAXIVR010000006.1 coordinate 119,340,847, forward strand.
CTCCCGCCTCCGCAGCAGCAGCAGCTGCTGTTGGCGATTGCCTTCGTGAGCACCGCGAGACGAAGTCGGCGGCAGCGGCCTCGAGCACGTGCGCGGGACGAGGCACCAGCCCCTCCCGGGCATGGGGCTCAGTTTTGGGCCGTTCTTAGCACTTTGTCGGGCGACGTTTCATCTCACGAGAAGTAGCACTTCATTGGAGCCGTTGGGTTGTTTATCGTTTGCATCAACATACATTTCTGTTATCCGATTTCTTTGTCTTCAGAGTTTGGCAATCATCCCAACTTTGAAGAAAAAGGCGTTTAATCTAAAAATAAAATGCCAATTTCCATCAATATTAGAAAATTGTTCGTTGGTACTTATCATATTAAAAATCCTGAAAAATTACAGATTTTTCAGGAATGTCTTCTCTCGTAATTCGGGAGAAATTGTTACTTCCTTGAGGGTGATGATTCGACAGCAGCAAAAGCAACAACACGCATAAAATAATTGTATTTCGAGATCTACCACACACGACTCTCGCGAAATGACTATCGGGACGAGCATTTCACGTACCGTAAGAAAGAAGATGAACTTTGTTCATAACGACCAACTTGACTCACAACAAACAGCACCCATCAAATACACGTTTTGAATCAACAAAACTGACATCAAATTAAAACAATTTCGCCAAACGTCATAAATAATGCATTTGCACCGTCACGAATTGACTGAACTTGTGTACTTTCAATATCAAGCGAAATTCATTAAATTATGATGCAGACATAATTGGTATTCTCCTCTGAGTCCAACGCTGCGAAGGCGTTGCAACCCTTTGCTGTGCAGGGCCAACGCTTACAGTGTAAGCCGGTGGCTCTATCTACGAGAGTTGCGTGGCAAAAGCGCACTCCAAAGACGGCGGTCAACAAGCGTTCTTTGATTTCAAAATGATTTATTATACATCTATATTGCTACAATATCTCGAAACTTGAATGGCATTAAATGGAAAATGTATATTCCTAACATATACGTTTGTTCTCGATTATTCGGGGATTGTACAATCGTGAACCTAAGCACGCACCACCTCTGTAGAATGATGGTGCGTAATATACTGTACATCCTCCGAGGTCCTCATTATGGATAAATGCTGGTGTTCCACCATAAATATTGTGATCAGCTTGGTACTCGTGATGACGTATTGTGTATTCTATGTGCGCAGGTGATCTTCTACGACAGCGACTGGAACCCGACGGTGGATCAGCAGGCAATGGACCGCGCTCACCGCCTGGGTCAGACCAAACAGGTGACGGTGTACCGCCTCATCTGCAAGGGCAGTATCGAGGAGCGTATCTTGCAGCGCGCTAGGGAGAAAAGCGAGGTAAGTGACCTATTCGTTGCTTTCTGTCTCGTCACTGCAAATAGCCTGTGCAAATAATAGTGTTGGTCATTTTATAATTCCTAGTGATTTTTTTTACGTCCTTAAGAAGATAGAAATTATAAGATATAGTTGTGTATTGCAGACTTTATAACTCCCAAATTTTGGAACAAAGAATATTGGAACTTCATTTAAAAATTGAAAAATATAATATGCAGTTTATATCAACTTAAATATTTTGGAATACCATTGTCAATTTGTTACCAACGTCTTCTCGGGTTCTATGGGTATTATAGTTCTTCAAATTTTCGTTCTCCATACTCTAACGGCAGGGAGCCGATTCCTTGTTACAGCTTGTTTAGAATTATACAGTTCAAATGTTAATGAATACAATTAGTGTCATTGTTAAAATTAATTTCATTGTTAAAATTAATATTACTTGCCATTTGATGCTCGGTATAGTCTCTAATTGTATAGAAACAGTAATGAAGCAGGAAACGTTTTACTTGTCACTTAAACTTTTGTATCGAATTTAATCGTTTAATATCAACTAGCCATGTATTTCAACATAATAAGCATGTATTGTATGTGAAATTTTTGTAGTGAGCTATTGATACTGACACCGGGTGAATATGATTAGTACGTCGAATGTTGTAGTTATAGACATCAGTATTAACTGAAAATATGTTCCCACCCTTGAGTAAGTCATTTTTTGGCAGACACCACTGATTCATAAATCAAGACGCAAGGTAATGTTAGAATTCCTAGCTTAATAAAGATAATAGAGCTTAGTGAAGCCATTTCAAGCACATTTCGTAGTCTTGCGAACCCTTCGTGAACAGAAAGTTTTCATTTTGTATGATGTAGAAACACATCAAAAATACTCCAATGGATTTAATTATGCCGAATTTATCTTCCCCGTGTCCTTGTCAACGTTCCCAACGTGTGTGCGATGTTGCGTTTTACGAATAGAGGTTATTTAGTAGGGAAAGTTAAATTTCAACTATCTGGTATTTATCTAGGGACAGGTAGAATTGTATCTGGTATACGATTTATTAACTTGTTAACATGTCTCAAAATATAAAACTCGTACGTTGTAGGAACGCCCTTCCGCGGCAAAGTGATCGAATTTTTATCGTGTTTGTGTGCTCCTTATGACTTTTGTAGTGCTTTTTCTTTCTCGCTACCGCTTACGCAGTAGAGAGAGAGAGTTATATAATGCTGTAGGAAAAACCGGCGAATTTTCGGCAGAAAAACTCTTTATTGCCGGGCTCTGATGACGAAAAAGTGTTGAAGTAACGAAAAATCCAATTGCTAATTTTAGAAAAAAATCCCCTAAATATTGTAAAGCCAGAATCCATATGTTGTGGGTTCTTGATACCGAAAAATCGATTGACGGCAAAACGTCTGTCCGTCCGTCAGTGAACAGCGCTAGCGGCTAAACCCATAAGCCGATTTTCTTCAAAATTTATATTCCCCACTGGATGTCTGATGTCGCGGCCCCTGGAATTGGAAACCGATATTTTAATTTTGGGGGGTACTTTACATGAAACCACTTGGATATTTTTCGGATACAATAGAGTTTAGTGTTTCCTCTGTATGAAATGTTCTTGAAATCTTTTGAGCCCCCCCGCCCCTCATAACATTGAAGAGCTTCTACTCTTCGCTTTTTCCGTTTTCTCTTAGTTGCTTGAGGCAAAAATCGGGATGTTATTTTCTCTTTTGTGGGCCCAGAGGCACGCCGTGTTTATCTATTATAATATTGCGAAATGTTTCTTAAAAAATCTTATTTTCAATTTTACATTCTTAGATTTTGTTACATGAATTGGTGGAGGAGCAGGCGTGAGGTCTTATGGCCCCTTCATATAAATACTTTCGTACTTGGAGATAACAGATTATTTTATTCGAAAGGTTCCCGTCCTGATATGTAGCAAGCACATTTCATGTAGGTGCAGGGAGGGTTCTTAGAGTATTTCTTTCCTTCGTGAGACATATTTCTACCCTCTCATCGTTCGTTATCTTTCTTGACTACTTCCTCTTATTTCACGGGCTTCATGTATGCTGAATGCCAAGTTTACCGTTTAAGGCGAACAAAAGTGGGCGGAAGGAATTACTTGGCGATTGAGGGGTATGCCATTTTCCTTTTGCTTTTGTGATTCTAAGCTGAACTACCGCACTTGGGAGTTCGTTAGTACGTATTTTCGTAACTTTCGCAGTGCCACAGTGTACTAGCTTTGGCGTCGGCTTTTTCTAGACGGGCAGTGTGGAGCAAACCCACTCCCGATCAGTCGGCTAGGACTAGGTCTTTGAACTCCAGAAGGCGAGGAGGATGACATGGTATCCTTGTGTTAGTGTGAGGCGGTGAAGAGAAGAACCCTGCCACTCTCCGTTAGAACCCCTCTGGGAACTCTGGCACGCAATCAGGCAAAGGTCGCCCTTGTTGGTGAGGACCAATCTCCACTTCATGATTTCCAAACCTTCCCCAGTCCTCTTCTGCAAAGAACAAGTGACCGAAAAGCAGATAGTGGATTTACAAAGCTTCTTTTGTAAGGAAATTGACTAGTAGTCATGTAGTTCAGTTTCGTATTTATGACTTGCAGGAAGAAGACGAAACAATGAAAATCGCCTGTGCGGTTAAGTTCTCCAAAAAGTAGAATGGTTCGGCAAATTCCAGACGGTAGTCTGCCAGAGAAATGGAGCAATGTTATTCGAATGCAATATTATTGGAAAATCAAATTTTAAAGAAATATATCACCTTCAAGGGATGGTGTCCACCGCCCTTTGGAATTGTATGGTAAATCATAATTTTTCATCTCTTGTACCCAGGACTAAAATCCTTTGTCGGAAGGTGTTACCAATCAAGATCCAGCAGGGAGTGAATGGGATACTAAACTTCCCACATCCACGTTGATCCTTATCCTCGCCAATCTTCTGCTGAAAATCACGTGTGCCTTTGCTAATCTGCACATGGCATAAATGATTTAGAATAAAATTTTCATTTGGCCATTTCGAGAGCCAGAAGAGTGCAACTGAACCTCCGTCTCGCCGCCAGTGGTGCAAAGGAAAACATTTTAAAAAGAATGTATTCTTGGCTTCCGGGAGACCCCTCGTCTCCGGCATGATAGCCAGTCTCGTTCATCATGTTGCGATCTGTTAAGGGGAATATGCCTGAATTTTAAAAAATCAAAGGAAGTTACACAAGTTTCCGTTTCCAATTCACGTATTCTTTCAGAATAATCGTTTTGACTTGGATAACACACACGTCACAAATAATTTTTTTCGTCGAGAACGCAAAATCAGAGGAGATAGAAAAGTAAATTTTTTATACCAATTCTTGGCAAAACCCATCGTTGTTACCTGTATTCATAATTCATATATGTAATACATGTTATTCATATTCATGTATGTAATATGAATATGTAGAATAGAGATCCCAGTGCTCAAGAAACCATGCAAAGATTGCACTTCTCCCCCATAGTTTTTTAATTTTTTTTTTTTTTACGTTGAATAAAATAAGTTTGCTTACTACATTTAGATAGGTATTTAAAATTGAAAAAATCTAATATTGTTGATTAATTTGAATTTGTTCGAGTTCCTATTAGAATATTATTGAACTGTCATGTCATTTTACTTTCTCGCATTCTGTTTACGCAGTGTGAAGTATTCTAAGAGCAGAAAAAACCGCGATATATCGACTGAAAACTTTATTGGCGGTCTCGGGCAACGACAATGTGGATGATTCTTCTTCCTAAATGTAGTTAAGTTCTTTAGCATATAGTGGAGTCCGAATTTTGTGGTTTCTGGACATTGAAAAATCGATTGACGGCAAAACGGTGTGTTTCTTTCTGTGGTCTGACTAAACCGTTCAGACGATTGTCTGTAAAATTTATAGTCCGCGATCGATCTGAACACATTGGAGGCTCTACGAGTTTGAAACGGTTATTTTGATTTTGGGGCGTACTTTACAATACATGACTCGCCAACATTTTCAAACTTTTCTCATAAAAGGCACTATTTTTTTTATTAATCTTTGTCCTCGAATAGTGTAAATATCTCTTACTATATAATTGCGCAAGTATCATTTTCTTCAAAGTTCGAAATTTTTTCGGGGTCTTCCTACAACTACTATATTCCAGAAGAGAATGTTTCGGTAACGTTATTCGGTATTGTTCGAAGACAGACCTTGGAATAAGGTCTTGTACAATTTTTCGAAAAAGTAAGGAATTTTCGCCTAAAATTTTGCATGAAAAATTCTACAATGAGAAGAACGGACACTTCGAAATATGGCGCATGTCTCACGATTGGTGTATGCTATGAATTTTCGAAATTTGCAAAGAATTATCGTAGTAAAACTACAATATTGATGCTAGTGATATTTTTCTTAATGCATTGTGTTCTTCAAAATTAGATCTTTCAGTATGTACGTTTAAAAAAAATATGAAGTTTCGCGTAATTTTTTAAAATTTTCGAAATTGCAGATTCGAATTTCTCGCACGTATTTTGCCAAAATTTTCGTGGATTTATCAGGTTGAAATACAATGGAAACGCCGCGACAAGGCAGTTTGCAATTCTCATAATACATAACCTCTCAGGTTGGCAGTGTTTCTGCGTGTAATGGAACGGAGTTTTGGTTTGTTGAATGTGTGTTGGATTGGTGAATGTATTAAGTTTAAATTAATTAAAATTTCGCGCTTAATGCGCAAATATTGGTAACGAGTTTTACAAGTAATGGCTGAGATGTGTCAACATGGACCGAAATAGCCGTATTAAAATTTTAAGTCAACGGTATTGTAAATGACTGAAGCGAGAAAGTACGTGCTGTTGTAGCACCTAGTTTTTTTCGTAGAATATTTCGTAAGTCTCTGGTGTAAATTCTAGTGCGTTGTCATGCATTTTTTTCGGATGATATTATTTATATACCGTGTAGATCACGAGCGTAACGGTCTCATCACATACCGCTTACCCCTTCGTTGTTGGCTGTGTTCACTGTCGTTACTTTTTCCAATCTCTCCCCTCCAGGCGTCTCGTGCTGGCCATTGCGGTACCGCTTGTTCTCCCCGCGCCATGTCCTTGTCCATGCCTGCCACCGCCGCGCCGCGCCGGCTTGTGACGTCTGCTCGGCGATCGCAACGCCGTGTAGGCTGCGTGAGTCGGATTCCCACGTGGAGCGCCGCGCCGTGTGGGTCGGCCGTCGGGCTGCGCGCGCCTCGTTCCCGCCGCGCCCCCGTGACCGAAATGCTAAGCGCCGACCGGGCGGCGGGGGCGAGGCCTTTCCCCGAAGCGCGGAGCCGCGTGCGCGCGTATTCATTTCGTCACGGCGACGAGCGACGCCGCACACTGGGCCGGAAGAGGCTACACGGCACGCGTGCTGAGAAACTCGTTTCGCGGGTGGGGAGTGCGATATAAACTTTTTGTAAGTTGTTAAGGTATACAATAGGTTCTTAACAAATCAGGAATTTGGAGCTAAGGCAAGGGTAATGTAAATATGTACCGTATTTAAGATCTGAAATCGAGACTGCGAGGATCACTTCAGGAAAGAGGAATGTAAAAAAAGTAGTTAAAGCTAATAATATATCTCGCTCTGTGTGAAGAAGTGCAACCATACTACTAGGTTAGGAGCAATGACTATTAGATCGCAGACTCACACGCATTCGGACATTTGCTAGTATATACAGTCAACTCCTGTTATAGTGAACTTCTGGGGACTAACAGTTTTGGTTCACTATATCAGAGGTTCACTATATCCGCCGATTGATCTTATTAGTATAGTGATACAGCAACATAAATTAACAGCGCGAACTGAAAATTTCAATACCTTTATTTGTCCAAAAAAAAATAATTATTTTGTATTTTTTGCTTCGTACATTTTTCATTAATAATTTCTGTAGATCCTTCACCAGAGTTCGTGCTCTGCCCATACTTGATTCTGCATTGTCCACAGTCTCCAAGTAATGCAGTCTTGACACCCTTCAATGCCTCTTGCACTGTTCGAAGGCCCTTTTACTCGCCTAATAACATTCGAGATCCTTTTGATGACGAAAGCGGCTGATGAAACTGATCGTTTCCGCCTGACGATACCTGCGCGGCACGGGCGGGTATCGTCAGGCTGTCAGTTGCGCGCTTCTTGTGGCGTACTTAGATCACCATGCGTTTTGTGGCGGGGAACCTCACGTAACACCAAGCTTGAAACTGAAGCAAGCAGTTGCATGTTGCTGCCAACAGTTGCTGCCCATGCAGGTAACGGCCTTTATTCAGTGAAATTGAGTGGTATGAGGTCATCAGTAAGGTCCCCTTTCCGGGTCCTTCATCTCAGGGGAGACTTCTTCGAATCTTTGGCCAATATATTTTTGAAGCTACCTAGTGTTGGAATTTGTGGCACTGATATGATACATTCTTTTCCAGGAGGGAATTAATTTCCACGTTGTATTTCCTGTAACTGAGGTTCAGGTTCACTGTAACCGAATCTTCGAATCTTTTAATGCTTAGTTGAAATGTAAGTGAAACAGAACCAGTGACTTAAGTTCATTAAAAACGAGGGTTCACTATTTTCGAGTTTACAATAGCCAGAGTCGTCTGTAAGTGTTAAGTTGGAAGTTAAGAGAAACCCCGAAAGAATAGTGAAAATGGGGGTTTTATCTTTCTTTCTGTATTTTTCTTTTCTCCTATACATAATATATAGAAGTTGTATAATGCGTCGGGAAGAAAGTGCGGATTATTTTAGAGAAAATCACGTTTTGTAAGATCCTGTTACAAAAATTTTCTAAAAAAAATTACTTTCTCGTATAAGCAGTGTTCTGAGGCCATTTTCATTTCAACCAGTGAATTTCCAAAAAGTAAAGACGTAGCTTTTGCCTAATCTCTCATTTCGTTGCTAGGAATTTCCGTGATGGCTGAAGTGTTGTTAGATCATAAATTATAATATTATAATAGTACTCAAACCGCTGCCAACAAATGAGAAAATGAGAGAAAATGTGCTATAGCACTACTGGTTAATTCTTCCCACACACGTTAAGAAAGCTTTTGTGTGTATGAAAATGATAGAAATCAGTGAGTGTTGTCTCCGGCCAGGGCCGCTTCAACTCGAATGCAAGCGGTGAACCTCATGAAAGCGGTATTTGCGAAAGAGCGGCAAAACTAGGCGTTTTTTTTAAATATCGGCATTACTTTTACATTTTGTTTACTTTAAACGAAACAAGTTTACTCTATTAATCACAAATATGAAAACCCTTTTAGTGTTAAATCTTGGGCTGAAAAATAAGATCACTAATTAAGTATACGTAGTACAGTTTTCGGAGATTTCATCACTTTTCGATGGCATTATGTCGATTACTTTGATTATCCATGCGGCAACTGGGAAGTCGCTGCTCGACTTCGCAATCGAAAGTCTGTAAAAGCTAACCATCCATGAAACAAAAATTTGCGCGAGGGCCCAAATTTCGTTGGCGCGGCCCCGCTTGCTGCGCGCTTTGCGTAGCGATTTGGTGCACTGAGCGGCGCGCGCTGCGTGCACAAGCACAGCGGCGGGGAGCCTCGCAGCGCCCCGGCGGCGCAACTCCCGTCCTAGGCTTCGTCGCCGGCGGCTGCTGGAGGATGAATGAATGCCTTATTTTACGTGGCATGACTCAGGCCATGAGGCCTGCTCTTCCGCCTGACCACGCAAATTTCGTTACGCTCCTTTCACGTACTAGGGGAGAAAGAAAGTAGTACTTGGGCGACAAAACAGGCAATTTGAATTTAGCTCAGAGGCTTCATTTAGGCTTGAGTAACATGCAGTAAATCTACTAATGTGGGACAGCCGGCTTAACTTCCTCTCCGAAGGAAGGCGTACGACGAATTTTTTCTCCCTTAAACATCCACCGCTTCGATCGGGTTTACAAACTTGGGTATAACAGCCAAATAAGCTAACCGTTACACCATAGTCGCCGCCGCGGAGGAGAAGTACAGTGGGGCAAACGGGCGACTGTGGAATGGAGGAGCGGAGCCTCACTTTAATACCAGAAGTAAATCAAGTGCCTCCGCGCTATTGAAACAGTGGGTTTTCGTTCGTTCGTCATGTCAAGTCGGTATGCCTCGCCTTTCTGCACGCCGAGTAGTCGGCTATGGCGGTTGCAGAATCATGCCTTTTTGGAGGAACCATACGAAATGTTTTTCATATAGTTGCGATTTTTTTTCGATAACGTAAGGGTGCGTAGATAAAGCGTTTTCAAATTTCCCAAGTACATTTGATTTGTATAGCAGACCTGTTCTTGCGCCGCGTGTTGTCCTACGTGATAGTTACGAAGAAAATGCCTACGAAGATGCAAGTACTTAATTGAATGTCCGATCAACACCAGGCGAATGCCAGAGCAGTACCCTAACAAACGGGTCACGCACCGCGAGCGATCTTTCCTTCCTCTTCCTTGTCCTATCCTCTCCCCTTACACACTAACATGCACTACACTGCCACATATTTCAGGAGACCGGTCGGGAGTTAAGAGCTTGCCGTGGCTGGGGCGGTGCCCCGCTGGTGGAGAGTCGTGGTTAGGGAAATCCACTTGCCGACGGTATGTCGGCGCCGGATCTCGCCATCCAGCGGGAGAAGATCACCGCCATCTCCCGAGGGGAAAACATGCACTACACTTACGGGATCAATGACCTAAGCAGTTGACGCGTCCGAAATCACTAACAACCAACCAACCAACCAACGTAATTGAATGTCTCATATGATGTAGGCTTTTTAATCGAAATCTAAAACTGTTCGTCGAAGTCTCCTCCACCGACATAAAAAGGCGATGATCGAATCGACTCGTTACGTTTTTTGCTTATTGCCCATGAAATAAAACGGTGTTCTCCGATTTCGCTCCCGCGCACGTGCTTCCGCGCTGCGTAGCCCAGGTAGCAGCGAGCAGCCGCGCGCGACCGCCCAGCGGCCCTCGAAAGAAGCCCTCTCCGGAAGGAAGATGCGGTGGGTGGCCCTCCGGGGATCGCCTTACAGCCACGTGCGTGCCTTTGCCTCCCCCTCTCCCTAGCACACGCTTCCGCCACTCCTTCATGTCGATGCTCTCTCTGTAAACGTAGCTTTTAAAATGCGGCAGATTTGCCGCTATCTCTGGTCGCTGGTTCTTCTTTCCTATTTACTCTACGTTGCTTCCTGAGCTGCATTTGTACCATTGCAAAGCACGTACGCCGACCTCAAAGCCTTGGGCTCTCCCCGGCCAGAGTGAGGTCTCCCAGTGGGTATCGATGTAACCTCGCGCAGGTCGGCGTTTGTGCCTGGTGTGTATCCGTTGCATCCGCGGCGGTAGCCGGTCGAGCGTAGCGCCGACGGCGTGTGGCAACGCGCGCTTTGTTCTCAAGAAGCTCTGCTCGGCCGCAGCCGCCCGTCCCACCCCTCGGCCAGCGTAGCCGCAATCGGTAGGCGGCAATTGTAACGATTAACCGCTCGTAATGCAGTCGTTACTTATCATTCAGGACGGGAAGGGCCGGGGACGCTGCGGCTTTCGTAAGGCTGGCGGGCGGGAGGGCGGACCCCGCGCCGGGAGGGGCCGCCTTCGCCGCCGTCGCCGTCGCCGCCGCCGCCGCCGCCGCCGCCGCCGCCGCCGCCGCCGCCGCCGCCGCCGGCTCGGCCCGTCGGGGGCAGCGAGGCGGCGAGGCCTCACGTGCTGCGATCGTGACCCCCGCCCCCCTCCGGACGCCGCCCGCTTCACCCCGCCCCTTCCACCCCGCCACGCCCCGTCCCGACTCGTCTTGCTTCGCCTCGCCTCGCTCCGCTCCACCCCGCCCCGCCTCGCCACAGGCGCCGCTTCTCCGTTTCGTCACGCCGCCCCCGTCTGCTTAAACCTGCCAATCGCGAGATAATCTCAGGCCTGATTTAGTGTACCGGTGTGTGCGTGTGCGTGTTGTAACTTCTGCGACTGGGGAAAACGTTCGCGAAACTATCATCGAATGATACAAACGAGACTCACGTTCCTGACATTTGGCATCCTTGTTCTGTTTGTGCTGAAAGAAACCGCCGCGCCGTCCCAGATCTTAAAAAGGTTTATCTTAATCATTGTAATAATGGAGATATCAAGATCCGTCGCGTCTTCGGCGAGTGCCCTGCGTTGTTTCCCACGCGGAGCCGGACAGGTGCTGCAACGATGAGAAATCGTAGGTAATTAGATTTAGCATTACTGGTGGCATTCGGAGCTAATCGGAAATTTTTGTTCCAGATACAACGAATGGTCATCAGTGGAGGGAACTTCAAGCCCGACACCCTAAAACCAAAAGAGGTGGTGTCGTTGTTGCTTGACGACGAAGAAATCGAAAAGAAATGTGAGTAGTGTTAAAGGACTGGTATGTTCTCAAAGAATGTTATTAACACATTACATATCTTGTAGTATTTCGCAGGGGGAATTGCGTATTTAATTCTCTGCAACATATAAAATAAACATATTCATTTATAAAGTGGAATTTAACTACATTAAACTACTTAAAATCCTCATTAACAACACTTGAACGTTGAACTGCGAATTAAATTGTCTTACAGTAGAATAGATAGTAAATTAGGTGGGAGAAGCATATAAATCAGGTAGTTAGGAAAACGTGGAAGTCTTTGCATTTTGTAATGCGAATTCTAAAGAAAAGCTCTGCAAACGCAAAAGAATTAGCATATTTTTCGCTGGTTCGCCCTCTCATGGAATACGGAGTGGCATGTTGGGATCCATACAGAAAGTCGCACCGGAAAAATCTAGATAGAATACAGAGAAAAGCGAATAAGTTTACCTACAGAACTAACGCGATAAAAAAGGCATGGGAACCTCTAGAAATGAGAAGAACAAGGGCGAGGCTTTGCGCTCTTTATAAATCATACGTAGGTCAAACAGCTTGGAAGGAAATTCAGGTTAGACTAGAAAAACCAAATTATTTCGGCCGAAGCGATCACACTCACAAAATTCGAACAAGGAAACAAAATTCAGATCTTGGGAAATTTTCCTTTTGTAACAGAACAATTAAAGATTGGAACAGTTTACCCGCAGCAATTTTCAAAGCCTTTCCTCTAAGTGTCCGAAGTTTTAGAAATAAGTTAGAACAATATGATAGTAATAGACATTAAATGAGTAAGTGCGGTGAAGTGCGGTGAAGTGCTGTGAAGTACGGTGAAGTGCGATGTAGTGCTGGTCAGTGTAACTCAAAGCAAAAACAGTGTAGTGTAGTGTAGTGTAGTGTAGTGTAGTGTTGTGCAGTGCAGTGTCGTGCAGTTAATTGTAGTGAACGCGATCAATGAATTAAAAACAATAAATTTAGCCAATATTTATGTAGCTTGTATTAAATTTTAGCATCACCGACATGTAATTATAATTATTATATATCATACGAGTTGAAATATTTGTTATAATACTTAATATTAGTGATAGTATGATTATTGCATGTTCGCTTGTACTGTACTCCTTTATTATTATTGTTATTATTATTAATATCGTTATTATTATTAATATTGTTGTTATTATTAATGTTAAGTGTTATTATTATTGTAATTATTGTTAATTAACTGCCACCGGGTCATACCCAATTGCAGTTCAAATAAATGTATGTATGTATGTATGTATATGTAGTACGGATCTCGGTCGTACTGGCGTGAGGATAGTATAAACACACTGAGGGGAAAATGAAAATAATTTAGTATTGAGACAAAAATACTCTCCTGTAATATTGCATTGCACAGTACTTTATAATGATTAATTCGGTAACTATTTCGTGATCTGTAAATGATTTTTATATTCTCTACTGTCTTAGGTAAAAACATTCAACATCAGAAGTGATGGAGTAATAATAATAATAATAATAATAATAATAATAATAATAATAATAATAATAATATACATTAGAGTCTATGCACAATCGTACGTACATTCATACATATTTATTTCCTGGTCATTAAGCCATAATGATTCATTTAACCACTCGAAATACCGATAAGGAAATATAGGAAAAATGGACGTGAGTTTCGTATAAAAACGAGGAGATGGCATTGAAATGTGGATGGGGTATTTATTTTTTCCTTTGACCTTTGCTAAATCGTAGGAAAATCGTCTGGATTTATTCTGGATCATCTGGGCTTGTACCTTCGTGCATGTGTGTGTGTGTAACTTCCTCTCCTCTGTCTGCAGATCGCCAGCGGCAGGCGGAGCGCCGGTTGATGGAGGAGCAGCGAGCAGACTACTATCGGGACCGGGACCGCGAACGCAAGCGAAAGCAGTTCCTGGGAGTCGTCAAGGTGAGCACGCTAGCGCTAAAGTATTTTAAAGCGTCCCAGAAAACTTGTAAATCTGAAAACGAAGGAACGTTAACGCCAAGAAGGGAAAAGAAACTTCCACAAGGAGGCGCAGGCCAGCAAAAAATGTCCATCTGTTAGCATTGGAGGACAAGGAGTTTTATTGAATTTCTGATCCATAATTTTCCTGTCCGTGAAATATTACTTCTATGAGCAGTCATTGAAAACTACACGAATTAATAATTAAACATATTAAGTATTTTTGGTGAAAATTGAATGAGTAAAAGCAGTTTCTTTTCGCAATGTGTAAGTTTTGAATTGATACGAGACAGTAACGTAATTTATTGTTCCTGAGTAAACTTGAATCTCTCACCATGAAATATGTAATGCAGGAACTGAGTAAAATTTCCTTATACAACAGGAAATTAATCTTGAGTGCATTTCCTACCGTGTGCTTCTGTATCGTTCGTCAGACTCAGGAAACCCTTGCCGCGTACGGACCGGGCCCGCTTGTGCTCGGCATCAGCGTGTGGCTAGCATGCAAATCCTCCGCCCGCCTTGTAGTTGTCATAGGAGTAATGTATATTGCTCCCGAGCGATTAAGATGCTCGTCCCGCAGAATACACAATAAGGAGGATTCCGTGGTTCCGGAGGTCGCGTCTGTGCGCTTGGCCCCAGCGGGGGCGGTCTTTGGGCTACGCGACGTGCCTCCAGCGGCTCTTAGACCCAAACGGGCGCTTGTACAGAATTCTCTTTGCTTTCGCAGGCCGACGGCAAGCGCATTCGAGAAGACGGCTTGGAGGAAGGCTTCAACGCCGACTCGGGCCCTCCCAGCCCCAGCCAAAGCGAGGTAAGATCGCATTCGCTTGCATGGTAACGAGAAAATAATTGATAACGCCAGCAAATTTGGCGCTTAATTCCGGACAAATATCTTTTTTTAAGAATTTGGCAAAAAATTAAAATAACAATGCATTTCAATGTGTGATCTCTCTGCTCTCTTGAGTGAATTATTCTATATGTACTCCCTTATTTGCAACAACCGTGTACATCTTCGACCTGAAACACTCGTGTGCCCTCTGTAAAGCAGGTTTGCCCAATCGGTGGCCAAACCTGCCAAACGAAGCCAAAAGCTGCTTCGAAAGCGATGCATGTTCCGATTAATATGTTCGTTAACTGGTTCTCGCAGGTGTCGCAGGGCAGCGGGGCGCTGCCACAGGATGAAACGAGCAACGAAGGGCTGGTTGTCGACGTGGAAAGTCCGGCGTCGTCACAGCCACAATGTGAGTACCAAAACCAGTACATCCATTTTACTAGATTTAGCTGCTGGCGTCCAGGGTGGTACTTGGGTGAAAATGTTTATTGCTGTGAGTATGCGATCAAAGAAACCCATTTGTTTGCCAGTCATCCTTGCCAGCTTGCCATTTGCATAAGCCAGTCATCCCAACTATTTTAATAGATGTATTTCCTATTTCGGCGAAGAAAACCATTCGCCTGAAAAATACATTTCATGTTTGTACTATTCTCACGTTGTGTGCGTTATAATCTTGTACTGCAGACTCTTTTTAATTGTTTAATTATTTTTATGCCCTATTTATTCTAATATATGTTCGGTCTTTAGAAAAAATTGATTGAGAATTTTTCGAATTTATGATCCGAGGAGGAAATTTGTGCAAATGCGGGAAATTAAGATAAAGTTCCGAAGATAAAGGTTTGGGAGAGCTGGCCAGGAAGTTCCTGGGAGGTTATTCCTTGGGGGTGAGGAGGCAGGTCGTTACAGGAAGTACTTTCCACCCTTGGGCGAGCGCGTTGATTAAACCGGCCACTCTCGCCAGGAGCCCGGCTGCCTTCCCAGTTGGCCTGTGTAAGCGGTGGGAGCGGGGCGGTAAACATGGCCAGAGCCAAAACCTTCCCGCCCGCAACCCTGTGTCCGTGTGTCCCTATGAGAATGTACGTTCTTTCTTTCCTACCAATTCTAATTTTTTCCCTCATTCGATGGCCGCTCTCTTCGCAGGTCTGCTCTTTCCTTATCTGTTTGTTGTAACTATTGTGTTCGACACGATTGCCCATCACGACAAATCGCGGAAAGTCTTATGTGAATATGCAGAGTCACTGTACAGAGCTATTCAGGAGTGTCCGCACATGTTATTGGCAGTGAATTTCTTGAAACATACTGTTGAGCACTCTTAAGATAATAAATCAGAAGTCGAAAGACAAAGCCCCACCGTCACTTGCTGCTCAGCGAACGAAGCCAATTGCTGTTATTGGGGTGAGGGTACGTATTATCAAGGAGTTAATGATTATTTCGTGTTTGCGGGCACTTCAAATATGGTCATTAGTCCCGTAAGTGTAGAATATGATTTTATCACGGGAGGTGTCGGTGTTTCTCCCAAGCTGGATCGAGATATCCGGCGTCGACCTACACGTAACTTGGGGATTTTCCCTCCAGTTATCTCCCACCAGTGAGAGCACCGCTTCGGGTGGGACACACGCTCTGCTCCAGACATGTGGGGTTGGTAGTGCAAGTGTGTATATGTATGTAAGTAAGGGGTGAGGATAGGACAAGGAAGAGAAAGCAAAGTTAGCGCTCTGTTCGTGGCCCTTTTGTGAGGGTAATGCTCTGGCAGTCGTCTGGTGTTGATTGGAAAACTGCCGATCGGACCGCTGGCCGCTAGAATTCTCGTCCAGACCGCAGCTGAATTCGACCTAGCACTGAAAATCGAAAATCCGGTCACCGTCGTGACTCGAATCCTAGGATCTCCCGGTCACAGGAACTGTAGTGACATCAGTTGATGCCCTAGGGCATCTCAACTGACCTGTTATCGTTGAATTTAAATAACATTTTGCCGTCTAATATCCTTTGGGAAAACCCTTAAACGGCAAGGAATACGTTTTCTTTATTTCTTTCACTGATCTTCGATCTTTGCGACGTTTTCACCCTCACTTTTTTCTGTGGATCTCGACCTTTGTCACAGTAACTTTTTGGAATATTTATTAAAGTCGAGTTTGATTATTTTCTCCTCTTTTTGAAAGTGTGCACATACTGAACCTTGCGATGAAAGTTCCTTTTTTAGTCTCTGCATCTCCTTAAACGACAATAAATTTAATTTGTCCCCAGTCCATCCCCCGTCGCTTCAACCTATCGTATCATTCGCATGAAGTTGTCGGTTCTCCCGTTCCAACTTTCCATCTTTCCCCTCTCGCCGCCAGCTGCAAAACCAACCACTTGGTCGCGTCGCGGAGCGCGCTTCGCGCCCTTGGCAGCCCCTCGCCACCACCGCCGCCCCGCCGCCCCCCCCGCCGCCCCGCCGCCGCCGCCGCCGCCGCCGCCACCGCCACCGCCACCGCCACCGCCACCGCCACCGCCACCGCCACCGCCACCGCCCCGCCACCGCCACCGCAGCTCGTGCGGCTTCATGCAAATGAAGGCCGCCGGCGGCGGTGGCGGGCGCGGGCGCGCGGCCGTTTGCAATTCGGTCGGGCGCCGGCGGCGCGGCGGAGGCGGCGTGAAGATGGATGGCCCCGGCGGCGGCACGTCGGTCGCTGGCTCGCTCGTGCATTTGCATACGGAGGACGTCTTCGTGTACCTATCGTTAGCCGCGCCGCGCGGCGTGGGGGAGCCGACGACGGACGCCACTCGGCCGTTGCGGGCGTGGAGGGCTGCCTTGCACCGCGCGGGGGAGGCGCTCTCCAGCGAGGATGAGGGCAGTTCGAGTACTTGTTCTGTGTGGTATTTCATTAAACGAAATCCGATGTTATATTAAATATAACAGTACCGTCGTCCGACGCGAAGAGGTCGTCTCGTTCGACTTACGCGGAGTTAACTGAAAAGTCTGTTTTTCTGAGTTTATGTTCTCTATTCTGTCAAGCGGCAGAATTAACCTTTTGATCTGATGCACTCCACCTTCACAGACTATCGAGGAAGTATCTTCCCTAGACTAACCTTTAAATTAACGGGGCGCAATAAATACTTTTTAGACTGATAACGAAAACGTACTTGGTAATAATGTTTCATTGCCTATCTCGTTTAATCGACGTCGGGATTAAACGGGCAACTACAACGTTTGTGTAGTAACATACAATATTCCGGCGTGTCTTACATGTTGCATTTCGAATCGAACAAATCACAACTTGGAAAGTCAAAATTATGAAAACTGTTGATAAGTGTCGCTTCCAAGGGAGGGAGGTCTATGGAGCTTCTGCCCCCCTGCAGCGTCTGACAAATTCACACATTTTTTGCTAATTTACTATGGTTACGGAAATCATTTATTATATCAATAGAATATGTTGTACGTAACAATAAATCAGTAAATAAAAATTAATTTCAAACTCTCTACAAATAATTTTTTTCTGAAGTAGCATTAAGTCAACTTGTCAATCATCTTCTCCACACATTCAGAAAAATTGGATTTCGCCAGTGGCCATGATCATCAAGAAAATAGACCATGAGGTAGAAACATCTGCCTTACTTTCCGTACTAATGTCGTTTCTTGGTTTTAAACAATAAAATCTAAGACGTATTTTCCATTCAGGAAACGTTCTAACTTGTCTGGCTGCGAGAACGATTGCCTAATGATAAGCGGAAGATACAAGTTTTTTTCAGAAATTCTATTAATGCCTCTCCCAAGGCAACAGCGGAACCAGTCAAGAGCCTGCGAGAAAAGGGCTTGATGCCAGATCGAGACATTCAAATCGCAGATTCCCACCAGCGAAATTACCATAGAGATGATCCAACATTTTGATGTTTCACTACTTGCAACTTTCATTACTTTTTAATGATTCGAATTTACAGCTCGCATCTCTTGAGATGCTAATTCACCATTCATTCATGGACATCCGGTACTTGTTTGCTGTTTTGGATAAATAGGAGCACAATTATGCTGTAAACGAATTTATGGAAATTGACGTAAGATCATGTTTAATTTGATGTATAGTTTGTTCGGGGTGAAATCAATAGAAATGAATATGTTAAAACGTGCGCCCACGATATGGCACGGGACACGTGGAGGCTGTTTGGATCGCTTCGAAGCAAGCTGCAGCAGCAGCAGCAACAACCTGCGAAGCGGCGATCCGTTGTGGCGTTCTCTCGAGGGGAGCCGCTCGTCGCGGAGGATTTGGCGACTGTTAACGCGGAGGGCGTTCGTCACCCGGCCCGCTGCTCGGAGGGGGCGCGGCGGCGGCGGCAGGAAATAACTCCAGCGGCGGAGCAGGAGGCGCGGAAGAAGGACTGTGCCCGGGGCGGCCCGCCGCTAAATCCGGCCGCGCGCCTAATCCGTCGGGTCGCCCCCCTCCCCCTCCCCTCCCCGCCACCTCGCGACAGCGGCGGCTGCGCGCTTGCTTTTTTAGCGGGGCGGAGCCCAGCCGAGCAGGGACGCGAGGGGCGCCACTCGGCGCGGTGAGGGCCTTGTCGAGCGCCGAGACTTCGCCTCGATATTCGCTCCCCCGCACGAACCCCGCTGTCTGGATTCTCCTGTATTTCTAACTTGCCGCGCCCTTCTGCTGGCATTTTCTACGTTAGTCGTGGTGGATTTCCACTTCTGGTATTTAATATTTTCTTACGTTCGCCTCCTAGAGTTCGGTGGGGAATATAATTAGTCAAATTATCGTTTTCCTTGTTGTCGCGGCAGAAGTATATTCTTTCACGAAGGACATGAGCCCAAATCTATAGCTGATTTGCCTTTGCAAATAGTTTTTTATTGCACAGGAGGGAATATTTTTTATCAAATCTTGCCCCAAACCATCATTTCCTTCAGTAATCTGAATTCAACTTGTTTATGGCTTAGAATGGGGATCCCAGAATAAGAAAACGTGCACAGAATACACTTTTCCCCACAACATGTCACACATGTTTTAAACAGAAAGTTTTTGTCGTTAAATAAATAAATAACAATTCGAATAATTGTACATGTGAATTT
Source organism: Teleogryllus oceanicus (assembly GCA_964035755.1). Taxonomy (NCBI): domain Eukaryota; kingdom Metazoa; phylum Arthropoda; class Insecta; order Orthoptera; family Gryllidae; genus Teleogryllus; species Teleogryllus oceanicus. The sequence continues at coordinate 119,360,342 of CAXIVR010000006.1, forward strand.
ACGAGTGTGTGGCATCCCCAAGATACCGAAGCATGAGAGGATGAACTTCTTTGGGTGCAGAAGGAAATGTTGGAAATTCCGTGAAATGCCTATCAGGGTGCAGAATATCGTAGCTACTATTCTGATCATCCTACTCGTCATCCATGTTCTGATGAAGTAATGAAATAGTATATTGTTATTGATAATAGTAATGCATTGTGAGGTTGTAGGAGTACGCATCTTTAGTTCTTTAAAAGGATACGCCTTATTATCTCTTAATGGACCGAGATAATATTTTACTTTTAATTGAATTTTGCAAAAGTTGTAATTCATGTTTCTTGAGTAGTTTTTCTGCATTTAAATCAGTTATCATTTATTTCATTTAATGGTCTTGGAACTAATAGTGACGGATATTGACATTCTTCAATGAGACTCTGATGTAAAGGCAAAATCAAACCATTAATCGAGCTGTTCATCACCCAATATTGAATGTCAGTGATGATAGGTTCAAGTCATAATTAGCCAATTTGTTCTTCTTTCTTAGTGTCTAGTAGGTTATTTTAGTTATCTTCTTGAAGTTTCAAATTAAGTTTGAAACGATATATTCGAGCAAAGTGCATGCACGAATAAGCAACAGTAAGTAAATATACATGTGTAGTACCCCTTCCTCTATGTTTTCTATTTAAAAAAGACATTGTGAGGAATATACATATTTAAAACGCCAATGATTTTCGTTTATAAAGAAATTAAACTTCGTCCTCAACCATATTTCGTGATCTTTGCATTAAATGAAAGGTAGTGGGTCTTAAAATGAGTAGATTGACCGCTTAAGTGCCGCCATTTGTTCATTTCGTCATTTCCGAGACCAATTACATGTAGTTGGACTTGGTCGTTTCATTGTGAGAGTTGCAAAGTAGCCGCTTCGTAGCGCGAATAAGCGTGTTTTATAATTAGCGAAGCGAAGACAGCAACTTTTTTGAAGTTTTAAGATAGTGGGTACGCAAATGTTAGTGAGTTGCTCTAATATAGAGTAATGTTCACCAGTCATCTGACACGTCCTTTAACCAGCTAACAATCAGTGACTGTCTGTGCCTTTTTTAATAGTGAACTGTGTTTTATTGTTCCAGAAGTTATAAACCTTAAGTATTTCAGTAGTCTTAGAGAGTAAGTCAAGAATAACGTCAAACAATATCTTACGGGATTTTCAATTTTTTGTTTGGTGTGAATTTAGTTTTTTCTACTCTTTTGTTTGTGTGATGTAATTGCTCTCGGTCAGCTAATTCTTAATAACAGTAATCCACCAGATTGCTCGAGTCTCTGTAGAAAATCCCGGGGGTATTTTTTAGAAATATTAATACCACATTTTTCAAATCCCCAAATCCCATTGGTTTTGAACTTCCTTCGTGACCTTCCTTGTCGCCACCTAACTTCGACCATTATTTCCACACCAGCTTCTTTTCTGCAGGGGCTGTATCTTTTCAGCATCGTCCCCCTGCGGATTCTCGCGTCTCGGAAATTTATTTCCGTCTTCTCCCTCGGCACCCCAGAACTAAGCTGTTGGTTTTGTACTGATTAGCCCGCATTTAACTTTTCTTTCCCCCGAAAACTATAAAATATGCGGCGGGCGCGTTTATGTGACAACTTTCGGCAACCACCTTGGCCGCGGGGGCGCGTTTCCGCGCAGCAACACGACGCGACGCTCCGACAAATTGCCTCGCTAGGGAAACCACCCCCGCGCTTCGGAGGGAGCAGCGCCCCGCAGGGCGTGGCCCGCCCGTTATTCACACGCGCCCCGCCCCTCCGCCGTCCCCGTCCCCTGCCACGACTCCGCCTTGGGGCGTATACCGACTGCATCCGGCGGTCAACTTTTCCTAAGCACTTTACCTATCTCTCCAAAAAGGCATAGCCCAACAGCATCCTGCTCCGTGTTCCTTCTCAGTGTAAGGATTTTTATATTTACCGTGGTTTGCATAATATTGTATTGAACTATTATAACTGAGCCTCTTGTCTTTGTTTTCAAGAAACTTTAGCACATCCTTTTAGAGCACTGCCAACGTTGAAAACCATCCTAAAACGTTTGTGGAAACAAAACTTGAAACCACCTATCACGCTTTCCTGCACTTTACACACACAATTCCGAATATTCTGCTGTGTTCATCTGTATTCGAGGTTTTCTCTCGACTGGTGCAAGAACATCTATTTGCATTACTTATGAATAGAAACTTCACACGAATTTTTACTCCTTCTCAAACAGGATGAAGGAAACGGGATGCAGTCGGGCTATGTCTTCTCAGGTAAAGAAAAGTGAAAGGGAATTAGCTGGGAAGCGGTGGCGAGGGAAAACCTACCGCGGGATACAGTCAGGCGATCCCCCGCCTTCACCCTTCCCACGGCCTTCCTTCGTCCACCCCGCCCCCACTTTTCAAGTTCCGAGTTTCTTCGCTTTCTCACCCACGCCTCCTCGCTCATCTTTTCGACAAAGTGAATCATTGCGCGACTGCTCCTCCAGCCCCACTCCTGCCCCGCTCCCACCGCCACCCTCTTCGCCACCTCCTTCGCCATCTCCTACTCTCTGCGGTCTCCGCCCTAGCTTCCACCCTCGCCGTCGCTTCCGCCCCCACGGCGCAATAACAGCAGTGCGTTTGCCTGCCCTCGCTCTCCACCGCGTCTTGTGAAACGTTACTTCCGAACGGGAGCACACGCACAGGCACACGCCCGCGCCCGCCCTCCGATCGGACATTCGCTTTCATTAACTCCGACGCGGCCACGCCCCCTCTCACGAGTGGCGACTGCCCGGGCGGAAGGAGCGGACGCAGGGCGCACAAAGGGGTAAATTAAAAATTAGGAGTGTGGGTGCGGCGTGTCTATAAAGCGACTTAGTCGTCTGGGGGAGGAAGAGATCGGGAAGAGCCAGGAGGGGCTTGATCGGCCCCGCCTACGAGCAATTAATCTCGCGGATCCGAGATCTCGGGGCAGATTAGAGCTCCCTGCCCCATCCCCGCCGACGCTCCCCTCTCCTGCCTTCGCCCTGCGACCCCTCTTAATCTCCGGGTGCTGCCCCGACACGCCCCACCACTCACTCTCCCGCGCGCCCGCGCTCACATAGCTTAAGTGACTAAACATTCCTTTTGAACGGCGCGTTGTGATGAATTTCGGGGACTCCGGGCAGATTACGCCCGTTTTTGCATCTATTAGCGCGCGCTCATGCGCACTGGCAGCGGGGCGGCGAGGGCGAGAGGACTTTCTCCCCTGGTTTTGCCCGAGAGGGGGCCCTCCCTTTATGTAATTTTCATTCATTAACCTCGCTTTGATCGTGTTTTGTAACATGTAAATCTCGTGGGGTGACTTGTCCCCATGGTCTTCCCACTGTCGACACCTCATGCGTCAGTGTCGCAAGCTAAATTAATTTTAGGTGGAATGACGCAGTTTACGTACGAGAAACTATCTAGATAATTGAAAATGTGTACTCAGTAATTGAAAATGCACAATAACATTTTTGCACAGTATTCGTGATAGTGGCAAATTATAGTCGTTAAAGAGGCTGTGTGCTGGGAAATGCTTGTGATTATTTATTATTATTATTATTATTATTATTATTATTATTATTATTATTATTATTATTAGCTACGTTTGTATTGTTATGAATTAATATGTAACATTTTGTATTATTTCTTTTCAAGTTGGTTATAAAGAAATTTATAGAGTAAATTGTCCGATAGTAATGCCGGTTTCTGATATGTTCTTGAGATTTTCTTGACATTTTGATGAGTCACATCAACATTTTAAGAAAAATATTCGAAAGTATTTCGTTTGGAAGAGCTTAGAGAATGGAAAGAATCCATTCCCATTGGAAGAACTTCCATTAAGAAATCCGATTGTAATTCAATTGCAGTGAAATCAATTGTAGTTAAATTGCATTAAAATCCAATTGTAATTCAAAGCATGTTTACCTGCAGAAAAGAAAGAGCGGATTTAATTCGGCTCAAATTTTCACACAAACAGGGTTATTACGTTTTTTTATTTTTCTCTCCCTTTATGTACAGAACTTAATTTATTAACAATTCCTTTTGAAAATCGGTGAAATTTTGTCAGTGCGCGATCCCATAAACATCGACGGGAACGCTGCCGCCGTTGACGCGTGGTCGCGTCGGGCGCATCCCCCGGCGACGCGGCGCGGCGCGACGTCGTGTGTCACGCAAAAAGCTCTGAGGCGGCGGCGTCACCGCACGCGGAGGAGTCGCCGCCCTCCGTCGCTCTCGGCACACCTGCGACGGCAAAACACAGGTCGCCTTCGCGTGGCAATCACGCCGCAATCAGGCGGAAAGGAGCGACCGGCGCATCTGCCGTCGCCTCGCCCTACCCCGCTCCGCTCCGCCTCGCCACAGACCCGCTCCGCATCGCCTCGCTCTGCTCCGCCTTGCCCCGCTCTGTTCCGCATCGCCCGCCTCGCCCACCCGCCCCGCCCCGCCCCGCCCCGTCCCGCCCCGCCCCGTCCCGCCCCGCCCGCCCTTTCCCGCCCCGCCCGTCCCGCCCCGCCCCGTCCCGCCCCGCCCCGCTCCGTTCCGCCCCGCTCCCGACCTCGTTCCGACCGACTCCGGCCCGCTCCGACCCGCTCCGTTCCGTTCCAACCCTCCCCGCTCCTGCCCCACCCAACTCCGCGCCGGCTGCGTGTGGTGGTCGCTCCTGCCAACGTTGTCGTGCACAGTGGCACGTGCGGCCGATAGCGTGGCCAACGTTTGCCATCATTCATTTTCATTCTAATAAAGTAATACCCAGTATTGAATTACTTGGAATAAATCCATAGTGCACGTGAAGTAGACTTTGAAATGAGTGAAATTTTGATCCGTTGAAATGGCAACGGTGTGCTATGTCGATAATTACAAACAAATGACCTCGCGTTCAAAGTGTTACATCCCGTCTTTCTTCGTCTTACCGTTTTTAGTAAAAGGGGGCGAACTAACGAATTGTTGTTTCGTCTCTTGATTATGTCTTATAAATAAAATTTTAAAGACTGAAATATCTGCAGGAGATTTCCTGACCTCGAGTATTCTATTGCTGAGATCTTTTTGTTACATTCCATTATTACTTTCTCGTATACTTTACGCATTAATCCACGTAATACCGACGTAAAAAAAGTCATGTGCTGCGGAAAATCGATTCCAGATTTTAACGAAAATACACGTTTGGAGGTCCCCTGATACCGATAAAGTGTTTAAAGAAAATATTCGTCCATGAAAATCACTAGAACAGTTTGTAGGATTTTTGTCAAAATTAATATTCGCTAATCGATCTGGACCGACTGGAAGCCCTGCGAATTAAAATAAAACCTTAAATGTTGGGGATACTTCACCTGAAGCCCCGGGGACATTTTCAAAATTTTCTCAAAAATAGTTCCGTTTTTTCTTCAGATTTCTTGTATGAATAGAGTAAAATGCACCGATAAAGATGATATATATTATATTTTTACGGTTAGCCCTTAATTTTTGAATATTTCAAAAGTCTTTGGGTTTTTTTATCCTTCTCGAACCTCGACATTTTTCAAGGCAGATGTTTTCTTCAAATGAATTTTGTTCTTCACCATATTTCAGTTTTATGAATTTATGGCCGTAAATTTATGAAAATGTTGAAACATAAAAACACGTTTTTAGGCCCATTTAGATAGCAAGTGGGAAGAGAGTGGGGCAATACCGAAAATCTAGCCAATGTTCTATAGCACCGCTAGTGAAAAAATTAGACGTAGGTATAATATGCCAAATGCATCCTCAGTAAAATTTTTAGTTCTGTGTTAGTGGAGACCAGTTTGTGAAGAGAAGTGTTTGTGAACATTTCTTTTAACAGAAAATTTCTGCAATTAAAATTGAAAGCGATTGATTGCAATTAGTGTGACTGTCCGAAGGAAGGACGCGACACGTTGGAAAGTTTGAACGCCCGTTTCTCGTTGCGGGCGTGTCGTAAACCACTCGCCTCTGAATTTTGCTAGTTAGGAGCGTGCAGGCTACGTCTTTTGTCTCGCTGCTTGAGCGCAGCGACCTACTGGCAAACCCTCGGGTACGACGCCAACTTTTCACTTTCGCTGCCTGACCCGATGCCCTCCCCCGCCCCCAGGCTCCTTCCGCTTGCTGTATCACGTGCATCTGGCCTTCACCTTCACCTTGACCGTCGCGCCGGCTGGCAAAATGGTCTCTTCAGCGACAGCGGGCTCGTTTGCGCCGCCAGATTTTTACGTACGATAGCGAGAGAAGGCTTCGTATGCCAAGGTGTCGGTTGAGAAGAACAGTTCCTGTGTGTGGGGAAGAATGCGGTGTTCGAAATTTGTGTCATTTGTTGACTCTTTCGATGCACGTGGGGTTGTCGTTCTAATGGGACTTCGGTGTATGTAGCGTCTTTGCATTCTCTTGACTGGTGCCGGTAGGTCGTAGATTGACGTATCACTATTTCGGGTATAAGCAAGCGGAGGTCTGAATCGCAGAATTAATTTGGTGAACTGTAACAAATTTTCAGTGACTTGACCAAAACTGCTAGGGTTCTTGAATTCCGTGACAACAGTAATTATGACTTGATGATAGTCTTCAGTGATTCAATGTGAAATGTTATGCATATTATTCACCAAACACCATTACTGGCATATTACTTTTCCGCATCCTGGAGATTCAAACAAGTTTCAGTCGCTTGGTCATTCTAATGCAGACTGGAATACTTCACGTATTCAGTTGGGTAATTTTCCATTGTGTAGAGCTCGTGAAAAATTATGCTCTCTATTCCCCAAGTAATCTGCCTTCCGTAATCAGGTAAAGGTGATTTCATCTCGTGCGATCACAAAAAAACCTATTGTGCTTTAAGACGCTCTTCAGTCCTAGTTTTTCAGTTTTGGGGAAGCAAACTACAATATCTCGGCGCTTGAAAAATAATATGTATTTTAATTATACATCTGAAAATGCATAATAAAGATTTTTCTGTGCTTGGTAAATTTTTAATAATTGATATAATTCGTTTTTTTATGAATAAGTCCGTAACGATAAGCTTTGAGAAAATTAATCTGGTCTTTGGAGTACGTTACACGTGTTTGTCATGCCATGCTTTTAAATAAAATTGAGTGTTAATGGTGTTGTATTCCTGCTCCACTTGGTTTACGTTCGGAGCAACACTCACACGATTTAGATGTTGTATGGGCTGCCCGTAATGGTGACTCGTGGTAAACTCTTCACAAGTCGCCTTATGAGAACGAGCCTTGAGTGTGTGGAGAGGCGGCGCGTGCCGGCGCGCGCGCGTCGCAGATGAGCCCTGCGTCTCACGGCGTCGGCGGCGGTGACGGCAGGAGGCGCGTGCGAACGGGCGGGCGAGGGGGCGGGGCCCCGCCCGCGGCGTCCAGGTGCGGCCTCGCGCCGTGGAATCTCAGCGCGGCTCGTTTGCGCCTATTAGGCTTTTTGTGCGGCCGTCAATCTCGGCGCGCCGCTGCCGGCAGATGTCCGCGGCTGCCGTGCCTCGTCCCCCGCCCCGCCCCGCCCCGCCCCGCCCCGCCCGCCCGCCCCGCCCGCCCCGCCCCGCCCCGCCCGCCCGCCCGCCCCGCCCCGCCCCGCCCCGCCCCGCCCGCCCGCCCGCCCCGCCCCGCCCCGCCCCGCCCCGCCCGACTGGCGTCGCGCGACCCGCACCTAATTCCCCACTTCTGCTATCGTCTCGCGATCGCTCCCGTTTTGGCTCTGCGTTGGAAACGGCTGGAGCGGTTGGCTGTGAAAAAGCGAAAGTTGAGTCGGGGTGTTATTGTTTGAAAGCGATTCTGCTACATTTCTGCCACATGCAATTTGTTTGATTGTTGCTAGAATTGCTGCTGGAATTGCTCCTCTAATAACTACTGTAATAAATACTTAAATAAACATTTGCCAAGGGTGAATTAGGACTGGTTATATTTTTTTAAGTATAAGAACATCGTTTTCAATATTAAAGAACTAATCTTTGTTTAGTTGAAGTAGTCTTTCAGAGTGAGATTGGAGACTTTCCTTGGGGAACTAGCGCTAGTTACGACGCTTCCATATTTTCTGCTGCTTTGAGAAGTGCTCATTGCAAGTCTCAAGAGAACAAATAATCACGAGATTAGTGCGATGCATTTGGGAGATGAGCAGAATCCTTTTCGTCGAAGAACATATGGTTATCCCAAGAGGAAATCCATATTTTAATACGTTAATCAAGTAAATCAAAAATACCTTCTATAGTAGTTTGCAGTATGCAGTATCTACTACAAATTTACTGGGTACTTACAAACTCACAGCATCAGTAGTGATGGCAAATGGTTTCCTCCGTTGCTAATAAAAATGATGGCACTGCCTCTAACCGGGAGGTTCTAGGGTTCCAGTCCCGATAATGGAATTTTCGACATTCGATAGCTAGATCGATTTCAGCTTTCTGTCTAGAGGAGAAGTGTAGCGACCGGCTGTTCTGATCGGTAGTTTTCTGTGTTTTTTCCAATCAACACTAGGCGAATTATTGAGCAGTATCTTAAAAAAACGGGCCATGAACCGCGCGCGATCTTTTCTTCCTCTTTCTTGACCTGACCCCTTGCACACCTACTTCCACTTAGATACACTACACTACCACATTCAGGGAGACCAGATCATGACTTGGCTGGGGTGCTGCCCCGGTGGTTGGAGATATCTAGTTGGGGAAATCCTTGCAAGTCGACGTGTTGTCGGCGTCGGGTCTCGCCATCCAGCAGGGGAAGATCACCGTCGCCTCACACGATAAAATATGCTCTACACTTGCGGGACTAATGAGCACAGCTGTTGACACGCTCGGAAATCCTAATCAATCTATGAAATTACCGGAGTACCTTAAATTTCGTGTTGCAAAATTTCACTATTCATAAATGTACCCGAACATGTGTTTTGAAAATCTTTCTTTAGGACATAATGAAATTTTTACGTGATTCCTCAGGGCAAAACCTAACGACAGAATTCTCCGGGCTAAGCAGCCTGAGTTTTGTTTTTATTGTCAGATGTAAGTTTTTACTTTTTTAAGTCTGATGTACACGTGAATTGCAACTAGAGATCTTAGTCTGTTTATATATATGCTTCATTACGAAACCTCGCTGGTGAAAGACGGACCGGAGGGTAGTCTTGGCTTTCCAGCGACTTGTCGCCTCAACTGGTTTGTTGCATGGTTTACCTCGCGATGTTCCCGTAACTCTTAATTTTATATTCGGGGCGACGCATGTGGGACAGGTGCGGGTGCTCGGGTTTCCTGAGAACCAGCAGAGCGTAGTAATAAATTCTGCAGAGTTTAATCACAACTTCGGAATTAAGACTGTCTCTTAGGCTGATTCAATAAAATCCTCAAGACATTGTAATGCACAGGGTATTGCACTATCAACCTTTTTACAACTACAACATCAATATTGATCACTACCAACTGTGATTTCATCGATCGAAATTATTGAATAATTTTAATGCATTAAAAGAGTAGTCAAAATCTTCGGAATTGTCTCATGAAAACGATATTGGCGGACAAAAGGAGAAATCGCTGTTGTTTCTAGGGCATGATTTAGAATCAAGATGTAGCGTGGATAAAATCAAGAAATGCTCTTCTTCCCTCCCAGTTTGCGAGATGGTCTGAGTTTCAATTATATCGCTATAAACACTCAAACCGGGCTATGATGATAATTTTATGAAATGTAATTTTTTTCCCCTCCGGTAGTAAAGATTTTTAAGTATCAGTTCAATAACCATTTTTCATAAATTTTGTATAAAACATCAATATTGGAACTGAAATAGTCAATGTTACTGGATACACGTTTGAAAATTTCAGTTTATTGTCGTATTACAGTCAGGCGGAATGTGTTTGAAACGAATTTTTTCTTCTTAGGTTGTATTCCTAATTACTTCAGGAAAAAGAATTCCTTTTTTTCCTTTTCATACAGCTCATTGAATTATTGAATTGCTGGTGTTGCTTTTGGGTGAATTTGCATGTAAAACGATCCCCAAAACGTTATTTCCTAGTTAACTTTCCCGTACTGCATGGATGCAACAACGAGTCATTGAATGTGAGACATTTCAATTGACAAATACGGGAAGGAAATAGTAGCAGTTCCTTGTCAGGAAGGGATACGAGTGCAAGGTTTTTATTCTGGACGTTTCGTCTTCGAAGAACTTCAGACGTGAAATTGACAAGACTTCGACTCGGCTCGCAATTTGCTGTAATCGGAGAAGCGAAGAGTGCGTCTACGCGACTGCTCACGAGCGGTTTTTTTTCTAGTTACAGAGACCCGCCTCGTGCGCGGGCGACCATTACGCATAGCATAGACGCGGCGGCTCGCGGCGCCCTCCTGCGGCGCGAAGTCTTTGCGATTGCCGTCCGCCTCCCTTCGCCACCTCGCCCTCCCCTCGTCTTCCCCGCGGCTTCCCCTCGGCCCCCGCTTAATGACTCGGAGCGGCCGCCGCCTGACGCGGCGCTCATTATTCTCGCCTCCGCCCACCCCCGCCCACCCCGCCACCCCTAGCGCCTCGCTAAGGGCGTCGTCTATATTCTCTTTTTGGATTAGGGCTATTTGTGGTCGTAAAAAAACGCGATACAGTAGGCAGGGATGTGTTGTGCAGGCAGCTGTTGTTATAATTCATTGGGGGCCTTTTGAAGGCGTCATAAATCCCTTCAGTCATTCCTCTGACATGTCCCTTTCGTTCGGTGATGGAGACGTTGAAAAACAGAAAACGAAGGGCAGTGCGGATACATAAGAGTGTGGGAACTCGCGGAATTAGACACAGATGAGGGCTCTTCCATGGTATTTTTAGCTGCGAAAACGTGCGTAAGAATCGAACTTCCGCTGAGCGAGGCCGCTCCGCGTTCACGACAGGAAAGAGGCGGAAGCACGTTCGTGAAAAACACACACAAAAAGAACATATGGAGAAACCATTGGGGACGTTTTTGCGATCGCCACTCCTGACGGAGGAAATTGTTTAGCTGATTACCTTAGTTCCGTCAAAGTGGTTTGCTGGGGTTCTTGTATCCCTGCCACTAAACTCTCTTCCTTATGGTTTTACCGTCCCTTTACTATCTCGTCTATTACAACTGCCAGTTTGTCGGTAGCAAAAACTCTTTATCTTTCGCCCCTGTCAGTATTATCATCTTCCCTGCCAAATAAGAGTTTGTTCTTCCAGGAGAAAAAAAACATAGTGCTCACCAAACCGAATTTGCCATATCCACGGTGTGTTCGATTCATTTTTGCTTTTGTGGCATAGCTACTTCCTTCCATGAATCCAAACGGGGTCCCCCCCCGTAGTTTTGCGCCCGTTATGTGTATTTTTCTTACATTTTTTTCAGTACTCTCGTTCACCCCCCTCCTTCAGTCTTTCTTCTTCACAGATCTCTAGAGCGTCCTCCCCCAACCCGCCCCTACTCTCCCCCTAGGTGAGTTCATCAAGCCACGTCGCAACCCACGGTCGCAGGGCCCGGGAGAGTCAGTCTCCTGTCACGAACATGGCCCTTCCGCAGGCATCCCGGGGGGGGGGGAGTGTCGCGTCGCGTCTCAGGTGGGACATGCCACGGGCAGATTTACGACCCGCCGGCGCTGGGGCGGGCGGCCCCGTATTCCAATGGTAAATTCGTCCTCCCTTCGCCCCAGACGGCGGTGTCGCTCAGATAAGAGTGTAATTGGCCGTAGCCGGTGCTCGACCCCTGCGACCGTCACGGAGGCGGCCTTGGCAGACGCCGGACAAAGCAAGTGCTTCACGTCTTCTTGACGCTGTATGAAAACTAGTGGTCTCTCGAACTGCACATATTTCTAACACGAGACTTTCGCCATTCATTTAAGCGTCCCTACCGTGGGAAAAAATGAAGAAAACATTGGAGCGGTTTTTGTGAAAATGCTTTTTTAAAATTTTCATTAACTTGACTCGATTTTTTTCAAAAATTGTATATGACCTTTTTTAAAGATCTGATATTTTAGAACATAATCTATTTAAGACAATCTGTCTTAAGTTTTTTTAAAGACACATCAACATGTAGGTCATTAGCGTCCACTATTGTAGTTAACGGTATTGGAGTAACTATGGAGATGAAACGAAATGGTGACGGTAAGGGACGAACTCAAGAACAACCATGCCCGAGGCGGGACCAATCCGCGACCCTTCGGTCCGAGATAGGTACGACACTACTGCCTTAGCGATCTCAGCCACCGGATCGGTTCTCTTCAATACTGTTCTTTTGCAATATTAACTTTTTGCAATGAAAATGGGACTAACACCACTTTTATTACCTTCCTTTTATACGTACATACAAGGAGAAAATTCAATTAAAAAATTTGGAGGGATTTTTGAGAAAAATGTTTAAACATTGCATACATTTCATGCAAAATGTCGCGAAGACTACTCATATTTTAGGAAAATTGTACATGACTGCAATTTCTTAAAGAAAAAAGTCATTTTCAGGGTCTTTCTTTACAGAACTGATTTCATTAAGAAAAAAATCTTTTATTTTCAGAATCATAATTGCAGGAAGAAGCTGAAATATACTTGGAACAATTTTTGAAAAATCAGGCCATCAGAAGGTGTTGGTCGATATATCTCGATTTTCGAGATAACAATAGTTACACAGAAGTATTAAGTGCCTTCGAATGACTTTTGCTAAGAAGAAATCAAATCACATTAGAAAAATGTTTCGAACGTTCAAAAACTGAAAGAATGCGAGCCCCAATTTTAGTAACGGAAATTCCATATCGTGCGCTATTAGAAACAACGGTAACCTGTACAATACAAACAGCTCTTGAATCATACTAAATCCGTGTTGATTGCCTCAGAACTAGAAATGTATTACATATATCCCGAGAAAAAACAATATTACACATCTTGTTGGTTTTGTAATTTTGCATTTGATGAAGTATTAACGAAGTAAAGTAGGGGCGTGCGTGACAAGGAGAACATTCGTACCGGGCATTCGTGTAGAGGGGTGTTCATCAATGGAGCGGGTGATTGCGTTCGCATCGCCTCGTGTGCGAGTCGTGGGCGGCGGCCAGCTGGCCTTCCGCTCGCCCGGTCGACGTGTCTGTCCGCTCGCGGGTTCATGGGAGGCTGCGCTCGGCGCAGGTGCGGCGCCCTCGAGGACTCTCCAACGCTCGGCCCCGCCCCCGCCCCCGCACCCATCCAGCGGCTTTTGATTTCTTACGTGCGCGGGAGATGCCGGCTGCTAGGAGGATGTTCTCATGAGATCACACGGTTATTCTTGCATGGTTTGAACTCGCGTAATAAATACTCGTACGTATGACGGTTTATCTATATTGTTGATGCAATGGGCAGTTGCTAATGTTCTACTATCTCGCCAATACTAGAATGTTGGAAAATGCAAACCCATAGGTAAAATCATTTATCTAAAGTTTCATTGTTCTAGTCTAGTTGATAAATTATTATTATTATTATTATTATTATTATTATTATTGTTGTTGGTATTTTACGACATTGGGCTCAATGACGTGGATGAAACTTCGGGAGTCAGGCGGGGTTAATATTGGTTATAGAACAAGAAGGATGCGTCATACACGTACTCCTGTCAAAGGTAATTTCCGACATTTCTTTTTCAAATTACGAAATAACTCAGTGTACATGTGTAAATGAATGTTACAATCTTCAGAGGTATGAAACGGAGTCGAATATGATAACTCCTTTCCGGTGTGGGGAATTTCAAGTAAGGAAGTTAAAAAGTGCCATATGCCCCTGACATTTATGTAACTCATTTTGCACTGGTGTTGTACAGGTCACGATCTGACACTAAGAGAATTCGTTTATCTGCCGAGCACTAGAGCGCAAAGAGTTGTTTAAAAATCTCGGGGCAAATGTTAATGTTACTTGTGTTGCTTCGTAATTTAAAATTTTTCACCACATGTTCATGTGTTAAAAGTAATCATCTTCGACCCCTCTTCATGCCCTAGAAATTTGAAACAATACTGAGACACGCTGTTTAATGAAGTGCGCTATCAGTTTTACTGATTGAAGAAAAATGGGAGGGGGGAAGCAAAAGTTACGAGGATCATACCTGCCAATAATTCAATGTAAATATCATTATGCGTGTAACTGTGTAATAGATGGGCACTGGCTGGCTAGAATGGCGGATTAAAATTCTTCTATGGCATTGAAAGTGCAATGGCAAGATTAAAAATTCATGATACAATCGTAATAAATGATATTTCAAAAGTTAATTATATATTATTGGATGAGCGACAATGCTTTCCCTTTGGCTACTCAGCGGATGAGCCACTCGGGAAACGTACCCTCTGTAACGATTGATGTTCATAATGTGAATGAATACATGAATGTGCATGAAAGCGTTCCAGCCGGTGCGCGCTGCCGCTGGCGGGCGCCCAGCGCCGGCCGGTGCTGCCCTCTGACGGGCGTGGCGCGCGCGCGTGCGCGCGCGCGTGCGTTGCAGCCGTGCGTGGGCGGCGGCCTGGGCCGCGGCCGCGGCGTCACGCTCACCGTCAACACCACCACCGCCGACCTGGGCCTCAGTGAGTACCTCCTCCCGCCGCCCGACCCCCATCGTATAATGCTGTAGTTTGATGGCTGCAACCCGTTGCACGATGATACTCGTTACGGTACAGGTCCTTGACCAATCACAGAGATGTTTACAAACCGTGTCATCATTGAGAATCGTTCAAGTAAATGTTTCGTTCCATTGTGGACATTAAAATTGCATTGAACAATATGTTATGTTTTTCAATTTTAATGTCTTTAAATAATAGATTTTTTACGTGGAATATTATTTAAAATAAATTGGGTCGTAATTTCACGTAATTGATCCTATTTGACTAGCGCAGTAAACCAAAGCCACCTTGCAGGGTAGGGAGCTGTCCGCTGGGTGACCTTGGCTGAATCCTACATGTCAACTGCCACGAAACGATTCAATGTAAAAAAGTTTAACGTATAAAATTGTTCATTAGTCGTAAAAAAGAGTACCGTATGGAACAAGAAGTAATGGGTATTCATACACTCGTGTGAAGTTTACGATATCACATTTGTGTATTAATACCCTCATTACATCATCGTTTCATAATGTACTATTTTAACACAGCTACTAATATATAAAAGATGTTCCTTCAGGGCATTGCACTAGCCAATGCACTACTGCTAAAAGTGGCACGATGCGTTCAGATAAATCTGTGAGTGCAGCAAAGAAAATAAAATACTTTCATCTGACCGTATCGGCTACTACATACCTTAATGTGTCATTAAGTGATTTGTATACTCAAATCAAAATAAAATGGAAGACCAAGGCTGTCAAAAAAACGGTATGCCACACGTGGTGAAAATCATTTTATTTTGCTCGAAGGATCGTGCCACTCGGTCTATCGGTTTCGTATCACACTCTTCTACTCGCAGGATAAAATGTCACTTCTACCACTCGTATCATAAATAACTTAAAATTCTGATGTGTCAATATTTGGTTCTGATTTGTATTCTCTGCCTAGAATTGCACTGAACCATATTCGATAATTTTCTTGTAGCTGTTGTTTTCCTCACCTCAGACGACTTAGAATTATTGTGTCGATTTTTTTGAAGTCAATATAATTCCGAATCCAGCTTTTTGGCTTTCTGTGAAATTTTACATTCATCTACAATTCTATTTCCTTTCAAAATTCTTTTCGAATTATATTGTGGCAAAGTAGTATGAAATTAATTTTTGTAGAAGGTAGTAATCGATGGACGTTTTATCATGTTAGATATTAATAAAGAGAAGGATAACAAGATCAGGAAAGTCTTTAAATGTTAGGTGCATGGCCATCAAAAAGGGCAGAATTAGCAGTAAAATATCATTTCCGTATGGTGGAGATAATAGACCTATACCGCATTCCTAACGTTTAAACAGACGTAGTAAAGATCAGTGTGAATTTCTTTTGGCGTTATCATTACGATTGCGCTTTAATGCCGCATCATTCTAAAAACTCTTCTCACGTAGACGGAGAATCGCTGAGTACGTTCCGCTCTTTAAGTAAGCTCTGATGTGCTTCATAACGACTTGTTGTGGCGAAAGCCCCCTTTACGGTCGTTTTCATGTGTAACGTAACGAACCTATCCATCGCGATGCCGCTAGGGCCGCAGCTCTTGGACAGGGAGAAGTTTCTCTCCCCCGCGCTGCACAGCTCCTTTTTGACGTTCATTAATAGCGCCGTTAAGCGCTTTTACGTCTGAATTCACGGCCCCTTTGCCAAATACTAATCTGCACCTTCTTAACGCGCGACGCACTCCCCAGCAGATAAGAGCTTCGCCGCGAAATTTCCGGTTGTTTACGGCAGATACCCCGTGTACGGCGCTCGGCCGAATCCTTGTGTGCCAGGCGTAGGAGAACGCCGCTGCAACGCGGAGGATTTTCCCACTCCGTCGCCTTATCAATTGGCCGTTGGAAGTGATTCGTGTATTCTGGCGTCCCACCCCTGCTGGAGCCCGTATGCGCAGGGTATCAGGTTTCCCATGATTGGCGTACACTTGCACCGCCCTCTGCGCATACGCATTCAGATGCCGGTGCTCGACGCGTGGGTCAACAGACGCTTCATGAGGAGAAAGATTTGGTTGCTGTGTGCGGAAATACCAAGTAGCAGAAAGAAAGGTCACTTGTGCTTCTACAATTAAAATAATATTCCGAAACTGTTTTCATTCAGAATATAGTCATACATTTCCTCAAGCAGAAATCATTTATCTCCGACTTGTAATTAATTTCATATTCTGAATTTATTTTACATGTGCTGTACTGGTCCCTATTTTATGAATGCTGAATGCTATGACCGTAAATGAAACTAGTACTTCCTATTCCGCCTTCCGAACGTGTGAAATAAATGCCCGAGCTGTATATGAGTAAATTTGGATTATGAGTAATAGAAAGTCGACGAGTTTACTATTACTAATTTTTTTTTATGAATAAGTTGACAATCATTCCTTTATAGTTTTTGATAAGTTTTATAATGCATTTTAATTGCATGATTTCAATTATTCTATGTATTTTTTCTCTTAAATTGGCAGTAAAAGTAATACATTCGGATTATGTACGTGGCCATGTTATGCCATTGAAGGGTACTGCAAATGGAATTTGGGAGGCGAGGCTGGGGTGTGGATGCCGAACTGTTTTGGAACCGCCCTTGGCGCTGCTATTCTGCGGCCATCTAGCCCTCAAGAATGCAATAGGCGGCATTCCGAGCGCTCTCGCGCGCGCGCCTTTGCGCTAGATATTGCGAATTTCGTACGAGACTGGCGACGCTGGGCGTCTCGCGCTTTTTTTGAAGTATCGCCAACGGGAGAGCTGTGGTTTCAGTCAAAGCGGCATCCAAAACAGCGCGGGGAAGCCGATTTACGGAAGAGGTGTTTGCGTGGTCATTGTTGAGAAAACTAGCGTCAAGATTTTAGAAGAATGTAGGAAAAATAACCATATTTTCGTTTAGGACTTTTGGATGATATTTGAAGCACGTAAAACAGGAATGCAATCGAAGAATGTTGAAATTGTAAAATGCTAGAAATTTAGTGGGAAATGTAATATTTGCAGGTACAGTTTCCTTCTATAAAAATGGATAGAGCTACTGAAGATATTAAACTTAGGTATAATATACTTGTGTACTAATTCGTCGAATGATTATAGTTGTACGCATTTATGCAGTCAAAAACTTACAGAAAAATAAGCTCTATTAAATATATACATCTTCATACCGCTAAAAGTGAAGTTGTTTTCTGTTTCGCATGCCATTTCGTTCATATTTGTGGAAGAAGACGTGCTGTGACGACTTGCATTGGAAACATTAGCAATCATGTGCAAGAGCTCAATAGAAATTACCAACTTCGAAGATAGATTCAAGGGCACATATTACTCAAAACATCCACATTTCTCAGTGTTCTTATATAATACAAATACAAAAATTCGGTATCAACTTCTATGAACTTAATAAATGCAAACACACATTACAAAATAGAAAATTAAATTAACGAAAATATAATAAATATACGTAGAAATAAATATGACTAACTACAAATGTTTTCAAGGAAAATCTGTAGAATAATTAACATTTTGCAGATATAAAATGTTTATTGAGTTAAAGGGGAAAATATGCATTCTATGCTCATACAAAGTGATCAATGGTTCTGACTGCAGACAAAAAAATTGTATTTGCTTTGGAATCCGCCCCTGGTGATGACGTACGAAAGACGGCTTTCGCTCTTATTCTCTCTTGCTTCATAGCGCCATGGTCCTACCGTTTCAGTGTGTATTTATTTCCAAAACCTTTGTTGATACACAATATGTATTATATAGTATGTCGCTCAGGACACGTGAACCTGCGTGAATAGACGTGTTGCATAAATATGCATAATGGCGTAGGAAGTTCATTTCTAAACTATATGCCACTTTCAACGATCATCCTACTAATTTCCCACTCGTATTTCCCAGGCATTGTCTGCAACCTTAATGAACGTTTAAACTTTTCCGTGTTATGTTTCGAGCCCCGCCCGATTTAGTCTGCTCCAGCCCGCTATGGCTCTCAAACCGAAACGTCATGCCCATTCCACCTGCCTACACTTGTCATCGCTTGTCGTCCCTAGCCTGCCTCACCGCACCCTTGCCAAAAGCCGCCATCGCCATTGATCGCCTTGCCCCGCCCTCTGCCGCCCTGCTAA
The DNA here is from genome assembly GCA_964035755.1 of Teleogryllus oceanicus. NCBI lineage: Eukaryota > Metazoa > Arthropoda > Insecta > Orthoptera > Gryllidae > Teleogryllus > Teleogryllus oceanicus. The sequence continues at coordinate 119,378,944 of CAXIVR010000006.1, forward strand.
TGCGATTCGACGGGGAGCGCGGCGCCGCCAGACTTTCGGCCGCTTGCGCACGGAGAAAGGCCGCAGCTACTGAGCATGCCGCCACGCCACATGCGGGGAAACCACCAAGAGTGTTCCAGGCGGCGTTTCCCAAAACCAATGACGGATTTGGAGATTAGTTGTCGCGCTGCTGTGGGTTCAGACGCGACTATGGCTTAGCATTATTACGGACGATTTTTTCCTATCAATACATTTGAAGCATATGTAGAGTTCAATGGAGCGTTTGAAGGCTCATGAACGTGTTCCTTTTCATGTCCCCTTACTCTTCTTCAACCTTTAATGACATTTTAATGCGATGGTGCCATAACTGACTTATATGAAAGATTTACAGTGATGCATTCATTTTTATACACAAATAAAATTGTTTTAAAATAAAATTTACAGCATGATCTATCTTCAAAGCACCATTCGATATTTCTACACATTCTACATTTATAGTCAAATTCAGAGAAGTCGCAATATCCGCCCGTGGTAGGAACAGTAGTTTAGTGAACCACTTCTGTAGCAAGATACAATCAATGAGTATTGTCTAGAAATTCCATTGCACTGTTTTCTTAGAGAAGAGTGTTCATGCAAGCAGGTAAAACAATAAGAAGTTAATGAACGATTTCACCATTTTCCAAAGTAGTTGCTATTAATTCCAAAAGGCGTGCGATTATCCGAAGTAATAAATAGGCCTGAGACTACCTCTGGTACGAAAACTCAGATAATTCGGAGTATATTTGGTTTAGAATAAAATTTTAAAAAAAGAAAAGCTAAATAGGTGTTCGTGGCGGGGAGCATTCCGAATCCATTCTGCATTGTCTGTACCCTTCCTTCAATAAACGTCCTTCAATTCTACAATTCTTCTATGTTGTCTTTGCTTGACAAGCACCTGTGTATGAGATGTGTGTGTAATTGAGGAACTGGTTCACTATATCCAGAACAATGGTTGAGGCACCGACATGGAGGTCAAGGGATTTCATCGGGAAATAGGTCACGACCGAGATAGGTCTAAGCGATCTTCGGGGAGCGCGGAGGTGGGTGTATCCTCAGAAGAGCAGTAAGTACCGCCAGATACCGTACCGTAGTAGGTCTATTAGGTGCCAATAGATCGCAGTTGTGAAGCGTGTGGAACAACAGAAAAGCTAGCACCAACTCAAGAGAATAGGAAACTAACTAGTTCAAGAAAGCCTGTGCCATTCTGTAGCACCTCTTGTTATAACCTGACAGTTTGGAGAATTGTTCGTCTACATATTTGGGAAAGATGCTTTGCAAGATATGTGATATCCCTAAAAACTAAATCTATTGTATTTATTAATATAATTCATATTGTAATTTCATTATCGTATCAGTGCATTTTATTTTCTAGTGAAATACAGATTCATGTATAAATAATGAAATTTTATGGTAAAGTCCCCCTCGTGTTTTAGCGTGTGCTCGCGTATGCACTCCTGCATTACGTATTAGTAGATTATTTTATTTTGTGTTCTTGAGGACTGCCTCTGTTAACCTGAACGAGCATACAAGGAATATTAGACAAATAAATATTAAATTGATTATGTAAATATGGGAGCATTTTAGTGCATTTGACATGTCCGGTACCCTACAGTGATTCTGGAAATTGTGTATCCAGATCATGAGAATTGCAAATAATTTATTAGCCGATTTGCCAAGTCATATAAAATCATTGTTAGGAAACGAATTCCTGAAATCTGAGCGGAATTTCATTGTTTCCTTAAACAATTGGTGGAAAAATATTTCTAATAGGCAATTATCCTTTATGTTCTTTCTTTTACCGTTTTGTAAGTTATACAAGGATGCTCGTATTGAAAGCATATATATTCGATCCTACAGTAACACGTTTAAAGCGAAACAAAATCCAAACGACCGTTATGGCTTAGGGTGAACCGACAGCGTTACTATTTAGATATACAGAGTAATTATTTCCACCGTGTGATGCGGCCCTGTAAGTCGGAAGGATGTTCCAGCGGGCGACCAGCCTTCTCCCCAACCCGGCCCCGGCCCCGGCCCCGCGGCAGCTTCTAGTCTGCCTTCTCCACGAACCCCTCCTGTAAGCGACGGCGCCCCTACCTCGTCCAGCCACAACTGTCCCCGCCCAGCCCGCCGCCGCAAGCACCGTCCTGTGTTTACCCTCGCCTCTTTAACCCTGGATGATGACGAGTAGTGGAGCAGTTGGTCACTGCAGGTAAGATCCCTGCATTCGCCCGTTGTCCTGGGGCTCACACGTAGTCGTAGTCGAGAGTCGGTGCGAATGCGTCGGAAGTGAAGTAACGATTGCTAAGTACTAATAGTGTAACAGTGCTGCTAGTGCTGTTCGACGTAATTTAAACATTAATAACAATTACCCCTATCGTTGCTTCGATGCGACATCTCAACCTTGAAGCAACCAAACGCAGTATGTACAAGGAGACTAGAACCGCTTCGTAATAAACAGCCCGCGGTTTGAAGTATCCGTATTAGTAATTCATATTAGTCGCGAGACGTCTTAACGCAGACGTTTCCAGAGTGCGTATTGTTGCAAAATCTATTTGCAGATTTTACTTGTGATTTTTGCAATTAACATACTTTCTTATGAAGTACATTAATATTAATTTTCACCTAGACTATATTTATGGATTAGTCCTGGAATTATGTTCTTTTAAAAATTAATTTCAAAATGAATTACCTTGCCCATTTATTCTCATAATGAAACAATTTAACTGAATGAGACAACATATGTACTTTTTTTTTCATTTTCTGAATGAAACAATTTAACTGAATGTATTTACTGTTCCTGAGACCAAGTTTAGTTTAGTTTAGTTTAGTTTTTTGCTTTCATTTATTCACTTACCGGTTTCCCTACAAATGGGAAACATGTATTTTAATGCTTGCGACATATCATACCCGTTAAGAAAATAGTGGAGTTACATTTATGTCCAGAAGCAAAACAAGAGGCAAGCTATCTCAGTCCCTCAAAGGAAAGGGAATGAAAAACCTGATCGAGACGGGGTTCGTTGGCTCAGAAGATGAGGTACAATACTTGTTAAAGGCACAGTAGTCTTTTAGAATTACACAGTCCAATTGAAATTGACATATTAAATATATTTAAAATCAATATTACTTTCCTTTTTAATGCTCGGTATAGTCTCTAATTGCGTAGAAACAGGTATGCAGCTGTTTAAGCACGTGGCACTTAAACTTATTGTATCAATTTTAATTGTTTAATGCAGACACAGCTGGTGCCCCCCACAGACTTCAGGTTGCACCTCCATCGAATGACGGAAATGTAATTTCCAAAATTCAAAATATGAATATATAATAAAAATGTAAGCAATTCAAATTAATCAAAACTAAATTAAAGTCTATATTGAAATATTACTTACAGAATTTTATGCGTAGTGTCCGTGTCAGGTATATACTACACCTCCCGCGCACGTGGTTCTGACTATGATTTCCCCTGAGCACTGAAGTTCGACTCCAGCGCAAGTACTATTGCTTCGACACATTTCACACTAACATAATTATTCTATTTCCAAAATTTCACTGATATATTTTGTAATACAGATGCAAAATACAGGACTCTAACTCACCGCAGGTGGAAATATGCAATATGCATTCACCGTGAGAGGCAGAAAGGGACTTTCTTCCAGTACGGCCAACTTTACACAAAGAATTCATCAAATGTACATTTTGATTCAGTTAATGTAAGATCAAATGAAATCAAAATCCCTAAACAATAATGAATTATATGCCGTCAACAATTGACTAAACTTGTGTACTTATGTACAGTCAATAACAAGCGAAATTCATAAAATTACATTGCAGCGAGTCAGACGTAGATAATTGATATTCCCCTGCAACTTATTTGGTTGCTGCGCAGCGCCCGACCGCGCCTCTTTTCTGGTTGCGCCACCCAAATGCCGCATGTCCCCTGTGTTAAACCGAAGGGCCAAAGAGTAAACAGTAAACCCAGTAATACACCCAAGAGCTTGGTACTGAGCAAGAGCTTGAACTGGCAAGGCACCAGACACCGGAGAGAGCGCCAGCTGGACCAGCTCTTTGATTTCAAAATGATTTCATATGCATCGATACTCCTGCAATTTATTGAATGCCATTAAAATGGTAATGTATATTCCTAAGATATTACGAGATATTTTTCGATTACATGGGCACGTAATCTTTTTCGATTACGGGCGGCTCGTGCAACCTAAATACGAGCCGCCACTTTTTAATGTCAACTGATAATACATGTAAAATATATACTATAAAATATTATGCATGTATTGTATGAGAATATGTTGTAGTGGGCTGTTGATACTGACTCCTATGATAACTGTATTCGCTGAAAATATTTTCTCACTCTTGAGTAAGTCATTATATTCGCTGAAAATATTTTCTCACTCTTGAGTAAGTCATTATAGACAAAATATACTAATTTGTAAATCAAGAGGCAATGCAAGAGTGGGATTCCTAGCTTAATTGAGAGAGCGACGTGTGTCATATCATAACCTCATTTGCGTCACGTGTGAGCTCGGGGTCGTGGCAGGGCATGTGGTTGGCGCGGCCATCGCTAAATTGTAGCGCTAAAAGACGCAAATACGTGTTTTTAGAAATTTCTTAGGATCTTCTGGACGGATACGACTTGGACGGGAAGGGGTCTAACCGTGTCGGATGGACGGGCATAAGTATGATATATAGATACTATAATAAGGATTTGTTATTCCGAAACCAATTTGAAACATGTGTTATTGTACTACTTACTGTTTTTGTATTGCCAAGAATATTCGTGTCATCCGCAAAGAGAATTGTTCCTCCCTTTCGAATCGTCCAGAGCATATCGTTTAGGTATATTAGGAAAATAATAGGGCTTAAAATCGAACCTTGCGGGAGCCCACGTCCAATTGGCAATGAATAGGAAAGGTGAGTAAATTATATTCCATCATTCCAGTAAGGCTTTTTTACCCTCTGAGAACATTGTTTAAGGTATTAACATACTCAAACTAGAGCAATACTAGGAATTCTATATGAAGGTAATTTGATCAATGTCAAAAACATTTGAAAGATCTACAAAATGTTCCTATTGGAGCACCTATTGGTGCTTCAATTTTATCTATGAGTTAAGCAACTATAGTATCTATTCGAAGAAAATAAGGCTTTTCGAGTAAAGATTGATTTTTGAAATCAGAATTGGCATTCTAAAAACAGCCAAGCTGATACATTTCTGGAGAAAGATAATAAAAAAAAACGAAATAACGCATATTTAATAGTTAAAAAAATGTCAAAAATTGGCCGAAATTTTGAATTTCTTTTATGTTGTCTTTTTTGAAGAGTGGCTTAATTGGAAATGGAATGGCTGCTTGGAAAATATCTAGTAATGTTCCTGTGCATAAGAATGCATTAAATAGGTGTGTTGAAAGGTGTAAAATGACTACCGCACAAGCCCTTAACTAAAAATCCGATAATTCGTCGAATCCGGCCGAAAATTTAGTTTTTTGTTTACAGATTATTTGAAGAAGTTTTGGATCCATTGTGTTGAAAATTTGTGTAGAAACGTCTGATATTGAATTATGTGGCTTAAGAACCGTAGTGAGAGCAGGTGCAATTCTCGGAAAATATTGGTTGAAGAGGCTAGCCACTTACCCGATCGTTCGTCTAATGGAAGAATTCTCCGTCCCTCAAGATGCCGTGCTCTGTAGATTCTTTTGATTTACAAAATGTATTTTAGAGGAGCAGTTCTCGGCACATAGGCAAGAATGCATGAAGATTCTAAGTCCCTGCTATATCAACTGACTTAGAAAAATGATCTCCCAAAAATGTTTCTTCATTATCTTTTTCGGACCCCAAAACAGTGATTGTTTGTTGTCCTTTACCTCAATGAGTAAATGTTCAGGTATTGGATTCCTTGGCCCTCTTTGCAGACTAATACGAGATCTCTTGAGGGAACCTCCTAAACTATGACAAGCGCCACTTCCATAGATTGATAAAAATAAGGAAACGCGAAAAAATAGAAGATACTGTGCATGGGTTTCTTGTTCAATTGAAAGTGTTTAAAATCTACTTCTGATGTGATGAAACGAATCTGTTAATAAACCCAGTTGTTTCTGTTGAGAAAATGCCCTTATTCAGATTCTTATATTAACCCTAAAAGTGTCGATGAATTAAAACATTCTGAACACAAAATTATCGAATTAAAAAAGGTAAACGTTTACGATACTCTCATTTGTCCCCGAGAGCGGGCTAAAGGCACGGTGCGGCGTTGGGGCAGCCGCAGCTGCAGTGGCGTGCAGCAATTAGCGGAGTAATTGCCGCCTGGAAGATGGACGGCCTCGCGCCGCCCCGCCCAATCCCGCCCCGCTCCGTGCGCTGCGCTCTCATCCGCCAGCTACCCCCGAATGGACCAGTTAGCATCGATCGCCCGCGCATTAGTTCCTGGTGAAAAGCAATAGCACGCGCTGCCCTCCTAATGCGTCATTTCCGATGTGGTCGACAGTCGTTTCTTCGTACAGATTTCATTTGTTAATGTTTTGAATGGCGAAGCACTTAATGGCGTACTAAGGATTGCAATAGATGCTCAGTTGTAAATCCTTTATGCTCGTGTCTGCTGATGTGGGGTCCCAACTTAAATATACATCCCCTAATATTTTTTTAAACCGTTCAAGATATTGAAATGCTATCGAAATGTTCTATTAGCTTATTAGTGTCGCGGTGCCATGCCCGTGACATTTGGATAAATTCCTCTTTTCGAGAAATTTCCAATGCTAGTGAAGAATATATAGTTCCATTAAAAAAAATCAGTATCTCTGTAAATAAGATTGATGAATCATTTCTGTACCTCCCCTAGGTGTATTTGTCATGAAAACCGCATTCACTATCTTGATCTGCTGTAGGGTATGAGAGGAGAATTAGAAAGTAATCTCTTTTTAACTTTCGAACTATATGTTCGATGAAGTGTGAATTGGGTGTAATATACTTAGGATTCAGATAAATCATTCAAACATTATCTGTTAATTATTTTAATTCTTGGGTTTCTGGAGTTCAGAAATACATTTTAAGAATAATTTAGGACTGTCAGCAACGTTCTAAGGTATTTATATTTGGAATTCTATATTGATTATCTAAGCCAGACAGTATTTTAATTCAAATTTGAATTCTCGAGATTTGTAGTTTTGCAATCAACGTAGTGTGTTGTGCGCGGCAACCTACTAGTATATCCGGCTGAATAGCCTTACTTCCAGGAGAGCTATTCTCCCTTACGATCTCGAAATCGAGCATTCTGGCCTCTCCAATGATGAACATTTTGAGTATTACTTTCTATTACTACAAGCTCCTTTTAACAGTACGTGTTTTAGGTTACGTGCGTATTGTTATTTGAAGCTGATAGCTCGTGCGGCGGAGTGGTATTGTTATTTGAAGCTGATAGCTCGTGCGGCGGAGTGGCAACCTTCTCCTCCCCCATACAGTCCTGTCCTTTCGTTCGTTATTTATATTCACCATAAATGCGAGGTTGGCGGCGGGCATGAGGTGCATAAAAATCTCCCGGGCACCTGCCCGACAGCGCGGCATACATCTGATTACCTATAAAGTTTCCGTTGAAATAGTGGAATCGTTTTCGCTCTTTTTTCTCCGCCCGTGTATCTTTTTGCTTCGCGGAAACAAAAAGAACATTATCGGAGCGGCGGGCGGGCGAGCGAGCTTCTCTGGCTGGCAGATGGCCAGGCGGTTGGTTGATTTGGGCGCGGGGCGCGAGGTTCCCCAGTGGGGAAGGTGCCGAGGGCACGAGGGTGGCCCCGGCCGTGAGATCCGTTTCGAAACGGAAATCACTGGCCGGAAGCGCCGAGCAGTGTTGGTGGTAGGGCGGCTGCTTAGCGGCTGTTTAAGACGGAAGAGGGAGGGTCCCAGCGTATTCGGTTCGTAAAATTGGAACTATACCATTCCACCGCACCCAACCCACTTCCCTCTCCCCTTTAGTCCACTCTTTACCGCTTGCCTTCCCGTTCCAACGCATTCTCGATGTGTCGTCGTATTTCATAACTTTCCTTAGGCCAGTTAGATGCTCTTATTCCGTGTTCGCGACAATGAAAATGTTATTTGGAACCGCCCAGCAAATTGCTCCCCCCTCCCCCCAAAAAACTGTAGATAGAACAGTTTTGCCGAAATATGCAAGTTTGATGTTGCTATATTTCCACCCAGATCCTAATCTTCAGTATCGTGAGCGGTTGAATAAGCCAGGTTAGGTTTTTTGGAGAGGCGTAACTATTCTTGTTCCTGTGCTCCATTTTCTGATATTCCTAAAACAGCTGTGATACTAGAACATTCCATTCCTCAAATAATTCGTTGAAATTGACTAAGCTTATATCAAACAAATTTGAAGAACTTCTTTGCAAAGGCTAAAATCCTGGTGCAGAGAGATTCTCTGGCCTTAATAATGTTCTGCCAATTATCATTAAAATACAAATTATCACAAAAATACATTCTGGAAAAAGTTTCAAACATTGATATGTTACTTTGTTTTCTAACGCCACTACAATTCAGTTTTGATCATCTCCTCTTAAAACTAGTGGGGCTGTAACAGCACGTTCTATCTCACAGCATTATAACGGATTCGTAATATTATAATTGTAGTATTGAAACCTGCATTTATGTAATTTTTGAAAAATTAAAAGGGTTTCATCAAGATAGTTTGTCATCTTATTAACTGCATGTAGTTCTATCCATTCAAAAAGGTTAATGAAAACATTTGGAACGATTTTTTGAGAAAATCTTGTTTCTAAAATTGAAAAGCGCAAAAACTACATCAAAAATATATTTATTAAAAACAAATGTTATTGACGTAATTTAAAGATCTAATTGTTAAAAATCGATAGCATTAAGATAAAAGATCCGTATTTTTAATGTAGTTGTGGGAAAACTAAGCGAAAAAATCGCAATTTTCGAATATTCAGGTAATTTAACGAAATGGGATCTGCGCAATTTTTGTAGGCTTGGCTCTATCTGAGGGGGGGGGGATTAAAGATAACGTGCAGCCATTTTTGAGCAACTTTTGAAAATGTTGTTAGTCTTCATGTAAACTCCTAAAAATCAAAGTATCCGAAATGCAAGAGATCGTGACAGCAGCCAGATCGATGAGCTGTTTCAAAAACAAGTTCCGATGAAAATCCCTTACTATGGTTTATCCGCGAAATTTGTTCACAGACGAAGGGTGGACGGACGTTTTGCTGAAAAAAACAACAACAATTTTTTGGATATCTGGACCCACAAAACTTGCATTGTGACTACGCAATGAGTAGTAACTTACTACTTGTAAATTACTACAAGTAATTTAGTGCATGTAGAAACAATAATTATACAATTTTTCTGTATCAGAGTCCTACAATTCGACTTTTTCTCTCGAGAAAACGCCCTTTTTCGCTCCAGCATTACTTAACGTTCTCTAAACAACGTAAGTAGTATGCAGGAAAGTATTAGGAATACAATATCGATTTTATAAAGTAGCAGATATTCGTTTGATATTAACAGTTACCACAATTATATGGAATCGCTGGACATACTGAGTTTGAAAATATTCACCTTTTTATTTGCTTCTTAATCAGTGTTAACAGCAATTAAATAAAATGAGATAAAATTACACACAGTGATTGGTAGTAATTGCAGTTAACGCCTGTTTTGTAGTAAAGTTTAAAAATTTCAATTTTTGACCAATTTATTTATAAATTAAAATTGCGTACAATTATAATGAGTACGTTTCGGTCATAATTTATGGCGTTCTCTCTAAATAAAAAACTAAATATTTAATTATACGTAAGATTGTAAAAACACAACAAAAAAGTAACACAATTTGAAAACGTAATTCTGGCATTAAACAATACTCTAAAATTGGATGAACGATCCATGTCAATTGGCATAAAAAATACGAAACAAACTGTAGATCCTCCCGTCATGGTGTTATAGGTTTAAGAAATTGGTTTGGAGCCTCCGCCCCTGTAAGATTGAGCTCACTCGGATGAAACAAGCTTCATTCTAAACCAGGACGTTTCCAGTTGGAAAACCATAGGAACTAAAAATCGTTTCATATTGTTCCAGAAGCGCATGATGAGGCAATACTTCCCCGAACTGTGCTGTTCTTTTGCCGCGACCACACCATTCATTACTGTATCGTGCCTCCAACGCCTGCCCTCTTCACCGGTCGTTTGTTTATTATTTATAATACTGTGGTGTTGAGCTCCGAACAACGGCTCGACTTTGTTGGTGCTTCCTTTTTCGTATTTTATTGCCGCTGTTGTAAAAATAAACGCGCATAGGCTTAGAAACACGCTCCGTCGGTGGCCGTTGGCGCAGCGCGCGTTCGCCCCGGCCTGCGCCTCCTTCGCCCCACCCCCGCACCCCCGCGTGCGTCTCGTTTTCAAGAGCCTCGCTCGGTAAATTAGACGCTCATTAAGCATCGCCCGTGCCGCTTAACGGCCGCCTTAAATATACCTCCATCACCCGCCCCGCACCCTAAACGTGTAACCGTTTTGCTCACGCGGCGTATGTTCTTGGCGCGCCTCGCCGTCCGCTCCCGGTCCGATGCGATTCAGGTGGATAGAAACGAGTGGCCGACCTCAATCGGCATCACCGCCTCATCTGCTGTCTTCGTTACAGTCGTGTCTGTTACGAATCTTCGTCAATACGGGAAAACAAACTATGCGGTTACCCCTTCCCTCATAAAAGCATTTTCGTTGCATATGATTTGGAAAGTAGAAGGCGATTTTGAGAAAGTGACTGAATGTCAATTCTAGTTTGGCAAGCATTGTTTCAGAACGTAGTGTGTCCTTAGGTTTGATGACTGTTTTATTGAATTAAGCCGTTTAAATTATATGATTGTCACCCTGCGATAGAATACACTAAGTCATTCATGTTTAACATATTAACTCTAGTGGTGCCGTGCAAAATTTAATATATCATGTGTACATTGTATACAGGGTGATTCAATCCTCGTTGCTAATACGCCAGAGCCTTATCTCATATGTAATATATGTACTGAATTTGCCAAAATTGGACACTCTTCGTCGTTTAGTTCTGTAAATATTTAACGTTAAACTTTGGACTATGCGCTTGTGCTCGTGTAACACGGGCTACGGCAAGTGAGCGAGCTGCTTCACCGCGCTTTAGGGCTCGCCACTTCTCTCGAAAACCTAGTTATTAATACTAACCTCTAAGCTCCGGAAGCGAGCACAAGGCAAATAACGCGCGAGGTCGACGCATCACACACCGTTACCTGAAAATTGTTCATGCGGGGAGATTATGACTTTTCCATTTCCAGCGGGTGCAGTATTTGCGCAGTACAGACTTACACTTGGTGTTTTCCAGGCATTTCCTGTAAACATGGAAGAAAACCAGGAATTTTTGAAACATGTTCTTTGGTAAGATGAAGCGTATTGTAAAAGAACTGGAACAATTAATCTGCACAATTTGCATGTGCGGACCGAGGAAAATTCACGTGTTGCACGTAGCGTAGCTTACTAAGAGAGATTCTCTGTAATTGTTTAGTTTTCCATTATGCGTAAGTTTTTCATCGGTCCTCTCTTCTTCCCTACGATTTTGGAGAACGTCCTGTTGAATGTGCGGGCACTGAATCTGTGGTGCCTGCATGATGGTGGAGCCCCACATAACTATCGCGGAGTTCGGGAATACTTATATATGCAATTTTCAGATATGTGGATCGGACGACGAGGCCCAATAACATAGCTGCCTCGGTTTCCAGATTTGAATCCGCCGGACTTTTTTTTTCTCACGGTTAATGAAACAACGCGTTTCTGCTACCGAAGTCGTTGATCATGATTGCCTTCTTCGGCGCATTGAAAGTGGCATTGAGGCATTTCAACATAACTTATGTGATATCACCTGAGTGGGAGTGAGTTAATTTCGTAATGTTTCCTCGATTGTTCTAGTGCAGAGGTAATTCAATGGGATAGTGGTTCCCTCACTAAGCACCTGATGATGTAACAAAACCAGTTACGAAACGTTGTGCAATTGCTGAAATAAATGATTGTCATAAAAAACTTTGGATACTTTTATTTGCAAAATTTGGGCTACATTTATGTAAAAAATCACCAGTGAAAAAATACTTTTTTTTTCAAAATTTCAATAGGGTTCACAGTATTTTATTTTGCGCACATCAATAACTTAGTTACTTTATGACATGCTGCTGTATGAGCAACGCGGACTGAATCAACCTGCATGAAAGTATTTTTTGGAAGTCTGTTATTAAAGCCACAAAACATCGGCTGATTTAGGTAATCAAAATATTACCTGATGGTAATTTATTTTTTTGTATTTCTTTTACAGTTATGACCCCCTGTTGCTATACATGTTTGAAACCTACTACGTAATGTTTTCTGGTTCAATTGGCGAATCGCAACTTTCCCCTAGCATAGTGTCTCTTTTATCTGTCACTATGTAATAATTCTGATGAGACTGAATAATTTTGCTGCTAGGTTGATGTGATATTGGTTAAAATGCAGTTCATTTGAATTCTAAAGAGTAGAGAAACGTAATTTCAGGGGAGAGGGTACCAAGTATACCCCATGTTAAATTTGCTATTATTATAACCTTTTCTAAAAAAAGAATGGTTATCTAGGAAAATAAAGTTCGAATACTTAAAATTACATCCATTGTTATTATTTTGTTAGTTAAAAAAATTTGTATTTTTTTAATTAACTTTTGCCCTAATTTTTTCGCATTTTCGGACAAGCATTTTTTTATATTTTATTTTTTATTTTTGAAGAATGTTTATATAATATGACAATTTAGTATCAATCACATATCGTGTAAATTTTAATAAATTGTGAACCAAAGTTTCTGAGAAAAGGTAGATTAATTACAAAATAAGTACATTTTCGGCAAACCATATTCGAAAAGTCTGTATTTGCCAGTGCTCTACTAGAACACTTCTGCAGCATATTCTGATTCATCTTCTTCAGCGGAAAAGACCAATACTACCAACGTCCAAAGAAGAATATGCTTCTTTAACTCGTTATCAACTCTACATGCGTTGAAAATTACGAAAAAATAGCCATGATACTTGTATGCAGTGTCAAGAAAGGGGGTGGTTCATGCGCATTAGAACTGCTAAATAGGAATTAAAGGTACTTCCAGGCGTCTGAGAATGAAAAATATTAGTGCAAGGTTTGAACTATTTATTTAGCGACAAAAACGAAAATCGATAATTAGACCTATTGTATGATACCCTCTCCCCTTCAACAGATCGTTATCGACTGAACATCTCTTCTTCAACATTTCCACTGAAATCTCCGTCACATGCGTCTGGCGTAACAGCTTGTGCGTTGTGCCCGCAGGCGTGCCGAGCCTTCAGGAGGTGAGCGGGCGCGGGGGCGGCTCGTCGTCGTCGCCGTCGGGGGCCGGCGGAGGGAGCGGCGGTGGCGCGGGGGCGCTGGGGTCGGGCGGGCTGCCCGTGGGGGGCGTGGCGCTGCCGGGCGTGAACACGGTGCCGGTGCGGCGGGGCCCCACGCCGCGCCCCGCAGCCCGCGCGCCCACTGCCCGTGCCGCTGCGCTCGGTGCCCGGCGCGCCGCTCCACCACCACCACCACAACCCGCACCACCACGCGTCGTCCGCCGCCGGCGGCCTACCCGGCGCCGCCGGCGCCACGCCCGCGTCGCCGCAGCACCGCGCCATGCAGTCGCAGCAGCACCACCTCCACCACCCGCCACCGCCGCCGCCTCCCCCGCCGCCGCCCCCGCTGGCGTCGTCGTCGTCGCCTTCGACGTCCTTGGCGGCTCCCGCGCAGCGCCCCTTCGGCTTCTACACCTCGTCGTCAGGCGGCGGCACGCCGCCCTCGCAGTGACCAAGGTGAGTCTTTATTCCTTTCTGTGTCCCCGCAAGGGGGGATTGCGGCTGCGTAGCCTGTTCCGATCTCTGTTGGAGAGTTGTAGACGATCATCCAGACAATGAGTTTCGCGGTGACACTCTCGTCGTTAGCTTGTGTAGACGATGCTAAGCTCCTTGTTGCCGCGAGTCGACCTTTTGGCAGGACGTGCAAAGGACATTCCTCGGAAGGCTCAGGATCCCACATATAAAAGTCCGACGAGGGCCAAGCAACCCTTTGTCAGGTTGCTGAGAAACGGACGGTATTCACGTCAATAGCCTCAAGGTGGAGATGGGAATGGGGCCGCGGGCCGCCCGGACCTTAGTACGATTGGACCCCTTTTGGACTCTTGACTTCGTTGTGGCAGTGGCCCGAAACTCTGGGCAAAGAGGAGGGATTAGTCCGGGCGCATGTGAGTGGCGCATTGATAAGACTTAAGGGGAGCTTGCTGTGAGGGCAAACTGCGTTCTGGCGGGATCCGGATACCAGCATGTCGGCGTAAGCGAAAGGCTTACGTGCCCATCCCGGGGTTCGCACCCCCTGGTAGAACAAGATATTGTGTGGAGTTGTAGACCACGCAGGGTCCATTCCTTTCTGTGCGGTAGAGGCCCCGAGCCACTCGGGCTTCGGTCTCGGCAGTCCCCAATTGGGCACTCTGCTTCGTCGTAGCAGTGCCCAATAAGCATAGAGTAGGGATTCGTCCCGGCGCATTGTGAGTGGCGCTTAATTAGGTTCCCATGCTAGCTCGGACAGGTAGTAGCTCTGAGTTGGCTGAAAGGCCCCACCAAGGCTTAAGTGGGGAGGCGCCTCGGTGAGGTGCTGCAATCCGGCGTATCCGGGAACCAGCCCAAAGGCCTACTTGTACTCCCGCGGGGGGTTGCGGATACAGGCTAACACCTAGGTGCCCACCTTGGGCAGTAGAATCCTCCTGGTAAACATAAGATGTGTGGAGTAATAGGTGGCCTCGCAGGTTATATTCCTTTCTGTGCGCCTAACACTTTAGTGAGTTATCAGAACCCATCTTTGAAGATGTTGAGGAAACAATTCTGGGGTACCTTTCAATCCATCGAGAGTTGACAGATTTCTATTTTCAATTGAGAAGAACACTCAGATCGACCTGCAACCGACAAATGCGACTTTCACTTCGTATCCAAACATATTGTTTGTCAACCTCTTGCAGCCCTTCGCGTTGGGCCCTAGATTTGGAAGGTGTAATCGTACGAAATAGAACTTGTCGACAACTGCTTATATTCATTTAGTTTGTTTTGGTCCTATTTTATTATTGGACTTTAAAAGTTTCTGAAATTATGCCCGACTGATTGGCAAAAAAATTGAATTCATTGTGGGTGGAACATCAGAAATAGTCGGCTATAGTCGATATTAGTCTTTCTCGCATACGACTTATGTAGTATAGAGAAAGTATTGCAAGCTGTGGCAAAAACAGCTATTTTTTCACGTAAACACTCGCTTTGTGGCTTCCTG
This sequence comes from Teleogryllus oceanicus, assembly GCA_964035755.1. NCBI lineage: Eukaryota > Metazoa > Arthropoda > Insecta > Orthoptera > Gryllidae > Teleogryllus > Teleogryllus oceanicus. Next base: position 119,394,309 of record CAXIVR010000006.1, read on the forward strand.
ATTCCGTAAACGTGGGTAATTCTTGTTCCTATCTTTTCTAAATTACCTCCTTTTAACACGCTGTGAAGTCTGGATCAACGTTTTGTGGGGTCCCTGGTATCGAAAAATTGGTAGTCGGTAAAACTCCGGCTGTAGTCATCCCTAGCACCTAAACCGTTTAGATGATTTACTCCAAAACAAATTCCTTGATTTACTCCAAAACAAATTCCTCAATCGATTTGACCGAACTCGATGCCGTTTACTGTTAATACATTTTGCTATTTTCCTTTCTTATCCATCAAGTGCTTGCCGCTCGACAACTATCCTGGACACGTAGCCTTGTGGGTCGATTTCTTCTCACGTAAGAGCAACGCCAGCCCGCCGCATACCCGAGAACCTCCTGACAGCGTACCAGCCCGTGGATTTGTTCGCGAGGGGCCTGTCACCGCCGCGACAACAGATAGCGATCGCGCAGTGTCTTCGGCGTCGAATGGTTCGCGAGCCGCTGCGTGACTCATGACCCCCGGGCACCGCGATGCCCTTCGTTCGCAGCTTGTGACGCTGTTCTTGCTCGCTCGCCGGTTCACCGCCGCCTACGTCGCCTATTCGTTTCTTTTCTCCGGTCTGCACCTCCCTCTACCCCTCCTGTCCCTTTTTCCCTCTTTCCTCACCACTCCTCTCCTCTCTCCTCTCCGACTCCTTAACTCCATCTTGATCCCTCTTTACATCAACCTCGATTCTTTTGCAACACCGGTTCTCCCTCTTAATTGAGGGTTTTTGTGCTTCCCTTCTTGCCATATTAATTGGTAATTAGTGCCACGCCATCATTCTTTCTTGCAGCCTGGTTGGTTTGGTTTGGTTTTTTCGTGTTTCCGGGCGCGTCAATTGCTTTGGTCATTAGTCCCGTTAGTGTAGTGCATGTTTTTTTCGCGGGAGATGGCGGTGATCTTCCCCCGCTGGATGGCGAGATCCGGCGCCGACCTACCGTCGGCTAGTGGAGTTTCCCCCTAACCAGGACTCTCCACCAGCGGGGCCGCCCAGCCGGGAGAAGCTCTAAGCTCCCGACCGGTCTCCCGGAATATGTGGTAGTGTAGTGCATGTTAGTGTGTGTTTGTGTGTGTAAGGGGGAGAGGATAGGACAAGGAAGAGGAAGGAAAGATCGCGCGCGATCCGTGGCCCTTTCGATAGGGTACTGCTCCGGCATTCGCCTGGTGTTGATCGGAGAAACCACGGAAAACTACCGATCAGAGCAGCCGGCCGCTAAAATTCTCCTCCAGGCAGCGACTGAATTCGACCTAGCTGAAAAGCTAGTGTCGAAAATCCTGCCGCCATCAGGACTCGAACCTAGGACCTCCCGGTCAGAGGCGCTGCAGTGGCATCAGTTGATGCACTGAGCTACCGCTCCCGGTCTTGCAGCCTGTATCCCATCGATTTGTGATTATTGAATTTGGACTTCAAGGGTTTTGGGCAATCTGACTAGTTTATTGCCTCTTTTCTATTGGGATAATTTCTGCTGTGGCACGCCGTGTCCTATTGCTTTCCCCTTGCATCTGGATTTGGCCGCATCCTCGCGCTCCCCGCGCGGGGTCCGGTGCGCAGTGCGCCTAATTTTAGCCGCGCGGCGGCCGTCGCCACTTGAGAGCCGCTTGAGGGCGCGATTAATTGACGGATCGGCCGCTTGCGGCGCGGCGGCGGTGTGTGGGCGGGTCGCGCGCCCCGGCTAGATTAAGCGAATTGGCTGTGACCCCGCAAGTAACCTCACTTACGCAGCGCCAGTGCCGCGGCCGCGAGGTCTTCAGAAGGCCAAAGGCGCGGTCCCACCATACATACGTCCGTCAGCCGCCTCCTTCGCCGCCGTTGCCTCATTCGTTTACCCTTTCTTGTCGTTCTCTTTCTCCTCTTCCTCCACTATTTTCATCCACTTCCTTCCTCTCCCTTTTCCTTTTCGCCCTCTTCCACTATTGTCTCCTTTCTCTCATGTGCTTCCTTCTACGAATACGCCCTCTGTTCCGCGATCACTTCCGCTTTTTCTCTTCTCTTGGTCGTCGTCCTCTGCTTGCTTGCTTGGTTTTATCTTTCTCTTCACGTCTTCTTACACTATTCTCTCTTCATCTGCCTCGTACGAATCTGCCCTCTGCTCCGCAGTTACCTCCGCTTTGTCTTCGCCCCCAGGTGTCAGAAAGGCTGGATGCGCTTTTTCGCTCGCGTTCAGTCGATCGCCCGTCCGCGGGAAACGTGATCGAATTGATCGTGCTCTTCACATCGGTCGCCGTAAAAAGACGTGGTCGTTTGGAATAAAAAGGACCGCGGTAAGCAACACTTCGCAGGCTCTTCGGCTGAGGGGTCGATGTGGCCTTGATGGAGTGCAACTGGCAACGCGCTGCGGGATGCGGCGAGACTGGCTCTTAAACGCGGATAACACGAGATTCTTACAGTCGTTTCCTTCAGAGGGAAAAATAGGGTGGATATGCGGATGAATGAATGTATGTGTCACGTATAACTTTAGCAAGTTTCAGCTCAAAAGCTTCTAAATCTGTCAATTACTCAGATATATTTGGGCCTTTCTGGAGATTAAGATATTTAAATTTCGGGGGTAATTTACACGAATCCCCTAAGAAATTTTCAGAATTTTCTGGAAAATAGTTAATTTTTGTCTGAAATTTTTTCCTCGAATAGAACAAAGTGCATTTATAAAAATGGCATAATTCCAATTTTCATTAAAACGTCTGATGTTTAGAAACTTGCAAAACTCTCATTATTTAAAACGTCAAGAATTTTCGTTTAGGAAGAAATGTGAGCTTTCCACTCAAATTTCATTTTTTTAAATTAAATAAAGGTAAACAGGCTCTGGATGATTAATCGGTCGTATAGTATAAAAACTAAATTTTAATACGATGGTAAAATTAATACAACAAACGTTAATCTGTCGTTTGTTCGTTATTTCATTTGAGTTGTAATAGATCTATTGGACCTATCTTACATTTCCTTTTCGAGAAAACATATGAGTGTATGGTTATTGTTACCGATGCGAAAATAGCAAGTTTTCTTAAATTTGAAAAGTGTTTTTCAATGCGAAGTTTGGTGAGTGTATATTAACGCAATGTCCAGCAATCGTCTGATACAAAAAACTGCCACAGTTCACAAAACAATTTCAGGGATTATGTGTGGTGCATCACGATTTTAAGTTACGGTAAACAGCCGGATTTCTTTGTCATAGTTCTCTACAACATACAGTATAGATCTTGGAAAATATGAAACATTTTAAAAATATTTTTATAAACATATTCGACAGTGTTCATAGTAAATAGAGATAGTATTGTTCCAGAATTTGTAAACTTCCGTCATTTCATTAGTCTTAGAGATTAAAACTGAACGACGTGAAACATGGCGATTTGTGTTTTTTCTGTAGTGAATTTGTAGAACTTTTCTACTGCCACATACGACACATATCTCATTTTCGGCGTGCTTCCTGGCTGCTCGAAATTTTAAGATATGTCGAAGCGATTTTTTGACCCTATTGATTCTTGCGGCTCGGATGTTTTCTGCATAACTGTTGAGTAATAATACTAAGAGGAGGAAAAGTTTCGGTGTGTCGCGCATTTCCACTAGTGTAATCAATGGCAACTTGATCTTGCTTATACTGCCCATTGTTAGTTCATATTTGCTCATCAACACCGAGTCAGCCCCTTTAACCTTCATTGATTGTCATCAAAATTTCATCGACTCCCAGTGTGTCGATCTGGATCCTGTTGGGAAGCTCTGGTACAGAAAAAAATGCTAATTTATGTGGGGTACGGTTGCTAGTACAAATTGTTATGGGTCATTGTCCAGGTTGCAATTCTAGCAAATCTCATCTGTGTGTACTTCTCTCTCTGTTGTGCTTTGAGCTGGGCAGTCTTTCACAGGAGGTGCAATACAGAGCCGAGCTGTGTGGCCGGCGCGTCCCGCAGCATCCCGCCCGGGGGCGCCGCGTCCAAAAAAGCGCCATCTCGGCGCGCGTGAGGCCGAGCGCGAGGCCGAGCACGCGCGCGCGCGCCTCCGCCGCCGGTGACGCCCTCCGCTCCCCTCTCGTCCTCCCCCCCGGCTCCTCCTCCTCCTTCGCTCTCCGTGGTAGCGCCTGCCGGCTTTTTTGGGCCGCGTGGTCCCTCAATCACGTTGCGGTAATGAGGCTTTTGTGAGGGCGCCAGCTTCAGGGAAACGTGCGATGACCTCCCGAGCTGTCCCGCACTCGTCACACGCCACGCCACCACACCACGCCATGCCATCGCCGTCCGCTAGGGCGAGGGAACAGAAAATCGTCCGCCATTTCCGCGCTCCTTCGAACTCGATTAATTCAAAAATGTACGCGAACTAAATATGCGAACTCGTTTCTGAAGAATATTCTTTTTCTCTTTGTGATTGATAAATTCCATACAATGTGAATAGATACCGTACTTTACGACTCTGAGGAAAAACAGATGCATTTTTTCCCCCCAATTCAAGATGATGGGAAAAGGTCTCTCAAGATGTCCCCAGGCTTTATTATCATCAGATGATAATGTAAGTTAAAGAAATGAACACGAGCACCCTTGCACCCTTGCCCATGATGAGTCTCGACGCCCCTCCCCCCCTGTCTTTCTCTCACCACCGTTCCTGTTAAGCCGCACTGCAGCTCCCTTGACTATCCGGTTTCACTTTTCGATGGTTAAATTCGGAAATTACTCCATTCGATTTCTGTACCCATTTTCTTGTCGAAAGTTTACGTTTGCATCTTTTGTTGACATTTCCAATATAAAAAAAGATTTTACTAACTAAGTAAAAATGATAAAATAATATGAAATTTTGTTCTTAAATCACATAAACTCTTTTATGCCTTTCTTCAAAGATGGTCTGTCAAGAAAATTAACCACAGAGCGAAATATAGCTAGTTACACTTTATGTAATGTTCTACATCACTTAATCCTGGGACAATTTCAAATCACATTCTAATGATATTTCCAAAATGATGGTGAAATTTGTACCATATGGTACAAAAGAAAAATACTGTTGTAATGTGTACTGATATATTCTTTTATGTCTTGTTTTTCTTGTTGCAGGTGGAAAATATACTAGCATCAAAATTACCTTATAAATAGGAAGTAACTTGTACATATTACTTTTTTTTTTTTTTTTTTTTGTCATTTTGTGTATATTAAAAAATCTATGTGTATAGAAGAAAACAAGCAGCACAACATTTTGGACCAATTTGAATGAGAATTTTATTTTCTAATGATTGAATAATAACAATAATACCTATACGCTTTAAACCAGTCATCCATTATAATTAGATGTAGATTATACAGGACAAAACACCATGCAGGATGGCCAGTACAAGGTAGATTTTATCTTAAAGATTAGAATTGTAGGCATGCAAATATTGTACAATAAACTAAAATTTTGTGTCTAGTATTATTGTGTTTGTTTCAGTCGTGAAAGTTTTGGAATTGATTAAGATCTGATTTTATATTATGTATTATATATGTGCGAATATAATACTTAAATAAATACATATGCACAAACATTCAATTATTAATGAATTATAGCTATAAATTGGTAATTGTCATTGATGTTTTTATCATTGGTCTCTTTAATTAAATTTCTGTTGTAAAATATCAATTTAATTTCTACTTAATTCTCTTATGCATATCTGGTGTATAATATGTTTTATCACATTGACATAATTATTTTTTCAGAACAAGTGATACTTAATTTCTTATATTTATGAACAAATGCATTGTTTGTGCATTAGGAACATGTGTGGTTGTATAAATGAAATGGTGTTATATTAGTGATAATGTGTGTATGTGTATGTGTGTGAATGTGTATGGTGTTCATGAACAAGGCAATATGTAATATTGCCCAACAAATGCATATTAAACATTCATCAAAGACTGTTCTGTATTTCAGAATGTTTTTGATGCAAGGGTTGTGCCAATGTTGTTTGATAACATATTGTATGAGTATATTTGATCCTACATTTTATTGAAGCATTATAACATTTTTGTTTGTAAGATTGTAACATGAATTTCTTCTTTTGGTGTTAGATAATAATTATTCATCTTCAAAACAACTTATGTGATTTTAACATTTCTCTTTTTTAAATATATAATATAAATATTTATCCCTCTTGGTGTCTATTTGCTTTTTCTACTATTCAAAGACATATAGAAATGTAGCAGATAATAAATTATAATAATTAATAATTATGAAAATGTATTATTTTTCATTTAAATATTTTCTCTTGAATGTAAATCTGTGTACCAAAAGTGATTTGAATGCGAGAAAGATCAACTATAGCAACTCTACTCAACTCCATTCCTATTTATTTTCCTGTCTTGTGTTTAAACAATCATTAATATTATTTTACAAACAGATGTGATTTTATTTTACCTATCAAGTCGCATGGTTTGCTCCAGAATGTGGGAAATTTGACTAAATTATTATTATTATTTTTATTAAGCTAAAAACGTCTTAAAAAAACAGTATATTAAGAAATTTGAATGCGCAACACTTTTTTTGTGAGAATGAATGTAATTTTATGATGGTCTAGTTTTGGATGTTACACATGGAATAGTAGAACTTAGTGATAACTGTCCTTCATATATTGTGATTATCAATAATCATAATGAGTCACATTTATAATTGACATTTTCTTGTGATATATCATCTAATCTAATTGTTTGCACGAGAAGCCTCTGAAATCAAATGATTTCTGTTTGTTATAGCATAGAACATCTAAAACGAAGGCCTTATTGATTCATTTAGAATTTAGTGTATTGCAATATTAAATACCGAATAAAATCTGTATTTCTTCATTCTTGGAAAATTATTATATCTAATCCGTCATAATTTTTGCTCTCTAAAGTTTCTCCCCTTTTTCTTTTTTTCCCTCCAATCCATCAATTATAACTGCATAAACTTCCTCGAAAAACATTAATGTAAATTAATAACATATACCTAAAGTGTTTCTCTCTCCTCTCTCTCTCTCTCTCTCCTCTCTCTCTCTCCTCTCTCTCTCCTCTCTCTCTCCCTCTCTCTCCTCTCTCTCTCCCTCCCTCCCTCTCCCTCCCTCTCCCTCCCTCTCTCTCCTTTTTTCTCTCAAAACGCTTCTCATTGAACACTAGCACTTCAACCGTAAAGGATTTTCATTAAAATAAGTGTTCCTCACTGAAAGTTGCTGATGTCGCGATATATCGAATTTGGAACAGATATTCAATTTAAATCAAACACAGCCGACATTTTCGAAATGTTGCCCCAATGCCACCATTTCTTCCAAATTCGATTTTTGTGTCGTTTAGAGTAACGTAAGCTTATAAAAATGGCGCAGGTCCAATTTTCTTCAAAGCTAATTTTCGAAAATTGCATCAGTTTAATTTTTTTGAACTCCGCCCACAACTACATCATTGATGACTATGAAATCTGTTATTCAAATCTTTGAATGTTGTCGCGTAATTTTTTTAAAAAATTATGTTTTGGGTAATTTTTAGTAAAACCGTAATAATTTTTAAGAAATGCTTAAAGAATATTTTCTCCAAAACAGCTCAATAGTTTTGTAATTTTTACTTTTGTTCCCTAAACTGTAGTGTAGGGATGAAAAGTATTGGAATAACCTCAACAATACATTATCAATTTTCGTAAAATGAAATTGGTTTTTGGTTTTTATTTCCAATGGGCATTAAGGTTTTTGTATTCTTTATTTGAAACAATTTAAAGTTAATAATAATAAATTATTACTGCAATGTATTGCAATGCTCGATGACAGTTAATCAACCCAAAAAAGATTTAAAAAATAAATTAAATTTGCCCACGTCTACTTCGTACTATCTCATTGCACCCCGTGTTGTAATAAAATTCTTACAAAATAAAAACGGCTTGGGATTTCAAGATAACGATAATCACACTTTAACTTTTCAACGAGCACTTTACTGTTTGGATGCGTTTGCACTAGTTCATTATATGATTTTTGTTATTGATGCTATTAGTGATGGTAATGAAATTATTTTATTTCCAAAACTACACTGGCATTATCGTTAGCTATAATGAAAGATATGTAATTTTTCGTCAATGTGTGTTGTCTTAGTGTGATTTTGTTAGGATATTAAGAACTTTTACAGGACAGGTGCTATTTGATGTCAAAATAATTTCGTACGTTGATATTGTTGCAATAATGCGATTATTAAATGAAATGAAATGGAAAATATAAGTATTGGGTTATCTGGGCGTTGTGCAGCCGTGCAATCGAAACACGAGCGGGGTACTGACATCAAGAGTATTATAGGTCAACTCTCAGTGGTTAACCGATAAAGACGCGTGCTCGAGGAGTCTGTACGTTGAAGTTCGTCTCCGAGTTCGGGTAAATATTTCTGCTAGTTGGGAACACTTCAACTTGTTCAATTAGTATCACAGTACGTTTCTGTTACTAATATTGCGAAAATGTGTACAGTTGTAGTGCTAGTAGTTTGAATCTGGGATCAGACAAAAAAAATATTGTTAATTAATCGCACCTCCTTTCGCACAGAGAAGTAATGCTTAGACAGTGGAGCAGAAATGCTTCTTGCTACCTATGACCTGCGAGTCGCGTTGCGTGTAAATGAGTGCGGAACGATATTTTCGCGTGGTCGCATCTCGCCTGGTGTTCCGAGGAGATCGATGACGGAAACCAGACAGTTCAGTCTTTGCAAGCCTGAAAGGACAGAGAACACTGACTTTAGTCGAACAATCGAAACGCAAAATGGCACGTTAGATGCGTAGAATGATTGTGTGCATGAAAAACGTGACAGAAGCTGACAGGAAAGTAAACTATAATATTCTGCTCCGCCCTCCACCATCATCTTGGACAAGTATGAGAAACGAAGGATTTGCTTAATGTTCTCTGCAGTTTTTTCTCTTCGTGGTTGTGAATTTTACGATATGTTTCTTGCTCTCTGTGTTCTCTCATCTTGTGTAGTTTCAGGAATGCTACGAACCTAGAAGAAATAAAGAGCAAGCACTTTTAGAAATCATTTATGCATAGGAACAGTTATTTTGTTTCAATCCTACTTTCATTACTGGTAAATAGAGGGCATATTCCCCATGCACCTATTATCGTACATGACAAAGCTAATCTGATTGTATTGAACAAGTTTTTGCGATATTTTGAATTGTGCCGCTGGAGTTTAATGTAGACACCCTCCTAGAGGATCACTGTTGAATCCAGTTGAGGAACGGGTTAGTGATTCTCTTCCACGTGACATACGAATCCACGGGCCGTCGCGTCGCAGCGAATGAATCCATCTCGGCGGGTCGCGACCCCAATGCAGCGACGACCCGCTCGCTTCGTGTAATTTATTCTCGGTCACAAATCTGCGTTTGGTCGATGCGCACCCCCGCTCGTGCTGTGCCAGGCACAGCCGCTGCCCCCGCCGCCGCCGCTTCCCGCTCCGGTGCCCGCGCACGCGCCGCCACGTGTGATCACGGGCGGACGTTGGATGGAAGGCGGCGCTGAAGGCGTTGGCCCTTGGGGTCGTCGAGTTGGTATTAAGTGGGTAATGTTATTTTAAACGTACTGCTTAAATGTATTCGATATAAATCATGCCTTATTGTTCTTGGCGAGGCTCAGTCCATCAGGCGTGCTCTTCCGCCTGACCGCATAGTTTCCGCTACGTTCCTTTCACCATCTAATAGCAAAAGAAGGTATAACTTCAGCGACAAAACAAGCAATTAGAATTTTAACTCAGGTGCTTCTTTTAGGCTTCAGGACCTTTTAGATGTTGCAAATCTACTAAATGTAAGTGCAAAGAGGACCAACGCAGCGTATTAAGGGATTAATGTTAAAATATCTATTTATGCCCCAAGAGCGTTAAAAGAGTCCTTATGATCATGCGGGAAAAAAAAAAGAAAAAACCGAGAGCCGTGGGCTCGAAGGCTTTTTGTCTCCCGAGATCATTAGAATCAGTTAACGCCCGTGGTACATATACGATTTATGTTTTCCCTAATTTTAATTATTAATATTTATTAATTAACTAGTTAACTTGACTGGATTTGTTATTTCATATTTCTCTCCCATAATTCTCTCTCATAATTCCCTCCGTAAGAGAACATGTAGCAACATTCGACTGTTTTCATATTTCCCTCGACACCACGATCCTGTCGATCCAGGTAAGTTTTGCAGTGAATATTGGGCTTCGTGCCGAAGGCAATAACAAGCAATGACGTATCAGTAAAAAATAAAATATTTTATTTTGTTATTTAAAAAAATTAATTACTGATATGCTTATTTTAGGTACCACGATTCGCATGTTTTAGGATAATTTCAAATACGTGTGAATGTAGGTAATTGTGCTATAATTACTCTTCCTAGAATATTTTTTAAAAAGTTTCGATTCCAGTTAACTCAGGAAGAATCATTAAAGAAAGGAAAAATTTATATTTTTGACTACGGATAGATGTTGCTAGCACGCTTTTTTGATAAGCGTACCGGAGACAGAAAACATCATTACATTGGATAAAATGCTGCAAACTAGTATCGGTTCCTGCAATTAAAGTCAATCATTTTTTTAACTGAGCGTTATTTATGAACAATTGTTAGATATAAAATAGAATAACTTAACATGGCCTGTTGCGGCCACATCTTCAAGTTCACGAATGTCTAGAAATAAAACAGTCAATTGAGTTTTGAAAAGAATTTCAGTAATAAACATCTTCAAATAATTATAAAAAATTATACAAATGTATTTGTAAGCACGATGTAAAAGAAAATTTCATTGACTAAAAGTAAGCTCGTACATCAAATAAGATAGCAACAAAAATGGAGACTGGCTAGAGTATCTACTAACCATAATCGTGTGAACTTTTTTTCATAACCATGTTTCGGTGTTCGTCTGAACCAAGTCGAATTAATCGTGTATGTTGGAAGAAATGAACCATGAAATTTCTGAAAGTATTACGATTCTAGTTTTATTGTTGCTACTCTCAATGCATCGGAATTTTCCGATAATTTTGAGAAAACTTAGAAGACAAATGATACTGCACGGAATAAAATTTTATATTTCATTAGTGTCGTTCACATTTTTAACTGTATCAGCTTCAACATTTTCATTTTTATTTAAATTTTGACATTCAATATTCAGAGTTTGGTATGTGCAAGAGGAACTTTATTAAACTTATTGAGTTGAAGTTTCGTTGAATTAAGTCAGAACAGTCATTCCCTTCGGTTCTTTTACGTGTATTTTCTGAGACGTGGAGGATTACTCACGAGGAGTGCATTAAAGAGATTTAAGACATGAAGTCCCAGATTTTGCCATATTTGGATTTTAAGGCACGCATTCAGTCTGCGAAACACATTACGCTGCAACACACTACCGTCGTGCATTACTTGGAAACGATCGAGCCTAGAAACTTAAAACCAGTTTTGGAGCCCAAGTTATGATTTCTATACCTTAATTTACAAGAGAAGTCCATTTAGGATGTTCGGTTACATATTTCAAGGTTCCGTTGTAGGTTCCGTTGTAAGGATTGGCAGAAATCTTGGAATTTAGCTTTCAGTGTAAAGCTATTTTCTTTTTTATAACAATTATTTTAAAACGTTCTGGTTTGGAGATTGTAATTTGCGAAAAAACATTTCCGGCCCTTCGATTATATTTTTTGGGGGGTTCGATTTTCTGGATATTCTATTTACAACTCCCCATTTCATCCGGCAGGGGAGGCACGCCCTATACGTTTATGAAGATATTTCGTAATAAGCACTCTTTAAATTACGTTTTTAAATTTCCAGTTGGGTGAACATGTGCGGAATATTTGGGAACATGTGGAAACCTATGGTGATGAATATGCAAGGGATCATAGAGGGAACGTGCCGAGGTAGCTGTAGCGAAGAATTGACTAAAGAATTAGCTCTCCTTATCATCCCTACTTCTCAGCAGGTGGCCAGAAACGAGTGGAAACCAGAAAATATGTAAAATTGAATTGACGCGTTAATAGGCTCTGTTGGATGTGCCTACAATACTTCATGCAGTTTTAAAACAATTATTTACCAAGTGCGGCATGTTCGCGCGGGTCCAGATTATTATTATGCATTATTTGCGTATCGGCCATTTCTGATCACACTACACGATTAATAGGATAAGATTTTCAGCTGTATCCATCGGTAAGACAAGGTTGTTACGTCTTGCATTGTGAATTGTGACATGCAACTGCATAAAAGGAAGTTACGATTGTTTTATAACCGTAGAATTATTGTTTAATGTTTTATTTACATTCCTGCATGTACATATTTTCATAGTAAACAATTTCTAAACAAAAACACTAAATTATTGTCTCGGAACGACTTCTTGAAAACGTTGGATATGCTAACTCCTCTTACAACACAGACACACAGCAAAAGTAGCGGATTGAATATTCCCTTGAGCAAACCTCTATCCCTCTGGTTATAGTTTCCAAGAAAGAGAATTCTACATGTTTCCAAAAGGGAACAATAGGACTTAATGAGTTAAACATCCCTCCCGTTCTGGTTCGCAACAAACGAGAGCCCTGCGATTTCGCCGCCATCTGGCAATTCGCTCGGCCTGCGATGCCCTCAGGTGCGGTTGAACTGCACTCTGCCTTGAGCCACTTCCAGGAGGGAGGTAGCAGCGAGAACGTCTTTCGATCGTAAGGGAGAATAATCACCGCATTGTACGCCGGCCTCTTGTGTACGAATGAGTGTGCAAACGTGCGAAGTATGTTCTACGAGTTTGCGAGAGGTTCAGGTTTGTAGTCTTCTCAAGGACGCGCAGTGTAAATTGCTGCGAATCGAGACATCGCTCTGGGAAGCGGCTGGCACGTGCGTGAGGGTTGGTGGTTGCGTTCACAGGGATTTATATGACTTCCGCTCACCGCGCTAAGAAGCACTGTTCACCAAAATGGTCAGTAAGACGTCTTTATTGGAGGATAAGAGTGTTCGTATAGAATATTGTGTGTAATTTTCTTGATAATGTTATCAAAAGAGAAAATTACCTCATACTTCGTAATTATTTTTAGAATCTGTATTACTGGTCGAGTTCTTAGGAAGAAGGTTTGATTTTCTTCAGTGTCAGGGGAGAATAAAAATTTACAGAGAAAAACATCCACGTAAATAAATCACTTACGGATCTTTCCGACGAATTTCATGAATGCTTGAGTGTACATGTGTCCGCTACAGTGCGGAATTCGGCTTATTAGCCGGTTAATTCGTACAGGAAACAAGATTTGTTAAAGATGTGTGAATGACTACGAACGTACCACTTCGAATATCATCCGTCTAATATTAGAATAAACCCTCGGACGCTGGCTAAAATAAGATGTCCGAGTGTGGAGCGATTATGCGTTGCACAGACTCAAAATTATTTTATGAGTAAAGCATAGGCTGAAGGCCGGAACCTGGTTGCTAACTTAGAAATGCAAGGCGTCAACTGACGTAAGATTATGCTAGATTAGGTGATATCGTGTAAATGGAAATAGTAGATCGTAAATATAAAAATACCACTGACTACCGCTGAACTCGAAACTATACATCTTATCTCATTATCCTTAGAAACTCCCCACCAGTAGTCTGATTCCTGGATATCACATACCTGATTTCCTCGTCACCGTAAAACCCGATTTAGTACTTCCTATAACGAACGATCGCATGATGAGCAACGGACGAACAGTTGTCGCGAACGCGCGCATGCGCAGTGGGGTTTCCGGAACACACGGAGCGACAGAGTGCATGCGCGCTTTCGCTGTAACTCCAGAATTCGTCAAAAGGAAGCGTGTAAATCGGGAATAACGTCCTTCATTTAACTTAGCCACCTCGTGTTCATCCCGCTGAAGTCGGAAATGCTTCGTGTTACATGGTCATCTGTACCCTACCTATCTACGTAGCGCCTTTCGACCAGAGCGCTTTGAAATGTCAAGAAGTTCTCAGATCCATGGGTAGTGAAATGACATTTAATTGGAATACCAATGAAACAATGACATTAATACCTTTTGAAGAATAAAAAAAAATAGGAGAGAAAGTGTAGTGCCTCCAAATACTTCTCTTTCTGTGGGGTAGGAACACGCGAAATGAAGGTAAACATAAAGGTAAAGATTTAGACGTCAACATTAGACTTACTTCAAGCGTAAAGTAAGACTAAGCAAAGCTTTTGAAAGCAGCATATTACCATGAATCTCTTTTATTGATGCCTCACTCTGAACGTAATTTATTTGTAATTTATACTGAACAAAGAACACAATATTCCTATTAATAATTTGGTAAATATTAGATTTTTCTAGTATATTGCCATCTATAACAAGGCCGTAAACAATGTTCGTAAACCGTTCAAGGAGACTTCATTTATTTATACCTGCATTAGACCTGCAAACCTTCAAGACATATATTCCATGAGCGAAGTTCAATTAGCGATTTTCACTTTCTGACTTTCTACTTACGGAGTATAGAGAAAATATTGTAATGTTGTTGCAAAAACCAGGACAAAAAACTCATTCTGTGGGGTCCGGATAACGAAAAAAAGTGGATGAATCTTGTTCTAATATGTAGTCAATTACTTCGTCTAAAACTTTATGTTGTCAGAATTCACGTTTTGTGGGGTTTTGATACCGAAAAATTGGTGCACGAAGAATCCGTTCATGAACAACGCTACGGCTAAACAATAGGATTTTCTCAAAAATTGATATTCCCCGATCAACCTGACTGATGTCACAGCCCCTTGAATTTGAAATACTTATTTAGATTTTTTGGGAAACTTTGAATGAAACATCAACATTTTGAACATTTTCTCAAAAATGGCTCCAATTTTTTTCACAAATAGAAAAAAACAGCTTATTCAAAATGGCGCCTGTACAATTTTCTTAAAATATCTGAATTTTCAAAAATCGCAAAAGTTCAAAATATTTTAGTTTTTTCTGTAAAATTTCAAAATTTTCAATATTGAAAATAGATATTTTTTTAAAAATAAAATCTGTTTTTCAATGTCAGATCATTAAATAAGGTCATGCATGAGTTTCTTTCCCATGGTTTCGCGTGAAATTTAGTCAATATGAAAAGCACGATTTTCTCAAAAACAACCCCAATTTTTTCATTAAACTTTTTATATAAAAACCTTTGAAATCTTTCAAAAATATCATTATTGCCATTTCAATTTATTCTTTCGATTTTTCAAAAAATCCTCAATTGTATTTTTTAAATATATCTCACATCGTTAATATTTCCGTACCGTCGGTTTTATAAATTTGTGTAAACAAGTTATTCATATGATTTCTTATGAAGTTTGTCGACAATTCAAAACTTTTCTGTAAAATTGAGTTCAAAATTGCGCAGTTTCTGGATCGCTCAAACATGTTCTAAAAAAACTGTTTCAAATATTTCAACGACAACCTGCATGTAGAACCGGGGTTGACTCTTCTATAATTTTCTTAAAGTCAGTTGTACTAATAGGGGATTGAAAGTTTGAGATAATGCGAAAAAAAAGTATTTTAGGCACCAATGCAAGGAGAGGGATAGCTTGGAAGAGGCTGTGGCGATTCCGAAAATTTAACCCACACTACAGAGATCTATTACGAGAAAAACTTTACCATTGTGTGTCATCGCTAGTTTCAATTTTTGAGAGCCCATTTTGCATGCGATGACAGCGTGTTCATCAGTATCCCCATAATAGTTACCATACCATAACACGTTATCGATATTATCTGCCGTATTGACAACGTGCATCAACTGCGGGATGCACTCTCCGTTACGGGAGATGCATTCCCTGACGCGCCGTTGTACCGCAACGTGTGAGTTCTCGTGTTGCATTCGAATCACTGTGAAACAGGAGGAACTCGTAAACCTGCATTGCACATTATTAATGCAAGCAGCGTCGCTCTAGAACGAGCTTGCGTCGTACACTGACACACATGAACAATTATGTTTTTAAAACAGAAATGGTTTTCGTTTAGAAAGAAATTTTAGCTTTCTACTTAAGCAAATTTTGTGATTTTTTTCTTAAAATTAAAGGTAGTGGGCTTTAGATGTGTTGTCACAGGCTTTTTCTAATTGGTTTTATAGTTCAAATACTAAATTTTAAGTATATTTTAAATTTAATAGAATGAACGCTTTTCTGCCGTCATTTGTCCATCCATCATCGTTGTTTTCAAGACCACTTACAATAGACGTGCAATAAAATACAAGGAGGTTCTTGCTTCGTGAGATTATAGTTGGCAAAGCGAAGATAGCAAATGTCTTTAAGTTCGAAAATTATATTTAAATGCAAAGCTTAGTGAGTGTATACAATAAGATGTATGGTTTTATCTTATAAATATAGTATCCAGAAATCAACTAAAACAAATGCCTCTTTACAAATCTTTTCCTTGATTTTATACATAAGGAATGCATTAACGGAGGGTTTGAATTAGGTAGATTAATTCAAGACTATTGTAACATATCCTACAATACATTTCAACTATATTTTCAGAAACCTTTTTAACTCGGCATAGCAATAGTGGATTACATTGTTCCATGATCTGTAAATTGCCATCGTTTAATCAGTTTTGGGGAATAAAAATGACATGAAACAATAGTTTTGGGTTTTACGATTTTCCATATAATGCAAAGTGGTACTTTTTGGTTGTAACTTTTCTCGAGTTCATCCTTTTGTGCAGTATAATCGTAGGAATTCATCTAGGTTTACATAAATTAATTTATTCCACTTTCCTTAAATTATGCATTTTTTAGTATACGGAGTTTCTTGTTGATGCTACGATCTTTCCTTCCTTAATCATTTCTAATTAATTTTGTAGCAAATTTGTTCTTTAATTTTTTATCAAAATATTCTAATACCTTCATCAGGGTATCAATTCACTACTCTCCAGATTTAAAAAAAAAATTATTTCTTTAACGTATTTTAAGCAAATAATTTCGCTGGAAATCGTGCCAAAGGGACGTGCTATTGTCACCAAAAGCTGCATTTATAAATGTCCTATCTTGACAATGTACAATAACAAAGAACAGTGTTCTATGCCGGTTTCCAAATAAAGAGTCTCTTCTTCGCCGCTTTGCTCGTCAGTTGTTCTCCCTTCCGTCAACGCTCCACCTAACACAGGGCGAGCGCATGTTCTTTGGTACAGTGGTCTGATGGGCCAGGGCTGATCGTTTGGTAACTTTTCAGCGAACTGTATTTCAATTTGTCTTTCTAGGCAGCTCCAAAAATCGGTACCGGGAAGGAAGTGTTCGCAATAAGTACACTGTATTCTGGGGAGGGGGAGGGCTGGCTTCGCTGAATGCGGTGACGCGGTGCAGAGCGCGGCTGCAGCCGCGACGTCTCCAGCAAACATCCGTCGGTCCGATCAGGCAGTCCTCTTCAGCAAACATCCGTCGGTCCGATCAGTCAGCCTCTCCAGCAAACATCCGTCGGTCCGATCAGTTGGTCCTTTCCAGCAAACATCCGTCGGTCAGATCAGCAGTCCTCTCAGCAAACATCCGTCGGTCCGATCAGTCAGTCCTCTTCAGCAAACATCGTCGGTCGATCAGTCGGTCCTCTCCAGTAAACATCGTCGGTCCGATCATTCGGTCATCTCCAGCAAACACCGTCGGTCCGATCAGTCAGCCCTTTCCAGGAAACATCCGTCGGTCCGATCAGCCAGTCCTCTCCAGCAAACATCTGTGGGTTCGATCGGTCGGCCAACTCCAGCAAACATCCGCAACATCCGATTGAACAGATCTGAACATTAAGATTCATAAGCACTCCTGCGAAATGGCGCTTTAGTATTATTTTAACATATGAAGAACCTGGAGCAGCAACAAAATAAGTTACAGTCATTCCCGCAAATATTGTTACAATCTCGATTTTGGTGGAACTGTGGGTTATCGTGTTACAATATAAGTCTTCTTTGGGCTGTAACAAATGAGGCATATTTCGCACAAAATCGAGATATTAACATGTACGATTTGCAGTAAGTTTACTTTGGTTCTTGTGGTTTATCTCTTCACCGTCCCAACCCCTTCAGATGTGTACAGAATTTTTGTCAGTTTACTACATCTAATTTTAAATTAAATTATTAAAATACAACTCTAAATGCAATGATAGGTCTACAAGATAAGTAATTAAAAGTTTAATACTTTACCACACAGACCAAAGAAAAAGAAATAAACTCGGCAAAGGCATATTAAAATAATGTGACAGTGACATTTGGGGTTATGATTAGGGCCTATATTACCACATTCGTTTTTTAATCAAATTGTAGATCTAGAGATTATTCACATTTTGCTACAAATTTGTGAGAAATTTACCTGCCCTTTATATTAAGTAATCTTAGTCCCGGATCTAGAAAGCATATTGGTTACGAGCAGCTCTCGCTCTGAATTCTTGTCTCTTTTGAGTCTTGATTAGTGCTTAAATAGTATTTCTTCCCGGAACTAAATCAAATGCGACCTTTTGATACATCTCAACTGATTTTCGTAACGGAAAACCTCTTCCCCAAAAATTAAATACCAATTCCCCAAAGGGTCAGGTTAAAACACGGGAAATTAGGGATTGAGCATATATAAGGAAATAAAATATTTTATTTACATAAAGGTAAGGCTACGGGGCCCAGAATTTCCAGGGGCGGCAAGTCCACTCCCACCCCCAGTCGCTCTGTGCGCACGGCGTACGTACACTGCTCCCAAAGCCTACAACAAGTACTTCCTCTGCATTTCGTTGTAGCCATAAGTTTCCATGCAACGGGTGCTCTTTTGGGCTTCTTCCAGTGGTAGCTGCTCCTTAAAGGCCCTAGAGCGGCGCCCTCCTCGGGAAAACCAACCTCAGAAAAAGTTCAAAACGTATTAAAGTTGCAATAAATCGGCTCGTTTAATTTGTGCAAACTTGCAACGCAATTTTTGAGGATTCCCGATTATGCAACTGCCCGATTATACAATAGGTAAATGTTTTTGGAATGGGTAGCATCGTGGACTATCGGCAGTCCGTCCGTAGCCGGTGCATGCGAGGCAATGGAAGCTTGACGAGGTGAGAGTACTGGAGTTGGGATGGGAGATCGTACTGCTCATATAGTTTTGTTCGGCAGAATCCGCGACTATTAACTAAAAAAATTTCATCTGATTTCATAAATTACTCTATTTTTAAGACAATCTCATATTTTTGCGCGAGTTTAATTGTATCTTCCGTTAAAATTTTAAAGATTAAAACTCGATACATGCCATAGTTTCCCTCGTTCAAGAAATAGTTTGAAGAGGTAAAATGTATGTGATAGTTCGAACATTCAAGCCGCCCCTCGTAATTCGCAACCCACCGGCCGCCACTGGTTTCTTCTCCTGCAGTTTTCCCTATCGAAATTTTGTTCAGCCGAACATCATTTGAGTAACCCGTTATTTGGAACTCCGTTCCGACTTCTGCGGTAGAGTGCTGGCGTACTAATACTCTCGTGCCTCCTAACGGTAGAATGAACATGAAATAACTGCGTCCTGAGTTTATTATTTCACAAGCTTAATTTATTCATGATAGGGCGACGAATCAATTTTATATACTTTTTATCTCTGAGGTATTCAAGCTTTCCTTTGTGGCAGGGACGGAGCATTTTGGAGGGGTCCATCATGAATTTTTGTAAAATAATAAACAGCTTTTACTATATTTATATTATTTTTGTAGTGTAGATATGATACTATACAATATTATTTTTTAAATAAGTACATAATTCTAACAGAAATAATTATTTAAATCAATTTTGCCAAATAAAGTAAGGTAACAAATAAAAATCTAGGCTTGGGCGCTTCGTTGCACTGTCTGCTAACAGGGTGGCGGGTTGCCCATGAGGTAACGCCCCCTATCCACCAACGGCAGAATAAATACGAACAGATTTGATATCAGTGCTAAAGCATAAAATTTAATTTAGATTGGTTATTAAGTATTCGCGTTAATGTTTTCAAGTGTCTTGATGTATTTGGAATGCTTCACTGTCTTTAATTATTTTTTAAAATCCTTTTCTCTGATCACATCTTATCCAACATCTTTCTGGAGGCCCAAATTTTCCGTTTTATTATTTAATTTGAGTTTCTATTGATCAAGTAGTTCTATTTTTGTTTGTGGAAGGTAATAAGTAAATATTATACAATGAAACAGAAACCATTACGAATGAATTTACGAATAAATAAATATTTATAATAGGAACATATATAAACGCCTGTAATTGTACTCGTGCTGAAATATTCATTTGCAAATCTTCGAAAAAGTAATCTTTCCTGAAATTTGGCTTCCTTTTCATTTCTAGCGGAATGGCTGTGATATTGTGACACATTCGTACGTGCGTATCTCGCTTCATCTTCCTCTCTCCGTTCTGCCTAATTCAGGGTTACTCCCTGTGGGTCGATGAAATTTGAAAGGGGGTTGATGATGAATGTGTTTATATCTGCAAAATTAAAATGATAATGGTTCAAAAATAATAAAACAAAAATAAATTTATTTTTGTGACAGACTCCTTTTATGGATTATAGTATCTTTTAATTGTAAACATTCAAATTTGTAATATTGTTTTATTACATTACATGGCACAACATTTCACAAATCGATGTCTGCTTTATCAGGTACATCAACTTATCTTAATTTATTTTTAACCTTTTTCAGGCTAAAATCATCATTGAGCATTTTTTTAATTTCATTAAGATCAAATTATATACATAATAATAATAATAATAATAATAATAATAATAATAATAATAATAATAATAATATACAAAACTGTATTTATAAAATAAAATAAAACTAATTCCAATGTTGAATGTAACTTATTTGCTTCTGCGTATAATTCAATCTTAATAAAATTTAAAATATTCTCAATACTGATTTTAGCCTGAATAAAGGTTTAAAAAATTAAGGTAAGTAGATGTACCTGTTGAAACACACACATCGGTCAGTAAAACGTTGTGACATGTAATGTAATAATACAATGCTGCGAATTTGACTGTCGATAATTAAAAGATGCCATAAAACTAACTAACCATTTACTCAAAACTTTCGTTCATATTTTTTGTCTAATAGACTGCCTGAAATGACTTTGGGCAACATTGTGGCCACTAAAGTGTCTCGGCCTAGCAGGTTCTTGGGTTCAAGACCCAACGGTGGGATATTTTCAAACTAGCTACATTTGGGTCGAATTTAAACACTGTCTAGAAGAGATTTCCATCGGCTAGCTACTTTGATCGGTAATGTTTCGTGGTTGTTCCGTTCAAAACAACGCGAGCGTCATAGCACTGTCACAACAAACAAGCCTCAAATCTCGCGTGATATTTCTTTCTTCATCCTTGACCCTTCCTCTTCCCCTACACACACACACACACACACACACACACACACACACACACACACACACACACTTTCATGTACTACACTTCGGAGGCCAGTCGGTTCCTTAGGGCTTCCCCCAGCTGAATAGATGCCTCACTGGCGGAGGTACTTGAAAAGGAGAACTCTCCGCTAGCCGAACTGTAGGTCAGCGCTGGATCCCTATTTCACGTGGGAACAACGACGGCCATCTCACGAGATATAACATTCACTACATTTAAAGACACTAACGATCATAGAAGTTGACTCGTCCGGAAATACGAACTAATCTATCATATTTTGTCTTAATGATATCTTACGTCATTTAGGTGCAATTACATCTGTTTTGATTATGTTGTTTCCGGTACATTATAGAAAAAAATAAAGGATGTCTATGAAGGGAGCTTATGTTTTAAAAGGAGTCGATGCGGGAAAGTATCGGGGAGTCTGGCTGGTCGATGCGGCGCGGAGAGGCGAGCGATCGGCTGAGGACGGCATGGCGGCGGCGGCGGCGGCGGCGCCGGGCGCGCGCTCGCGGGACCCGTCTCGGTGCAGCGGAGGCATCAGCGGCGTTCCCACGTCTACTCACGCCGCCCGGCCACGGCCCCAGCCCCAGCCCGGCCCGGAGGACCTGTTCGACGGGCCCGCGCCGCCTGCGCCGCCCGCGCCGCGCCGCGCCTGCTCACGGAAGCGCCTCTCATCCACGCAGCCGCTGCGGACCCCTTCAGTGCTGTCCGGCCGCATGTACCTACAAGCAGAATCAGCAGTTGCTTATTCTCCGATTGAAGGTGGTGTCCTTTCAAGGTCACGAGCTGGTTGGAGAGGGGGACACTTATCATTCAATCGGGAGTTTCAATACCAAAATTTTGAGTCATTACGAAGCTCCCGATTGGATGACAGTGTCCTCTTCTTCCAGCTTTTCATCTTGAAGGGATATAACATTTAAATCGGAATATAGGGGTCCCCATTCTTGGGGACCCGTGTCCCGAAAAAATTCATGAAGTATTTAAAAGTTGTCAAAATGTCTTTGTATCTGTAAAAGGTTTTTTAGTAATCTGATGGAATGGAGGTGGGAAGCAACGCAATATTGTGCTTAGGGGCCCCGCAATACCAATATCCAGCGCTGAGTATTGGCATATTTGGGTCTAAGAATTCACTTTGTTCGGTCCTAAGAAATATATTGTTTCTTATCCAGTAGCGCCTCGTGCATACGTTCTTCGGATGTTTAACCCTCAGTAAAATAAGTATCATGGGTTAGGAATACATATTTTTCATTTATTGATATTCAATAATCGAGATATTGCAACAATAGGAAATCATTTTGCAATCAAAGCGCGCCCGACGAATGCTCTCTCTAGTGTCTAGTTGCAAGCCAAGCAGTCCACGATGTGACGTCACGCTCTGATGGTCGTGTCACGTTGCGAAGCACAAACCATTCAACTGCCCCGGCGTCCGTATGTATCAACATTGCGAGTACTGGGTCAGTCTCCTAGCGTTTTAGTAGCGCAACGATACATAGAAAGCGCCACGTTGTAATGAGCTGGGGACCTCAGCGTCCGCTGTCCTAGAGGTTCTCGAGGAGTATCACTGCATTCGGAATTCACGGAAATCGGAATTCCGGAATTCGAAATCATGGAATTCGTCTAAATATCACTGCATAAACGTGCCTTAATTTTAGTAATGAGCAGGTTTTTAAAAGTACACAAATTCAGTAACCTTTTAATGGTATTGAACACATTATTTAGGCGCTTTTGCAAATTTTTATTTTCATTTGGTGTTAAGTTTATAACTTTAAAATGTGCATTTAAAGTGTATAGTTTCTTTATGGACTTTTTGGAAAGAAAATGAGGCTTGAGACATTTTAAGCGTTCTTTTCGCTATTCGATAAAAAGGTTCATTAAAATATTTGGGACAATTTTTTAAGAAAATTTTGAAATGTTGCTTCTTGTAAAGTATCCTCAAAACTGTAAGTGTCCCTTTCAAACTCGCAGGACCGCGAGTCGTTTATATAGATAAGGGAATATTAATTTTAAGGTTTGGTCTGATTGGTCTGACGTCTGATTGGTTTCGGCGCTAGCGTTGACCACATACGGACGGATGGAGGAAAGAGACGTTTTGCCGTCCAATAGTTTTTCGGTATCGAGGCTCCACAAAAGTGGATTCTGACTACAACACCTGTTAGAAAAGTCCTTTACTACACATGGGAACAAGATTAATTCCTTTTGCGTTTCCAGGGCCCCACAATATTTTTCTTTCTCAAAATCCCCGATACGTTCAAAACAATACTCATTACTAAGTTAGTACGTTGAAAGGCGTAAAAGTAAAATACGTGAAGACTCGGTTTTTCAAACGATTTAAAAAAATGTAAGGTAGTTAAAAATACAGGCGTTGGGGGGATCGTTATGGATGATCATTTTCATTTTCAGAAATTGATTATATTCTGAAAAGTCGAAACGATTATTCTCAGTTTGTTTTGCTTAGGTGTTCTTTGAACAATGTTTAAATGATGGTTACGATAGTTAACTGTAGATATTGACTTCGTGACGGGGTGTGCAAGAACGCTAACTAATCCCTATTTGACAATTGGCTGCGTTCCCGCTGCTTCCCACTGGATTACGAGGTCCGTGGGACGTGTACACATGCATTTGACCCGTGGGAGGAATTACTGTCGAACGGGTTGGCTATCAGAATTAACAGCGCAGGCGGGAATTGAGCGCTCCATTTGGTGGGAAATCCGCGCGTTTAATCATGTGCTAGTGGAAACTACCGTCGACCCACATTTCGAAATATCACACTTCTGATTTCACTTCCCGCGTTCATTTTCATGCAGTCCTTTCCGAGTTTTTGTAAATATCGAATTACGGCTTATATCTTAATACGCAAATAAATTCTCATTTTTTCAATAGTAATTAGTAATTATATTTATCTAAAACAATTAGTATAGCAAATTAATAAGACTAATTATTTTAAATGTATTCCAGTTTCTGCAAGTTGATTGGTTGGTTAGTGATTCCGGGCGCGTCAACAGCTTTGTCCATTAGTCCCGTTAGTGTAGTGCATGTTTTTTCTCGGGAGATAGAGCTATCTAGCTAGGTCGAACAACTATTACTAGGCAACAGTTGTTGCCCCAGGCTGTCTCGGAATGGATGAATGTGAATGTTCCTTGGAGAACTGCCTCCGTTCTCTGCAGCGGACGCTGTGACGTGTGGGCCTTGCGCCTGCCCAAGTGCAGGTGCGTGGGCGGGAAGAAAGGGTGCGTGTGCGAGGAAGCGGCGGTGTGTCGTGCGGGCAATTTGTCACGGCGCGGCGCCAGAAAATGTGTGTGCTTAAGGTGATTCTCTCAGTCGTTTTACGTCCCTGCTTCTCTAATGACAGGGGTGTTCAGGCGAGTGTGACACACACACGAGTTAGCACAGGTGGCAATGTTTCTTATTCGACGAGGGTGTGCAGATTTTTTCTAGACTGCATTGTCTTCTTTCATGTTTTACACGACAGTTAATGACAGGGAGGTGTTTCGGACTACGGTTTTCTGAATTGTCAAAACAGATTAATGAAGCCCTTTTTGTTGTTCGAATTATCAGGCTTTTCTTCTTTCTGTATTGCATAACAACGTCGTAGAGTGGCGTGAATAACAACTCGAAGGAAGACCAATGATATGCTTGCACAAAATGTAAAGAAATTGCTGGTTAAAATGTTGAAGTTCACTTCAATTTTCTACTATTTATCTATTTTACTTTGCTCACAGAATAGAGAACTCATCAACTGAGAACACAATGTCCACTACCGACCGTTCCGATAATAGTTGAGCGAACAGTCAAATCTCAAACATTTACAAATTAGTGTTGTGCCATAGCATATTGACGAAAATATGAATCAATCGTCCTTCAATCATCTTGTACTTTTCTTCTTTTAGCTATCGGAACGATTTCACAGCTTTGGCGCGGAGTACTTTCTCAACCTATGCATCGCGTATGCTGTCTCCAACACAATATACGAAGTAACGTTGCATTTGAAGTTACCAAAGAAACTATTCTTTGTCTTCAAATTGTAGTTATCAAGCGACGTACATATAAATTTCAACAAATAATCATGTTTGAAATTTCTCTTGTATTGTTTAAAAATCTATTTTTATTTTAAGAAGCTCACTCAATATTGGTGTAAGTAGGTTTGTTTTGTACAGCAAATGACGCCATTTATCGAAACACAATAACCAATTAGGCCTAATATGGAGTGATACCGCTCGGGAATACAGTAAAATGTTGTGTTATCGGTATGGTCAACAGAAAGTACAACAAGAAGTACAAGAAAAATAACAATAGAAAAACCAAAAATAATATAATAATAGATACAATAATATTAATAAATAATACAAATATAATGATTACAACCCGTTTAAGAACAAAAATATTTAAATAATATAGGAAGTTTATTTTATTACTACTACTACTACTAATAATAATAATAATAATAATAATAATAATAATAACATTAATAAAAGAGGCGTAGGGAATTGGCAATCCCATCGCATGCAGTACCCAGCCAGAGGATGGGGTCTGCGCAATCAGCCCAGTTTCTTCTACCTGCAAAGAGGCATTGCCCGCTGTCCTAACCTAGATATCCTCCCTTTCATATTCAGCTCGCCTTCCAGCAGGAGTAAGTGGATGGATTGAGTAGCTCACTGTCTTCCATAACCTAAACCCCAGCCATTGTCCATCTGGAAAGGTTTTCGAACCCTTTTTTTCTTTTCCCATTTTCACCCTCGTTTCCTAAAATCCAACCCTACATCAGAGCACACGTCATCTTAAGCCACGTCGAAGTGGGGCTGTCGATTAAAAACAGCAACCAGATCAATGGCAAATACCCATAGAATTATGGCAACACGTTCAAAATATCGCAAGGCCTCGCCAAGCGCCGGTGCCTGGGAAGTGCAGGATCGGCGATGTTTATGACAGCATGCAAGCCGCCGATGGCAGAGAGTTGACGAGGCGGACCTCTAGCTCTAAAATAGCTACAGCCCAACTTCAACCAGAATAACCGAACGTACAGTATGTAGAGGCCAGCACATCTAGTATCACTCTATCTGCTGGCTCGTCTACTTACAGGCCGGAGGAACCCGTAGAGATTGGAAGGTCTACCGAATAAAATGGACGCGAGAAATGAATATTGGAAATATGTGATTAGTTTCATCGTATCAGTTGGTGTCACGGATTTCCACTTTCAGGATACAGACATCACTAGTGCACATCCAGAAATTAACATAACCGGACAAAATTTGGTGGTTAGAACGAATATTATTATTAAGAATGGCTGTCTGACACCAACAAATAGTAAAACATACGTCGAGAAATTAGGCATGAATTACAGCAAAAGTATCAGAAAAAAACGGAAACAGTGTGGTCCGACGATATTTCTTGTGTGATGTCGGCGGGTACTGATACCAAAAGCCTTCAAATTAAATCAGACAACGATAACTCTACAAAAGATCACCAGTGAAACTCAGCGTCTCAGAAATTTCACTGCCTTCCCGAATTTTCTTGCATTTCAGAACCTTCAGATTCTGGAAAACTACCGATAAGAGCAGCCGGTCGCTAGAATTCTCCTCCAGACAGCGACTAAATTCGACCTAACTGAAAAGCTAGTGTCGAAAATCCTGCCGCCATCAGGACTCGAACCTAGGACCTCCCGGTCAGTGGCGCTGCAGTGACATCAGTTGGTGCACTGAGCTACCGCTCCCGATCAATCCCTCAATGGATTTGAACAAATACCAGCCATCCATCCCGAAGCTTCTTCTCCCGTCGCAGGGCCTGCCGTTGCAGAGCTGCCCTCGTAAGCTGCGTGAGAGCTCTTCCGGCACTTCTGGTTTTCGGGGCGGCGCGGGGCGGCGCGGGCCGATTACGTCGCGCTCACACGCGGCGGCCGCCGCCGACGCCGCCAGTGGACCGGCGCCGCCGCTGCCAAAATCGGCGGCTGCGCCCCCGGGGCCACGGCCCCCTGAGAACCCCGCGATGCGCACTTTCCCTGTTCTTTTGTGGGGACTGCTGCGTCCGGTCAAACCCGCTCCGCGCTGCCCTCGCGCGCAGGTGCAGGGTAGACGCAGGCGGCCTCTGCGGGCGCGGGCTTCCTCCATCGCTAATGTTACGTAACTGATTACAGCTTCCTCTTGTGGGTACGTGATTGTATTGAATGAATTGGGTTTATTGATTGAGTGTTGATTCCAGGCGCGTCAACTGCTAAGGTCATCAGTTCCGTAAGTTTAGTGCGTGTATATTTTTATTGTGGGAGATGGCGGTGATCTTTTCCCGCGGGATGGCGAGATCTCGTGCCGACCTATGTCGCCTTGCGAGGTTTTCCGCAACCAAGTATCTCCCACCAGCGGTTCGCCATTCCAGCAGGGACGCGTTCTGAGATCCCGACTGGTCATCCGTCACGTGTAGTAGGTGTGTGTTTGCGTAAGGGGTAAGGCTAGGACAAGGAATAGGAAGGAAAGATCGCGCGTAGTCAGTGACCCGTTTGTTTGAATACTGCTCCTACTGCTCCGGCATTCGCGTTTCGTTGATCGGAGAAACCACGGAAAACTGACGATCACAGCAGCCGGCCGCTAGAATTCCCCTCCAGAAGCCGCTGAATTCTATCGAGCGTTTTACCTTGTGTCGAAATATTATTTTAGTTACGTACAGAGTTTACGTACAGAGCTCAATTATTCTTGGGAATAGACACATCTGGGGGTGGGGGGAACTGGGAAGACAGTTGGTTCTGAGATTTACTTCGTTGGATGTCATGTATTACGTATTCGCTGTAGTTCTGTTACCAGAAATATTAATATTATGTGAATATCTCAAATGAATTTTATTTTGACATGATTATAAATTAATAATATAATAATATCAAAATAAAATCTATTTGAGACTGTGCAAAACAAATGTGATGAATTTACTTGTATATATATTCAATCGCCTCTAGCAAAGAGGCGCTCCAAAAACATGCACCAATGCAAATGCACTCATTATGCAAAAAAAAAATAACATTAAGGTTGAACTAATCAAAAAAATGCTAAGCAAGAAATAATATTAACATTTTAGATTTGTCTGATTTTTTTCATATTTTGCTTTAACTTAGCAATGTTGACATTACGCCTTAATTGGTTTACTTTTATCCATTAATATATCTTGGTTTACTTTTATCCATTAATATATCGAACAATACTATCAATGAAGAATGGTTTATTATTACAACGAGAAATTACTTCATGACCATATCCAAGAGAAGGAAACTAATGTCATTCATGAACATTATAAGTAGACAGGTACCCAAACAATGTCTTTCCAGAGTTTCTGTGCCACAATTTGAAATCGTAGAATTTAATTTCTCTCTTGGAACTTCCGCAGAGAACCGTCTCCATTGCGCGTATGACGCTTCCCAGGCTGCCGCCGGCCGAGCGCCATCGCGTGCTCGGACACGACGTCCGGCATCATGGCGCATGGCCCATTGCGCCCGCCGCGCCGCCCGCCCTCTGTCCACGGGCTCCCAAGGGAACGCGGCGCGCATGTGGGAGCGCCCGGCCGGCGCGGGGGCGGGCGAAATCCGCTGCTTCGGGCGGCGTCGCGGGCGGTGCGCGCCCTAACGACGCCCCGCCGGGCGGTTAACCGCCCGCCGGCTACAGCGGCGTGCCGTCGGAGGTGGTTCAGGGTAACAACAAAAATTGTCATTGGCTGTGCTTGTAAATAACTCGCCGTACACCACGGTGACTGTGAAAAAAAGATTTTTTACCGGTAACCGAACCGGCAGAGGTGGTTCAGGGTAACAACTAATGTCACTACAGTGCGTCTCATCGGGAAATCCTAGTATTCGAGTCCCTTCTTATGGCAAGATTATCGGCATTAGGTAGATGGCTTGGTTGAATTCAGTAGCTGTCTAAAGGAGAATTCTATCGGCCGGCTGGTATGATCAGAATTTTTCTGTGGTTCCTCCGATCAACACCAGGTGAATGCCGGAGTAGTACCCTAACAAACGGGCCACGGACCGTGCGCGATCTTTCCTTCGTCTTCCTTGCCCTATCCTCACACTTACACTTTCATGCACTACACTACAACATACACTGGGAGACTGGTCAGGAGCTTAGAGCTTGTCCCGGTTGGGGCGGTGCCCCACTGGTGGGAGATACCTGTTTGGGGAAAACTCCACTTGCCGACGCCGGATCTCACCATGCAGTGGAGGAAGATCACCGTTATATCACGAGGAAAGAACATACACTAGACTTACCTGAATAATGACCTTAGCATTTGACGCGCCAGAAATCACTAATCAATCCAGTAACCAAGATTTGTATGTACGAACGAGTTTTTTGTATGTGAAGGAGGAGAAAATAGAGAAATATATGAACAATATTCGTATTATTCTAGTTACACGTACGAAGCTGCTACTGCCCGAGTCGTCTGTGTACTACAAATATTTCGTGCAATATTTTGTCGTTTGGTCCGTGCTGTGAAACTAACTCTTGCAGAAGGCATCATTTCTCTGTGTAACCGAAATGCTAGGCCCGGAATCAATCCAGTGGAGAATTCCAGGTTCAGTGGCATTTTCCCGGCCCGAAACTCATTTGAGTATAAGGTCTAAGCCGCTACCTAGGGTAGCGACCGGAACCGAAACTCAAATCGGCCCACATCCCTACATTTGAGATAATTTTAGAAACTCCAAATTCAAGAATCGTGGTGTTGTAAGAGATAAAGTTAGAACTGCAGTTAAAAGAATCTTAATGATACTTCAAACATCTATGACACAATGGTGACCGACTCACTCTCTAAGCAATTGCTGATGATTGATGCAATTTTTACTGTTGTATTGACGTGTGATATGAAGTGATGCTTTGATGGAGGAGATGCTGCCAAGGTTTGTGAGCCAATACCATCGTAACACAACTAATGGCAGCGAGAACAAAGGCATATACGAGTGGCAACGGAAACACAAGGCCTCCTCCCTCTTGCCGCTCCACCGGCTGAGGTGGCTCAAGACATCAACTGATGTCATTCCAGTGCCTTTGACCTAGGGGGCGCGTCCCGACGGTGGGAGGACTACACACACTAGGTCGAATTCAGTCTCTGTCTACAGGAGAATTCTAGCGGCCTGCTGCTCTGATCGGTAGTTTTCCGTGGATTCTCCGATAAACACCAGGCGAATGCTGGAACAGTACCCTAACGAACGGGATACGGACCGCGTGCGATCTTTCCTATCTCTTCCTTGTCCTACCGTCACCCCTTAAACACGCGTACACTAATATGTACTACACTAACACACATGCCGGAAGATCGGTCGGGAGCCTAAAGCTTATCCGGGTTGAGGCGGTACCCCGCCCCCAAACGGTTTTGGGAGATACCTTGTTAAGAAATCTCTCCGTAGCCAACTCCGAATTTCGCCAGGGAAGAACACATCTACCTCCCGAGAGAAAAACATGCAGTGCACTTACGGGACTAATGATCCATGCTGTTGACGCGCCTGGAATCACTAACAATCAATCAATCAATCAATCCTGCCGGTGCGCGCCGATTGTGATTGTGCGAATGGCAGCGATGACGGTGGAGACGCGCGGTCAACGGTGGCGGGCGTTCCCACGCGGCGCCCGGGGCTGGCGGGGGCGGCGGGGCGGCGTGGCGGCGGGGGCGGCGGGGCGGCGGGGGGCCCCCGGCCGGCCGCCCGGCCTCCGCCCGGCCGCCGAGCCGCGTCCACCCGCCAGCCAGTCGCCTTTAACAGCACACGGTGAACGAGTTTATTCGCATCGCGATTGACCGGAATTCCTAGCTACAGTATCTCAAACCATCTAGAGAGTGGTAGGCGAGGTATTACACGGAGAAATGCTTTGGTTTGGAAACCCGCTCAATATATGAGTTCATTTTCTTGTATCCGGATAATATAATGTCCTTATTTGCCGCCTCTCTTGGCAATCTCGCTAAACTGAACCCAGGTTGACCAATGTATCTTGAATAAGTAATGAATATGTGCCCCTAATGCTGCCTTAAATGCATAAAGACACGCTAGTTTTTGTGTATAAATGATGAACTGATGGAAATATCTTTTTCGCTTTACAATACGCGTTTTTTCTTAAATATGTAATACTACCCGAATGCTCGAAATGAACCAATTTTGCTTTAAGGAATGATGTTTCAGTGCAATTAGTATTAGTCAGTAAATTAGAAACCGAGATGAGCCATTTCATATCAGAAGATTAGATATAAAAATATTTTAGATAATAAATCAATGAAGAGAAAACTAAAACTAACAAAGGAAGGCAATGTGTGTGTATTCCTGCTTTCAGATGTAAATAAATACGTAATACGAATTTTCAGAGGTATTCGCAATCACTTATTGAAAATGAAAGGACATTTAAATAACGTTTGTTTACATTTAGTGTCAACAGATGAATTAAAAGGAGTGAGCTTATGAGAAAACCATGTATTTTTGAAAACATACTGCCAAATACGGTTGTATGAGAGTTGTGATTGTATTGAGAAGCACAATTCGAGCGGAAAGGTGCTACCCGCAATAAAAGGCTGGCGGGCGAAAATGGGATGACCCTCGTGGAGGGCAGATTAATTTATTTTTATTTATTTATTTTACGTCAAAAAACAGTTAAAACTGCGTATGACGTGCTATGGGGAAAAGTGAATTGTGTGTACATTTTCAAAATTCTGTGATCCCTACACTAAGTCATATACTACTTAAATTTTGAAAAAAAAAAATGTAAAGAGGGTAAGATGTAAAGAGGCAATGGTGGACATCTTGAACTTCACTCGCAGAAGTTAGAGAGTAGCGAATTAATAAGAATTCGAACAGGCCGTTAGGAAAGTATATAAGAAAGAAAGGCGTAAGTCGTGTTAGTACAAGTGTGAAGGAGATGAAATAGAACGGGCACGCAATGTGACATCGGCCTAATATGCAGAGCAGTACAGCATAAGGAAAATTTAAAGGACTTTTAAAAATATTTTTAAGACAATCAAATTTTGTCCCTAGCGTAGTAAATAATCAGTTTTTTAGAAATAATAAATCGAATGATTCAGCAAGGCCTTGCGTGATACTGTAATCAGTGTATAAATGGATGATTGATAATTTGGAATCGAAGGTGTGAACGAGAATTTCGTTTTAATTCTGGGATAAATTGGTATTTTTTTTCGTTTATTTTACGATATAAGATATATGTATTTCATGTTTATGGGCTAAATTTATGTTTACAGCAAGGTCAATAGCAAAAGAACATTATATTTAATTAATCTAAATAAGTAGCTGTGAATTGTTACGTAATGTTCAAATAATAAATGGTTACAATACATATTGCCTTATCGGAAAATAATGTGACTATGATTGTGAATGTGTTTTTCCTAGAAGATAAGTAATTTGGGAGCTACCCGAGAAGAGAAAAACATAAGTGGGGCAAGAAAAACATAGACATCCAAAAAAATTATTAAATATAAGCGTAAATAAGCTGATTTGATAAGATTTTTTTATTTTGGGAAACATTTAATAAATATCTCAATGTAGAGATTCTTTTTTTCACCGGAGCAGGAAGAGTGAAGTCAGGAAAAAAATACGTTAGACGTAAACACCATGAAAGTGTATGAATATAAAAATTGCGTATCATTTGGTCTCTCTGAGATTCCTCGTGCGGAGACATTTTGAAAGTGTGGCTTGCGCTGTGCATTGACGCTGTGAATTCAATGAACGTGTATCTGTAGACACTTTTAATTTAGATCAATCAAATTCCACTTTCAAGCACTTCTTTGGTGGTTGCCTTGAACTGTGTCATCTCCTCTCGTGATCATGAACCATTTTTATTGCACTCACACTGCATCAAGTAGAGCTTAAAATAGACGTTTAATGGATTGAGGGTCGCATCTCTAGCTCTCTTGCAATTGTGCAGACATCTTCTGCAAGTAAATAAGAGAAATAAACGCCTCTTGAAAAGTAGGCCTCGCGTAGGTGTCTTCACGTTTGCTTATAGAGGCTCTTCCAGTCTTGCGGTATGAGGTCGCTGGTTTCGGGGTCAGAAGTGTTGCGTGAATGTAGGAAGGTTGGACAGATGTCTGTGTCCGACTTAAGAGTTCCTGTGGAGAAGCTCTGTAAACGGTTTGAAAGTCCCATGAGGGATTGATGCTTCGATTGATACCAGTAAAACCTGTGAACATAATGGATAAGAGCAAAAATCTGTATCTCATTTGTCATTGCACAATTTTTAATTCGTAGGGGCAAATATTTTTTCTCTTCTTTCTATCGAATTTTGACGAAAATACTTGTTGCTAGGTTTTCTTAATTTTACTGAATACAGTGTAAGAGTTTTGGTGTGTATTCTGAAGGTAAAGAAATCGTGAACCGATTGCACTTCTCTTCCATACACCGCAGTTAACTAATTAAATATATAAACGTAACAGTCAATATTTTTAAGAATCTCTCCAAATCCATGATTGGAAACTAATCACATCAGTATATTTATCAATTTAGCTCATTTTTGAGCTAGAACCACTTAGCTGTCTATGAATTAATATCTGAAAGCTGTTAACCACCTTACATTTCTCTAACTTGATGTCATTTCATATATAACTTTGTTTTCATGATGCAATATGTCTCAAGAAAAAGCAACGTGGTCATGCAATAATTACATTGTGAAACAAGTAGCTTATTTATTGTTTTGGTGTAGACGCGTAACTTTGCTCGCAACGATTTCGCGGTTGCTTCTTTTGTTATGTTCAAGAAGTTAGCGCTCTATTTTCTTTCGAAATAAACCAGGCGGTTTCGTGGAAGAAGATCCATTCAAAACACACCACAGGGACGTGCTCCAAAGTGCGGGAGGACAACCGCAGGCGGCGGTGCGGCCGAGCTCCTCTGGCTTCCTTCCATTCGCGAGGCCGAAATTCCCATCTCTCGTCGAAGGCGCGGCGCCTCGCGTATTTACAACGAGATCACAAAAAGGGGCTTCTTTGCTGCGTGTGTCCGAATCGTACATATTGCAGCCGGAATCTCAGCGGAACAGTTTCGCCGTTGCGAATTCAGGTCGTTTGTTTCTCGTTCTGTCACCCATCGGTCCTCAATTGTGGCGTCAAGGTTACGTTCTAGGTTTGCTGGTTCTTAACATCACTCTCTTGTAAGTTGTGATCAAGGACGGAACCTTTCTGGAGAGGAAGTCTTGAGGGCATGTTACTCTCATAAAATAAGTACAATGTATGGTAAATATCATTAGAATAAAATGGTAACACGTTTGTAATATAAATCGTGCTTAAAACCTTTTTTAAATTTAGAAAGTAAATTCAAAAGTTGGTTTATACTATTACTAAAACAAACAATTTCCTTTTGTATAAAGAGATTAGTTGAAATTCATACATTTTTCCATTACAAAAGTTATTTAAAAAACTTTGAATATGATTTTATTGCATAGTGTGCTGTCAGTAAGAATGTTTTTTAAAAGATGCAATTTTGTTAATGTTTCTAGGTGATTGATAGAACAGCGCTGAAATCGACTTTCATTTTAATTTTTAATTTTGAGATTGGACAAGTACGTTAAGTATTCGTGATACCACTAATTTCTCAGACATCGAGACATAAATATAATGTTTCTACACTGTTGTTCCCGAAGTATTTTTCGATTGAAGTTGACATTTAACTGTACAAAGTGAAAGAATATATCTAGAAAGAAAAGAAAATATGTAACAGATCGGAAATATTGCTCATTAATTGAGTGTTTAATTCCCAAGTTTAATGTTTTTGCTCTCATTTCTAGATGATCTACGTTTGAAGACTTAAATGTTTAAAATAAAAGTAATTCAATTTCTTTGAATTACTGTGAGTTTTTTAAAGAACTGACTGAGCTCTCAATAGTTCATGTTAAGCGGGAAAATGAATCTTGAGATGTTCTCTGTTCAGGTTTGCTTGAAGAAAGTTATGTTTAGAATAGTTTTTCCTTCTCCCTTATGGAAATATTACGAAAAAATATTTTTGACATAGTATAGAAAGCGATAAGCGTGTATTCTTGTGATGCATTTGTTCTTGTACCAATTAGCTTATTAGTTTTCGTTGTAGCTAAGTAAAAAGGCGTTTGCCCAACAAATCATACTGTTTTTTTCATTCCCTCAAATCACAAAAAATAAATATTTTATTTCAATCATATGCTTATATTACTAACCTATCTTTCAGAGAGAGAGAGAGAGAGAGAGAGAGAGAGAGAAAGAGAGAGAGAGAGAGAGGAAGGGAGGAGAGCTTTTTGATTTCGCTTCCCACATCTATTGTCTTGAACGATGAAAAAAGGAAAAATGTAGCGATAACACTAAACTCTTTCGCTCCTCACGATTTTGTGCGGATTGACCCAAGGAGCATAGAAAGATTTGTGTTTCATGTGTCAGCTTTCGCAGAGAAACGATTATATTCAAAACCTAATGTGCGTTGCGTTACGTTATTGCAAATTATTACTGAATTTTTATGCATTCTCTTAAAGAATTAATTATGGAAGTTTAAAAATGGTGAACCTCAACACCTTAATTTCTTGGAATCGTTAATAAGGCACGCACTTTTCAGAACCTGCTACGGGCCTTAGTTTGTCAGCTGTCAGGATATAATTCACGAAGGGGTTGTTCATTTGGACTGATATGCTTTCTTACTTCGCAACATCAAGGCATTTTTGAAAGTTCAATTAACTCAAGAAATTGCTTTTCTACCCGTTTACTGATGTCCATTGATTCTTTTCAAACTCAAACTTCAGACATTTTAAAGAACGAAAAGGAAGAAGCTGATTATCAGAATTAATCATTTCATATTGAAACTTACGAAAGATAACTAAGTAAATATCTTTTGTGCAACCCCCGACGACTCTGAATAGTTATTTGCGCTGAGATTAAGAGATATCTTCAGAATCTCTTGGGATGTAGGCAAAGACAGATTTATTTGGAAATTGTAATTTACAAAGAAAATGACATGCTGGTATCTGGCAAGATTTTCAAATCAACTATTTCTTCTCAGAGTATTTTTATATTTTAAACATAAAATAATAATAATAAAACGTCTGAGAAACACTACACACAGAAACACATAATCATAATCTCATGCATAATTAAAACAATGTTCTTGAAAAGAAAGTTTTATATAATGTAATATAATATAATTAAATAGTTCAACAATTCTATTTGATTAACATTATCCCTTCCCATAAACCAATTTACCTAATTAATTCCCGAAAAAAAATTATATTCCCGAAAATTTGCAAGCCTTTATAAT
This sequence comes from Teleogryllus oceanicus, assembly GCA_964035755.1. Lineage (NCBI taxonomy): Eukaryota > Metazoa > Arthropoda > Insecta > Orthoptera > Gryllidae > Teleogryllus > Teleogryllus oceanicus. The sequence goes on from CAXIVR010000006.1 coordinate 119,430,815, forward strand.
GTACGGGTTGTAGACACGACTTTAAGAGATCGTTTATTTAAGACGGCTCGAATGGTATGGAAGGACCAAGTATGAAGAAATATAGGAATCACAAACTAATGAAAATTCTGTGGGATGATTCAAGGTAAGGCGACATGAAATAAATTTTCTTCAGATGATAATTAAGTCGTATATTTTCCGTGCTCCCACACCAAATTGTAAACAATGGGTCAACTGGCTCGCCCATCCATTTGAAGATCCCGAGAATTTCCTTGAAAAATACTACAAATACATTTAAATAATTTAAAATGTATCTAAAGGAAAGACGTAAGGTTGACAATAATATTGTTTTTCATGTAATTTATTACTTTTAATTACTTTATTACTATCGTCAGTTATTTAATACTAGTAGTAACGTTTAGAATACAAATGTTATAATAATAATAATAATAATAATAATAATAATAATAATAATAATGATAAATAGCCTTAATTGTAATTTTGACACAGTACCGTACAATATTCTAGCGTAACATTCATTCGTTATCAAACTCGGACTAATGACTTCATTTTATATTCTTCAATGCTGTATAAGATGTCTTATGATAGTTTCTTCGTAAATACATATTATGTAGTTTCAACTCAAACTTTATTTTTTACAAGCTGTTTCTTATTCTCAATAGTTTTAAATTAATGAATGATATTAAGTTCGATAAAACTATAATCGATAGTAAGTTACTATGTGGTCCAGGATCCTTTCAAAAGAAAGGGTGGCTACTTTCTGTAAAACATGTAAAACCAGGAGAAATCAGGGAATTTCATTTCTCTGGAAACGTCAGGGAAAAATCACGGAATTTAATGAAGCATCTTTAAGTAATCAAGAAAATTTTTAGAGGGTTATATAAGTAGATATTATTTCTTAAAAAAAACTAGCTCACAAAAAAATAGTGACTCAATTTTTATTTGTTGAGATTTAAAAAAAAATTGCTTTATAATGGTGAAATCAGATAGATGAAAAATTAGCATAAGGCTTGCTTTAAAATTAAAAAAGAACGCGTGAAATACTCTAGAAATCATATCAGTGAAAATTGTTTAAAAAAAATCACTGGCAAACCGGGAAACGTCAGGGAAGTTCGTTCCAGGACACGAGTGTCCTCCCTGAAAGGCTGCTCTGCACGCTCAGTGACGCAATGAAAGGGGCGATCGGCCACCCCGCGCGCCGAGTGGCGGGACGCGTGGGGGCGGCCGAGGGGAGCGCGGCGATAATGGCGTCTTCCCCGTGATTAAACGCGTCGAATTCTTTGGCGCGAGAGGGTAAAGGCAACGTGTAATAGAAATGAAATAACTCGCTTCGGGAATGTCACCGGGAATTAACGGAGGAGATTAATTGAATCGGGCGGGCGGCGGACCCTCCGCGAATTCTTTCGAGATTTATGGCACTTGGAGATGAATTCCGCGGCGCGGCGGCGCGTGTGGCCTAGGCGGGACGTCGACGCGGCGCGGTTTGCCAGAAGAGCCTCCGAGCCCGACTCCTGACACCGCGGACACGTTTTAGTCGTTGTTTACTAAGATTTGGATTCAGGAAGAATATTTTTAAAAAATTATTGAATGTTTGAAAATTCCGCACGACGGTAACATAGTACTCTTTCATGTATTTTTGACGGCTTACATTATAACTCATACTAAACTTAACACTAAACTACATTACTAGTGGTGTAGGAAACTACAAGAGCCCCTACTGGAAGAAGGGTTCTCACTAACAGATCATTTATTGTAAAAGCCAATATTCCGACCGCTAACCCGCATACCATTGCTGCAGGTGTGCCACAAGGATCGATATTATATCCCATCCTTTTCAACATTTTTAGCTACGATATTCCAACGGAGAGTGTCTGTGAGATAACGTTATTTGCAGATGATATCACCTTTTCCGCAACGCAAAACTGCATTGCCGTCGTCAAGGATTATATTGACAGCACACTAAAAGAGTATGTTATCTGGACCCAGAAATGGAGAATCGAAATAAATGTTACGCCGCCGTCGCTAAAAATCCTACCGAATAAAATCTTCAGAATACATAAATACCGTGGACATTGTCATCGATAAAATTCTTTCGAGAGTTGCTTGAAAATAACCTCCTCAAAGAACCAAGTTTGTCGAACGAGAAGAAGACAATTTTTAAAAACATGAAGAAGGGCAACACAGTGCTCTCTTGCATTAAGACATGGAAAACCGTTATTAATTCTCTCGTCAGGCTGATAAAAAGTCAAGTAACAAACTCAGTTGAAGTTTATAAACGGAGGCTATTTTCCACATTTACAAACAATCGAATCTGTGATATCAGTCGAGTGCCATTCAATGCCTTCCGTAATACTATATTCTCACAAGAACTAGTGGTGCTACAAGTACTTTCTCGCATTAGTATATGTAATCCTACCATACCACAATTTCTGTCCATAACACATCTCACCCATCTCAATTCATTACAAATAGTGGAGCATTAGGCGCGAATATGAATTCTTTGGAACTTAATGCATCAACCTAATCCAAATCTGGTTTCATACAACTATAAACATAATTTAAGAATTTCAAACTGCTGAGTCGTGGCGTTGCCATAGTCATATTTGGATTTCTCTTCTTGTGAAAGACTTAAGCAAGTAAAATGCGGGAAAATCGAATTTGCAATTTCGATGATTGCAATTTTGGCGAAATTACTCATATTTTTAAGAAGTTTTGAGAACCTTCATAAGTTCATAATCCTTAAGAATTTTTAATTTTTTTTCATTTCGATATTTCAGAATTAATTTGGATAATGTGACTGAGCATCATTGTTATTAAAATAACTTATCATTTATTAACTCAACTCATTTTCGATTTTTCTCAGTTTGCAGAAAAAGTCTCCATTTTCACAATTTGTTGGCATAAAACACTACAACAACACTTTTAAGGAGGCAGTATGCTACAATAATATTTTTTCAATCAATCGGGGATATCTCTTGTGGACGGGCAAAAAGGAAGTGTTTTTTCTTTTTAAGATTATCTTATTATCTAAGATTTTAAGATATATTACGTAATAGTGTCTAAAAATTGCAAAAAAAGTCTAAAATGCTAAAAATAAAGATATAATAATTTAGATTTTTGGTGTTTTTCAGAAGATGTTTCTGTTTTAATGAATTACTATGTTTTGGAGAAAATGTATTTAAATATAAATGTGTAATTCAGTTATGTTTAAATATATGAATATTACATGAATTTAGAAGTTGGATAAACAATATTTTATATATACATTATTCAAAACCTTCTGTGAATTATGTTTTTGAAATACCATCTTACTGTTTTTTGGCATGAGAATTAATGTATGTGAAAAAACAAGCCATTATGAAAAACGAAATCATAAGTAACACACATGAAATATATCGTGTAAAAAAATTCACATGTCAGTTAGTTATTAGTTAGACTAATCCCGCAATCCATTAGTCATTATCCCACTTTACAAAACTGACAATGAATGATCGCCAGAGGAGCAATTGTTACAATGGAGTGGTATGACATGCGCGGCCACACGGTTGCCGCTGTCCAAAAAACACGGGCACCCGCAGGGGCCAATGCGCAGCCCCCGTCGGGCGTCTTTTTGCGAGGGGCAGCGACCGCAGGACGGAGGGCGCAAACGTGGAGAGATGCGGCCGAGGCGGAGGCGGGCGTTCTGCGAAGTCACGGCCCCCCCGCGGTGCTCTACCGGCCGCGCAGAGCGCGCAGCCGTCGCCTTGCCTCGTCGTCCACGGCCCCCTGCTTCACGCTCCGCGCGGCCGGCGGCCGCGCCACAATCACTACAATATACTACATAGAAGAGCTAGAATACACTACACAGAAGAGCTAGAATATACTACTTAAAATGGCTGACCCTATGGTTTCAGCGCTCTTGGTGGACGCTCGCAGAACTAGAAGCCGCCATGTTTTTGCAGTCAAACATGAGAGGTGCCTGATGGCTTGTAGACCTGTTGTGCTGAATTGACATGTTGTTTGTATCAGATCTTATTTCTAAATTGTTGTCTTTTCGTTTACACAATGCCTTCAGAGTGTTCGGCATATAACTATAAAAATAGAAGTCATCAAACCACATATATTTAATTTTTCAAGTTTTCCGCCTTATTTGTGATCTGTTTGTTTGCTTCTTATTGCAATAAAATTTACTTTCAGGGGTTATGCATACTAGAATCACATTTCAACAGCTTCCATTCTTGTGACAATTACCGATGCAGGAAGCAACGTGATTTTTAAAGTTTCTCAATTCATTCTCCTTACATACTGTAATTTCGTTTTTAAATTAAAGGTTTTTGGTAATGAAACACGGAGTAAGAAGATTTATTCTTAATAAAAGGTCCAATATTTCTTTTTATAGACAGTCCAAACTACATTTATTAAAACATTAATGATTATTTCATTCAAAATAGTAACTTGTACAAGAATAGCGTGGCAACGTTTCAGAGATCGAGTTGTACCTCCATCATCAGGCCTTTAACAATATGTCAGTTTACAAGGAAGTGGATGAGAGAACATTATAAAATTGACCCTAATTGTTAGTATCTTGTTGAAACATATTCCATGTGATGAATTTAGAATCAAAGAAACATTACAAAATGTCAATAGTTCTTCGAAAAAAAAAAATATTAGAATACATTTACCAGAGGGGCTGCTTTGGCTGCAAAAGAAATGGCTTCAATTTGTTGTAAAGATGGCGGCGCTTCAGCCACTCAATGTAGCATATTCTAACTCGTTGCTCTACACCAAGTCATGGGTGACGAGCAAAATACACTAGTATATTCACATTTAATTATACTTTGAAATTTGTTTTTTTATTATACTCTACTCTGAATAAGTATTAATTAATTAAAGTATTGTAAAGAATACAAAATACATTTGTAAAATCCTCCTTGATTTTTTTATTCAAAACATTGAATGGAAAGAAATTCATCGAATCGATTGCTTTAAATAACTTATCTTCTGTAATCTCAGATTTTTTATCCGCAAGTAATAAACAAAATCAGGGACAAGACCAAGGCGGACTTTGAACATTTTCAAAGTATTTTAAAGAATACAAAATACATGTGTTTAAAACCCTTTGGTTTTGTGAGATTACAAGCAGAATCCTTCTCCCGTTCCTTTTTCTCAAAGCAGAATTTAAGGATGTTGCAGAAGATTACTCTCAATTTACAGGAGTCAAAAATGACCATAACATTCAAGACACACGGGTAGGACAGTGTATGAAACTGAAATGAGTAAAACAGAAAAGAAAAGAACTTCTCAAAAGAACAAGGGAAGATAACATAAAATTCTCTTATCCCGATCCTCTTTCTCTACATAAGGCACGTGCTCACCTTTCGCCTTCAAACCTTCGTTTTGCTTTGCGCCGGAGTCTTTTTCCTGTCGTCGGCGGCGGGAAGAGATGCGTACGAAAATTGTTTCCGAGCCACGACGAATTCACCGAGATGGACTCGGAATGAACAGCAACAGAAGCGCCCGTGACTGGGTTCGAGGAAAGCCATTCAATGTTTCCATTGTGGGAGCGGCGCGGCGCGGCGTTTCCATCGCCAACGTCGAGAAGCAGCGATGCTCACTTTTTAGAAGAGGTTCGCTTCGTTCGCTTGGGGTCCTCAATTCGAATCCAGTATCACGGTAGACGGGAAAGTTTTGTCATCGGAAAAGTTCCCAAGCCTATGTTGGATGTGGCACGACCAAAGTGCTCATTGTCATCTCTATCAGGAGGCTTAGTGGCAATGCAGAAATTTATGTGATGCTTACAACATAATTTGTTCATAATCTTAATTATTTGTAACAAAAACATTGAGAATTGAGAACAATAGTATTAAATTATTTTATTAGGTATCAGTATTCTAAGGCTTTATGAAGATCATATCGTTCTCCAAATTTGCCTTAGGCAAATGTCGGTAGACATTATATTGCAGATTTTGAATAATATTAAGAAAAGTAGAATGACGTTTCATGTAATACTTCTTGGGACACGCTCGATATTTAAATCGTTTTATTGGTATATTGATGTTGTTTATTTAAATTTACATATAATGTTAAGGTGAAAGCTTTTTGATATTTTCTATTGAGATGAAAGGTGATTGAAATAACAGTGAATCTTAAAACAATTGGAAAGGTTAGACGTGGTTTGCGACTCAGAACATTTGCACAATCTATGTAAAAAAATCAACCCTCATTACTGAAATACCTTTTCGTGTTTTCATTTTTCCGCCTCTACTTGACCATATTCAGAATTTAGTCTCATCATATCTTTTACTCTACAAGACCTCATCATATAAACATCATCCTTGAAATAATATCCCACGAGATGGATAAATTTATCCCCTCATAACTTTTCGCAAACTCCCCGTCTATTTTGGAACCACAGTAAACTCTGACAGCACTGCTCCGCCTCCAAAGCCCATAGTTTCACCCGTCACTATGTTTTCCGACTCCGTGTTTTTTTCTCCTCCTGCACTTCTCGCCAACTCCCTGAGATCGCAATTTCCTTTCCTCTCTGCAAACAGAGTCTCCGTAGTTAGAGGACTGGGATGCCCCATACCTCTCCCAGGATCTGGAAATGAAATTGAAAGTCCAAACCGTCTCCATGATTCCGTTCCTGGCGTTTCACACCTTAGCCCAGGTGGGTTCCGCTAGATAAGACACCATCCCTGGTAATAAGAACGCCCATTTCTTGGGAAGGAATCTCTCCCCCCACCTCTCGCGCTCATGCGCTTCCATCGACATCAGTTTTTGTGACTTCAAAAGATTCGATACCATTCTCTTCCCAGTCAGCCTTTCGTCATTGCCTCCTCTTTCTTATTTCTCTTTCACACCCTCCTCCTCGCAGTACATCGCTCACACTCCACCCGTATAATTCGCGTCTACCGCCTTTTCCAATCCGTATCATTTCCACTCCATGCCGACTCCTCCAACGCCGGCGCCAGGCGGCCAAACAAACGAGCGTTCGCGGGCGGATGGGAGGCGCGGCGGGGCCAGAGCGCGATGCGCGGGACGCGAGCGTTTTGTCCGCGGTTCCCGCTCGTAAAGCGGCGACGACGGACGCGCGCCGCGGTGCTGGCGGTCGGCCAGCACCTCCGCCCGCTCCCTTCTCACGCCCCCTGCTGCCACCGCCCCAGCCCCCCACGCGCTCCACACATCCACGTCTGCAGCCCACCACCCTCCTCACAGTCCTGCCCCACCCCTCCCACACCCCCACCCGCGGTCCACCACCTCGTCCCATACCCTCCTGCGGCCCACCACCCTCCTCGCAACCCCGCCCCTCCCACACCACACGCTGTAGACACACGGGCTACAGTGCTTACGGTCGTTGGGAGCAGAGGACGCTCTTAGCTGCTTACATTACTCGTTTACTCTCACTCGGGAAAAGTGTACTTTCGGTCGTAGTGGAAAATATGAATTTAATTAAACTTTTAACTTGTCTTGATTTCTAGCTAGCTGTTATCTGAACAGTTGGGAGAGCGTTCCATTGGGAGAGCGTTTTATTGAATTTAAGAACAAGTTTGGTTCTCTTTCTTGGGAACAACCCGGTTTTAAGAGCTTTCCAGAGACTGAGGTGGTGTGACTTTCCCCAAATCATTTATGTTGTATTAGTGAATTGCATGAAAACATATAAGCCCATTAACAAATACACACTTCTTCTGCATCATACGTTTTATTGACAAATATATTGTTTCAAGATTGTAATAGTTACGTAACTAATACAGATAGTGAGTCCTTGGGGTTCTCTTGAAATGTTTATGGTCGAGGCGTCGTCAAGAGCCGAGTCTGGAACTTTGTGCGACAGAGACAATTTTTAGATGTTGCGTGTATCTTCTGTGTACGAATTCATGGAAACTTACAAGTATGTATTTTGGGGATCATTTTCAATATTCGAGGCGGCAGCTATGTTTCATTCATAATGCTCCAGTGTTTTGTTTACTTATTCTTTTGATATGACTATGACTTCTTTGCGATACGCGTACGGCAAAATACCGCTTTCCAGTCAATACACAGTGAAGGTTACTAGTTTCTATGCATGAGTGGTGAAAAATATTTATAATATCAGAATTGTATTAGTATAATGAAATGTAAACGAGAGACATGTAAACAGACCAATTTATTATTTCATTGACATAACGTGAAAGTAACATTTTCAATGCAAAGATTTCCCGAAGCTCTTTCTCATCGATCTTAAATTAATAACAAAAATTTCAAATCAAATTATACCGCATAATAATTTCTTCTCGAACAACTACCCAGGAACATTAATTGAGAACACTCTCTGATTTAACAAGGTGCAAACCGGAGAAATGCTGCGCTTGAAAGTACGAAAGCGCGGACAAGGAGGAAATTGAGTGATTATAAATTAAGCGGTAAAAGTTCTCGACCTCGAAACAACGAGCCGTTAGCGTCAGCAGCAGAAGAAGAAGAAGCGCTTGGCAGTCCCGTTGCGGGGATCGGCGCGTCGTCGGCGGAGGCAGCGAGGGCGTGCGGGGGAGGCGCAGGGCCAGCCACGCACGTGGGACGAGGCGTTCCATCTCACGACTCACTCCCACCCCCACCCCCACCCCACCTGGCGTCTTAAAAGCAGCAGGCTTAAACGTGCTCATAGTTGTTAATGGCACGATACCGTTATTGAGCCCGAAACAGGCAGAAACAAATTGAATGTGAGATGTGAATTAAGTTTCGCTTACCTAAAACACCATGCCATTTGATCGGGCTGGTAGAGACAAGTGGTTGAACTTTCGAAAGCAAATTCGACCGGTCTTTTGAAAAAGAGTGATACTCAAGTAGAGGAGAACGAGATTTTCTTGAAAGGGCCATCATTACAGTATGAGATACAAGTTCGCTGTCAATTGCGTTGTTTCTTATTTTTCCCGGATAATCGGAATTGGCCCACCATTTTCCGTTTTCCCAAGCGCGATTAAATGTAACTTCACAGTATTTTAGAAATCACACTGACAACGTTAGTCACTACAAATATTTATTAAAAGTAATGATTTGTAATTTTGTCCATCTGGTTCACGTTTCACGGTTGATACTTCAAGAATGCTCAGTTTTCAAAATGCGCATCAATAAAATCCACGCTTGTTATATTTTTTGGTTTGTTGGTTGGTTATTGAGTCCAGGCGCGTCAATAGCTTAGGTCATTAGTCCCGTTAGTGTAATACATGCTTTTTCTCGAGAGAAATAGCGGTAATCTTCCCTCGCTGGATGGTGAGATCCGGCGCAGACTTACTGTCGGCTAGCAGGGTTTCCCGCTAACCAGAACTCTCTTACCAGTGGGCCACCGCCCCAACCGGGACAAGCTCTAAGCTCTGGACCGGTCTTCCGGAGTATGTGGTAGTGTAGTGCATGTTAGTGTGAGTGTGTGTGTGTAAGGGGAGAGGATAGGACAAGGAAGCGGAAGGAAGGATCATGCGCGGTCCGTGGTCCGTTTGTTAGATTACTGCTCCGGTTGATTGATTGATTGACTTTTTCGTGTTTCCGGGCGCGTCAACTGCTTTGGTAGTTATCCCCGTAAGTGTATTGCATGTTTTCCTCTGGAGAGATGACGGTGATCTTTCCCGCTGGATGGCGAGATCCGGCGCCGACCTACCGTCGGCTAGTGGGAACCAGGACTCTCCCACCAGCGGGGCCCCCCCAGCCGGGACAAGCTCTAAGCTCCGACCGGTCTCCAGGAATATGTGGTAGTGTAGTGCGTTTCAGTGTGTGTGTGTAAGGGGAGAGGATAGGACAAGGAAGAGGAAGGAGACATCGCGCGCGGTCCGTGGCCCGTTTTGTAGGGTACTGCTCCGGCATTCGCCTGGCGTTGATCTGAGAAACCACGGAAAACTACCGATCAGAGTAGCCGGCCGCTAGGATTCTCCTCCAGTCAGCGACTGAATTGGACGTAGCTGAAAAGCGAGTGTCGAAAATCCTGCCGCCGGCGGGACTCGAACCTAGGATCAGCCGGTCAGGCTTGTAACATGAATATATGTTAATTTTATGTACTATTTCGCCTATATTACAAAATGTTTTCGACATGAAAACTGATGATTTCATGCTGCACACATACTGACACATTTCTAATATTTTGTGAAGAGATTCATGATAAAATTTAATTTTGTGGAGCATACATTGTGTAATTAATTTTTCCTAATTGATTAGTGATTCCGGACTAGTAAACTGTTGACGTCATTATTTACGTAAGTGCAACGCATGTTTCTTCCTCGGGAGGTGGTGGTGATCTTTCCCGTTGGATGGTGAGATCCAACGCCGACCTACCTCTCGGCTAGGGTCCCGGCATGGTCTCACCGGTCGCCCGGCATGTATGGTAGTGCAGTGCATATAAGTGTGTGTGTGTGTGTGTGTGTAAGGGCTGAAGAGCAGGAAGGAAAGATCGCGCGCGGTCCGTGGCCCGTTGATTAGGGTATTGCTCGGGCATTCGCCTGATACTCATATTGACCGGAGAAATCACATAAAACTACCGATCAATGCAGCCGGCCGCTATAATTCTTCTCCAGACAGTGACTGAATTCGACCCAGCTATCTTGCTGTTCCAGAATGTCCTCAACTATTTGCTATTAATAGGACTTAATGTTTCCACAAAACCAATACGCGGTCGCGGTTTCCGTATCTGTGTTTCGTATGAAACTCCTTATGAAACTCCTACTCGAGCTACTTATTGGGCTACTTATTGAAAAATCCTTCCATCTACGGCGCTCCTTTCAACTAATACATTAATAAAATTTCCAATTAAAATTTAATACTACAATTTTAACAATACCAAGCTCTCAAACCTCAAATTAATCATAAATTCTCGCTTCACTATCATTTACCTAATACCCAGCCTATTCTGAAAATCCGTTCGCACGTCACCAACCGCTTTCTTGAGTTCGCTTTAGTGTTTTTCTCTAGTGAATGATTCCTTGCGTTCTATTAAAAGATCACGTCTATCAATGCACTCTCCAAACCTTTTTCATATAATGTGTTCGGAGCCATGTCCATCTGCACAGCGCTATGACATCAAGCATGGAATATCACACTTTGTTGATCGGTTGTCCTAACAACGCGTATTCTTTGACTTTCGAGTTTGCAAAGAATGCTATTATTACAAGTGCTGCATGCCTATTCCATCATTAAAACTAAACCAGAGTTCTTGGCTTATCACAATATTTACTTATTTACTAAATAACGTGCTGTTAACTTGACTCTGTGTGTTTTTTTCCAATTTTTTCATAATTTCTCTCTTAATTCCCTCCATAAGAGAACATGTAGCATCATTCAACTCTTTTCATATTCCTTCGTAACCACAATTCTCTCGATTCAGGTACGTTATGCAGTGTATATCGAGATCCGTATTGACGAACTCGACATCAAGGAAAAATGTGTAAGTAAGAAATAAATATATTATTTAAATAATTTTTTTTACAATTTTCATTGTTTTGTTTGCCATTTTCTTCCGACTAGAATAACTTAAATTTCCAAGAACGATCGCCGTGACCCATTTTCCATCGAGTCCACATTGAGAACAGCTCTTCGGGCTCGAGACTTCCGGCGCGAGGCGATCGGGCGCGTGCCCTTTACCCGCGCCGCCGCCGCCGCCGCCGCCGCTGTCTCATCCGCCTCCGCCGACGCAGCCGTCCCGTCGCCTGCGGGATTTATAGCGCAGGCCGCGGGGCCACGCTCTCCTCGGGACGCGGGGGGGGCGGGGGCGGGGGCGGGCGAGGCGAGGCCGGATTGGGTCAGTGGGATGCCGCCCCCGCGCCTCATCAGCCGGTAGGGCACACCGCGTGGAAACCAAGCCGCCCCGCGCGAAGCCGTCCTACCTCGTTCCGGACTTGCGACGACGACGTGGCACTGGGAGTCGGGTTTGGAAAGAAAGTAATTTGGCCTCCATAATGCTATTCTGCATTTCAGGAAAGGCGTCGTTTTTTATCGTATACTACTTTTTTATTGATACAAGTAAGTTTTCAATCCGACATAACTTGCGGATCCACCGCACCAAAGCAGTTCACGAAATTAGAGTGGTCGCTTCGATAATTCAGATATACATCTTTTGAATCGAGCTTTAATGTGTTGACTTCGTTTAAAAGAAATTAATAACAAGTCGTGAAGAATTATTCTTAAATTTGAAAGTTGTATTTAGAAACAGGTGCATGATATTTACTGAATATCCTAAAATAAAACTAATTTGCAAAGAAATAATAATAATAATAATAATAATAATAATAATAATAATAATAATAATAATAATAATAGTAACGTATTTATACAAATACACATTTATAAAGAGTCGTAACATCTAGGGGGGGGGGGGCAAGCTGTACATTTACGACTGTGAGTGTAAATCTTGGGACCATCCTTAAGGGATTGAGTTAACTCTGAAAACCTCAATCAAAATGGTGGCTTAGGGCCGAACATAAATAGCGATATACGAAAGGGAAGAGAAGAGACGTCCACATGTAGGGATCATAAAAGGAGAAAAATGGAGAAATCCGAAGGAAAAATGAAAAATTATTTCAATATTGATATATGATCGGAATTCTATGTTTGATATACATTAGCACCTTACATAAATATAAAATCAATTTCAACACAAGAGAAAATAATTTAATCTGGAGTAACTGTCATTTCGTATATTTTTTTATTAGAGACCACGTGGTTTACGTGGTGTATAATAAAAAGGAGTAATAATGATAGGTGTAAAATTTATACTCCTAAAGAGGTAGTTATAAGGCCCAGCCTGGGTCTGGAGTTGGCGAGCATGAAGTATTCCCATCAGCGTACCAAGCATACCAGGTCTGCTTCATCTTTTACTTTCGTCACACAGCTTTAGAAACTGAGGCGATATGTATAAGAAAGCTACAGCTTCATTTTTGCCCCGGCCCGAAATCGAACTCGGGACCGCTTCACAGGAACTCACTCGCCGGTGTTTAAACAAATGCATTGTCTGAAAAACATTACGAAATATCGAACGACAGATTACGGCTACTTGCGAGTTCGGGCTGAGGGTTTTGTCGATAAACACACCTAGGTTCTTGACTCAGAACAACTTGGTAGAACGGTGTCATTTATACAAATTATAGACAATTCAGAACAAGAGATTTTATTTATGCTGTTCTGAGAACTGATAAGCATGGCTGTGATTTATTTCGATTTAATCGTAAACATAGAGACTTTGCCCAGATCGTTTAGGGTTATCAAATATTTGTTTATTCTTTGTGCGAGAGAGAACGGACACAAAGGTGTATCTGAAGAACATCCGCGCACATTTGGATTATCTTTTTGTTGCCCCAAGTCTTGCATTTGTATTCTTCCGTTGGATACATTTGTATATTGAAAGGCGTGTATAGAAAATGTTCATTAATAAATTATCGGAGTCTGATGATTCTGACCTTACAAATGTATCCTTTAGATGGGCATTATGTAGCAGTCGAAAAAAATGACTCCACGACTATTTCTCTTCTGCGGATCCCCTATGAAATCAATCTTTATCCCTTGCCTCTATTTCAGAAGTTTGGAAATCTGTGTGGATTTGCGATAATGCAAACCTACTAGTATGTTTAGGAAATAAAACCATTAACAAGATTCCATTAATTACTGAACAATGCAAATGTAGGCGTGCGTAATAAAATTTCTAGTAATCAACTTAACAGGTAATATTTTGTAATTTTACAAGTAAATATTTTTAGAGGTTGCTGGTAAAAAAATTCCAACAAAAATATTTCCAATTTCCTATACTAAAAAATTTTGGTAGAGAAGTGTAATTAATACGGCTTATCACCCAAATATGGCTAATGTAAGAAGTAGCTACTTCTTACACACATTAACAAGAAAGTGAATAAAAAGCTGTATGATTGACGAATGAACGGATTATTTTGCTCTTCATTTGATTAATGCCATAAGGCGCTGACTAAAGTAAGATGATTGTGCAAATGTGAGGCGTTATGTGTTAACGACAAGTCTTTTGTCATAAAAAATGTATTGGAAACGTTGCACAGATTCAAGGTTGTTTAATCAAAATAGAGATAGCCGAAGGCCGCAACCACAAGCAAACTCGGAAATGCGTACGAAATTGTCAGCTGATAGTGAGGGATATAGTGAAGTGTAATGTTAAGTGACATTATGTAGTTAATGTTAAGTGACATTATGTAAAAAGAAATTTACGACCATCATAATGGAAACTCAAAACTACACCTTCTCTTTCACTAGCGTGGGAAAGTTCCCAACAGCAGGCTGATTCATCTTTATTACATTGTATCTGCTATGTCTCACGAACATAAAGTATTCCACATACCCTAGCCACCTCGTTTAATGTCAGCTTCATCCGACTTAAGTCCGAAGTACGCTTCGAAGGTGCTTCTACTATAGATATTATCCACCCCCATTTTGGATAATGTGAACATTATTCATCGAATTCGCTAATTAGCCAGATTCGAAAATTATCCGTAACATATTTTCTGTGAGACTCAGGACATGTCTGTGTTCTCGAGCACCCGGATCAGGAACCTTGGTGGCTAGCTCGACCGTCGAATAGCCTCGTAGGGACATGCTACAAGGCTAGTTAAAGGCGCCTTCCGATTGGAGGGACAGGCAGCGCATTGTGCGGCAGTTGTGCGGCGTGGCCGGGCCTGGGAGCGCCGTCGCCAGGGTTCGAACCGACGTCTAACGGTCCCGCGGCGCGTCTCCCACGCGCCCCCGCCCGCCCCGCCCCCTCGCCCCCGCCGCCGTCGCCGCGGCGCTGGCGACGTGAGCTGCATCGGCGAGAGCGGTCCCCGCCTCGCCCACCCCGCCCGCGCCACCCACGGGGTCAGCCCGCATCACGAGCGGCGCCTCCTTGCTTCCACGGACTCCCCGCGTCCCTGCCCCCCCCCCCGCCGCAGCATCCACGACGCCAACGCGGCATCCCCGACGGCGTAGGTGCCTCAGGGTATCAATAGTTGTCCCTGCAGTGCCTCTGGTTCTATGGCTCAAGTCACGACGGTGGCAGGATTTTCGACTCTAGCTACAGAGTTAGTCGAATTCAGCCTCTGTCTGGAGGAGAATCCTAGCGGCCGTCTGATCTGATCGGCAGTTCTCGTGGGTTGTTCGATCAATGCCTGGTGAATGCCGGAGTAGTACTCTAACAAATAGGCCATAAACCGCGCGCGATCTTTGCTTCCTCTTCCTTGTTCTATCCACACCCCTACCACACACTTACACTTACTGCATTGCACTACCACACCTGCCTGGAGACCAGTCGGGACCTTAGAGCATATCAGCGTTCGGGCGATGTCTAGCTGTTGGGAGATACCTGGTTAGGAAAATACGCAAACCGACAGGTAGGTCGGAAGTCAATCAATTTTTAAAAAAATTAAAAATTAAAAAAAAGAAAACGGTGGCAGGGCGCTAGGAACTTGATTCTTCCATCCTCGAATCTCTTTTCTCATACCATCTCGATCACGTTTTTTGTTCAGTTTCCCCTTGTTCCATTGGCAATCTCGAGTTGGCCGCTTGTTTTGCTTCTGGACATAACTAAACACACATTTTGTTGAGTTCTCTTTTTGGTAATTGTGTTATGAGTACAGCCCGAGGGTGTACGTACCCATTTTGTTAGCAATAATGAAGTAGTGGTGTTACACACCTTTTTTTTATCTCTTTCGTTAAGGCAATCTTTTCGTTTTCGTCTCACTTTCTTCCCAACTGCTAACTGCCCCTAAAATATATTTTTTTACTTTTACTCAACTTTTCGGTTCCTTTATAGTAGAATTTAAATGTCACTTTAAGAGTATTAGGGTCGAGTGCTTTATGCTCATTTTTAATAAAAATGTGGACCAGTTTTCGAGAAAATTTCATGTAAGCTTTTCTGAAATTACACGATTTTCAGCTCATTTTCACAGAACACTATTCACTTTTCGAGAAACTTTATGAAATAACCTTAGAAGTACTTGTACTCACAAATGTAATAATGTATAAGAACGCCCGCAATATAGATGTGAATGATGTGAAAGATATTTAAACTAATACAGTTGTGCATTTATTTTGGAAAATCAAATGAATACGTCTAAATGACCTTTGTATCATGTTATTCACTGATTGAGTACTATCCGTAGAAAAGTTTGAAGAAAAAATTTGAATCCGTATTTGAGAAAATATTGATTTAAATATTTTTTTAAAAAAATGCTCACATTTCAACCAAAATTGTGCTAAAACTACTCATTTTGTAAAAAAATTAGACCATTCATTAATTTCACATTAATTAAAAAACTAACAATGGAGAAAGATTTTATTTGAAGAACCATTTATACCTTCAATATTGTAATTGTAGGAAGACGCCGAAGCAATTTCCAACTTTTGCAATTTTCAAAAATTCAGTGTATAGTGACTATTTCACGAGCACAAACTACAAATGAAGAAATTACACATATTTTAGGCAAATAATATCGAAGATTAGGATGAGTAAAAGAACATGCTATCAAACTATGTGAAACGTTACAACCACAATTATTCAGAAAAATACTTTAATGGGTACACACGTGTGTTCAATTCATTCGAAACTCACGATTCCCACTAATTTAGTTTGTACATCTTCCATTTCAAATACTTCCATGGAATACCAAGACATGGAAAACTCAACTTGCCATCTTTACGAGCGTACATCTATCTATTATTACAAGAAATTTAAAGAAAAACTTTGGAGCCATGTTTCAGAGAATGTTGAAAGTGTTCTAGGGGCTTCATGTAAAATCCCTAAAATTCAAAGAAATCTTTTCAAAATCGTAGGTATTTGCGTCGCGCCACGACGATTGGTGAATATTCATTTTGGCAAATATCCTAGGAATAGAGTCGGCGCTTGTGTTGATCACAGGAGAACGGGTAGGCGGATAGACGGACGGACATACGTTTGGAAACTAGCAACAACAGAAAGAAATCTATACCCTGATTAAATCAATGCAATTTTCGAAGTCAGATCAACGAAAATGAGACCAGCATGATTTTTAAGTGTTCTTTGCTCTCGATCCGTGGAAAGAAGTTGAAGAAAAAATGTGGAGCAGTTTTTGAGAAAAAAAAATATAAATTGCTTTACATTCAGGCGGCAATTACACGAAAACTACTTGTCTCTTTTTAGAAAAAATTGTTAATGACCTTATTTAAGATCTAATTTTTCAGAACGTATTTTTTTAACAAAAAGATAACTATTATCGATATTTTATTTTACAATGTTAATTTTTACAATTTTCGAAAAAACATAGAGTTCAACGAAAAGGGGGATCTGCACCACTTTTTTTTACCGTTATTTGATACGTACCAATAAAATAAAGAAAAAAAATTGGAACCTTTTTGAGAAAATAATTGTTTAAAAATAGCCTATTTCACGCAAAATTACGCTACAAATGCTCATATTTTCGAAAAATTGTATGGGACCCTATTTCAACATCTACCTTTAAACAACAGATTTTATTAAGGAAAAAATGTCCGTTTTCAATACTTTAGTTTTATGAAGACGCTTAAAAAAAAAACGAACTTTGGCAAGTGTCGAAACATCAAGGATTTCAACGAAAACGAGATCTGCTACAAGATTTGGAGCGTTATCCGAGGACAAAGTTTAATCAACAAATTTGGAGCCATTTTTGTTAACATTTTGTTAACATTTTGTTAAAATATTAATTTCTTTTAAAGTACCAGCCCCAAATCAAAATGTCTGTTTTAAACTTGCAGGCTTTGAGTTCTTTTCTAGTTTTCAAATGTTACCTGCCTTGCTTTGTTGGTACTTTTAATCATCTTTCATCTCTTAGTAAAGAGGTGGGATGAGGATTCTGAAGCTTAAAAAAGTGCACTGATTGTACTTCTCCCTCATAGGATTCATACAGTTTTTACTGTTTTTGGCGAAAAAGAATAAATCGAAATCCTTCTATGTGTTTTTACGTCTTCCATTTTTTAACTACATCATCATGCCATTTATTCTTCTCTGTTTGCATCTTTTCCCTTGTAAATCACTTCCTTTGATCCTTCATTGCAATAATTGATTTTTTCTTTCAGTCTGTAATCAAACAGAATTCTTCTCTTTTCCTTGCCTTTTTATGTTCATTTCCTCTCCATTTCTCTTAAGAAACTCTATCGTTGTTTTATTTGTCTATTTTATTACCTCCGTTTCCCACAGTGATCAGTTTTAAAATATTTCCCTAATACACTAAACTTAAAAACACGCATGACGCTCGAACTGGAAGACATCCTAAGATGAATTACGTACATCGAAAATTACACTAGGAGCTACGACAACTACACCTTGACAGGTTCAGGGGATCGAATTGTTTCTTATGATTTTGCACAATGATGCATATCTCTCTGCTCCACACAGCACACTTCGTATGAAACATGTAAATCCCTTTCTTATTTTCACATTTTTCACACTTTTCACACAATTCCACACTTTTCTCGCCGTTAGTTATCTCATCATCTTTTTAGCGTCTTTTCCCGGAGCGGCCACCTTAGAAATCTTTACCACTGTTTCCAGAACGTACTTGTAGCTAGTGCTTCTCCATCGTGAGCACCTTCAATGCACCATCGCCCTTCTTCGAATTGTCAAGGCTTTTGCGTCAGATCATTCTACCATCGTTTCCACAACACACTACCGGCATCTCTGTCTATGCCAGTAGAATTTTCTTAACTTCTGTTATGCGTCAGAGCAATTAACTCCATAGACGCTTCCAGTATCTCCAGCATATCCTTTTCCAGAAACGTCGTTTCCCCGCTAGCTTTCACCTCCCCAACGCCAATGTGGCATCCCGCACGACTGAAGCTACGGTACCACTTAACTGACGCCGACTGTTCTACCTGCACGATTTTGCCGGTCCGCCGCGTTCAAACTGTGTATTTATTGGTGGTGTGTTTGCAACTGCTCGATGGATCATCGTACACTTAGAGCACAGTCAAAAGCAGTCTGCATCAGCGTTCTGCTCGTTACGTTGGCCGCCACCATATCCACTTTGGGCTCATTTTTCTGTTGTTTTCTGACTTAGCCGCCACTTCGTCTCTCAACATCACATTGAACACGAATATTTCCGTCTTCTTCTCAGCGTCTGTTCTACTCGTACTGTGACACTGTGGCTTTTCTTTGACACTGTGGTCTTGTTCAATTTATTTCCTTCACTGTTTATGGCTCCAAAATAACATACACCGACTCGACAATTGGAGCAACCATATTTGCTTAAAATATACATTTCTATATGTTTGTGCATTATTCAACTTTTTCTGACTAAACTCTACTGCTGTTGCGGTCATGATTGGTTGATTAATAGATTGATGTTTCCGAGCACATCAACTGCTATGGTTATTAGTTACAATACAGTAGTGAGTGTTTTATCTCTGGAGGTGGCAGAGTTCCACCACGCTGCATGATGAGATTCGGCGCCGATCTGCATAGCGGCTTGCCGTAATGCATTACCTCTCTTAAGGTATCTCCGCCAGCGGGGTCACCCCATAGCTGGGGCAAGTTCGAAGCTCCCGACTGGTCTCCTGACATGTGTGGTAGTGTAGTACATGACAATGTGTGTGTAAGTAAGGGGTGAGGAAAGGACAGGGAAGGGGAAGAGAAGATTTCGTGCAGTCCGTGGTCCGTTTTTTAGGCATTTTTTCCGTCATTCGCAGTGTTTGATACAAAAAATTGTCGATCGGAGCAACTGGCCGCTAGGGATGCAGTCTTCAGCTGGCCGCTCGAGTTGCAGTCCCTAAATTCGTTTCCACAATCTCCCACAACTCTTCGATATCCACCAACTTAAGTTTCCATTCCTCTCTGCATCTGCAGTTGTATCACGCCAAAGCATGTTTCGAGTCTATTATGAAGCTACAGTGCCTTTATCCTGACAACGATATCTGTACATCGGTACTGCAGTTTGGGGTGTGCACGCTATCGTAACCTTCGACATCTGTCTCCACCTGCAGTCTTGCCAACCTCCACCGTTGCTCTACTTACCTTCAACTTCTCCATCTATACCGTCTTTGCCACTTCTGATACTCTCTTTTCGTTTGCTCTGGCATCTATGCCATTTCTGTTTTCGACCCATTATTCCTTCTTCATGGCTCTCGCTTTCCAACATTCCTTCTCCTCTCTTCTCCTCCTCCATTTCCATCGCAGTTACAACCATAGCAACCTTTATATGTCTACAGTTTATGAACAGAATATGAATTCAGATAATGCGTCGTTAGTTTTTAAAGCTCGAGTACTTTGAAGACAAGAACTTTACTTTCACATTATATTTAAGTTTTTGAAGCAATCGTGAATTTTCAGTTTATAATAATTACATATTTTGATAAAGTCTTCAATAATAAGATATGTGCAAAACGTAGATTGAAAATGTAGTATTTTGTGCAATCCACTGCTATAAGAACAAGAAAAATTTCCCCCATTTCAAATAATAAAATGCATAGTTGCGAGCGTGTGATCTTGTTGTTTAGAATTAAGATTTACTTCTTTTAGAACATTTTTGCAAATGATGGCAAACCTTATATAGTTGAGTCTGAATTTTGAATGAGATTCGGGAAATTACCACGGAACAAAAACAGAAGAGACTTACCGGACGTTCTCTTAGCCCACATTCCTTGTTTTTCGATCACATCAAACAACATCAAAAACCATCAAATCTACAACAAGATGCAACTGCTTTGCATTTGCAAGAATGAGGGAAGTCCAGTTCACGTTTTTAGATAACTTTTTCTTTTGTTGTTGTTGTTGTTGTTGTTGTTGTTGTTGTAAAATATGATTAATGAATTGGTGATGTGAATTATGGTTGTAACAACTTCCCATTATCCGAAATGTTTGCTTATGGGACGCCTGCCGGTCCCTTTATGTGGGACAATCGAAACTCTACTGTAACATTCGCTGGAGAGCCGTGGAACGTGCTTATGCAGGGAAGGCCAAGGAGAGGGGCGCATTTGGAGGAAAGCGGCGTTCCCAACGCGGCGGCAATGTGTGCCACGGCGTGACAGCGGGCGCACGACCCGATCATGCAGATCCGTGCGGCGCGGCGGCGCTTCACTAGGTCGGGGGGGGGGGGGGGGGGGACCTCTGTGGGAACGCGCCGTCCTCGCCGCCCCTCCCCCCCCCCCCCCCAACGTTGTCTGCCCCCCCCCAACCCTCCCCCCTCCGTTGGGCCCGCTTCTTTCCGCATCAATCACTCCCCCGGCCGACTTTTCTAACCCCACCCGCGCTTCCTTCACCGCAACCACATCCATAATTTCACCGCGCCCTCCGCCTGCGGACGCCTACGCCTCCGCCGCCCGGCCCGCGCTCGACGCTGCGCAAATATTAGACCCATGCGCGAGCACACCGCCGCCCTCCGCCCCCGCCCGCCACTCTTCGGCCCGGCCAGGCCCGTCGCGTTGCGAGGGACGCCCGCCCGCCCACCCCGCACAGGGACGGGCGTCTCGGCGCGGACAATCGAAGGAAGCTCCGCGAGTCAACAAGAGCCCGGTCATGTCGGAGGACAAACTCGTGACGTCGAGCAAACCGTGCGGGCGAGCTGTGTGCGCGCGCCGTCGCCGTCAATGAACGGTCTCGTTGTTTCCAGGCGGCTGGGAAGAAGCGTCGGCCGTCTCGCGCAACGCCGCTCCCCCTGCCCGCTCCCCTTCGAGGATTGCTCCGGCCGGTGGGCCGCCACGCACGTGTTTTGACCGACCCACGCCTTAAGCATTCCGAAATTTATTGTTCGCCGACAAAGTAGTTAATGAAGTTATTTACTCAAATAATTTTTGAATAATATTTTCGAAAAACCAAAAGAAGAATATGCATTGCGTATCGTGTACTATCAATCAATATTAGCAAAGCAATTTATATCAATATATTTACGATTAATCATCAATTCAATGGTGTTTAAGAAGTGTTTTATTAGTTGTTGACTCCTGCCTCATTTTTTATATATTTAAATGCATTATACTGCAGCCCGAAGGAAACTTTTAAAAATTCTATTTGCAATTTGTGTTATAGATTTATTAGGCAAATTGTTTAAATACATTTGCATGAGTGGGAATGTTACTTACGTTAGCTTTTCTATTTATTTTATACAAATCTTTTCGTTATAACTAACAGTTTATGTCGTTATAGACTTCTTGTTTCTTCACTATTGCCTAAATAGATTAACGATATGTTTTGGATGATTTTTCCGTCGTCTGTGATATTTCTGACTCGCTGATATTACCTGTTCTTTGATGACCTTGATTTGAAGTTCATTGTGAAGCACTTCAGCGTTAACATACCAGAGCGCGTTTGTTACTGGTGTAAGATATTTGAACTGGAACCCCTGAAGAATTTCGATGTTGGAGACACTGACGGTGCTCCAAAGTTAAATTAAATGGGTTGTTGTATACTTTTATGCTAAAGTATTTTGACAGTGGAAGTGCGGAAGTTGGGAATGCTTACCGTTTACTCTTGGGTAGTTTTTAGTTCTACTTCTTTTCTTTTCTCCTTATCCAACCTTCTTCGTTAATCTTTTGTGCAAATATACATCTATGTATTTCACTTCGTCGTTGTTGTTGTTATTATTATTTTATTATTATTATTATTATTATTATTATTATTATTATTATTATTATTACTATTGTTGTTATTATTATTATTATTATTATTATTATTATTCCAGGACAGTGGTTCTTTCTGATGGTGAAAGTCACATGATTAGCTTTTAACTCGTTGATTTTAATGTGCCAACGATAAAGCCACTGACTTACGGTTCTAGGTCGTTTTCTAGTGCTTCAAATGCTGCATTGCAATGTCCGCAAGATAGAGCTAGTACTGCCGTACGATTGTCGTAGGCGTCTATGACAACATTATTTGATGTTGGGATATTATTAGTGAATGGAATAGAGAGAATCGGCAACTTGCTGAGGAGCCGGTAGGAATAAGGATCATGAGAATCTTTCCCAGGTTTAAGAAAAAATATAATTTGCGGGGTTTTCTAATGTGGAGGAAAGTAGGACGTTCTTAGTATTGATATTGATAAAATTATCGCTCTATTCTTTTCTGGGTATGTTTTGAAGATTTCCACAGGAATAAGATCGTATTCAGGTTCTCTCTTGCGAAGTAGCTTCTGAGAAAATTCTTTGATTTCCTTGGATAAATGACATTTTTGTGTATGCATGTGGCTTTTTAATGTATAGGGGATGCAAGAAAGTGCGTGATTTCTTCTTCATCTCTTGGTGATTGATTCTAATCTTTACGCTTGGTTACTTCTTGTAAAAGTTTCGCAAAACATGTTTGCTTTGCCGTCTTGTAATATAGGCCGATTTTTGTCTATGTACTGAATGTTCCCCAATATACTGAAATATTCATAACCTGTTTTGTTTATTTTCATTGGCTGTATTATGCAGCTATCACAGTGCTATTACCATATCTGTCCGACACTTGCACTAACTTTGCAGGAAAATACCGTTCTGGAAATGGACGTCATTCAGTGTGTGATACTTTTCTTGATTATGGTGGCTATGCTCGCCGTAGGCGGTACCTTCAGGGTGATTTTATATCTCAATAGATTCAGGAAGCTTTTAGAAAATAATTGGGTTTCTGATATTACTTTTATATCAATTTGTTGTTTAGAACTGTTTCTAACTTTCTTCTGTGTTGTAGTATACAGTTTGCATGTCAAGGTATTAACTTAAAATGTTTGTTCCAAATCTAATGATTAATTTTAACATGAGGTTCAATTAGGTAATAATGTTGGAATTTGTTTCGACTATTTTCCCAATATTTCTCTTTTTTTGGGGTTCAATGTTATTTGACGGTAACTTGTTGATATTGTTTTTAACTGCACTAGCGTACTTTGAATTACTGGTTGACGGTGTATTGTGCGGTTTTGACACTTAAATTGTGTGAAGGCTTTCTTGTTATTTGCCGCGTTAAAAGTTTGACTCAATAGTGTGTTGTGCTCAGTACAGCGTTTAGGGTATCTTAATCTTATAATGTGTTGATAAACTTCGCACCCTCTGTAACTTGCTGGATGATTGCCTCTACAGATTTCGCATTTGGGGTTTCCCCGTTTTGCTGCATTCTGACGCTTCTCTATAATAGTGCTTCCCGGCACATTCAGCTTGTTCAAATGTGTGTGTTAAAATTGTTGACATCTTTTACACTCAGTTAGTTCCCGGAAGTCCTTGTCTTGTTAGATGATCGCATTCGTTTGTTGTATCATGGGTATTATATTAATAATTTTTCAATAACTTAAACGTGTTTCCGACGACGGTGAACCTCCTGTTCCACGGCGTGAGCCCAGAAAGAGCAAGCTTAGCGATGACCCCCCTACGCAACTATGTCTTTGTGAAGATCGTCTAGCAGCTCCTTTGTGGTCCGGAGAGGGCGGAAGGGCCGGAGAGCCCTCGGCCTTTTGTGCGGGCGGGGGTTCCCCGGCGGAAGTCGCTCCTCTGGGGCGCAGGGGCATTCGCTGGCGGCCACGTGCGCCGGTGGCGAAGCGGCGAGCGCCGGCGCAAGCGAAATTGGAGGAGGGGATGATGGGGCGGGGCCACTACATCGCACTGCGCACACAAATAACACTCAGGGCCGCGCCGGAAGGGATGGCTCATCGTTGCCACTGCGGCGTCTCTCACCGGGATATCGAAGAGTTGCAGACCCGATGGTGCCAGTTTTCGACACTCGCTACACTTGGATTTGAAACTAGGTTCAGTTGACTAAATCAGCTGTTACGGTATCATCCAATCGGGAGGTTGAACGTCACCATAGTGACGCCACTGTAGTGATAAGCTCCCATTGAATGTAAATGTACAGATTTCCCTCCCCTCTTATATGTTACTACTCTATATCAATGTAAACTCAGTGGTTAGGCGGAAGAGCAGGCCCTATGGCCTGAGCCTCGCCATTAATAAAGACATTATTATTATTATTATTATTATTATTATTATTATTATTATTATTATTATTATTGAATAACTCAGTAACACCTCATGATCTACCAAATTAAGCTCTAAATAAATCGAAGAATTGGTCGAATTCAGCTGCTGTATGGATGTGAATTTCAGGGGCCGGTTGTTCTGATCGGTAGATTTCTGATCAATACCAGGCAAATGCCGAAGGAAACAAACGGGCGCGGACCGTCCGCGCGCGTTCTTTTCTTTCTCATTTTGTCCCCTCCTCCACCTTACACACTCACTTACACGAACTACTTTTCTATACATGCCAGAAGAGCAGACGGGAGCTCAGAGCGAGTTCCAGTGGATTTAGTGCCACGTTTTTACGATCCGAGAAACTTCCTTTCGGTGTGTTAACGGTAACATTTGGTGTAAAATGCCCGAATAATAGTGAATGTAAATATTTAAATAAAAAAATATATTTTAGTACGACGTGGCGATGACATTTGCAAACCATTTGTACATTGTTGTGTTCTGTTAACTAGAAACTGTCTCTTTATCTCATTAAAATGCTGAAGAAAAGAACTCTTACTTTCACGACATTCACCACAAATGTGGTCTCATTACTATATCATATCGTCTCCTAGATCTCTTCCGTCTGTAACTGCAATCGCCAAAATACCCTTGAGCTCATCGTTTGTCTTGTCAACATAACAATCCCCCTGCATCTAATCACTCAAACCCTCACATTTATGTTATCTCTCCTTCCATTGCTGCTGTCTTTTGAATTGACGGCTCCTTCGAAATCGCTTTAGCACTAGAGAATGGGGCGTAACGTCGAACCGCCCAGAGCTTAAAAATTGTGAGAGAAATAACCGCTAATACTTCAATTTTTTATCTTAAACCTTACAATGACATCCGGATTATAATTGAAGCATCGAGAATACCAAGACTATTCATTCTGAAAGTGACCTTCGGAATGATGACCTGCACAACTGAAGAGCTCGAGTATGGGATGAGGGTTCATAAATGACTCAACTGTACTCTACGTGATGGACATAAGACAATTGAGGGTTGGGACTCAAAAACCAGTGAACGAAGTTAATAAATATATGGCAGTTAACATCACGAACGACAAAAACTGAAATTGAATTGAAGATTTACGAAAAAGTGGTCAATTTGTCGAAATGTCAGGTTTACAAATTAACAACCAACAAACAGTATAGCTTTTCCTCTAAAATAATCGTACTTGATTTGTGTGACAATTTATTTGTTCCTCTAAAATGGGGCATTACTACTTTCACGTGTATTCAAGAATTTTTTTTTGAACATATTTTATTACATATTATTGGCATTGATTTTAAAAAAGAATGGAATTCTCGATATAATTTCTAAATATTAATTTTGATAATAATTACTTTAAGAAATGCTGCCTGCAAATGTTCTTCTCTCATCCACAACCTCTTCGTCAGATAAGTTCCTTTCTACGGAAAGATTAGTACCAGGCAGGCATAAAATATGTGAATAAAAATTAAAATAAAGATGGGTGAAAGTACTCGGACAATTCTGTCCAACGACTTGCGATCAACACATTCTCGGTATGTGTCTCCTGTCACTTTATGAACTGTATTTATAAGGAAATAAAATAACACTCAGCAACAGTCCTTTTTCTTCTCGCCTTATTTTTGGTAGTCTATACTGCTCTCTTACTGAAAAAGAACATTACGGGGTACCAAAACTATACTCAGGAACAACGTGATGGGCTAGCTAAAAACGTGATGATCTCTTTCCGAAAGTTTTGCCTAGTGACATTTTACTAGATCCAATATCCAATCCAGAATCCGTGTCAAGTCATATATCTTAAATAAAACCCAGGGCGAGTGTACAAACAGCTCTTTTACTACATGAAAATGAAAGTACACAATGTGCAAATAGTTGTACCTACAGTATTTGACAATGACAATTCACTGATCTGATAGCGATCAGCATACGATAAAATTGGCGAGCCGGCGTCGCTAGCCGAATTTCTTAACAACGCTCCATGAAGATCCTGGATGGGTGACCGTCTGGCAACTCCGGGAATGTAACTGCATCGAGCCCCTGGCTGAAGGAATAAAAGACAATGACTGAATACGACTGACGATGACTGACTAGGTTAAAAGAGGATTATTTCACTGTAGGTTCGATGCCAGTTCGTGGTTGTATAAAACCTTATTACGAACTAACGAAACAGAAATGTATGAAGAGTGAAGATGAATTCAATTCAATTCATACCTTATTTTACTTGGTGAGACTCAGGACACGAGATCTCTCCTGAAAGAAAGAAGGTATCACTCGGGAGAAAACAGGCGTTTTGAATTTTACTGCGAGGCTTCTTTTATGCTTGAGGATCTTTTACATGCAGTAAATCTACAACATGGGACACCCGGATTTACTTCTCCTCCTAAGGAAGGCGTACGAAGGATGTTCTCGCCTTTAAAAATCCACGGCATGAATCGACTTTGGACTCGCAAACTTGGGTACAACAGCCCCATACGTTAACCGCCATATAACGTTCATTTTAGCCCCATAAGCTAACAGTTATACCACCTAAGCCGCAAACGAACATTTTATTTCGAATGATCGAACATTTTATTGCGCTGAACATTTATTTTGTTTTCGAAGCGCGTCTCTTGTCTGCGTCTGCCGCGGTGGCCCCTGCGACCTGGGAGCAAGGAATTGCTATGGGCGTTGCGCAGGCAAACGGCGGGAGCCGCCTCGCGGTGCGTGGGTGCGTGGGCGCGTGGGCGCGGGGGCACGCACGACAAGCAGCGCGGGTGCGTGACGCGCGGCCACGAGCGTCGCCCGCCGCCCTCGCGACCACCAAGGTCGTGAACCCATTGCGCATGCGCTGCTCTGGATGGTGTTTGTTTTCGCAATTCACGTGCACTCGGGTACAGAGCTGGAAGCGGGCTTCAGGGCAGCTAGAAGCATTGCTCTGTGACGTGGAAAGAAAAATGAGGTTTTGGTGTAGTACTTAAGACAAAGCTACGTATTGAATTTTTGACATTTCTCGGATTTTAACATTTTCTAAATATATAGTTTTTTCTCAATAAATGGATTATTACATCTTTGTGAAACGCTCTCTTTTAAAATTTTTGTTATTTTCTTTCTTCATTTGCATATGTCAAGATGGCAGTACTTTGTTACAAGTCTCATTTTCCTTATATCTTTTGAACAAATACATCTTCAAGATTCTGCTTTTCACTAAATGATAGAGAAAAGTTTATTCGTTAAAGTTGTTCGTACTGCAAAACTTTATCTTCTTTGGCTATTTACGCGAAAATGTGTTTCGTTTATTTGCTGCCACAACGAAGTAATTGGTTTCGTAGAAGGATTACCTTCATCTCTGTTTTCTGAAAAACGACATTTTTGAACATGTTTCTTCCAATATCTCTGAAACTAGTCGAGTTATAATTTTTATTTTTTTGTAGGAGTTCAATTAAGGAGGTCATAAATACATGTTACCAAAATGAGTACAGAACATTTCCTACTTCAGAATTTCTAAATAAAAGTAAAGAAAAATAATTTTCTACATTTCTACATTTTGATTTCTACTATAAATATGCTGTAAATTGCAAAACTATTAATAAAAGTAGATCTGGACACATAAATATAAATCATTTCCACCAAGCTGCTCCTCAAATTTTACAACACTTAGTTAAATAGTTCTTGAGGTAATGGGCCAAATGTACAGCCAAATTAACATGGGGGAGAGAGTGCCTTATCTCCCCTTAATGTAGCTTAATTTATTATTATTATTATTATTATTATTATTATTATTATTATTATTATTATTATTATAGAATTTTGTG
The DNA here is from genome assembly GCA_964035755.1 of Teleogryllus oceanicus. Lineage (NCBI taxonomy): Eukaryota > Metazoa > Arthropoda > Insecta > Orthoptera > Gryllidae > Teleogryllus > Teleogryllus oceanicus. The sequence continues at coordinate 119,459,491 of CAXIVR010000006.1, forward strand.
GGGTTGCGTTTACTGGAAAGCAAAAATTTTACCCTTTAAATTATTGACACTAGAAAGACAAGAAACTACTCATTCTGAGATATACGTTTTTGAATTTCTGTATTATATTATTATGTGAGTATACGTATAATAGTGAATGCATCTCCTGCCGACGTGTATTAAAAACACTAACTTATTTACGGCATTGCTCATTTTCCTGCTAGTAGACTTTTCTTTTAACTTTAAAAAGAATCGTTGACCCATTAGTAGTAATGTACAAACATGTTACATAATGAAAGTTAACAAAAAAATTTAAATAAACACATTTCTCATCTTCAAATCAATTCTACTTTAGCTTTGTAAGGAAATGATGGTATCGAATGAAGCTACAAAATGCACGAAATGAATATTTCTCTGCCAGCATGAAAAAAAGTCTGTGTACACTAGACCATCCGAAGTGCCCGGTATGAATTATTTCTATAAAAGCAAACATACTTGCTGAGCTTTCTAGGTCACAGAATCGACAAAGAATCATTTTGATTTATACACCGCCTTATCCCCTAACTGTCGGGATATTGACATCCTATCTTTGTACGTTCCAGTTCTTCAAATCAATCGTTTTCACGAAAGGAAAAATGAATGTTCATTTATGCAAACATTCAGTTTGAATGGAATTGGATGTGTCCATATTATTTACTGGAATTTATTAGAAAATCGTCATTTTATGTATTAATCATTGAAGTAAATTAATGCTCTATAAAAGTATGTATGTTTTGTATCTGGAATTGACAAACCAATTAAGCAATAATGCTTTTATAATTTAGTGGTATGGCATTAAAATTTAGAAATGGTAAAGGGATTTCGGTACGCATCATGTTAATGGTGATCGGAATAGTAGCGTGTCTGGTCATGAAACGAGATTATTTAATAGTCGCCGACCGGTGATCTTTCCCCACTGGATGGCGAGATCCAGCGCCGACCTACCCTTCCGGTTACAGTTTTTCCCCAACCACGTATCTCCCTTGAGCGAGAACCCCTCACCCCCAACCGGAAAAAGCTCTAAGCTCATCACCAGTCTTTCGGCATATGTGGAAGTGTAGTGCACGTACGTGTAACGGTGTGAAGGTAAGGGTGAGGATAGGACAATGAAGAGGAAGGAAAGATCGCATGCGGTCCGTCTCCTGTTTGTTAGAGTACTGCTAGACTGTTGTTGATCGGAGAATCCTCGGAAAACTACCAATCAGAGTAACCGGCCGCTAGAATTCTCCTCCAGACAGCGACTGTATTCGACCTCGAATCCTGATACCGTTGCGACTCGAACCCTAGGACCTCCCGATCAGAGGCACAGGCAGGGACATCAATTGATGTCCTTAGCCATCTAAGCCGGTTTCAACACCGTCACCGTTTCCATTTCGTTGCTACGAAGACCGCGAAGACGTCCATTGCAGAGCTGTAAGCCACCGTCGCTGTCTGTCCACGTCTCCTCTTCCACCGCCGACAACAGTAATAACACCCCCATTGCTGGTATCCCACCATCAGTTTCAACACTGCCGCCGCTGCCTTCACCAAACACGCCGCCTTCATCCACAGCCGCCCCTTCACCACACACGCCGCCTTCATCCACAGCCGCCCCTTCACCACACACGCCGTGACATCCACTATTAGCCTCTATTCGAAGGCTTTCCCACTTCTGCGGCGCGAAGTTACTGTTCTCTTTCCACAATTATCGTCATCGCCACCATCATCATAGTTCGTGTTACGCCATCGGAATATCGAACACTCCCTTCGCTGCCGTCTTCCCCTCCACATCTTCGATTGCCCCCCCAATCACGGCCGGTCTAACATCCTAAGAAACTTCATGCATGACCAAAGTATGAGGCCCATTCATAATATGAGAATATTTAACTTATGTTATCAAAATTAATATATCCATTTCACTCACGAAAGTTCAGCCAATAGCTCTCAAAGATACGAACCAATCATCGACGAATTATCTGTTAAAAATTATCACTTCATTATTACCTCCTCAGAAGTGATAATTATTTGTACTGTTTTGTTTACAAATAAAACATATATTTCTGTTTATATTTACGAAAAATCGCAAATTATTGTTCTTCATTTCTTTCTTCTTCACCTTTTCACTTTCTTCTTCTTCTTCTTCTTCTTCTTTTTTTTTCTTCTTCCTCTTCTATTTGCGAAATTTTATTCGTCTTTTGAAATATTACTCGTGCTTTGGAATTCTCAAACAAATTTCAAAGTCCTCATGGTATTATCCTTGGAAATTAACTACGATCTATTATATTTTTTTTAATGTTACTTTAAGAAATGTTTACGTCTTTGTAAACTATACATAATTTTGCCAAATATATTGAGGCTCCTAGCCAGCGGGAACCCCAAGCATTCCAAGGCATGAATCCATCCCCGCCTTTCATCTCCCGCACCGATCCCACTGCCGCTATTTCCTCCCCCGCCGCCACATCCACCGCCACCGAAGGCCTGCGGATCTGTCGCAACGCGCCGCCAGTGAATAATTCCGGCCGGTCCGAGCAGTCATTATTCCAAATTGCGGCGTATCGCAACTGCCTCTCTCTCCCTCCCTGCCAATTTCGGGGAGCTTTCGCATCTTTCGCGGCGGCAGCGAGGGCGATGCAAGCGCTTGGCGAGTGTCGAGGACGTAATGAATCCGCTCGTTGGCGTATGAATTAGTGGAGCGCGAAGCGATCGCTGTCACGGCGCAGCTGAGCGCGGCCCCCTGGGAACCTCACGCGGACCAGGCGTTGCCCAAGGCGCAATCGCCAGCCTTCAGCTGTTGTTGCTCCTGCTGCTGCTGGTTCTTGTCGAAGGAGAAAGGGAACGTGGTTTGGGTCACGATCGAATTGTTTAGGTATGAGACTCATCCGAATATAATGTTGTGGATGTGTTTGGAAAGGGAAATGTAAACCATCACATATCTTATGTAAGTATATACGAGGATATCTGGGCTTGGGTCACGATCGAATTGTGTAGGTAGTATATGAATTAACCGAATATAATGTTTTTGATGCGGTCTGAAACGCAAATGTAAAACACTACATTTCCTTTATAAGCATATATATCATCATTCATTATTTCATAACTGCCCTAGAAAAACAAATAGAGTAACGTAGCGGATAACCTGATGTCAGTTATCTTTTCCTAGCAATCGGATATGACGGAAGAAGTCCCTAAATAAACAACAGAATGCTCTTACCAAGTCGTGGGCATGCTTTGAAAAATTCTAGGAACCACGAAAGTTTGGATTGATGCAAATGTGTGCATGATATGCCAGATATATTAGAGATGGTAGCTTCGAGGTGGCTAGGAAGTTGTGACTTGAACCGTAAAACAGAGATCTTGAAAATAAATTGTTATGTTTTGAATTTGAGAAAGAACTTTATTTTTTCTCGTTATTAAGACGATTTTAATAACCCAACGTAATCTTGGATCACAGCAAAAAGTAATTAAAAAATCTCACCTACTTATGCAGAACAAATAACTAATATAAATCAATTTATAATTGAAATCAAAACCAAATTTGACCTTTAGTATCGTATCAGATATAAAGAACAAGAAAATAATGATAATGTGCAAATAACTACAGAAACATCCAACGGAAATTCCACGCTTACAAAGACCTGCTCAACAGAAAGTGTTCAGTTCTGTTTAAAACCGTATACCAGTCGATTACTGAAGAGGATATTCCACTCATTAACAGATCTAAGAAAACGAAAACTAACAATAATAACTACACAAATCTGAAGCTGGGATGCGAAGTTCAAAATTGATTTCAACCCCACAAATACAACAGCGAAGAATATTCTCTCAGACCTCCCTGCCCACCAACTCCCCCCAAATATCCATGTCAAGAGAATAGTACCCTCCCAATACACTAGTTAAATATTTACGACTGTATCTAGACACAAAATTAAACTGGCGCAATCACATTGAAACAAAGTTAATCCAAACCAATACCTAACTAAATTAATTAAAACAGCTATTAGACTGATTACAGTTCTTTTGGTGTAGTAAAAGTTACAGTCGTTTCCTTATCATTGCTAACACGCATGGTAGTTTTGAATCTATTTTAAAAGTTGGTTTAATATGAATGATTAATAGTTTCTTAATATGTAAGCGCTCAGAAATATGGTTCTTTGTCGACATTTATTTGTTTTATTTAGTAAACCGGGGAAAATATGCAGATAATAAAATAATTTGTCATACCATTTAATGATATAAGGTAATAATAACACAGAGAAAAATTAAAGACTATTTTACTTTTGTACGGATATAACATGACTGCAAATAGTATGCTGAAGGTACACTTTTACATTTGCTGCACCGTGTGAATTTCGAGATGTGATTAATCGTTCATAGTCGTTTGATAATCATGGGTTTCATCAAACCGATAATCATGAGTTGTTACCCTTTTCGAATACTTAATTACATAGTGGAAATACTTTCTTGCATCAGCAGAAGAGAATCTCTACTCCAAAGAATGGCATGCATTCCAGGTTAAGTGCCTCGCAAGTAACAGCACTGTAGAAGTTCGAAGCGCAAAGATGAGAGGTAGTGAATGTCTAGCAAGAAATCGGAGAGTGTGGACTGCTACATGAAGATGTGAGCAGGATCAATGACCCTGAACTTCGACGAAGCTCTTGGCAGCTAATTAGAGGTTATGCTTTATAGCGCACGATTTTCGCAACATTATGCAGTTAAGTGTCAGCTAGCGGGCCATGACCCTCATTTGTTTATAGTCCTCAGGCGTCATCCCAGAAGGCTGCGGAAGTGATACGTAGACCGTAGGAAAAGGAAATGTTGCGATTAGAAAGATGTCCAATAATATGTTACTTTCACCAGACATTTAACTTAGCGATAAACAATATTGAGGTAATGTATCTGTATTTTGAAATAATTCTATTATTCAATCATTCATGATTCATACATTTTTCTATTCATTTCTCGAACGGACGTAACTTGTTTACCAGAGTGTACCTTAACAATGTGGAGCGTTATTTAGTGTACTCTAGTTAGTGTACGGAAAATATACCGAACGTATAGAAGTCGTAATGTAGTTTTTGTGACGATATTGAATTTTGTTTGCTTAAACTTAACGAATTCATTTGAAATGGCGAAGAATTGGAAGTATATTGTCTCAGTCGCATGCGTCACTTTATAGTTTTTTACTTTCTCGCCTACCGCTTCCATAATGTAGAGAAAGTATTGTAATGATGCAAAGAAATACGGTGATTTTTAAGAAATTTCACAACAGTTCATGAAAAGTTTGCTGAAATCTTTTTGAGGAATTGAATTTATAAGTTATTCTCTCTTAAAATCATTAAATCTATTTTGCTTCATTTGTCCCATCACAAATTATGCGTGCTGTCTAATTACGTAACTTGTTCACCTCGAATTTATATTACAGTGTTGCAGGGCAAGATTTCTTTCCCACAATATTTCTTCCATTGGCTTATGTAAATTTTCTCCATCAATATTCGCCCATCTCCGGAAGTGGAGCAATTAAGGTAAGGAACGTGCTTGCCAATCAATCCAACTGGGCCAGGGTTGCCGGTTTTATTTGCGTCATCAGATTCGGGGCAATCGAAGAATTATTTCTTGAAGTCTCACCCATTAATCCGAAAACTTCCACTAATTTCTTTCCAAATGACTTGCAGAAAACGGTCAGTTGCTTAATAATTGCAGTCTTCATTTAGGACACGAAGCACTCGAATCTCAACGAAAGCTCGCCTACTAAAATCACGTCTTTTGTAATGTTTTATTCGATAATCATAGGATTCAATTCTCGATTTGCTTAAGGGATTTGTACAGCGTCGAAACAAATGAAGGTTACGCGAATTACGTTTCTCAGTTAGTTGGCCTCAGCACTTCGAAAGATTAACGACAGCTTTCATAACTTGAAGAACGATTTCTCGACTCGTTTAAGAATAAGTTGGATAGAACCTACAACATAGCACTTCTTTCCTATTTTCTCAAACTAATTATTTATTAATAATTTATTTAAGAGCGAATTTTTCAGACTCGTCGCAAATGTTACGTACACACGTAACATTATCTACTACATGTGGCGTACTGGCGAAAAGTTGATAACCTATATTATCCTTGTTTCAAAGCAGACGCGGGCGAGAAAAATACGATCGTGTCGTTTTAAACGATTGAAATGTCTTTCAAACCACGAAGACTGATTTGCACGTTCGAACATTTCTTCTTCTTATTTATTAAAGTAACTTTTCTGTACAAAGCAGAGTATTTTTTTTCAAAATGGGATTATTACCCTCTCTACACTAACAAAAATAATTTGCGTGTGACAAATATTTCAAACATAGTGTAACGCAACGCAAAGTCCCCACCGTACCTGATTCATTTCACTGTGACTGTAGAATCCCATTTTTAAGAAATCACACTGTTGAAGGCGTTCGTATTAGATTTCTTAAACCTTGACGAACTGACAAACGAATGCGTAAATTTTCGTTTTCACTGAACAATATGTTTACTAAAAAATAAAACGGTACATACTGACTGGTGTTCTGCAGGCGGAGGAGGAATATATTGACTCTCCAGATGATGCGGAATTTTCAAAAACAACAACGTTGGTTATTTATCTGTGGTCTTCTTCAGGACACGATGCTTTTCCGTAATGTCACAAACATGGCAAACTATCGTTGTTCGAGGAAACTTTACTTAAAGATGAAACATAGGCTGTCTGATAATAAGTTTTTTTCTTAATAAAAGTTTCAATAATTACTTTTTATAGACAGTCACAAAACCATTTATTAAAACAAAATGATTTTTACATTACAATGGTATCTTGAAACAAGAAACAGCGTGGCAACGTTTCAAAGGTCAAGTAAGGTCTGATGATGGAGCCACAATTTGATCTCTGAAACGTTGCCACGCTGTTTCTTGTTTCAAGATACCATTGTAATGTAAAAACCATTTTGTTTTAATAAATGGATTTGTGACTGTATAAAAAGTAATTATTGGAACTTTTATTAAGAAAAAACTTTACTTAAGGAGCTATACTTCGAGTAGCCGAGAAAAACCTGCAAAGCCGCGTTGACTGCAGGCGGTGTGATACACAGCGCGCCACCCTGTCTCGCCCGCAAACGCTGCGCGTCTGAGCCAGCGCACGCGGCGTTGGACAGTGGTTCAAATCAACCCCGAAAAGGACGTACTGTGGATTGATTGGTGATTCCGGGCGCGTCAACTGCTAAAGTCATTAATCCCGTAAGTGATTGGTTGATTGATTGATTTTTCGTGTTTCCGGCGCGTCAACTGCTTTGGTCATTAGTCCCCTTAGTGTAGTGGTTGTTTTTCTCGGGAGATGGCGGTGATCTTCCCCGCTGGATGGCGAGATCCGGCACCGACCTACCGTCGGCTAGTGGGGTTTCCCCCTAACCAGGACTCTCCCACCAGCGGGGCACCGCCCCAGCCGGGACAAGCTCTAAGCTCCCGACCGGTCTCCCGGAATATGTGGTAGTGTAGCGCATGTTAGTGTAAGTGAGTGTGTAAGGGAAGAGGATAGGACAAGGAAGGGGAAGGACAGATCGCGCGCGGTCCGTGGCCCGTTTTGTAGGGTTCTGCTCCGGCATTCGGAGAAACCACGGAAAACTTCCAATCAGAGCAGCCGACGTCTAGAATTCTCCTCCAGACAGCGACTGAATTCGACCTAGCTCACAAGCAGGTGTCGGAAATTCTGCCGCCGTCGGGACTCGAACGTAGTACCTCCCGGTCAAACTGCAGTGCCATTAGTTGATTCCCTGAGCCACCGCTCCCGGTTACTTCTCCGGCATTCGCCTGGTATTGATCGGAGAAACCATGGAAAATTACCGATCTCAGCAGGCCCGAGAATTCTCCAGGCAGCGGCTGAATTTGACGTAGATGTTTTTTAATTTGACCTAGCATCGGAAATACGTTACCGTTAGGAATCGAACTCTAGAACCTCCCGGTCGGAGTCGCTGTAAAGACAGCAGCAAAACGAGCTAAACCCATCCGGTTTCAATAACGTATATCTTACTACTCCTTCTCTCCTATAGATTGTTCATGATCTTTCTGTTTTGAAAAAGCAATGTATTTTAATCTAAAATGTCCCCACTGAATTTAATACAACACTTTTTTGAAGCCTGGACTACACACGCGGCTTATGCCCATCGGGCCCAGTGTGATCCGCTTCCCAGGCGGCGGCTGAGATGCGCGCCTCGATAGCTGGATTTATGGGGCGCGGGGGCGGAGGCGAAGATGCGCGCGGGGCGCGGAGCTCTCCTTGGCCCAGATCGCCCGCGCCGCGCCGCGCCGCGCCGCACCGCGCTTGCCGTAAGCGCCGCCGCCTCGTGCTCCACGACCCCTGACTCACGCGGCGCTTGGCGGCTACCGCTGGCGCAGCCTCCCGCGCGCTACCGTCCGCCCGCGCCGCCGCCCTCGCCCGGCGATCTTGGCTCATCCGGGGACAAATGGGGCTTTGCTCTCAGATAGCCTGGTTTCAGCATGCTCCGGATGCGGTGGCAAACACTGCAACACCTAACCTTTCCCAAATTCCCTTCAGAAATGCTCGATCCGGCTTAGGTGTCTCAGGGCATCATCAAGTGATGTCACTGCACTGGCTCTAACCGGGAGGTCCTGGTTTGATTTGATTTGATTTTTTCGTGTTTCCGGGCACGTCAACTGCTTTGGTCATTAGTCCCGTTTGTGTAGTGCATGATTTTTCTCGGGATATGCGCGGTGATCTTTCCCCGCTGGATGGCGAGATCCGGCGCCGACCTACCGTCGGCTAGTGGGGTTTCCTCCTAACCAGGACTCTCCGGGAGGTTCTGGGTTCAAGTGCCGTCGGTGTCAAGATTTTCAACCTAGCTGCGTAACTAGATGGAATTCAGCCGCTGTCGGGAGGAGAATAAAAGCGGCCGGCAGTTCTGATCGGTATTTTCCGTGGTTTCTCCGATGAACGCCCAGTGAATGCAGGAGCAGAACTCTAATAAATGGACCAAGGACCAGGCGCGATCTTTCCTTCCTCTTCCTTGCCGTATCCTCGCCCCACGCTTGCATAGTGTTGCATATGAATGCACTACACTACCACACATGATCGGAGACCTGTTGGGAGCTTAAAGCTTGTTACGGCTGGGGCGGTACCTGCTGGTGGGTGATGCCTGACTTTGGAAAAACCCCGCAAGCCGCATCTCGTCATCCAGCATAGAAAGATTACCGCCACCTCTCGCAATGAAACATGCACTACACTTACGGAAGTAATGACTTTAGCATTTGGCGCGCCAGAAAACAGTAATCAATCGATTAATCACTTGGGTGAAATCTGCCAAGCATTCTTATTGCGGATCACTCCATTCCCAGCGAGGTTAAATTTTTGACTTTTCTTCTCTAGTACTTTGCTTCCAGTTTGAGTTCAGTATAATTTCCAAGAGGAGGAAAGTTCTCACTTGCAAGAATACGCAATTAAATGGTCAAAAACTACTATGTCGGGTGCGACACAATATTTCCCAAATTTTTAATATAGGCGTGCATACAATAATTTTTTTCGCAGTTTTTAATGTAAGAGTTATTTTTTAAATATATATACAAGCAGTACATATCATGCAGCATGAGTGGTGTATGATGTCACTGCAGCGCCTCTGATTGGGAGGTTCTAGGTTCGAGTCCAAACGGCGGCAGGATATTCGACACTAGCTTTAGAGTTAGGTCGAATCCAGTTGCTGTCTGGAGGAGAATTCTAGTGGCCGGCTGCTCTGATTGGTAGTTTTCCGTGGTTTCTCCGATCAACACCAGGCGAATGCCGGAGCAGTACCCTACCAACCAGGCAACGGACCGCGCGCGATCTGTCCTTCCCATTCCTTGTCGTATCCTCTCCCCTTACACTCACACACACTAACATGCACTACACAGTTACATATTCCGGGAGACCTGCCGGGAGCTTAGATCTGTCTCGAGGCAGTGCCCCGGGGCAGTGCCCTGCTGGTTGGAGAGTACTGGTTCGGGGGAAACCCCAGTAGCTGACGGTAGGTCGGCGCCGGATCTCGCCATCCGACGGGGGAAGAGCACTGCCATCTCCCGAGAAAAACATGCACTACACTAACGGGACTAATTACCAGAGCAGTTGACGCGCCCGGAAACACGAAAAAATCAATCAATCAATCAGTGAGTGGTGTATCGAAGAAACCACAAATCAGAGCAGCCGGCCGCTAGAATTCTCCTCCCGGCAGCAGCTCAATTCGACAACCTATCTATCTAGTATCAAAAATCCTGCCACTTCAGGACGCGAATCCCAGGACCACCCGGTCAGAGGCACCGCTGTGACATCAATTGCTACTCTGAGCCGGTGGCATTGCTTCTGAGGATGGGGTAACCGATCTGCCACTTGAACCAGTGCTCAATACATCGCTTTCGAAACGGCCCTCGTGAGTTCACCAGTCGGAGGTTTTGCTCGTCCCGTTGCGCGGGGTGAGCCACCGTGCCATCTTCTCCCCCGCCGTCCAATAAGGGCACGGTCCACGCCTCCCGCCCGCGCCGCGCTGCTACACGACGCGAGGACAGGGACCCTTAGCGGAACGGGTTTCTCTCTTTATAGGGAGGCGCCGCGCCGCGCCGCGCCGCGCGGCTGCGGTCGGGTGTCGCGGCGCGGGCGTGCGCGAACGGTACCGCGCGCGGCAGATGTTTATAGATATTGGCGCATGCGCTACTTTGCATGTGAATGCACGCGAAGGAAGATTTCTATCTCAGTTTGCCCCTGATGAACTCTATTGTAGGTCAAGGGTGAAAATGCGGATTATAATGATATTAGTAACAATTTAGTGAGATGGATTTTTATTGATTTCCCGGTTGGTCAACTGAGATGGTCATGCGTCCCATTAGTATAGTGCATGTTATATATGTAGAAATGCCCGTCTTCCTCCCCCACTAGAACATGAGGTCTTGCACCGACTTACACGACAGTTCTCCCCTCCAAGTATTTTCGCCAAAAGGGCACGATCCCAAACGGGACAACCTCCATGTTTCCGTCTGGTCTCCCGGCATGTGTGGTGGTTCAGTGAATATAAAAGGAGGGAAAGAATGAGAAAGGAGAGTTCGCACGCGGTCTATGACCCGTTTGTTTAGCTACTGCTCCGGCATTCGTCTGGTATTGATCGAAGAAACCATGAAAATCTACCGATCAAAGCAGCCAACCACTACAATTTTCATCCAGACAAGTGCTTAATTCAACCTGTTTTGCTTGCTAGTGTCAAAAATCCGCCACCATCGGGACTCGAACCCTAGGACCTTCCCGTCGGAGACGTTGCATTGGCAACAGATGTTACAGGGCGTTCTTGGCCGTGATTTTGTGAGGCGTTTTTGGGGGTTTATACGTATAAAAATATTGAATGCAAGTTATGTTGAATGTGATCTGAAAGTGTCTTTTTAACGTTTTGTGAGATTGCTTCAACCTTCCAGTTTGATTTTCTTAATCGATCAGGATTGATTTGATATCAAAAACTTTTGATGCTGCATTATTCTACATGGTTGAGTTAAAGTAACAAATGTTTTATAATGAGAATAAAGAGAATTACTACTTTTACAGCTCTGTAAAATCTTTAGCCCTGATATGTTTACTGGGGTGTCAGAAAAATATAATACGTGTATGATTCGTTGTTCATCAATAGAGAAAAAAAAAAGATCAAGCAATATTTCTTTTAACTCTTCAGTGAAATTTTGAAGAAATTGTTTCTCAAAGAATATGATATGGTTACTTTATACTCAAGAACGGAAGTCGCACCAAAGCGGTGGCATTATTTATGGAGCATAATCTCATTGTATTTACGAAAATAGTATCTTCATGCATTTTTTCATGAAGATTAAATGGTGTTGTATGAAGTACAACATTCAATCGAAAGACATGGCCACTATCCTAGAATGTCGTTTAGGTTGTCAATCAGTGCGGAAAAACTTTGAATATTCTAAAAATTAATTTAAAATTTAAAATGTTTTAGATCACCTAGAACGATAAATTTAATTCTTTTAATAATCATCACATTTTTTAAAGTACTTAAGGTAAGTCCTGAAAGCACTATTTGTCATGTGTTGTAGAAAGTTTAGACTGATGAAATCAAAATTCACAATGATGACGTTAGAGAGTTACAATAGAAACTCACGATACTAAAAAACTGAATATAATTGGAAAGAAAATTCCGGCTTTGTGCGAACTGTGAACTCCGAAGAGGGAACGGTTCTCGTCTCTCATTACCGCGGGGTCTCGAACCCGACCCCCACAGCAAGTGTCCCAAATTGTGCGGGTAGCAAATTACCTCGCAAATCATCCGCCAGAGCTTGGCAGGCATCACGGCCGATGAACGAACCCAATGTGATGATACCCGACTCACCGGTCGCGGATGGGGTCTGCGCCCTGCCTTGCAAAGGTCTCCAGGTCAGCGCGCGGGCTGGGCGACATAAGTTCCCGGTTATCTCCGATCGCCCACTTTGTAGGTTGTAGGATGAGGAGTAATCGCTGTTTGTACGTGCGATTTGGGAAAGTGGGGGAACGCGAGGCGCGGGGAGTCGGATCGGGAACCGGTCCAACATCTGCGCAGTAGCCGGAGGAACGAGTCCCCCGGATGCTGCTGAGCGTGGGCCGCCGCTTCCTCCAGTTGACGGATCGCGTGTTTTGAATCACGTTCGCTTAAATGATCATCGAAGTCAATTTATTCTTTCCTTCCTTTCATGCGGTCTCTTTACGTCTCTTATGTAGTTCATAAATCATATTTCGTCATTGAAAGTGTTGATTTGTGTTTTCACTATTGCGATTGTCACTTCTGTGAATGTTATCAGGCACGTTCTTATTTCTCGCTATCATACTTTTATTGTGGTAACTATTTGAATACACTATTCTGTTTGATATTTTGAAAAAATGTGAATCACTTGAAATGGGAGAGAATTTGATAATAATGTCATAAGAAATTTAATTATTCATATAGTATTGTAAGCAAGCCTCTTGGGATATATTTCATTCCAAAGGAACCTCTTCTGAAGCTGTTCTCTATCCTGGGAAAATAACAAATTTATCGGACATTTGAAGACGTTGAGGAATCTTTAAGTAGGAAGAGATAGAATGATTTCCACGAGTTAGTTTCTACAACCCTGCATAATATAACAACCATCGGAATCAGAAATATCTCTACTTGAATGAATATTTTCAAAACATTGATCTGCATCACCTTGAAATTCACACCGAACAGATCGCCAGTATCAGGCCGTAAGAACATAGAAAATTTCAAATACTGTTTTTCACGGGGAAACTAATGGTTGCCAAAACACAAAATGAAAAAAAAATTTTTTTTTGAATCCGTAATTAGAATAACAAAAACAGGAATGTGACAGTTAAAATACTAGTTTCTTTTTCTGGTTTAGTTATTTTCACAACGTTGTGAAATCATGTCGCAACCTTTTTATACAGTCGTAAGAAAAAATATTGGAACTAAGCAGAATGAGATGCAGGAAATACGTCTCCTCCCCCATGCGAACCCGTGAACTCCGGGATGCAAAGTAAGTGAACAAACAGCTCATCGCATGCAGTATGTAAATGTGACATTCTGTAATTGAAATCTTCTCCGGGACTCTCAACCCGCGGGTTGCGCCCCGAGGCCTCGCTGGAGGCAGCAACCGGCGCTGAGCCGCGGGTGGGGGTCGCCTATGTCACACGCTGGTCCGAAGGGGCATGAAAGGCGCACCTGAAAAACAGAACAATCAAATGGTAAGATAGGCTCCAACCAAGGGGAAAGAATGGCGAGGATTGATTGCTTAGTGATTCCGAGCGCGTCAACTGTTAAGGTTGTTAGCCCCGTAAGTGTGGTGCATGTTTTCCTCAGTGATCTTCCCCCACTTTTTGGCGAGATACGGCGCCGGCCTACAAGGCGTATTGCGGGGTTTCCCCCACCCAGGTATCTCCAACCAGAAGTGAACCGCCCCAGCCGGAACACGATGTACGCTCCTGGCGGTTTCCCGACATGTGTGGTAGTGTAGTGCATGTCAGTGAAAGTGTGTAAGTGAGGGGTGTGGATAAAACAAGGCAGGGGAAGGAAAGATTGCATGCGGCACGTGACCCGTTTGTTAAATGTTGTCTTCGGCATTCGCCTGGCGTTGATCGGAGAAACTGCGGAAAACTACAGATCAGAGAAGATAGGGGCTGGAATTCTTGTGCAATCAGAGTCTGAACTCGACCTAGCTCTTTAGCTAGTGACCAAAATCCTTCCTCCATCGGGACTAGAAAAAGGTGCACCTGAAAAATAGAACAATCAAAGAGTATGTTTTCCTCTCACCATCAGAAAGAACAACTGAGGAAATGATTTATTAAAAAGTACAGGGCAAAAGAGTGATCCAGCAATTAACGGGATTAAAAATTTCGAGAAAGAAGATTAATATCTGTAGGATTATACTAAAGTGTAAATGTCCAGAGAAAAACGTAGGAACGTAATCAGAAAGATGAAAGGTGGTTAATCACACTTGAAACGAATTGCCGGAGAATATGCTGAGGGAAAGATCAGATAACTTAAGAAATTAAGCTTAAGACAGATGTATGTGAAAGAAGAAATTGATATCATTGTAGAAATCATGTAGCTCAGTCGGTGAAAGTAGCCCCAAAAGTGGTATATTTATTCGCAGAATAAACCAGAATGAAGGATACGGGATAGACTAGCAGATGAAGGTGAAGCTGGAGGGACCACATCAAAGCTTAAATGGAAGCATCCAAGAGGAGAGCGGGAAAATCAAGATAAATGAACGTCAGGGAGAGAGAATCTGTAAGCTTCATAAAAGCTTGCGGTGTGTATATTAAAATAACATTCGAAATACTAAGTACCATTTAAGTAGAAATCACGTTGGCCGAACCATGACGTGGAAGTCGCACTAGTTTTTGACCTCTGAATAGCGAGCGTGATTCAAATCCTGATCCTTGCATATGAAATTTGTGATGGATGAAGATGATTTGTGGTAGGTTATGTTGTTCTCATGTTTCCTCTGGCTCTCATTCCTGCTTTGCTTCATATTTCATATCATAATATAATAATTATCAACTGCGCGTAACTTCATTTCCCTTGTCCTGTAGGTAGACTCAGACCTAGTTTCAGAAATAATTAAGAAGTAGAAGTTGCGTTTGCCTTTATAATTCAAAGGGTTGGAATTTTTAGTTGAATGATGGAGTGAAATATTCCTTTTACTTTCTCGCAAACAACTAGTATAGAAAAAGTTACCTCACATAGTATAGAGAAAGTTAAGTAATGCTGACGCAAAACACCAATTTTTCGCCAGAATATGTCGTACTGTGGTCCTTGATACCGAAAATGGAAATAATTCTCGTACCTGTGAACATATGGCAAATACCTTCTTGTAACACATTTGGTAGTCATAATTCACGTTTTGTGGGTACATGAATACAAAAAATAGTAATGGTTAATGGCAGAACGTCTCTTTTTCTCTCTATCCCTAAGTGAACAACGGCTACATCGTAGGCAGGCATTGATATTCCCCGAACGTTGTGGCTTGGGAATTTGAAATGTATATTTTGATTTTTTGGGGGTAGTTTACATGAAGTCACCAGAAAATATTTTCTCAAAAATGGCTCCAATTTTTGTATTATATTTTTTATTAGATGAGGCAAAGTATGCTTGTAGGAGCAGCATATGTTGTTTTTTCGTT
The DNA here is from genome assembly GCA_964035755.1 of Teleogryllus oceanicus. NCBI lineage: Eukaryota > Metazoa > Arthropoda > Insecta > Orthoptera > Gryllidae > Teleogryllus > Teleogryllus oceanicus. The sequence continues at coordinate 119,475,166 of CAXIVR010000006.1, forward strand.
AAATTATCTAAATTTAAAATTGCCCAAATTGTGTCGGCGTCATTTGTTCGGGTTCGGCGTCTTCATACAATTACAATAACGAAGACAGAGATATTTCTTCTTGGCGAAATCTGTTCTTCAAAGCTAGATATCTAAATGGGGTCATGTGCAATTTTTTCAAAATTAGTAGCAAACTTGTTATGTTAAACATAGGCAACTTTAAAAACAAGAAACAAACACTGCTCCAATTTTTTCTTTAAACATTTTGAATGAATAGAGCATCGAGTAACAATGACATTAATATTATTTTGATGTTATCTTTTATTTTTTTCAAAAGTTACACAAATAATATTCAAATAATATTGTAATGCAGTATTACGCAATAGTTACAAATAATACGAACACTTAATTAATAAGCATAATTAATTCAAATAAAGGTACCTGCTATTGTAACACCGCTAGGTTACTTTACTGAGGTATGATATTATTGTGACACCACGTTTGCTAAGATAAAGTTCATATGGTGTCATTCTGAACGTCTGGGACGTCATGATGACGTCATCCGCGAATGTGGCTCTCCGCCGCACTTGGGGCCGAGCTGGCACCAACAACTCTTCATTGGAGAGAGCAGTAAGTCACTAGGCTCGAGACATTGCCAGGCTGCGATGTACTGAGACCTCTTCGTAGGTATTTTGTGAAATGATGGAAAAAGTGAAATCAATAAGCAATGCAATAAATAAGAAATAAACCAGTAATATGTGAAAACGTAAGGAACTAATTAATTAAATAATCATATGTTTACTTGAATACTTTTGATTTTAAATTGTATTAAAAATGTGAAAATGTGTGAAACTCTGATATCGTTATTTTGAATGTAGGAAAAAGAAAAGTTCAGGGCCCTAATTATTAAAGTCCTAATTATTTTGACGTGCCTAAGTGCGAGAAGAATAATGATAATGCTGCCGTTAATTCGACCGTACCAAAGAAACCACTTTTGTCGAACGACTGCAAATACTAAAGGCGCGTAATGGCTTTATGATTATAATTAAACGTATAAATATTCTCATAAGGGACTTGCATTCGAAATGTTGCGGGAAGCCGTATACACAAGCGGTTGCATTCAAGCTGGTAACAGGTCAGAGCTCTCATATATAAAAGAACATTTATCTGAGCGGTTATGAAATTTTTGGTTCAAGTACCAAATTTCTTCAAGATTACTGATCGGTAATTTATTTCACACACAAAATAAATGGTACAGAAGCTCAACAACCCCTGACTCTTAAGTTTCACCTACTTACTACTGACGCTCAACTTTCTACACTGTAACCTGCTTTACATTTCAGATCTTATCGTTTCAGCTGTTCGTATTTTTACGTAAATTATTTTTGTGTATCGTTGAATTAATGGTTAATACCTCATTACCTACTATGGTTATGCTTTTCGTAAATATAGAAATACAGAATTTTAACTTTTTTATTTGGCGACTTTTGTTTCATATTCTCTCCGGCTTTTCATTTTCTTCCACCGTTATTATCATTGAAGGTTTTAGTGTACTTAATAGCATTTTTATAGTGATTCAGTACTTCATATTGCGAAGATAATTTCATCTCGATGTTTAGTAAACACTTATGAAGCTGAAGGGACAAAAAATAAAACCTTACTTAATTTTCAGCATATAAAAACAAAATAGAAAGCTAGAAAACATGTAGAAAAGTAATAGTAACAAAACAAACATCATAGTAATAAATAAGTCCGTCTTAGGTACTGTGCTGAAATACTAATAAATGTTAGTCATCTTTAGTTGCTACGTCATAATAAATTTCCATTCTTTGGGTAATTATTCGTTATGATTTCTTGTAGATTTGTATTTTACTATTGAAGACGATGTTTAGTTTACTTCGTTATTGCTTCAGAATAATTCAGCATTTCCTTTATTTTATGGGGTCTATTTTTATTTGATTTCATATATATCCAAAGGCGTTTCTCATCAAATTCCAGCCCCACAAACATCCTGTATTGGCCGGCAAATTCATTCACTGACCTAACACCTTCACAGACACCTCCTCTCAACGGAAGTCTTAAGAGCACAGGTGTTTTATTAAATCTGTCTTTCAAATAAGGTGATCTGTAATAAAAAAAACCGGCTCCTGATCGAAGATTTCATTGATTTAACATTTCGACAAAATCTGGTTCTGCCGTTAAGCGGATGCGCGTAAAACCACACACACACTTTCGTTTTTGTGGCTTGTCGATTCTTAAATCATAATGGTGAGAAAATCTGCGTGGCTGGCCAGCGGAGATGAGCAGCACTGGGCGACTGGTTCCCTGGAGGAAGAACGCCTGGTCCCCGCGGCCGCGAAAGGAGAAGCGGGAACACTGTAGCGCAGGGGTGGGGAACATGGCATCAAATTAACCTTTAGTTTCTTAAGCTAAATACTTTTTCTACTTTTACTGACTGGATACACTTTCGTCTCACTACAAAAAAATAAATAAATTTTAATAAATATGATTAGGATTATATGGATTGAGGATACGGTTGTTTCAATTTGTAGGTAATGCAGGTAATTTTTATAAAAAATATAAATATAATTATTCGTTCAATATTTTTCATTTATTATTTTTGAATGCCAATTTTCTTTCAACAGTACAAACTGTTCAGATCTCAAATCCTTTAACTGAGGGAGGTCTTTCAAATATTACGTTGTACAATTTCAAAATAGTTGTAGTTATGATAGGGTTAAAATTGGTACCAATATCTTCGGTAAACCACTGCCGGAGCATGTTTCCTATTTGTCTGAGGATACATTTTGAAGTGTTTAATGTATTAAATATATAAAAACAAACTGTGTTATCAAAAAACATAAAAAACGTGTAATTTATCTAATTGTAATAAACGTTTAACGGAAAAATGCATGAAATTCCAGAATTATATTTTAAAACTATCAATAAATTTCTGGCCTGGTTACATCTTGAATACAGACACTTTTTTTAAAGTTGCAAAACCGTTAAATCTTAGCTGCATCTTCACCGTCACCTTCGGTGTGCGCAAACCACTGAGTCAGAAGTCCTAAAGATGTGTTTAAGCAATAAACTAAGCATTAAAAAGTAAATAAAAATTGCTAATTGAATATGGGAATAGTTCGTGGGTGTTGATCAATTAATTATTATAATCAGTTTGCCAACGTTTCTGAGCTTTTTTTAGGGGACTCATCGAAGTTATGGAACAGATAAATAGACTATTACTGCACAGGTATGTTACAAAATTAGATAGTGTCATACAAAATGCATACAAAAATATTAGTTACTACACACGAAAAAGAGCTCTGAAATGTTGAGAGTAGCGGTGCTGTGAGTGTTTCTTGGATACCATGGGGCGGTTTACATATTTATAAAGTTTTTCAACATTAACCTTGTAGTAAGGTGGGTTTCATGATATAGATTAGCTAAATTATTTTCATTTTTATTTGTGGTGATTCCTTTCCCATATTTCCCATCCCTCCACTATTCCCATAATATTGTGAGTGTGAATTCAAGAAATATAACTAATCGAAATTTACTTTTGTAGATCATTGATTTCCAAACTGGTGATACTATTCCGTTTGATGCTAATACTAGTGATCGAGAAGATGGGAATGACATTATGAGAAGTTGGGAAGAAAAAGTGTGTATGGGGACATTTTGTAAAACTGAGGAGGAGAAAATACAAACGAAAAACAAAGCAAGTAGCTTCTGCACGATTCATTCCACCATCGTCATTACTTGAATATTTCGTTTTCTCTGAAGCTTAAAATATTGTAGATACAACTAGGATTTTAAAATAAAGAGGTGAAGAAATTTAAATTTATATAAAGAAGTATCCATGAGATTTAATTGATTGTAATGTGGATAAAAAAAGTAGAAAAAACACTATACACTTCAGAATTATCTCTACGACCTCCCAAGAGCGACGCTGCTGAGGTAACGGATATTACCACAGAGCCATCATAGCTGGTATATACGACTTTCATCAGAGCAATTGATCTTGTTTTTTAAATCTTATAAATACTTGAAGAGGTCGATGTTGATGAACGGTGGAATTTTAGTTAGATATTTATTTGTTTAATTGCAGTTCACAATATTTCCTTTTGCAACCACTATTAAGATACTTTTCATCAATTTCTAAATATTTTCTGTGAAAATATATTTCTAACTCTAATGTAAGCACGCCACATTGGTAAGTAGAACACGAATATCAATCCCTGTACCCGATTTTTCTCTTTTAGAGAAAATGCCCGGTGAGATAATGGAGAGTACGGGTGAATAGTACTCAAGAAGCAAAAGTAAAATAAGAGGCAGAACTGACGAAACCTTTCGATAATTCACTCTCTTTACCATTATATCACATGAAGTGAGCGCGATGTGTACCCCTGTATTGAACTGAGAATCACCATTTGTCATTACATTAAATTTTTTATGTCATTCCTTCGATCGTATTTCCTAAATGTGTGTGTAATTAAGGATTATTGCTGTGTATACACCTTTGTACACGTGTTTCACTTTATCGGTCAGTACTAACTCTTCTGGTGGAATTCCTTTCGAGCTTGAATGCTTGTAGCATACCACCGACAATTAACAAGTTTTGGCAATTAACAAGTAAATTATATTTGTTCGATATTTTAAGCAGTTTTAGTCGGCCGTTAATCTATTTCATGCCAGCGGATTTTTATGTACACAAATGGAGCCACATGCGACCTCAAAGCCACGGGAACCCAACCCCTGCTCCGCCCCCGGCGCTGGGCGGCTAATGGGGTGGGCCCACCCCCACCCCCGCTCCTACTCTCCCCCGCGCCCCCGCCCCGCCCCGCCCCCTGCACGGCGCTTCCCAGCGCCTCCTCGCCGCGCTATCCCGCGCCGGTGGGACCGGGCGATATAGTTGGCCGTCCGCCAAGGTGGCGGTCGTTGCCTGACGTCACATCCTGCTGCTGGCGGGCGCTCTCCCGTGTGAAGAGGTGGTCGCTGAGACCATCGACTCCACTGTCCTCTTCGCCGCCACTTCTGCCGCCCCGCCGCGCCGTCCTTCGCGAGCTGTTGCGAAGACCGGAGCTGCTTCTAATACCATGAGCAAATTTTCGTGTGGTTTGCAAAGGAACAGATTCGGCTTGGGTGATGCGGCTTAAACGGTGCGTTTCGCCGATCGAAACAGTTTCTCTAGGCAATTTAGGTGACTAAAAGTTTAACGGTGCAGGATTATGGTTCAGAATCATTGGGATAATCATTGAGAGTGTATTAAATATACCTCCCAAAGTGTATCTTTCAACTCTTGGAGTATAATCTAATATCCTGTTTGACCACTTTTAGAATTCCCTTCCTACGATATGTCTTCAGTACTTGTAAGCTTAACCGCTTGAAGATGAGCAACATTATACCCTTCATGTTTAGAGATAACTATTGGACCAAACCGTGAGAATCGGTCACTACCTATCTGTTATTTGTGTATCTTGCAGTAACATCATTATTCGCACTTCGCGTCCATGAGAACACACAGCGAGAAAAAATAAACAAAGCCTTACCTCACTGAATGCTTCGGTGATGTGTACTCTCACGCAAAAATAGTGGGGTTGTGTTAAGTACTCACTAATGCCTTAATAATTTACTCTCTTACCTTATTGTAGCCACAAAGCCGTCCTCTAATTTACAATTTACAATAAACGTTTTTTCGTAAAAGGAAAATATTTCAATGTATAAATTAATATTGTTCAGGTAATTAAATATCTGTTAAGTCCTAAAACACCTCGTATTTTTTGAAGAAGTTGTTTTTTTCACTATGCTCTGTCAGGGCAACTGTGCTTTCTAATTTGGATCTTACTGAAAGCAGTAAAATAATATGCTTGCATTTGTATACGTTCAGAGTGTATGGAATTTCCTTCGTTTGACTTCGGCAGGTTTGTTTCAACCTCGTTTAACGACATGTTTGCTTGAACTACGCATGTTACGAAAGGGGGTACGATTTCTAGTTGAAATTTCCTATCCGTCTTTCACAGCATTGGTGGATCCATTGATGGATCGTTCTGGGATAGAGCATAATTTAAATATAGTACGGCAATTCTTCATTTTAATGCAGATGCAACAAACACATCATTTTCTTATCTTTATTGAAATACAGTACCTCCTCCAATGAAATAATGTGCTCTTTTGTTGTCTGTTTGTAATAAAATCTGGACATGCTTGCAGCAGAATGCTTTTATCTGGCGTTGACTATCCTCCTAGGTCTTCCTAACTTGCCCTTTCATTTTATTAAAAAAGCGTTTAGATGAAAGATGTTTTCTAGAATACACTTTCTTCATCAAAGAAAGTTCTCCCTTTTTCATTGACGTTGTTATTATTATTATTATTATTATTATTATTATTATTATTATTATTATTATTGTTGTTGTTGTTGTTGTTGTTTTTCCATCATTTAACTTTTTAAATAATTCATAATATATAATAATTCATAATAAGTCTTTGCTTACAGGTCTCCAATATTTTTTCTTCAATATCCAAAGAATTTGCTCTCAGAACTACTGCAAGGTCCACTCTCTCACTCCTTATGCGGGCGCATCGATTTCATAATTTCGCCTACTTGTTAATTGATTCTGTCGCGATTCATTGGCATTCACCTTGGCTACCATCGCATTCGCGTCCGGCGCCGCCTCCGCCACCTCCCTCACCACAACCACCACCATCACCGCCGCCGTTGCTGCCGCCACCATCACCACCTCCACCACCACCACCACCACCGCCGCCGCCGCGCCACCACCACCACCACCACCACCACAACCTCCCACCCCGCCCTCGTCGCCGCCGGCGCTACCTCATCGCCATCGCCACACACCACCGCCGCCCCGCGTACCGCGGCCACCGCATCTTTCTCCACCTCCACCACCGCCGCCGCCGCCGCCGCCGCCACCGCTTGCCTGGCGGTGAGAACGCGCTACGGAAGCGGCGCGAGTGGGCGGCGGCCGGCGGCCGGACAGTTCCCTCGGCCGCTGGGCCGCCCGCCCGCCCGCTTCTTGTTCGTCAGGTCCTTGTGTCGCGGCGACGGGCGCGCCGGGAGGAACCGGTTGCTCAACAGGCGCTGTGATTCAAGCAGCCGGAAAGTGGCTGTGGGAAATCGATAGGAATGATGAACGCCATTTATAACTGAATATATACTGGTCCATCCCGTCCGGAAACTAGGCTTATTTATTCGCTTGTTATTTATAGATGCTTCATTGGTCACGACCGACGAATATGCTGAATATCTTGCAATACTTGCCATACAAAATATCTCTTACGAGTTTTGCATAGAATATAATAATAATAATAATAATAATAATAATAATAATAATAAAATAATAATAAAGTAAGCGTTTCGTCATATACGAGAATATCACTTTACATCTCAGGGTTGTAGTGGATTTGAAAAAATATAGGATACTGACCCTATTCTTATACCTAGTACATCTGAGAACAGAATGGAGAGGATCAGAATGCATTTGTATCTTGCCAAAAACTGTCGTAAACAACGCATTTCTAGATATCATAGTCCCAGTGTCCTTGATACCAGTAATGCGATGCGAAATGAGACACGTCAATAGGGCAGTCTATTTTTAATTTTAATAATCTAAAATAAATTTTGCATTTACTTTTCATTTTAAAACTATTTCCCGGGGTTCTTGGGAATCAGTAATACGCCATCCAACTCATTACGACTTTTGTGTCAATTTCTTGTCCCCCATCGACCGTCAACTCCCCTAAACGTATAATTGAAAGTCCAAATAGGTCTCAATTTGTGGATTACCACTTCATAAAATATTACTCAGGCCATTAATAAGTTTTGATTTTTATAAAATTTTCTTTATTGATTCATCTTAAATTGAAATAGTTCAACATGATACTATATCTCGAAATTCCTTTAATTTTTCCTTTCTCGCCTTATACTTTTTAAATTGTCATCCACAGTGCACCTCGGTATTGCATAGCAGTGGCGCAGGCTGGGCGGGCAGGCGGGATATTGTTAGGGAGGGGCCGGGTGATGGCGGGCACGGTCAGGCAGGGCAGGGCAGGGGGAGGCTGACGGTGAGAGTGGGCGTGGCGGTGCATGGCGAGGCTGGTGGGGAGTCTACGTGGAAGGGAGAGAAAAGGGGGGATGCATGGCGAAAATGTAAATAAAAACACTTCAATTTTACACTATACAGAGAATTCATTCCTCTTCCTATCAAATATAAAATAATTATATTCATGCAATTATTATATTACAATTATTGCGATAATAAATATACATCCTCGAAACGCCGAGATACTTAATCTAGTATCTCTAAGCCAAATACAGTATTTCTTCTAGCCACATAGAATACTTTTTTCGTATACAGTAGTTTATTCAGTACTTTATAAATAAATATGTAAACGTTTGTGATTGCAAAGTACTATGTAATATGGTGACAGAAATTATTTGCCGTATAAACTGAGAAGCAAACTGTAAGTGAAGAAAGAAGGATTTGACGACTTTTTTGAAAATGATAATAGTAATTGAATTTTTCATTGAGAACTTCTAAGAATATTCCTTTTTTTCGTACAATCTTTTCATTCAAATGCTTCATTCATCAATACCTAATTTAAATTCCGGGAAACGCGATGCGACGTGTATGATAAACCGCTCTATAAATAAAGGTGTTGTTTTGCTTATGTTAATACACGTGAAAATTGCATGAGTGGGATTCAAAGTTGTGACCAATTGAGATAAAAAACAGTGGTTCTCGCGGATGTAATAACCTCCATCACTTAGTAATTACCGTCATTACCCATCGTCTGGGGCGAGAAGCCAACTCACGGCCATGGTCAACGTGTGGCTGCGGATAGAACCTGCAGAAGGAGAATGCTGAAGCTCGCCTGGCGAATGTGCTAGTTGCAGGCCAATGACCACATGTTACAAGTAACTGATTGAACAAGTTCATCAGACAAACGCTCATTTCCTTATTCTTGGCAGTTTTTGTAATGACTTAACAGTTTTATCTATTTATACTGTGATGAACCCAACCTGCCGCCACGGCAACACACGCATGCGCGCAATGCGCGTAGCTCGCGGTCTGGGCACCTCACAAAGGGGGGGGGAAGATACCGTCACACCGAAGTGCGTCGGTAATCAGCTGACAGGTGTGCGCGTTAAATTTATCAATGAAGGGCGCCAAACGGGCACTTACCTATCAGCTGGCACCGGCATTTCGAGAACCTCAGGGCAGGCACTCTTGAATGAGGGCATGCACGGGGTTTGCTATTACTACCACTACTTTACAATAATCACAAAGTTTTGTAACTTTAAGTGTCAATCACCTGAATGGCAAGAACACATTTATTGCATTTGATTCTATAAAATTTGGGTAAGAATTCCCCTTAAACTAAATTATATGTTATTTACATTAAATGACACCTTTCCTATTTTTTACTGTCTTTGGAATGATTACAAAATGAAAGTCTTTCGTTCACCTCTTTCGATGATTGCACAATCCGTAGTCGTCCCCGAAGCAGTCGCTGTCGCGAGCCACACCACGGCAAGGCGCAGCCGACCGGAAGCAGCAGTGCGTGCGGTGCTAGTGCTCCTGGCTCCGATCGGTGATTATTGGAGGAAGTCGTCTGCCGCCACCCACTCCTCACCAGGCCAGCCTCAATGACTCGGCTGCACAATCATTCCTTCCGGAGGCGCCGGCCCGTTGAAATCGGAATAAATTCCTGATTGTCTTTTTATACTGGGCGGCCTGCACTATGTTGGTCGATCCCCAAGTCACTGCTCCCACTACCTCTCATCAACACTGCCGTCTCAATTCTGTGTCGTTCTCTCGCCTTCTATCCGTCTTCTGCCAAAAATCCGCTGCTCTCCAGCTTCCTGCGTCGCATCCCCACCCTTTTTCCAAGTTTCGCCCATCGCTCCTTCACGTGATTGGAATTTTGATATTATTGGCCGAAATATTCGACGCGAGTCGGAAGCCGATAGGGTATTTTCAAATTAACCTCATTTTCTGGGCGCCTGATTGGTGGTCTTTGTTGTGCGTGTGTGTACACCGGAGATGAACAAAGCAGTCCTTTCTGCTGTCTTCGTGACGCTTATATGGGTCCTACGGAACTCTTCAACAGTAGCCGGGATCTCTATAATTTGCTTGTTCCGGTGCCTAGCCGTGCACGTGGACTGGCCGCCGGTTGCCTGAAGGGCTGTCCCGAGGACAATTGCCCCTAATCGTAAATCTTTTGAATCTTCTGGCACGCGTTCGCGCGTCTTGCGCTGAGCCGTGTCAAATCAGGGACCTTCCTAATCGGCGTGACAGAGGGGGAAGTTTTGGGTCCGGCGACTAGCAATGACCTCATTGCAATACTTGTGCAACAGAAATATTTTAGTAGTTGAAATATACGTTACTAATACTCGTAATAATATTGTTGCCCGATCTATTTAGGCTTCAATGTGTCTTACTGCCAGAAAAATGACATAAGTAGAAACTAATTAGTATCTGTAACATGTGTTGTACAATAAGAAGAACATTAAAAAATAAGACCTTAAACATCACACATCTTAAATTCTAGAAAGCAATCACAGTACCCATGCTAACTAGTGCATGTGACAACTGGACAGGAAATAGAATAGACAGAAAACAAAAAAAAAAACAGAAAGCGCCGAATTGAAATGCTTACGTTCAGTAGCGGGTTGCAATATCTGATAGAAAATATACTGATGACACACAGCAGAACCGAACTGAATATGTTAAATTTGAAGGACAAAATTCAAGCATTAAAGAGAAACTAGCATGACCACATTTAACTTATGTCCCCGAACAGAAAACCCATAATAATGTAACCAATACAACTCCAAAGGAAGAAACGTTGGGCGCGCATTAACAATATGGAACGACTCTTATTTTATTGTTGTGGAAACAGGCCTTAAGCCTTTTTTCCCCATTGGAGTTGCTCTGTTTTATTCACGTATCTGTTTGATAACATAACAATCTTCCTTAATACAATATTATCATATTGCCAGCTGACAATAATATTAATGTTTAATATCTATTTCAAAACCTGGTTTAGGAATACGACTGGTCAGTACTTACTTTGTTGTACGTGGACGGATCGTCCTTACGGATCAGCGATTTCTAGAAATTTACTTTACTGAAAGAACTGCTGATTGATTGCACTGTAAATTAATCAGCCTTTTTCTCAATAAATAAATATATTAGTTATTCAAACATTTGAATGATAACAGGTTAATATTACAAACTTGTTTAAATATTTATTAACTTGATAATGACTAGACTTTGATCAAATGAAAATTGTCTTTCATAACTTACACACAATTCTTGAAGTCGTCTCGGGTGAACCCGGTCGCAGAAAAGATTCAGTGCCCCGTGATGTCTTCTCCCTTCCATCCCTGTGTTCTACTTCCCACTTCGCATATATTTAAACGTCCTATCCGGGGAATAACAATAATTTCTGACACCAATTAATTTTTAATTAGGTCCATCTAATAATATCTGAATGATTTGTTCATATTACCATACTTTCCTAACATTCCACCACGTGCAGGCGCCTCATCGCGAGACTTCCTAACATCGTGAATAAAATATTTGACGCTTATAACAATTACGATCTCTTCCTAATCTAAAAATTATTTAGTAAATCTTACACATCGTTTATTAATTGAATGTTGAAATTCAAAAGGTGTTACTATTCTGATATTTGCTACTATTCTCATATATTCTCGAAACACAGCAATAAACATAATTTATTCCTCTCTTAAACTAATATTATATCATTACTAATTCACCTACTAATTCATCATCAATACCTGAGAACGCGTCCGTATCTGGCGCGAGTACTAGAGAATACCCCCTTACAATGCGTTCGGCCCGCTGGCTCGTCGCTGGAAGAGACCGAACCACTTCTAGTCACGACTACGCCTCCGAAGTACGTATTTTCTTCTTATCTACAAGGGGCTTTGCTTTTCCATCCAAGCCAACTATGGTATATGGATTGTATGCGTTCATTCTCCACGGCTACTGTTTGTTTATATTTGCCACCACAGCAACCGGTCTATATTGTCTATAGACTCTCTGCATTGTAATATTCCGATAAATCTCTCTCTATTCATATTTAATTACTACTATTTCCCAATAAGGCAGGAAGCCTTCGAAACTCAGTTAATAATAATCTATAAATATTTATGTAATTAATTTGTCCTTTTGTGCTCATAGATTTATTTTATACTAACTATTTATTATGTTGATTTTATTATCATTTATTTGTGAGCATCGACATCAATATGCTAGCTCTTACCTTGCTGTATGCGGACGTGCTATCTGTACAGACCTGCGATTTCTGGAAGTTCAGTTAATTAAATTATCTTTTCAATTGTTGGCAACCATTTTGGATAATTTTTTTCTCATAACATACTTTAGGAATTATTTTGAAATTAATATTGATATAGTCGTCGCTTGCGCTTCGCCTAAGGAACACTTAGTTCCGCCTACATCTTAGTTAATGCAAGTGGCATGGAGTTGAGAATGTGTTTTATAGAATTCGTTCATTTGAGATGGGATGATCTTGATGTTTGTGACGAATGACATTACAAGGACTCAGTTATGAACAGAGGTGGGAAATATTAAAGAAAGTGGTATCCGGACCAAGATTCAATGAAAATAGGAAGGTCAACTAGTACTGAAATATTTAATCGAGTGCTCGTCACAATTGTACATTTCAATTTAAGTTGTTTGTATGCTGCATTACGACGTGCATGTTTTCGCCTTTCCTGCTCTCTCACTCTGCTATGTCGCAACTGCAGTGACGGTAATTGGTGATGTATTGAACTACAGTTCCGAAAACAACGTTTTCAATAATCTATGGAGTGGATCTACTATACCTCTCATGAATCGTTTCCATGATCAATTTCATACGGATACCAAAGCAATACTCAAGAGCGGGGCACGCCTCCTCACACACCTCTAGACCAGGCAGTACTACATATCACATGCAAGATATCACTAGTTCCATTGAACGAGAAAGAGCTTGAGAGATTTGGTGAGTATTTGTATAATACACATTTAGGTACAGATTTATTAATGGTAGAATAAAGAGGCCAAAATATTAATATGTTCAGGATGAAAAATGCGCGAAAGGGATAGTATTCGAATGACGTGTAAATGAAGTTTGAAAAAGTAAATGTATTGTTTTGATAAAATTTTAAAAATGTATCATGAAAACATGGGGTCTGAATGCGTACCAATGATCAGCATACGAAAATATCTTTGCAAATGCAATGCTGGTGGCGGTGACTAAAAAAATAAATTTATTTAAAATCAGGTCATGAGACTGCTCCTTCCTAAAAATACCTCTAAATTATATAATAAACCGTATTAGGTCGAAAGGACAAAATAGTATTCTAAGTTGAGACAGCAAGCGAAAAAGCGAAAGCCAAACGCGATGAAAGAAACCCAAGCTTCTCTTCGCTGCATGTCTTCTGAAGTTGAAACCAGAGAGAAAATTGGACGGGGAGTTGAATGAATAAATATTAGTACAGTAGGTGAGTCAACTAATTTTTGGAATTCCGTAACAATTTTTAAATGATAATTTATAAAATACTGTGAACTTCGGTGAGGGTTGACTTTTCCCTCCACTCTTCAATCACAAGGTGAAAACACCCACAACACGCACGATTCAAGCACGCAGCTCAAGGTTTGTTGCCGCCGCATCCGCCAAAGCCGTAAAGGGCGCGCATTGTCCTACAAGAATTCCGAATAACGCATCGGAACGCGCGGGAGCCGAGAGCTCGGAGCCGCCGCGTGAGATTTGAGGAGGGGGTGGGGGAGGGGGAGGGGAGGGGAAGGGCGGGCGTGCCGCGGCGCCCGCCGCCGCCTTTCGTCACGCCCGTTCGCGCGCCGCGCACCCCGACGCATTTGTTATTAATGCGCGGCGCAGTCCTGTAAAGTGCACGCGCACCTCCGCGGAATCCCAGGCAACTCATTACTCGCTGCGGCGCCGACCATTTTACGAGCGAATATATATAAGCGGCCCCCTCCTTATTTTTGCTATTTTTTGTTGTTGTTGTTGGGTTGTTTTTTTTTTTTTGGTGCCTTCATCCCGTCGACGGCCCCGATCGTCAGAAACAATGCGGTAATTTATTTTGCGCGCGCCTAGCGCTTTCACGCTCGTCGCCGCCCGGGAGGTTTACGCGAATATTAACCAACCCCCCGCCGCGATGGGCGCGACTGGCCAGCCCGAAGGTCGCCGCTCCTCGCCCGCCGACGCACCTGCTCGAGCAGAGGCGTCCCGCACGCGGGGCATGGGATATCCAATGCAGTATTGAGGTAGAAACACAATTTCATCGTACACAATGTGGTTCTTCCCTCCTCGCTAAATGTGGCGCTATCGTGTCTACTTCTCATTTTATTCTTGACTGCCAAGGACTTGTTAATACAAGGAAATCATTAAACATAGAAGGCAGCTTATATTCACTGTTCAAATCAGAAGAAGGTTGTAAAAAAATTTTGAAACTACGAGAAATAAGTAAATTGTTTCCTGTAATACAATAATGATGCAATTTTTGTTATGATATATTGATATAATGTTTATGGTGTAATGATTCAACTATTTGTAACCTTGAAATGTAATGTACTGATGTAAACACAATGAGGTCGCTGAAGACCTGAGCTGTTATAAAGCGACCATAAATAAACAAATTTAAAAAATGTGGTTCTTATATCTCTGTGTAGGTATTATGTTGTGCATCGGAGTGGCGGTGCGTTGGCGGTGGAGTTCACGACTCGAAGACTGGATAATGCGTCGTCTAGATAAACTTAATGTGCTGTCAGGTTGGGGATTTGACGTAATTGTAAAATTGAAATGTAATCTTTAGGATATGCATTTTACGTTTATTTATAACTCCTTATTAGGATGATAGAACATCTACACTAACAATTTTTACTATCAATCAGACGTTTATGTTTCAGAACGGATCCGTTTCAGACGTTCGTCTGAGTAAGTCTTCAACTTTGGTCATGAAGAGCTGGTCTGCACCTGCGTATATTTTCCAGGATTATTATGTCCATGGTTTTTGCATCGCTTTGTCAAGATGGTGATTAGAAATTAGGAACTGGACAAGGAATTAAAACTTTTTAGTGGTACTGATGTATATTTTTTTCACGGGTATCTCAGCCACGTTTTTGTATTGGAACGGCAGACGTGCGTCAATTTGCATCCCTAGTGTCCGAGATTCAAACTTCGCTTGCGAATGAATTTAGACGGAACACGTTCCCAGAACTGATTGTTCCTATCTTTAATATTTTCTCCATCGTCGCCACTCAGTTACATCAAAGGCAATGAAAACCATTCTTTATGCTCAATTATAACCCATAGAGTGGATTAATCATTGACATAGGAATTAATTGTAAATTAATTCATTGGTAAATTATAAATGAATAATTGTGAATTAATTTGCAACATCATAGTGGTCTAAAGGGTAGTAATTTATCTACACATCATCGAGCTGTGGAACCGGGGTTTATAATCTGGTGAATTCATATAGTTGTCGCATGTTAAGAGGCAGAATTTCTTCGTGCTGGATTTATTATTATTATTATTATTATTATTATTATTATTATTATTATTATTATTATTATTATTACGCACAAACACATTGCGACCTGATATAAACTAATCGGCTGTCATAATTAAAAGGAAATTACTAATAGGCTTATTTTCAAAAAGGTTCAACGGCACATATTTAACGTTTCATCTTTAACATATACGTAATATTCGTATAATATTATTGCAAATTGTATCCAACTATCTCCAGCTATCGAACGATGCTCTTCAGCAAAAGAAACGCGGGGCAAATATTACATGCAACTTCGAGTTGAAACAAGATTCTAAAAATTACGAGAAACTGCTCACATTTAAAAAAAATGTAAATGACCTTATTTAAAGATCTAATTTAGAAAAACAGATTGCATTGAATAAAAAGTCTCTATCAAAACTATTTTAGTTTTACAATGTTAATTTTTTGCAATTTTTCAAATTACTGTGACTTAACGAAATGGACCCTGTATAATTTTTAAACGCTTTTTTTTCACTATCCTAGGAACAAATTTAAAGAAAAAAATTGGAGCCGTGATCAGCCGTTAAGAAAATATAATTTTAAAAATTTCCTGTACTTCAAGTTAAAATTACGTGAAAACTAGACTTTTTTTAAAAAAAAATTTACATTACCTTATTTAGATCTATTTTTGAAGAATACATTTCGTTATGAAATCTCTATAATTAATATTGAAGTTTTGCGATGTTAATTCTTTGCAATTTTCGAAAATACCGACCAGAAGGGATGGCTCAGGGCATCAACTGATGTCACTGCAGTCCCTCTGTTCGGGATGTCCTAAGTTCCAGTCCCGACGGTGGCAGAATTTTCGACATTAGCTTGTCACCTAGGTCGAATTCAGTCACTGTCTGGAGGAGAATTCTACCGGTCGCCTGCTCTGATAGTTTTCTGTGGTTTCTACGATCAACATCAGGCGAATGCCGGAGGAGTACCCTATCAAACGGGCCACGCGCGATATTTCCTACCTCTTCCTTGTCCTATCCTCACACACTTATACTAACATGCACTACACTACCACACATCTCGGGAGTCCGGTCGGGACTTAGAACTTGTCCTGCATGGTCGACGGTAGTTCGGCGCCGGATCTCCACCCAGCGGGGTAAGACCACCGCCACCTCCCAAGGAAAAACAAACACTAACTTACGGGGATAATGACCATAGTAGTTGACGCGCCCGGAATCACTAACAATCAATCGAAAATACAAAGATTTCGCCAAAAATGGCGACTGTGCCATTTTTAAGCTACTTTATCTTAGGAAAAGATTTAACAAAAAATGTAGATTTTTGAGAAAATGTAATTTTTTAAAAAATGATTGTATTTCACGTAAAATTATCCAAAAACTACTCATACTTCTAAAAACTGTACATGCTCCTAGACCTTAGACTTCATACATGACTTTGAAGATTTTAGTCGGGAAAAATCTGTTTCGAGCATTGTAGTTGTGTGAAGACGCGGAACTTTTGCAATTTTCAAGAATGCAGAGGATTTAAAGAAAATGACACATGTGCCATTTTTATAACTGTGTTTCGCCATATCCGAGAAAAATAGCGAAATAATTGAAAACCACTTTTGAGAACATTTTGAAAATGTTAAATCTTTATGTAAAGATGTAAAGTACCCACTAACAGCAAAATATCGATTAGGAGGGGCTCGAGCTCGGTCAAATCTTTTGGGGAATATCAAAGTTGAAGAAAATCTTCTGAACGATTTAGGTTCTACTCGTATGTAGATCATGAACAGTAATTTTGCTGTCAACCAATTTTTCGGTATCAAGGACCAACAAAGTGTGGATTCTGACTGGACAATTTTCTATATGCTACATTAAATAGCATACACTTCCCACTTAAAGTCGTGGTAACTAAGTAATTCTAGGCATTGTCGGATCCCCTGGGTTCCCTAGACTTCTCCACGGGACAAAGAAGTTCATTTTATGCATTTACTGCCAGCAATGCTAAATTGCTCAATCGTAATTTACAAATTGTGTGTAAATCTTAATAGAGCATCTGAGAGCAATTAACGAGATAGTCAGTAAATCTCCTCGAGACATGATCCCCAATGTCTTGAGGGCACTGACTGTTGATCGTGGCATAGCCCCAGAGGTTCCAACCATCACAGGCAGGATTCTGGCGTTGGGCACTCCATGAAGTTGGGCTGCCAGGGGAATGCCTGGTTGGTACTTTACCACTTTTTTTCCCCCTGCTTTTAGAAGTTTAGACCCATCCTCGTGGCGGACAGTCACATCGACAACATGGACCCCTCCCGGCTTTTTATTACCAGGTCAGGTTTGAGTCTAACCCTTCAGCAACGGAGAAAGTGGCTTCCGTGGACACCACAGCATTACAGTATATTCTCTGTACTATGTAAGTCGTTTGGAGAAAGTAAATGGATACATATTCTACATACTATAGTCACTCCCTATCTGTTCACAATCCCGTCAGTCATTCGCAGGTATATACATTTATCACCACAAGATATTAAGTGGCTTAGAAACTAGGAAATAATAAATATTGAAAGGTGCAAGTTATGTTCCGCCTGCAGTATTTACCTTCATTTTCATATAGTCTACTTCATATTTGGGGCATGTACGTTTGCAGTATTTAGAATTTAATTCTATTTCATTATTGGATTCTTTCCGGCTTGGTGACTCTTAAAGTTTCCCAGTGCAAGAACTAATACTTGCTTCACCTTACTACTTGAAAAATTCCCAAATAAATAGGACAAAAATGTAATTCATATTCTTGAAATATTGCTTATTTACGCTTCTGTATAGATCATGTAAATACAAAATTGGTTTGTTTCTATGAACAAAAATGATAGAACTCTTATTTTAAACTCCTCGGATAAAGAAGTTCTTAAAAACTTGAGCTTTCTCGTTTCGTGGTGTTAGGCGTAATTATATTTATCGCGCCATGTCGATCACTCATACTGTTCGCATGGATATTTTCCCCTCTTGGCGATATTATATTTCGAAGAAACTTTGTGATGAAGCATGCTTTCATGCACTGAGATAAGTTAAGAGACAGCAGGAGAAGGCATAGTCTTGCCGCCTCTCTAAAACAGTTGTTTGGTAATGACCTATCCTCTCCCTGCACTCGTTTTCATTTCCTACGATATAATGGAGCTTATAAAATGAGAGAGGATGATTGTTCTTATTTAGCAGTACTCAAATTTTATCAAATTTATCAAATATTAATTTATTAATTTTGATAATAATTACTGTCATAAATTTAATGGCATTCATCTGACATTTTTCTGACAGATCTTTCGTTTAATCATTAGTGGGGCATGATTAAATTGATATGATGATAGTTTTCTTTAACGCAGTTTTTGTATTTTAAAAAGATTTTAAAACATCCACAGTAGTCTTTAGTTCATAAGAGAATTTGAGAGTGTTCTAAGATGAAGCGCGTTTAAACTTTATAAAGATAAATTTTTACTCATTCTTAATGAATCACGAGAATGGTTTTCAGATAAATTCCAAGATATTTTAAAATGACGCTAGTAAAATATTGGTGACCTTATAGAAGCGAATAAATATTTTCTGAGGAAATCCACTGTTGAGCTCCAAAATTTGGGAGTTGACATTACTGGTAGTTTGAGGCAAACGAATTTAATAAAAAAATGAAATGAAATTTTGATTGATTGTAAAATGCTTAAATCGTTGATTGTTCCAAAAAATAATGTTATATTGGAAGCATTGAGAAATCATATAGAAATACTCAGCCATTTAATATCTTTTTCAATGATATGATGTCACCGCTGCGATATTTTATAAAGTAATGAACTTCACTCAGGCAGCACAATAATGGAAAAATAGTAGTATTATATGAATGGTCGATTAGCTGCCATCGGTAGTGAATTTAGGAGCTTTTGACTATTTGTATGATTGCGGCGTACACTTCATTGCCTCTAAACGTCAAGAATGTCTCGCAGTATCGTCTCGTTTTCACATAAACTTCATTCGTGAGGAGCATTTGAGAAATTTATGCCAAAATATGTCACAAGGATGGCGTGCGAGCCCCTCGCAATTGGCTCATCTTTAACGCCTGCGTGAATTCTCCTCGTCAAACCTGTCTGCAAGACGTTGCTCATGAGTATCTCGTCTCTAGGTACGTTGCACGTTCTGCTGCGAAGGATAATGACCGAGTGAAACCCGTCAATGTCTCTCGTTGATGGACTCTCTCGTTTACGACCGCGGGAGCACGACTACTGACCTGCGCCGTCCCACAAACCTAGACGAGCAGCGGGCGCCGGGCGATCCTTCGTCCCCGTCAATGAGCTCGGCACATTGGTAGGGATGCCAACCGTCCTTCATTTGGGAGGACAGTCCTCTATGGACGTCAGTTGTCATACCGTCCTTCTTTGTATTTTAAATGTCCTCCTTTTAGTAAATTTTTAACATTTGTTGCCATTTATTTTATCACATGACTGCTATATTGAATCGTTTATTATATAATTTGGAATAGAAAACAAAAAAAATCCTTTTTCTCAACACTGACACACGCATATAACACGCATGAATCACAGCGACTTTGTCTGGTGACTAAAATAAAAAGGAGATGCTCAGACCATCTTCATATGCGTTTTGTGACGAATCTTTTCACTTGAATCGCAAATGGAGAGAAGGAAGGATTGGAGCTGATGTTAGTATAAATTAACTATTGATAAAAAGAAATGTGTTGATGCATATTTTTGCTTGTCGAGTGTTTTCCTTTTTACACGACTTTTTTGGCAACACATTGGTCGCATTCTGAAATGGAACTAAGTGTAAATTCATAGGCTCCGTCATATCGAAGTTACTCTTCAGTTTGGAAGAGTACGAAACTATAAAACATTGGGGTGGCGTAACAATGAAAAATATCTAAAATCGTTGATAGACGAATCGCAAATTTTCAACATAAAGGCGTATACAGGTACTAACCGCAAAACGCTTTTAAAGACGTAGTAAAAAATGATGCAACTCTTGACTTAATTTTGCAGTCCTTCAACTATTTTTAATTCTGAACTGTTTATTTGCAACTTACAGATATTGAAGAATATGATTTTCTACCTTTCTTCTCATACGTCATAAATGTGAAAAAATAATGAACGATAAGTCAAAAATCAGAGTTCTAAAAAACGTCATACTCGTATCAAGAGAACAATGTAAAACCATTTTATATTAATCTAATTTTAGTCAATGGACATTCATATGAAATCACTGCATATAATTTGAACGGCCTATTTGGATTTGTACTTGATACGATTTTCTTGTGAAACTGATACGTTTAAAGGCAAAGACATTTCGGCTGAGGTAAACATATTAGGCATCAGACATTTGAAGTAATGAGCTTTTTAATGTAATGTCGAACAAAATGATTTCCTTCTACCTCAATTAGAAACTCATACATATACATTCAAATACATACATATAAACTCATACATACATATATACTCATACATACGTATATACTCAAACATTAACTGGAGCATCGACACGTATCCTCGTATTGGCTGGAGCATCGACACAGATCGAATCGTATGGTAGGAAATCGTAGCTACGCGAAAGCCAAGCCAGTAAGGCAACATACAAAATACATCAACGGCATTTCGTATTCTGCATACGCAGAACCTCTCGTCCTTATTCCCATATTATTCTGCATACACCTCGGAGAGAAACTTAGACACAGAAGAATACGAGGCCTCGCCGGGGGCAAGTGGACGCGAAAAAAGCTGCTAAGCGGCCACCGGGGAGAGGGCAGGGGAGGGGCGGCGCTGCATAATGAGGCCGTCCGCATGAGCGCGCGGCCGCGGCGATGGCGCCGGGCCCGCGCATCCTAACGAGGCGTCCCGCAGATCAATCACGCGCTGCCATATCAGAGCCCGTGTCCCGGCATGCCAAGCGCGTGCGGCGAGTGTTCCGCGTCGGCGCCACCACGCCGCCGCCACCGGCGGAAGGCACGGCCGTGCTTTACGACCGCGGCGATCCGCCTTCGATTGGGGGTCGACCGCGTCAGGGGTCCAGCGAAGAGGTGCTGAGCGGGGCGTTGGACGAGGGCGGCATTGCGATGGAGAGGAATTGATTGATGAGTGTTTCATTGTTCTCATAAGGTAATTAGTCCCGTGAGTGTAGTGCATGATTTTATCGCTTGAAGTGGCCGTGATCTTCCCCAGATGGATGGCGACATCCGGCACCGGCCTTCACGTCGGCTTGCGGGGCTTTCCGCAAACTAGTAACGCCCACCAGCGGGGCACCGCACCAGCCGGGACGAGCTCTAAGCTCCCGACTGCTCCTCAGGCATGTGTAGTACAGTCGTGCATGTAAGTGTGTGTAAGTACGGGATGAGGATAGGATAATGAAGAAGAAGGGGGCTTTCCGCAAACTAGTAACGCCCACCAGCGGGGCACCGCCCCGGCGGGACGAGCTCTAAGCTCCCGACTGCTCCTCAGGCATGTGTAGTACAGTCGTGCATGTAAGGTGTGTAAGTACGGGATGAGGATAGGATAATGAAGAAGAAGGGGGCTTTCCGCAAACTAGTAACGCCCACCAGCGGGGCACCGCACCAGCCGGGACGAGCTCTAAGCTCCCGACTGCTCCTCAGGCATGTGTAGTAGAGTCGTGCTTGTAAGTGTGTGTAAGTACGGGATGAGGATAGGATAATGAAGAAGAAAGGGGGCTTTCCGCAAACTAGTAACGCCCACCAGCGGGGCACCGCACCAGCCGGGACGAGCTCTAAGCTCCCGACTGCTCCTCAGGCATGTGTAGTACAGTCGTGCATGTAAGTATGTGTAAGTACGGGATGAGGATAGGATAATGAAGAAGAAGGGGGCTTTCCGCAAACTAGTAACGCCCACCAGCGGGGCACCGCACCAGCCGGGATGAGCTCTAAGCTCCGACTGCTCCTCAGGCATTTTAGTACAGTCGTGCATGTAAGAGTGTGTAAGTACGGGATGAGGATAGGATAATGAAGAAGAAGGGGGCTTTCCGCAAACTAGTAACGCCCACCAGTGGGGCACCGCACCAGCCGGGACGAGCTCTAAGCTCCCGACTGCTCCTCAGGCATGTGTAGTAGAGTCGTGCTTGTAAGTGTGTGTAAGTACGGGATGAGGATAGGATAAAGAAGAAGAAGGAAAGATGGCGCGCTATTTGTGGCCCGTTTGTTACGGTATTGCTCCGGCATTCGCCAGGTGTTGACAACCGATCAGAGCAGTCGGCCGCTAGAATTCTTCTCCAGACAGCGGATTGATTCGACCTAGCTATTTTTGCTGAGGTAGAAACCCCCCCTACGTGAACGAGACTGAAACCCTAGGACCTCCCGGTCAGAGACAATACAGTGATCTCAACTGATGCCCTGATCCACCCAAGCCAGCCCTGCCTTCGATTGGGGTTTCTTCGCATCAGCGATGACAGCGAAGCGGAATATGCGGTATTGCAATGGAGGGTAAATGGAGTGAGATTTTTACGTTGTGACTTAGAAGTGGGTCCTCAAAGGCATTTGTGTGAATGTGAGTTTGTATGTGGAAATTATCCACGAAATGGTATTATACTTTCCAGAAACAAATTCTAAGGTTTAGTAAAGCTCGTAAATTTGCAATCAGTTGTGCAATAAATAAAGCATGCCATAAAACTGAAATATACGGAATGACGGACAACGGTCTTCGATACACCCCATCAATTTGACTTTTGCCTAAATGCTTAATTCATCTACCAAACACTCGTGTCTTCCAGGGTCCGCGACTAGATTTAATCAATTCAAGTATTTCTCAAGTTTACAAATTCTTCAGTGCATATGTGATATGTACCTTTGTTGAATAAAATATAGTAACTGTGCTGTTGCCCCTGTGTTTCAGGAATTTAGAATGTTTCCTATGTTGTATAAACATTCTTACACAAAAATGATTCATTTCTTCCCTGAATCGTTTTCATTGTAGTAATCATCAGAAGGATGTAACCTTACTTAGCAAGTTCCGGTGTAGTAGTAGAAGGTTTATTGAGTCCTTAGAGACAGAGAGGGGGTGTTGTGTCAGATTTCCATTCCGCGTAAAAAATGAGACAATACAGTCAAATTCTTTGTAAAATAAGCATAAATCTCTGTCTTCATTTCTGTCTCTATTTCGGACAGTATCTCCTGAATTATAAATCAGAGCATGATTTTGAATTTCATGTATATTCTTTTCAATTTTGGAGACAAGCGTACCGACAAAACGAATTTAAAAATTAAACGGGGTTGGGATTTTCCAAAACATTAGCAGAAATATTAAATTAACACATATTACATCATAAGTCAGGAGTGGTTTCTTATTTATGTTCATCTCACAACAATCTATGGAAAAATTGTGATCATGCTTGATTATTTTTCCTGTAGAAAGGTTTTTAGGCTTGCCTGAGATCAGAGGGGGTCATTTTAGCACCGTGGACGCTCAAGCAGATTACTAAACGAAACTGTTTTCTTTTTCATCTGTTTGAAAAATGAGATCTAAGAAAGCTATGATCCTTCAGCTGAAATATCTCTTGCTCTAAACTATCAATTCTGTTTCAACCTTAATTTCAGCATCTTACTTACAGCAACGTTCAGATAATCCCGTGAAGGATATACTGCGCCACAGGGCCATTTCGCTCACACAAATGTGGGCCGAATGAAGTCGCTCGCACGGGACGCCTGATTTGGTTTGTTTTTTCGTCTTTCCGGGCGCGTCAACTGCTTTGGTCATTAATCCCGTTAGTGTAGTGCATGTTTCTCGGGAGATGGCGGTGATCTTCCCAGCTGGATGGGAGATCCGGCACCGACCTACCGTCGGCTAGTGGGGTTTCCCTAACTTGGACTCTCCACCAGCGGGCACCGCCCCAGCCGGACAAGCTCTAACCTGCCCACCGGTCTCTCGGAATATGTGGTAGAGTAGTGCATGTTAGTGTAAGTGTTTGTGTAAGGGAGAGGATAGAACAGGGAAGAGGAAGGACAGATCGCGCGCGGTCCGTGGCCCGTTTGGTAGGGTACTGCTCCGGCATTCGCCTGGTGTTGATCGGAGAAACCACGGAAAACTACCGATCTGAGCAGCCGGCCGCTAGAATTCTCCTCCAGGCAGCGACTGAATTCGATCTAGCTGAAAAGATAGTGTCGAAAATCCTGCCACCGTCAGGACTCGAACCTACGACCTCTCGGTCAAAGGTGCTACAGTGACCTCAGTTGATGCACTGAGCTACCGCTTCCGCTACGGGCCGCCTGAGCAAGGGGCAGTGTGTGCATGCAAGTGAGCTGCGCGTTGTAGAGAAACCGCGGCTAATACTCCCGCATCCGCTTGATGTGGTGTCGGCCGCCGCGAGCGTCGTTTTAAGTGCTTAGGGGAAGAGGCTCTGGGAAAACCGCTCGGTCGGAAGCCATGTGTCTTCCCACGATTTCAGCACTGCCGGACATCGTCCACTGGCGGTAACTCGTTTTTGTTTCCCTGAAGCGCCGAGGAGCAACGCTTGCGAGGTCGAGACAGTACTGGTTGCTGATGCACAACACAGTTTGGATCAAACGTTTCTGGAATTGCAAACGAAGGTTTTTCAACAAGAAAGAACCTAATCGGTGACTGTTGTGCGTTTCAAGCTGAACTTCTAAGTTGGGTATTTGAGCTACAATGGGAAATCAGATGGTTATTCTACTTTCAGATTTTTTTCCAAGAAGCTGTAGTTCTTTTACGTAATAAATAATTAGTATAAAAACAACAATCATTTGTGAAATGGTATTAGCCATAACGAAACGTAAAGATCTTTATTTAGTAAATTAACTCAGTTCTTTTAAACAACAAAAAATGTTTTTTCATTCTAGGAAGCTGGGTTTGCAATTCATACAACCGAAGAAAACGTGCACAGATCTTCTCCCCCGAGAGTCATCCACAATTTTTACTGTTTTCTGACCAAATCAATCAAGTCAAATCAAACTGGAGATCTGATTCCAAGAGGGTAATTTTTTCTGCGCTCACAAATTTTGAGTTTCAGCTCCTGATGAAAATTGAATCTTTCTCGAGTAGCTAAAGAATCTTTATTGTCGTTGGTAATAGTTTATTTTTTCAATTCTTGGTAAAACAAAATCAAATAATATTATAACAAGTAGTTTGTTCTGCCATGTCTCAGGAACGCGCACGGACCGCCTGAACTGTCCAGATGAGTTTTACTACCCGAAGATGATAAAGAGGTTCAGTATCAGCGTATTATTTGCCATTAAGAAGCGTGTATTAACCTTGCTAATGAAATAGCTCAGGCAGGCCAGGTTAGCTAGGCACGATGATGGGGATACGATATGCTCGCCACGTGTCTCGCTTATCCCCAGGCGTGGATAACAGTAAAAGGGGGAGTTTTGAGGCTTATTTATAAAATTCTGCTTTTTAAACTATGTATCGAAACCATTCGATATTGGAAGTGTAACGATAACATTTACACATCGACGTTTTATAATCGACACGCATCATTGTATAGTGAGGCGACTTCAATGTCACCAATAATCGATGTTTAAAACTAAACCATCAATGTTAACAGTACATCGGCCGAAAACAGTCTATATTTTTAAATATGGATGTTTTAAAGCTTAAGTAACCTCTAACAATAAATTCGGGAGCAAGAAAATTTTAATTGGCTGTGGCGAAGCTTATTCATTTGTAATTAATATTTAATTGGAAACAAAACTGTAATAAATAACAAGAATAATGGACAAAAGTCACCCTGATCGCCCGCTCATCACAAAAGGGTCAGTTCTCAGTTCGTCGAAGAAGGGGGGAGACCCTACGCCCACGGCGCATGCGTTGAATCGCCTCTGCATGTGCGAAATACCTGGAAAGGCTGACAATACTACGAAGGCATCGAGGTCCTACACACAGCGTATTACATGTATTACAAATAGCGTTCATTTGGTTCGAACACATACGCTTAATGTGGAACCATCAGTTGTTATTTTATATTTTAACTATTTTTTTCAAACTTGGATGGCAAATAGTCCAATTGGTTGTCTTGTACAAATGTCGATGTCGCATCGCTAATATTGTAACCGGTTTAGGTGGTTCAGCTGATGTCACTGCAGTTCCTCTAACGGGGAGTTTCTAGGGTTCGAGTCCCGACGGTGCCAGGATTTTCGACTCTAGCTTGAATAGCTAGATTGAATTCAGACGCAGTCTCGAGAAGTTTTCCAGCAGCCGACTGTTCGGGTCGATGGTTTTCCGTGTTTTCTCCATTTAATACCAGTGTAATGCAGGAGCTGTACCCTAACAAACCTGCCATAAACCGCACGCGATCTTTCCTTTCCTTTTCTTGGCCTATCCTAACCCCTTACTAACACACACAAGCACTACACTTCCACACATGCCGGAAGACCAGTCGGAAGCTTAACTCGACTGGGGCGGTGCCCCACTAGTGGGAGATATCTGGTCGGGGTAAATCTCCGTAAGTCGAGTGTAGGTCAGCGCCGTATCTCGCCATCCAGCGGGGAAGATAACAGCCACCTCTTGCGATAAAAGCATGCTACTACACTTAAAACTTCCAAAACAAAATACACTTACGGGGCTAATGAACTTAGAAGTTGACGCGCCGGGGGTCACAAATCAATCAGCCTAATACTGTATGCTCGTTTCCGCCACGCCCGTTAAAGCACGGACCCTCCACCGGTTGAAGCGCACGGCCATGCGCCGCCGCTCCGCGCAGCGCCGGAACAGCGCGACCGATGCGACCTGCGCGCCGCAGACGGCCACCGGCGGCGACAAAGGCAGCCGCCGGCAGCTATTTCACCTCACAAAAGGGCACGTGGGGAGGGGGAGGGCCTCACGGGGACGACAGGCACTGAAAAAAAAGAATGGCGAGGCCGCGGGGCGGGAGCTTGCTTCCGCGAAACGGTCCCGCGTTCACATCCTCTGAAGCGCACGTCGCCTGCGTCAGGGATAATGTGGAACGTCTCTCTTTTGTGGTCCAGGTGGTTTTCTCTCTGCCGCCGAGACCTGTATTCCTTAGGCACTCGTAAAACGACAGTGAACCGCAGTTATTGTAAAAGAACTAGAGATTTTGATTCATAATCTCTTTCGTCAACGGTTAAGTTAAAATGGCATCGTTCTACTTGGAGTGTTCGATGTCCCTTCTCGAAAGTATTTGTCCCAGACAGGGACAAAATTACTTTAAATTGGCGACTCTTTAATAATATTTTTACTCTGAGATCTCAAATGAAGGAATTTTGTATAAATGAATTTGAATGAATAAACATTCCTAAATGTAGTTTTAGTAATATACCAATTGTGTTAAGAATGAGAAGATGGACATTCGTCAATTCGTCGATTCGCCACACTCCTGAAATCGTGGGGAAAATTGCCATTTCGCACCCTGTTTCAATTTGTCTTTGATTCTGTGTGCTTTAGACGCTGTCAAAGCCTCTCTTAAAATGTGTAAAATACGTTTGCGAAGCATTGAGGGACACATGTTTCCTGCTAACGTCATTACGAGATATCGAGCAAATGCAATGTGAATGAATGTTTTCTTAACTTATTTAAACATATCATGCACACATCTCTGTGCAGGCACAATCATGCCCATGTTTTGGATATTGTTGATCTTCCGAATGGTACAACTAGACATCGCTGATCTGAATGCAATAATTGAACATCGTTGATCTAATGCAAAATTGGGCTATTTAAATGTAAGAATTGACATCGCTGCTCTAAATTTATCAATTGGACATCACTAATCTGAATGCAACCTTTGGGAATCGGTTGCTGGTTAGGATTGGGTAAAAGGTGGAATGACTACTAGCGGCAGCAGCAGAAGCTTGCTCCGACACACTGTGACAGTAGGCCCCCTCAGAATTGCAGACACGGCCAGGACACCTGTACGAAGTGACAGGCGGGGGAACGTCGCACAGCGATCTCAGAGCGCCGAAATAACATTTTATTGACATGTGTTGCAAGTAATTAACTCAAAAAAGCGATGTGTAAGCGTGTAAATAAAACAATAAATGAAATGTGATCCGTTTTATAAAAGATTTCTGATAAATTTAATATATTTTTTCTTGGAGCGATAGTATATCTTGCAGCTTTAACCGACATTTATATGTCCACAGAATGCTGATATCGGAAACATTTCATTGCCGCCTTCAATCTTTTTCTTCTTCTTCTTCTTTTTATCTCTTTTTTGTAGTTTCATCAAAAACAGGTTATTGTAATCTTCATTTCATTCATAAACATAAGATACTGAATTTGAACACGATTCTATTCCCTCTCTTATTATTTCCATAAAACATCCGCTGATTATCTCTACAGTACCCGCATTTTGGGATACCATATATTTCCATCGCTAACCCCTCTTTTTAAACAAAAGTATATTACAGCCATTCAAACTCCTTATTAAATAACAATAGCCATCTGCTATACACCAGTGGTATGATATTATTCAAAACCATAGACTCCGGCTGCTGTAGGCCTATCTAATATGCATCCAAAACAAATCTTAATAAAATACAAATCATTCAAAACAATCTAGGGACAATAACAAATACACCATGGTAACAAACAATCAACTACATAAAGAATTTAAACTAGAACAATTACCCCATTACAACCCCCCTCACGTTTTTATACAAGCATTGTGCAAATACCTTCACTATTCGAATTCACGCTGTGCAGAAGCCTAATCTACAATACTAGAATTTAAAAAAATGTCAATTTCATATTCAAAATGTTCTCCAAAACGGAATAAACAGAGGCACATCTACAAGTTTCCTCAACCTCTTATGTTAGCTGCAAGTAATTAGTTATAATTTAGCTTTAAGTTATCAATACATGTGATAAAGTTGTAGAATCTGAAGCATGTAATCCGCTTGAAATGCAATAAATAAATTTCCTCTTATTATCTTTCTCTTCTCTTTCATTTCACTCTTTTTTTTTTAAAGAGAAGAGTGTGTGGTGCCGGGTCTCTGCAAGTGCATGTGTCACTTCCACTGCGTGATGTGCGTGTCGCCGGCACGCCGGCACTCACTTGTTCTTTCATCAGGAGACAACTGGCGTGTTTATCAAGTGGTGCGAAGTGCTTTGCATTGTTTCAGAGAAAACAAGGAAAGTAATGAAATAAAGTACACTTTGTTTCGCATTAGTAGTTCACAAGGTCTGGTTTTGTAGCTAAGCTTTATTTAATGGTTTAAGGCAGATTGTTGGTAAATGTCTGCATGATGTAGAAGCACTGAAGAGAAACAAACGGTGGAAAAAACGGACGCTGGAATTACGTAATGGAAAACGCAGATGTATTTTTTCTTTCATTATCATTCATGTTTCATTTATTTCCTTAACCTGTCTAAAAACTTAATGTTAATTACACATGCAAATGTATTTGTGAGAGTGGAGAGGGAATGTTCTTACACTCGTATTAAAGATGAATAACATTTGATTTACAAAATGGAACTTAAAGCTAGAGGTGGCCAGTTAGAAGAGACTTAAAATGTACATTCAAATATTTTATGGTTTTCTTTCTCTTTAAGGCATTAAAATTTTGTAAATAATTGTCTATTAGTCACGTTTTTACTTTCTCCCACTTCCTGAGGAGAGAAAATTATGTAATTGTGCGCCGGAAAACGGCGAATTTTCAGCAGGGAAACTCTTAATGCTGAATCCTGATAACGAATAAGTGGATAAATCCTGTTCCTTTGTGTAGTAAATTACTTCCTCTAACTTGTGTAGCCAGAATCAAATTTGTGGGTCTTTGAAACAAAAAATCGTATGGCCGCAAAAACGTGTGTCAATCCTTATGCCACTCTGTCCGTCTGTGCTCAACTCTGTGGTCTAAACCATGTAACCGATTTTCTCCAAAATTTATCCATCTGAACGAACTCGAGAATTCAGGAGTTTGTATATTTTGATTTTTGAGGATTATTTACATGAAATCTCAAACGCATTTTCAAACTTTCTCAAAAATAGCTCTAAATTGTTTGACTAAACTTTGTCTTCATATAGCGTAAAGGACGTTTAGGAGAAAAGTGCAAGTCTCATGTTCGTTGAATCCCTGATTTTTCGAAAATTGCAAAAGTTTAATTTTTTTTGGGGGGGGCGTCTTGCTGAAACTACTATATTGAATTGTGGGAATTCTGATTGGATGTTGTTGACGTTCTTATAAGAAGAAAGTCGCTCGACTTTTGCCGACAGCAGCGAGACTGACGATGACGGCAAAGCCGTCGAAAGCCGGCTATCTTAATAAAGCTGATATGTTGACGAAGATGACTTCTTTTTAATTTCTTCTTACAATATTGAAGCTAGATATTCTTTTCTTAATGAAATCTGTTCTTCAAAGACAGATCTTGAAATAAAGTAAAGTTCAATGTTTTGAAAATATGAGTAATTTTCATGTAATTTTGCGTGAAATATAGGCAATTTTAAATTTTTTAAAGAATTTTTTCTCAAAAATAGCTCCAAATTTTTTTCTTCAAATTCTCCCACAGATAGAAGAAGGGACGCTTAAAACAATGATCTGGGTCTCATTTTTTGTTGAACTCTCTGAATTTTAGAAAATTGCAAATTTAGAAGTGGTGATTTTCTAAAAATACGAGAAAGTACGTGCTGTAGTAGCACTATTAGTTTTCTATTGAAATGCTGAGGCACTATACGATTCAACCTATACTTTACTTTCTGAAAAGAGAAGAGACACTTTTATGCCGAACAATAGAATAGTATCAAACAACTAGAATTTTTTGCCGTAAGACTGTCCTTGACAGATAATTTTGAATAATTGAATCATTCTTTAAAAAACCACACTCTTCCCGCTAATGGATTTTAATTGCTATAAAACATGTGTGGAATTGTGTGGAGTTATGGGCCTTGTGAATCATAGGGCCTGCTGAAAAGTTAGCCATTCCTCTGACATAATCACGATCGAATACCTACGTGCAATTCAGGATAGTCCTACGCTTAATAAGGCGCAGTATTTTAGGAAAATTGTATTATGATGCAATAGAAATTCTGGAGATTTCGAGTGCAGTGGGTGAAGTGATGATATTCAGGAAATAGATGGATGATTCAGGCAGATTTCTTGAGTGAGGCGAAAAAGAATAAAAGGGTATACAGTTTTAAAATAACTCATGTTAACAATAATATAAGTAGAGGCCATGGGGTCGCTGTTTTGATTTGTATATAATCGCATCATCAGAGAAGACTATGAGACAACTGTGAAGTTATTTTTCAATCAGGACTGTTATTTAACATAATAAATTGTAACTAGGGATTCCTAAAAAAATAATCTATGGAAAAAAAATGTTTCATCGGAAAAATTTGGGTTCTGGGTATCTTTCCTAATGATTTGTTCCTGAGACAAACGCATTAGTGTGGGATGCGTTCCATTCAATCTACAAAATAAATTTTCTTTAAATGAGTTCTGGGCCTGAACCTTCTCAATCAATAGATAAATAATATTCAGTGTGGAGGGATAGAAACCATTGGAATGCTTAAATCACTTCATCTTATATCAATATGAACATTAATTAAAATGAATATTCAACTTATCAATTGGTAAAGTAAATATTAAAGTCGCAAGTTCGGCTCGTAACACTGTTTGTTCCCTCCCAGCCTCCCAGTATTTCTAAGGTAGTTGTGACTTTTTGCAAAATATTTCTTGATAGCATTGCATAGAAGACAATGGAAATATTAAATGACATCTGTGTAAACCTACGAAATAAAACTATAATTCACAATAAACTAATAGGAAGGTAAACACAATTTTGGAATTGTATTTTTAAGCACATTCTGAGACGATAAAATAGCATGTTCCATTGAAAAATCAACATTGAGCAGATAGCTTTGTAATAAGAAAATATTGTTCGTTTAAAATAATTGTTTCAAAGACTAAATATATGTTTCCTACGGTAGCCCCGACCTCTACCATCAGTTGTGGAAACGATTTGTTCGTGTCATACACGGTTAAGAAGATGAAAAGTTTTGTAAAAAAAAATCTCAGTAAAAATAACAATAAATAGCATGATTATAATTATAGGCCGTCACGTAAGTAAATATAACAATACATTAAAGAAAGAATCTTTGCAGAAAATGTATCAGTTAAACAAAAAAAATTGTATAAAATAAAATGTCTCCTTGTTCCATCCCCGTGTTGCGATTCTTTCGTAGACACGTATGAGTGATGAGCTGAGTATTGATAGTCGTTGAAAAAAGGTCAGCTGAATCGAAGGCCCCAAGGGCTTACCCGGGCAATCGGGCAAATCGGAGGTCGAGGTCACCAGACCTGCGCTTCCCATTTTCTCGCACGCGACCTCTCAGCATGGCTCCGCAACGATCCACTTGCACAGCGGCCCTCAGAGGGTGGGAGTCTATTCGGAATATTGGATGTCGCCCGATTACATACTGAAGTCAGTTTTCCTTTACACCCGCTTCCCGGTTAATCTCCTTTCACATTAGGTTTCCTGAGAAGGCATAGCCCGGTTTTCATTCCGGCCGGTGTTTTGGGACGGAAAGAAGGAAACACTTTAGCTATTTATTGAGAATTCATGACTAACACAAATAGTTGTTCTCACATCAGCCGAGGGAAAACCTCGAACTCAGGTGAACTTGGCAGAATCGTCGGAATTGCGTATGCAATCTGACTAATATAATTATCTTTAATTCTATAGATTTTAAGAGAAGACCATGGTACCCTTTTCCCCTTCTCCTTGGAGCAGCCTACGATATACCTGGAAATTAGTTTCATTAATTAAGAACGTTCGATACAGTTGAATTTAGAAATAATAAACTATTCTTACTCTATCTGACCTTTACAACTCAAGAGCAATACAAAACAATATCAAAAAATGCATTTGCTTTTTTTCTCTTTCACGTTCTTCAAACATGAGAGGGAATGGGAGATCTTAGAAGCACCGGTATCATGGTGAGCTCTTCCTTGTACTTACGAGTATAGAGGATGCAATCGGGTTATTCCTTTTTGGGGATGTAGGTCAGGGCTCGGGAAAAGTCGATCGCGAAATTTAATCGGTATACATGCGGATTATTCCCTCACAAATTGACATCGACATTCACTTATACACAAAATGTATTGCATTTATACGTGTTATTACTTTCGTACTGCCTAACAGTTCTCACTCAAGTTTATAGAGTCGGTGCGCAAGAAAAGTGTCGTAGCACGTCTCAAGTATCGTAACATCTCCATTAAGTCGTGAAATGAGTTCAGAAAATATTCTCTATGAACAGCCGCAGCTCATTTGTACATGAAGGAAAGACAATCTGAAATATGGTTGGTGTTTCTTTAAATCTTTGGAGTAAACGTTACAATTAATTATTCTTTGTGTCTTTACGATCTACCAATCTGTCTTCATCATTTGATTCTTACGTTTTGAATACATTCCTTCGAACATTCGTCCTTACATTTCCTAGAAAACAGCAAACGTTCATCAAAGTGAGAAAACTATTTATTGAAAATTCCAAATGTCAAAAAAATAATTAATGACTTGAATTAAAAGTTCAATATTATCAAGTACTCTTCAGCTTCCTCTTGATATTTCTATGCTGTATATGAAAACCAATTTCAAACCTTTCCCTACCTCCCTCCTCAAAATCATCCGTCTCATTTAGCGTTCTTACTCTCCTTTTTGCCCCCCTTCCTCGTCTTCCTTCGCCTCGCGCGCGTCCACTTTCTTCGCCGCCCGCATCCCGTGGATGGCGGCGGGTGGGCGGGGAGGGGGACTGCCGTTAGGCCGGGGTCGGAGGTGACCGCGGGGTCTCTCGGCGGCGGCGTGCGACCTCTGGCGGCGGGGGCGGCGGCCGCAGGTGCGCCCGGCCGCCCCACTTCCTCGCCGCCGGGGATGCCGCGGGACGGCCCGCCGCCGTCGCCGTCGCACAGTGTGAATTTTCAGGATCCAAACAAACAATAGAATTGTATCAAATGTAGCGTCGTGTTGCTAAAACAGCGTGGGCACGTGGCGCGGTGTGCACCGGATGCGTAGACAAAGGCAGAAGCTATGACGCACGGGGTTTTTCTGACAGGGTGTGCGCATCGCTAGGGCGGAGGCAATGGAGGCGGCAGGCTGCGTCGCGAGGGCTATGTAAGGGCCGTGAGAACAATAGCTCTTCCTTCTTTGTGATCCTGGCAGCGGAACAGCGTAGGTCGTCCGTGAGATGTGCGAGCAAATTCTAGCAGTGGGGTCTATTTAGTTAGTTAATTGTATACAGTGCATTGGTTATTTGTCTACGGTCTAAATTGTGAATAAACCTGCTGTTATTACAACCCACTCTCGTCTGTGTACTGATTACACCCGTATGACGCCACACAAACAACTATTTGTTACCGTAAGACTGTCGCCATGGCCTTGTCTGATAGTTCTGAATAATTGAAACATGCTTTAACCCTTTGATTCTGTTTCTTCCATACTTACATAGATTCTGTTTGGGGTATTTTTTGACCCCAAATGTTTTACGCACTAGTTTACAAGCATTTGATGCACGATGTTATTTGGAATTATTAATTGAGAAAGTGATGATATTTATTAGCTTTATTTACTTCATCGCACTAAATAAAGAATAATGTTGGGTCCAGAGAAACAATGTTGCAAATCCTCATGAATATACATACGTGTCTATTTTACCAGCATGAGAATGTGTGAAACAGAGCTACCAAATCATAAAAGACAAATAGCCCCAAATCAAATACGTCGTGTATTAAAAAAACGTTACAATTTTTTTTCTCTTTGTAATTTAGACGTCAAATGTGGCATTTTAGGCCTCAACCGCATAAAAATCAAATTATTTCCCCCCCAAAAAAACTTGAAAAAATACCAACACGTCTAAAATTGGATATAAATAGCATATATAAAAGGAGAAGTTCATGGGAATAATTTTCAGTGTGTTGCAAAACATTATTTGCCCCTGGGGTAAAAAAGGCCCTAAATAGAGTCTAAGGGTTAAAGAACCACACTCTCTTCGCTAATGGGTTTTAATTGTTATGAAAGATAAGAAGTGTTTAAGATAATAGAAATTTATATTTTTAAGTCGCTTGAAAGTTGCAACAATCAGCTCTCGGCAGTCAAGTCATTAAAAGCTTCATCGTTGAAAGACTTGAGGTTAACAGCCGTTACCAGGCACTGTACGGAATTCTTGGCCTCGTGAATCATAAGGCCTGCCAACGACTGGTCGTACTGCCAACGGCGGGAACAGAACTTCCAATTGCTAAGATAAACAGTTAAACTGAAAGAAAGACGTCAGAACCTCATTAAATGATAATTTCAGTAATATTTAGGAAAGAGAACACTAACGATTACACTTCCCTAATAAAAATAAACCTTCAATGAAACTAGACATTCACACCGACCAATCGAACTCGCTGTACTGAAACTAATGAATCAGAGCATCTAGGAACTGTGTCAAGCTGTAACATGTTTACATACGCTCATGCAATGTGCCTGTCAACACTTTTGAAATCTAATACCGTTCCAGTGTGCTCTGGAATCGAGATACAAACCATTAAACGTTTTGGTAACGTTGAAATTTCGAATTTCGAGCGCAAAGATTGCGAAAATTACACACTGTGCGCCTCCGCCGCTGCCGCCTGATCGCCTGGTGCCGTTGGTTCCGTGTCGGGCACCTCCGTCTCACCAACTCATCGTCGTCGCTCAAAAACATTTGCAATTTGCGTGCATCCATCAAGTGGTTAAGCGGTCTACGATGTGCACGGCGTCACATGTTGTACAGCCGGCGGCAAGTCACAAGCCACATGTAAATAAATATCATTGACCTATTTTTAGAGATTCAATTGTAAAATGTTCTGTAAATTTTCTGAAACTAAAGGTTCTCTGTAAAATTTAAGTTTCATTTCCCTGCTCATACAGCTTAGCATTTGCTTATGCTTTTGCGCTCAGAACTGCTGATGCAGTTTGGCCTTATTACACGAGTTGTTTTCCCATTCATACGGGATTTGTTTGTTTGCAGCAACATACAACAACAGTAGTGTTAGCACTTTTGTAGCGTCTGCTTTTAAAAGTAGTATTTACAGGTACTTTCTATTCAAGAATCTGATTTTAAAATTTGTTTATCTTTCCATAATTCTGAGGCGAGATATTAAGCAGATCTAGAATAGGTAAATTGAGACCTTAAGTTATTGAATGAAACTTCAGACAACTGCTCCAAATCCGGAAGTCTGTTTAAATACCACGGTCTGCATAACAACATGTAACGCAATATTACTTCCGGGAGACAATATCAGCGAATCGAGCCGGAAAAAAACTATAACACAATTGCATAATATTTACGGTTTAACAATTTTTTGTTGAAAACTATAGCGCACTAACACAGAAACCTACCTTGTATTAACACAACATGTATATTATATCTTAGTAATCTAACAAATTCGACACATTCATTTGGATAAAATAATTGTGAGGCAAATAGTTTTTTCTTGAATCATTGACGTGATTGCATCTGGAATTTGGCAATGATGGTAATTGCTTAAGCAATGACATATTCTAAACACGCATGCACTACAAAGCAAATTAATAGAATTCTCCTTACTTCATAAAATACCACTTGTGAATCTCGGTTTGTCACAGTTTCATAAATCTGTGATGAGATGTGATGTCTTCTGTTTGCGCTGAATTTTCTTATAGTCGTGCGTAAGGTAATTTGCCAACGCTTCTCCAAATATCTAAGTTACAGACAGCAACGGACATCCGCGCTTTGCAAAGACATTACATTAACATTTAACTGAGAGTCTGTATGTAGAAGAAAAATGGAAAATCGACTAATTTTTAGATATAAAAAACAAGGTATGGAGGTACTATTTTAATTAGACGAAATCTCAATTTTTCTATTAGTGGAATTGGTTCAATCCTGATATTACGGGCACTTGAAGATGAGATATTGTGACTGCATAACTTTATCTCAACATTGTCGTGATATTGCTCAGATTTTAGAATGATTTGATCATCGTAAAAAAGAGAAACGATGCCTCACAGTTAAAATTCAAAATCAACTGAGCAGGCAGGAGAGGCAAGGGCTCATTGATTATTTCCTCTTCTCTGACATCACACCCTTGTATTCACTTGTTTTCGCGTATTTCAAAATAAATAATATCGTGAATGAGTTCACAATAAGAATATCAAATTAGAGAATTAATAATTAATATCAACATTGCCATCAACCGATCTTTATTTAGGCCGTAATGTTTAAAAATCTGTTTACGTAAAATCAAGCGAAAAAATGAACTTGTAGTTATCTTTTTGCAGATATTTTGTTTGTCGAAAAGCACATTTCTAAAAATATTACAACGTATTTGGTAAAAATATACTCTTTTAAAAAAGTGAAACAACATTTAGAAACAAAAAACGCGTAATACACACACATTAGTAGAAAAGAGAAAAACGAAAAAAATGAAAGCAAGAAAACTGTAAAAAAGGGCAATATACGGAGTGATAAAAATATATAGGTAAGAACATCGTAAACTGCTCTATTCGACACGAAGTTTCCAGCATCTGAATGCTTTCATACTCCAATGTAAGCAAATGCATTTCTTCATTCATCTCCGCTATTGTACACTCAGCAGGCCAATCGTGTTTTGCCACCCCCTGGCGGTTGCCTATATGCCTGCCACTCAAGCCTTGCAACCGCCACTCCACCGCCACCCAAAGAGACTCCTCACTCTAGCCACCACCATCATCACGCCGCCACCACCGTCCCTGCCAACGCCGCCACCGCCGCCGCCGCCACCACCGCCGCCACCTTCGCCCCCGCTGCCGTCAATGCGCGGCCGATGCCGCTGCTGCCGCCCCCGCCGCCAGTGCCGGCGCCGCCGCCGCTGCCGCTGCTGCCGCTGCCGCCGCCGCCGCCGCCGCCGCCGCCGCCGCTGCCGCTGCCGCTGCCGCTGCCGCCGCCGCCGCCGCCGCCGCCGTCTCCGCGGGCGGAGCCTCTCCAGCCCCAGGCGAGACGTCGCTCCGCTCGCGCCGTCCTACTTCCCTCCGCGATGCGTGACTGTCTGCAGACGGAA
Organism: Teleogryllus oceanicus; assembly: GCA_964035755.1. Lineage (NCBI taxonomy): Eukaryota > Metazoa > Arthropoda > Insecta > Orthoptera > Gryllidae > Teleogryllus > Teleogryllus oceanicus. Next base: position 119,513,716 of record CAXIVR010000006.1, read on the forward strand.
TGCCAAAGGCTTATTCCGGGATCAGAAGCGCACGAGCGCTTAGCAAAGTAGGAAGTTGGAAGTTGGCAGTTGGCGATGACCGGTTTCTTTGATTTGATATCTCTGAATCAGGAAGAAGTGCTTTCAAACGTTTTTTCATGAACGTATAAAAGTGGGGGTAGAGAACTTTTTTGAATAAAAGAATTGCTCAGTGAAAATGACCTTTTTTTTTAAAAAAAATACTTCCATTTGCAAATAATACATTGGGAAACTAACAACACTTCTATAACTGACATTCATTCTGATCGAGAATTACTATCGCGTTTAGGTTTAATAAATTTCGTTAATGGTTATGAGTTAACTTGAAATGGACTCTTCATTGCGGGAGAACACCATTCTCAACTCTGTTGAAAGTGCATACATGTTATCGATGATATTCAAATTCTTACCGACAAAATTGATGAATACACGTTACGTTAAAAATGTAATCCAACTATTTACGTTGTACTTCTCCAATTACATGTAATTGAGTTGAGAAAATCTCAGAACTCCGTCCTTATGACTGTAAATATCTTTTTATTTGATACAACACAAGCAAGTGCCTCTACGCAGTCTACGACAGATAGTCCTCCTACGGAATGCGGAAGACTGATGATCAAAAAGTACAAGGTCTCGTGGTAAATTTTAACTTATAAAATTCGATTAAAATTAATTATTAGTAAACTAAACAAAAATAAACCACTACCTTCAATTTCGAATTCAGAATCGAGTGTACTGTGTTGCAGCTGCAGCCCTAGTGATCCGTCTTGGGCTGCAGATTGGGTGCGCGTTCTAGAAATAACGTATATTCTCGCATCGCAAACCGTACATGCCGAATTTATGTTATAGCTACTCTTACGATCTACTCGCTCAATAGTGTTCACTCAAAAGGGACCAATCGAACTCGACAAATGCACTGGGGAGCTACGTCTCTGTGATCACCACTCAGGAATATACATTTAGTGTCGGTTGCGTAATGTGTTGCGCAACAACGGCACTATCTTCAGAAGCAGCAAGTCTATGACCAAGTACTGTTGTTTTTTTCTTAACAAGGAACTAAAGTGCGGATTAAGTACTCTTGTATGACTGGTTTCCTGCCCTTCATGCATCACCTTCCCGATCAAATTCTATTATTCCTGGCTGGCCCGGTTGGCAAAGGAGCTTACGTATGAGGCAAATGCCCGTTACATCTGGATACCATACCCTTCCTAATCATCAGTTATGTTTGTGACATGGCGTACGTTTCCTGACAACATGATCTTGCCTTGACCGGTACTATGTGAGTGGTTTGTGTACGTCAATTCGGAATTGGCTCCCCGCTCCCTAAATAATGGTACAAGTTCCGTTATGGGCCCATGGACTACCTTGGGCACAAAGAATTTAGTAGGTAAAGGACCGATTGATTGGTTGGTTAGTTGGGTGGGTGGGTGGGTGGTCATTAGCCCCATAAGTGTAGTGATCGGGAGCGGTAGCTCAGTGCATCAACTCATGTCACTGCAGCGCCTCTGACCGGGAGGTCCTAGGTTCGAATCCTGACGACGGCAGGATTTTCGACACTAGCTTTTCAGCTAGGTTGAATTCAGCTGCTGTCTGGAGGAGAATTCTAGCGGCCGGCTGCTCTGATCGGTAGTTTTCCGTGGTTTCTCCGATCAACACCAGGCGAATGCCGGAGCAGTACCCTACCAAACGGGCCACGGACCGCGCGCGATCTGCCCTTCCCATTCCTTGTCCTATCCTTTCCCTTACACACACACTTACACTAACATGCACTACACTACCACATATTCCGGGAGACCGGTCGGGCTTAGAGCTTGTCCCGGCTGGGGCGGTGTCCCGTTGGTGGGAGAGTCCTGGTTAGGGGAAACCCCACTAGCCGACGGTAGGTCGGCGCCGGATCTCGCCATCCAGCGGGGGAAGATCACCGCCATCTCCCGAAAAAAACATGCACTACACTACCGGGACTAATGACCAAAGCAGTTGACGCGCCGGAAACACGAAAAATCAATCAATGAATAAATTTAGTGCATGTTTTCATCGTAAGAAGTGGTGGTGATCTTCCGCTGGATGGCGAGATCCGGCGCCGACCAACCCGTCGGCGAGGGATTTTCCCCAACTGATATCTCCCACCAGCCAGGCACCGCCTCAGCCGGGACCAGCTCTAAGCTGCCGACTGGTCTCCCGACATGTGTGGTAGTGTAGTGCATGTAAGTGTATGTGCAAGTGAAGGGTGAGGATAGAATAAGGAAGAGGAAGGAATGATCGCGCGCTGTCCGTGGCCCGTTTGTTAGGTACTCCGACACTCGTCTTGTGTCCCAGATCTAGCAACCACGGAAAACTACCGATAAGAACAGCCAGTCGCTAGAATCTTTCTTCAGACAGCGGCTGAATTCGACCTAGGTATGCAGCTAGTGTCCTGCCACCGTCGAGAGGGACCTCCAGAGACACTGCAGGACCAAGCCTGATGCCCTGAGCCACCTAAACTGGTCTATAGAGGACCGAGATAGGCCTAAGGGTTACCTCGGCGTGTGGTACAGGAGCACGAGCGGGCACCGCATCCACTGAAACCCCTTGAAAACCGGTGAAGATCCTGATGTCCCTCAGGTGCTAATGAATGGCTAACGGAAAGGGTGTCGAACAAGTGAAATCTCTACCGGAAAGGAAAGGGAAATATAATTAGTAAAACATGTTTTTGTTTTATGTAACGTTATTTATTTTACCATGCTAGGTCCCGTAATGACCGAAATAAAAGATGTTTCACATGATTTCAATTCTTTTTACAGTTCAAGTAACGATGCTCTTTAAACTAACCTAACAACTAAATGTACAACGTGATCCACCAAGTATCAAATATTCAGTTCACTTTGCGACAACAAGACCACCAAGTAATATCTGTTTTGGTTCTGGATATGACTTTCTTTTAGTGACGAATCTGATCCACGTTAGTGATCAACGATTAATGTTTTAGTAAATTATGCCTTGGGTGATTGTTTCTCTTCTCTTTTGGGGCTAGGAACATCAATGTTAGCACTTCGACCCTGCAGAGCGCTCTTTAAAGGCCGCTTGTGCGGGCGCGTATCATGAAAAGTAACACAGTTTATAATTTTGTATTTGTTCCTTCTAGAAAATATACCGGAATGTTGATGACCTAGTATGCGACAAAGGATACTAGGTTTTACCAGATACTTATGAAAATAACGCTGTTAAAGATTTCTTTTTAAGAAAGAAAATTGTTTCCCTTTGCCTCTGTCACCAGTATCATTTGCGTTTGCACATCGGTATCGCAAAATGTATTGTATTCGAAAGGACGCTTGGCGGGTTTTCCTCGTAAGCCCAATTTTAAAACTCTCTTTTCGCTCGTTGCTCTCGTGAATAGTTGCTCTTGGAAATTTCCTTATCGGTGAGTGCATTCGACCGTTCGCGTGCACGGGTAGAACACTACACGGAAAAGTTACGAAATTTGAACTTCGGCACTTCATCTTTGTAGAATCGTACAGTGTCGGAATGTTGGCGACCATAAAGCCAAAACATAATGATTTAGTTGTCACTTGGGGTAGTACATTTTTGGTTTCTCTTCGCCTTTGCCTTTCTCGAGCGTCTCTCATGTCTGCACTCCCATACTACATAATTCATTTTGTTGGAAAGTGGATTTAACAGGCTTTTTAAAATCGCTCTTTTCACTTGTTAGTAGAGATGGCAGTCACGTCGCACATAAAAATGGAGCAAATGCTCTTAGCCGAGTGCTTTTTTACCGTTCCTGGGTGTGAGACGCATACCAGTCTGGGGAGCTAATATCTTTGACTTGCTGCAAGAACCGCCAACGATATACAGAAATGCCAATGCCATTGATCGTTCTTCTACCAAGCCCCAGTTATACTTGTGTATATATTTGTCTTTTTTTTTTGTTCTTGACGCTTCTAATATGTGACAGAATGTGTGTGGTAACTATTGCTATGAATTTTAATATGAGTCACACCTTAGGTAGTGGTGATTTACCTTTACCTTCTCGTATAATTTTGATGAGTAATTTGATACTTGGGGACGACTTGTGATGTAGTGGTCAGTGCATAGACCTACCTCTGGTACCGGGATTCAAATTCTGGTCGACCCATGAAATTGTGATTAACCACGCAGCCTTGCGGAAATTTTTCTCAGAGTCCTGTCATATCCCCTGCCATTCATTCCCCTGTCGCTCAATCATCATTGAAAGCATACCGTTATCGCACGTTGCCAACCTGGTTGGTCGAGGTGGCTAAAGTGCGTATGTAGCGCCTCGATTTGAAGGGTTCCGGGTTCCAGTCCCACCGTGGACATGGTTGTTTATCCTGTGTCTTTCATGTGTGAGTGTGTTGTCGCGGTAGGGGCTTGTGAGTTTACTGACCACAGACCGAGGAGCCTGTATGTGTGTGTCTAGTGTAAAGGTTAATATGTGTCCCCATGATGGACGTAGTGGGTACCCAGCGCAGATAGTCGAAATCGCTATCCCTTGAAGCTGGAAAAACCCTAGGGTAAAATCCCCCATCAACGCAATTTTAAGTATGGCCGGAAGTGCTAGGGACTGAGGATCACAATAAATAGGGGGCGGATTTTCATGAAATGTATTCCTTTCTTTTCACTTAGGAACAATGCCGTTTAGTATAGAAATTAATTTTATGTTATGACAAAAGGAAATGACCATTTTTATATGTCATTTTATTTTTGCATTTTCCGTCGATTTCGATTTAATAAGTCAAATTTTAACTTTTTCCGTCATTTTTAATGCATTTTTCGCTGATTTCATAAATTTTAATTACATTTTAAAGGTATTTGCTTCAAATGACATTAACAAGATGCAACAAATGTCGTCCACAGAATTTCTGATTAGCCTATTTGTTTCTTCTCTCGAAAATTGTACTGTCAGCCGTTGTATGTAATGGAAGATTCCTGTGTCGCCTATCAGCGCCATTTCGTTCGATGTTTCAACAGTTCAAAACAAAAGTCTGCAAGTTAAGTGCATTTGAACGAATGGAAGAAGCTACATCAATTACATCAATTACTATCCATCAATACTAAGTTGTTCATCCGAACAGGTTTCCATCACATTTTTTACGTCATTTTTCTTTGGTTTTCGGGCATTTTAAAAACATTTTAGGAGCGTTTTATTGATAATTTTTGGCAATGTTGTAGATCATAAAAATCCGCCCCGTATACTTTTGTTTATCTAACGAGGCATCTGAGAGTAGCATCTCCAAGATGGAATATGGCACGACTTTTTGCGACTTTCTCGGTCCAGCTGCAAGATGCCGTATCATCGCGACTCCAAGCAGTGTTGCAGATCAAGAGTCTCTAACGACATTACCGTGAAAGACGCGAAAAGCCGTGCCATATTCCATCTTGGAATACTACCCTCAGATGCCTCGTTAGAAAAAACCAAGTATAATAATGAACATACATATGTACTTGGATACTACAAGATGCATTTCGCCGGAAAGCCTTCAGAGACGTTTTCCTCGCTCTTTTCAGTCGCCGGCGGAGATGGCAGTGGCGTCGCACGTGACAATCGAGCACACGCTCTCCGTCTCGCGCTGTTCGGCAGTCGCGTGCGCGCGGCACGTATGCGTGCGAGTGCGCGCCCGCGCGGCCGAGCGCATTCCGTCAAACGGCGCGCGCTCGCGCCGCGCCGGCTGCGCTTGCACGCTCGGCGCGCGTCTATCGATTGCGGCGGCGACGGTGGCGGCGGCGGCGGCGGTGGCCGGCGCCGGGCCGCGCGCAGTGCTCCGGACACGTGCACGGCGCCCGGACCAAGTGCCCGACGAGGCGGAGAGCAGCAAGTGCCCGACGAGACGAAGAGCAGCAGCAGCAGCGGCGGATGGCGGAGTAGCCGGCGAAAGGAGCTGACGGCGCCGCAGGTAGGAGGCGTGTCCGGCCGGTGACCGCGCGAGCGGGGGAAGTGGGGGTGGGGGCGTTCCGCATCGCCGGCGAATGCGGGCTGGCGTGGGATCGGTGCTCGTGCGACGGCCAGAAGGCAGCCGGTTTCTTGTGGGGGCGCTCCGGGGAATCACGTGCCGGCAGATTCGCACGTCATTGATTTCAGTGTGACCATGACTGTGGCTATGGTCGTTTCTATGGAGCACGGTGTTGTTTAGCGGTCATTTCATACTGTTGGTAGTCATATACATGTTGATCTGATTAAGAATCAGTGACTGGTATCTGGAAAATAAAACATTTATAAATGATTTAGACACCATAAATTTATGGTGATTTGTCTTTCCAATTCCACACTATAAATCAAAGTTGAACCAGCTATGACCTACAGTGACATTCGAACTCATGATTTCCTGCTGCTCTGTTGGCACCCCAAAAATTCATCTACTGATCAGATACTGATGACAGACTGTTATACCTTCAGTGAATAAAATAGCAACGTCAAATATTTAGTTTTACGCACATTGCTTCAATTTCCATTATTTTTTTGCGAGGTTTCTACGGAGAGCTCATGATGTTCTATTTTGAAAGGAACGAAATTTATAATGCTACTCATTCTTAACAACTCAGTACACAAGTTATCTTGACAATTATGAATACTTTTTTACGATAATATATTGTGGCCATCGATTGAATATGCTTGCCTCGTTGCTAAGAAGAATGCGAGAATACTATATAGGGAATCATTTAGTTTGCTTTGTAACGTAAATCTGCTCATATTTCTTGCGTTATTACTTCTCGAGAAATTTATCGTACATGGTGCTTTACCTACGGGGCGCCTTCTCTCATGAGCGTCACATCCGGGAATCATAATTCATCTAAGGCAAATTGCCAGCTCAGCATACAAGATGTGCCATTACACCGACAGGTTAACCAGGTGTGAAAAGGAGCTAATACTAGGGGGATTACGTGACCTCCTTTATAGGGGCATGGTGTCAGTTTTTTCAAATACTTGTCACTCTTTATTAGTGTGTACATTATTTTAATCATATTTCTTTCAGTTTCTGAGGACTCTGAAAGGTTTTACCTTGATCTATACCTTGATGTTTTATTCTCGCTCTCCAGGTTGCGCAAACTATTTAAGAGCTAGAATGATGACACTGCGAAAGTAAACTACGAATATATTAATCTAAGCTCTCATCTTTCCCGTCCGCATTAATTCTTTGATTCGCAGTTTTCAGGAAGTTTATGCTACTAATTTTACTGGAATCCTACAAAGTAAAAACGTATCTTTTGAAAAAAGGTATCGTAAATCGATCTACGAAGTTATCGTCGATCTTAAGTACAGATCAGTCGTAGAAAATTTTCGTTGTTTCTAAAAATATTTTTCCATTTTATGTAGTTAGCCTTGAGGATTTCGAGAGATTAAAATCTTAAAGTTGGACTTACCATTAATTTTGAACAACAAAAATGATTTTGCTCATGGATAATTTGTGATTTTTACACAAGATAGAAGTATTCTGTTTTCATTTATTTACTTTTGGCCTCTTTTCAACAACTTAAGTATTATCGAATACAGATTCAAATAAAACAATTTTAGAGAAGAATTGCAGTGTTTATGCTTTCACTGATTTAATACATTTAAAATTAATTTCTCTCTAGCTTACAGGTTAACTAGGGAAATAATATAATAATTTTAAAAAGGATAATGTGTGAGTATGATTCATAAAATATCGACTGTTTACAAGAAAAGTTACGAATTTCAAAAATTATCATTTTGCAGAAAAATGTTTTAATAAGAGATTTTTACTTCGCAAATAGTGTTTTATCTTTTAACCCAGCTGTTTTGCGAACGTGTTTTTACAATTAAAAATAGGCTACTTGATTAAAATATTTCTTCACTTAACTACAACATAATTTTTAAAACGTGACACTTCTTGCTTTCCAACGGTATATTAAAATTACTTATATAATTCGTAACACATTAATTTCGTGAACACATTTTCGACTTAAAATTATAAAATATTCTACAAATTCAAATGATGGTTATCAAATTTGCAACCATAAGTACACATCAAATGGCATTCTTCTTCATTGATAATTTTCACGTTTTCATTCTTTTTGTACTATCACTTGCAACTTTAGCCTGGAAGCGATTTAATTGATAACAACCAAATTTTACGTACTTAAGCGTCCCTGTGAAAAGTAATTAAACTCCTTTAGTTAGGATTATAAAGATTTATTTGGAGATCTTCGTACTTTTCATAGTAAAAGGTTATCTTTTTTTCTTCGTTCTGCTCATCATTACGTAAGCGAGTCCTGTCAATATTTTGAATTGTGAAAACTATGGTCTACTGCCTGGGAGAGCGCGAATCGGAAGTGAAAAGGCGACAGCAGAAGCGGCTGGCGGCGCGTCTCCATTTCAGCCGGCCGTGACACGGATCGGCGGCGGTGGTGGCCGCTCAGAGGCGTTGACTGATGGTGTGCCAGGAGGCCGTGCCATTGTCTCCGCGCCGCGCCTCCATCTCCGCGGGGGTTGAGACAGGTCATGAACTCTCAGAGAGGTGGAGAGGGGGATCGGGACCTGACTGGGAGAGAAGAATAGCAAAGTCTGTCCTTTCCGCAGCCATACCTTGGGTGATACCTTATGTTCATAGCGGACTTCCTCGTGCAAAGTATTTACCTTGGATGGTGTGATGTAGAATGAAGCCTCATGAGTAAATAAATAAAAGTCTGCAATAATTATCCCGCTTGACTTTTCAAAACTTTCAAATTAAAGATTCATATAGTAATAAAAATTAGCAAAAAGAACATATAACGACATATTTTTCTAGTGTTATTAGTACTGTGTTAGAATTAAAATTAACGTAAGAAATCGAGGTCATGTGGCCACAAAAGCACCCAAATTTTGAATTATATTTTTCTGCAGAGATTATGAAACCAAATAGTAATTACCTGTCCATATGAAGTGTGTTTCATTTCACTTCTGGACGAGAGTATGCGCAGCCAATTACGTTTGACGTAAAAAGGAGTTGTAGTACACTACAATTTACAAAAAAGAAAATGAAAAAAAAACATTTAAGAACGTAAAAAAATTCCAGAACAGCATTCCATTTTTTTAAAAACTAATTTGTATTTCATCATGTGTTACAATATCTCGCAAAACGATGTCGTACTTGGAATTACGTAAATCATGCTGACCAGAGTAAATTGTGAACAAGAAAGCTGGTATTGTAAATTATTTTTCTGCAATGAATTAATTTCAATTTGCGAGCGTGACTTCGAAACTTGAGAAGCACATTCCCATATTCTTCGTAATGCGATACACATATTCCTACAGGCGATACACTTTGCACGCATCTAGTTATTTGACAGGGTCTTTCTTCAAGGCATTTGATTTCAAGGTGTAGTACGTGAGTCCACCTCTGGGCAAGGTCAAGGACTTCGTCTCTTGTTCACGTGGACGTGTGCTTCGGCGCCATCGTCACAACTAGGGACTACATGGGCGTCTTTTGGGTCACTTGAAAAGGATTGTAATACTGAAGAAAATATTCACACAGAATAAACGCATATTTTTTTTAAGAAAATTGACGTTTTCATGGTCAAATTCGTCAATAGTCAATGTCGTTTTCACGGTCAAATTCAAAACATTTCGAAAATGCATAGATACTAAAAGCAAATTTGAATATATTTTCATTGACATAAGGATTCTATTTTGTCTAATATGCTAATTTTTATTATGTATTTTTGTAATATTTCAATGGTTGAAATGGTTGATAGATGGAAAATCAGTTTTGTACACGCTCAAGAAATCTCTCCGTAGTAATAAAATAATTTTGAATGTGAATCTGACACACTGCTGACATTGCATTAATCAGTTCAATATTTTATCATTTTTTTATGTATAGATTTCAAAAAAATTTTTTAATTTCCCGGCAAGAGAAAGACTTACAACTGATTTTATTGGATACTATTACATAGAACATAGAGAATTTGGAACTTTTTATGATGAAATAATTAAAGTCATTACTTATTCCTGTTCTTTTCAATTTTTAGAAATACACGCACAAATTTATTACTAATTAATTCAATTGTAGTATTAAGAATACAGTTTATATTAATAATTATATAGGTGTGTATATTCGACTACCAATTCTTGGACGCTGAACATGATCCAATGACGTTAACTAAACAAGCATTTAATACAAAACAAATTAGTGGGGACGCGCGGCATTCTGAATCTTTTTTTAACTCTTAATGTTATTACTCAACAATTATTCATTTTTTAATTAAGTGCATTCCATAATTTAAAAATTGTTTACTGAATGAAGTTATGCAGAAAAACGTCCAAGCCACAACTCTAAATATGAAAAACAATTTAGAAAGTTGTGGTATATCTTAAAATTTCCAACAGCAAGGATACTCGTACACTCTATTTGGATTTCAACTAGATTCGTACAACTTGGAGAAAAATTAATGTGGAATGATGTATCACGAACCAAGGTACTAAAACAACTTCTTGAAATTGACGGTGACCAACCTATTGACCACGTCAGACGGTCGAGGTGAGGTGGTGTGTCGGGATGGGCTGTTTTTTTAATGAAACGGAATAACTACCTGATGAAAAGTATATACTAATTAAAAATATGTATAAAACTCCTCTTATCGTTCAAAAGTTTACAACCATTTCAAAGGGATGTTTTTAACTATAAAACGAACGCGAAACAAAATTTTCTTCCTAATCTAGCGAATATTTGAAAATATCTGTTTTTTTCCTTAAGTTTCTTCTTAATTTTATTTATTTTCTGTTTCCCTACATTCCGTATTTTCTTTGTACCTCTCTCTTTCTTATTATTATTTTCTGAAAATTATTTGACCGGACATATTTGAAAATAAAAACATGACTTTAACATCCAAATATTGTAGATATATTTTAATTCCTGTTAGTGGAAATTTATAATAATTTACGTAAAAGTAAGTGTGTTTATTTACTTATCTTTATATATAAAATGAGATGGGTAAGATATCACTCAAATAATTACAAAAATATTTCTTGTATAATAAACATACTCGCTCTATGTTAAAATGATGGTCAGGTCTACAAAAATCATTTGCTTGGCCCCGTAATCGGCTGTCATCTAGAGGGCCGTGGAAGCTTCTAGGGGCTCCCTGCGACCACCGCCGCGCTGCTCGGTTGGTTGAAGCCCAGCCCGGGGTGTCCCGTCTCTCCCAAGCCTAATCCCTGAGACAAACTGGACTAGAATTTCTATAACGTTCCAAGCAGTCCCTAGGTCCTTGGACGTAATGGGAAAAGGAAGTCTGATCCCCACAGCTCCATTACCGTACTTCGTAGACCCGTAATACACCACAAATTATCATTACCGCGTAAGGCCAAGAGATAAGGAAAGGTTATTGGATAGTGAGTGTTTCATAGGGAAAAGGAGAATACCTTCCATCCCACAATCACAACCAAGAACATCCATGCCTTTAGCGGGATTCAAACCCACATGGCTGCTCAGATGCAAGAATTAGGACCAGAGTGCTTGCGGTTGCACGCAGCAGTTGCTCGTGTGCTACTAGGGTTTCACTAGGCTGCGCCGATCACGCCCGAGCGCTCCCCCTCTCCTCCCTCGCTACCCACATCTCCTTCCTCTCCCTCCCCTCTTTCTCCTCCCGCATCCCTCCCTGGCTGACTCAATGGACAGCGGGCCACACCGTGGCCTGCAGACAAGCGCCGAGCAAAGACCTTAAGCATCACAGTAACATATATTTACGTGTAAACCTCCACATCTCCAGGCCCGGAAATGTATGATAAAATGTATATTGTAATTCATTTTAGGAAAACAGAAAACTCGGAGCAAGACAAATCGACATAAGCAAACATACCATCCACACCAGAAATGTTTAGTCCGACGCCATTGTTTGATCGTGCGGCCGCGCAGAGACGGGCACTCGCCTCGCGCGTCGGCTGTCGGACACGCGTGTGCGAGCGCGGGGCGTGCGTGCGTGCGGCCCCTCCTGAGACTCGCACGCTCTCGCGCGCTATTTTTACGCCTCCGCTGCCGCCATCGCTGCCGCCGCCCGAGCTGTTTACTGCTCGAGGCGTCGTGACGCGCTGCCGACGCAGGCGCAACCTCACAGAATCACCTCCGCGTATCACCAAGGAAACCACGAGCAGGAACAGAGCAAATCACCAAGGTTCAAATGGAGCGTGTCGTTGGCAGCACTGACTAGTCCGGATGCTTTACATATACATTTTCCATTGTTGATTCCCAACCATTTAGTTGAAACTATAAGTTGAGAACACGGATTTAGTCAGAGAAAATTAAAATTTTAAAATTTTGAGTTTGCCAACATTTTGGAATATTTTATGCCATCATCAGGGCTTACTTCTCAAAAGATACAAAGTAATAAGTATAATCTCTCAAAGATATGATAGCACATGAGAGGTTACAATTATTTGTTGTCATTGTTACGTCATTGTTTACGAAAGCAATCCAACAAAGAAATACAGTATCCGAAATGTTCTAAAATAACAAAATCCAGCGAGTCAACGTTTTTGAAATGTCTGTCGGTAAAGCGAATTTCCGCATTGCGACAAAAAACTTCTTGCGGCCACACTAGGTACGAAAAGAACATGTTTTCACAGTATTATGCGTGAGATTTGGGCTCAATCGCTTCCTGGTGTTATTAAGGATCATCCGAAGTTTGAAAAAATGCAAAGAACTTGAATTTTAGTAAATATTAGAATGAAATAGGTTTGAAATCTAATGTCTCGCTTTAGATTCCAAATAATGCATTCTATATTGAACGCTAACCTTAATGTTCCAGCACTCATTTGTGTAACGAAGCTGTGCAATTTTCCGAGTTGAGTAACCATTTCATCGCCAGATGCCATATCTGGTCCGGTCGGTTTCATCAGTCGATCACTGAGCCGCTTTACGACACGACACGTCACGTGAGGAGGTAGCGTGAGCGATGCTTCGCGCTGCGAGAAATATCGTTTATTGCCCTGTAAAGTGTAAATCTGGAAGATATATCGTATGCCCAATTTTATGGCTGCAAAATCTATAAAATGTGTATTAAAATCGTACGTATAGGCTTATTCGAAGCGAAGTTTGAACTTGTCCGGTTTAGAACTCGTAGATTTCTAAGGTTGGAATATGGTAAAATTGTTTTTTCGGTCTCTTGACTATGGACAATCTGGGTCTCAATTCTTAGATGAATGCAGATAAAATGGTTTATCAAGTTGCAGCGTGAACGACAGTCTAAAAAATAAATTAAAGTTTCTAATGGAAAAATAATTGTGAAGACGAGAATATGGTTGTATCTCTCTATTAGTCCGTACTCAACAACTGAAACCGGAGGAGGTGGTTCAGGGCATCAACGATTTTCGACACCAGCCAGATAGCTAGGTCGAGTTCTGTCCCTGTCTGGAGGAGAATTCTAGCGGCTGGCTGCTCTGATTGATAGTTTTCCGTGGTTTCTCCGATCATACCTGCCGAATGCCGGAGCAGTACCATACAAAACGGACCACGGACCGCGCGCGATCCTTCTTTCCCATTCCTTGTTATTGCCTTCTCCGTACACACCTTGCATGCACTACACTACCACACATACCGGGAGACCGGTCGGGAGCTTAGAGCTTGTCACGCCTGGGGCGGTTGCCCGCTTGTGGGAGATACCTGGTTGGGGAAATCCCCTCTAGCCGACAGTAGGTCGGCGTCGGATCTCGTCATCCAGCGGGGCAATATCACAGCCAGTTCCCAAGAAAAATACATGCACTACACTTTCAGGACTAATGATGTTAGCAGTTGTCGCGCCCGGAATCAATCAATCAATCAATCGACAACTGAAACACTACTCAGAAGAATTTTCTGTACCAGTTTTTATAGTAAAAATTATGCTATTGTGAATTGTGATGGATGTTTAAAATGTTTAACTCTGGTAATTAAACATGAAAACATAGTATTTGTATCATACGCCTACTTTTTAAGCACACCTGTATAATAATTTTGACAGTATAGTTCTAACGTTACATGAATATTTTAATAATTAAATTAGAAATTAAATTATTTACTAAATTCATTATTAATTAAACACCAATTTGATTATTATCATCATAAATTATTAAAATAATGTTCAATCATATAAATATGTTACGCACTCTACATCTAATAAATATGTTCCTTAATATGCAAATATTTGCATTATAATAGTGAAAGAAAATAAGAGTTGGAATATAATACTTAAATAGTAATGCTTCTCATCAGATTTACGTTTTGGTGTTTGTTACGTTTTCCAAAGTAGTGATTCAGATAATAATGTAATATAATTTATTGTTGGTCTGTTTTTACATATAATTCTGTAATGCTTCTATCGATACAAAAATGAGTGCTGAAAAAAAAAAACACATCGGGAAAACAATTCTTAAGCATCAGAACTAATTTCATTAACCGTTGTAGAATTCACGACCATTGATGAAATAACGGATGCAGTTCTCGGGATTGGGCAATACGATCAATGAAACAATTAGTTTGCCAACAATTCTGAATTATTTAATTCCTTCGTCAGGACTTACTATAATATTAGAAGGTCAAGCCTCATATCCAGCCTCCAAACCAACTCCAGCGTGGAGTTGCTGCAGCACATCGGTCATTGGCACGTTCGTGCACATGGGCACGTTCCGGCCGTGGGCCGATTCAGACTTGTCTCGGGATGGACCCATGTGCTGCAGCAACTCCCCATGTCGGAGATGATTTTTGAAGACTGAAAATGAGGTTTGACGTTCTAGTATATTAGTAAGCCCTGATGAAGCAATTAAAAAATTCCTAAATGTTGGCAAACTAATTGTTTCATTGTTCGTATTGATCAATCCTGTGAACTATATCCCTTATCTCTAATTTCATTCCAAGATTTGATAGACTCAAGGTTAATCGGATAATATTGTTTCCCAAACTTACTTGCTTGTTCGCGTGGAAAAAGTCTTATTCGTATATGGTAAAATAGTCACCGATGCCAAAAGTTGTGAATCGGGGTTGTTGTCAGGAAGCTCTTTATAATTGATGTGTTTACTATGTTTATTTTTTATTTTTTGTCGTCTTGTTCATGTTTATTTATTATACTTATGTGGCTAAAAATGCCTTATAATGCTTGAAGAAGGAAGTAATACTAATATTGTGTTGTTCAATATGTTCAGAAAGTCAAATAAGTAATTGCCATGGTCACATAATTTTGAACTTTTTATTTTTTCATTCGAAATTCATTTAACAAAAAATATATAAACATCTTCAATTTTATGTATTTTATATTTTTATTCCTTAAAATATATTTAAGCTCTATACATTTTTCAGTACCTAAGTAATAGCGACGATGATGATGAAGTGATCGAAAGAGACTTCACCATCAGAGAGAAAGAAACCAAGAAATAATTGTCGTTAGCACATTCAATAAATGTTATAATGTCACCTTTAGTTATGATAATCATCACTTTCAAATGATAGCATTTATTGCTTACTAATTATTCATCTGTGTCAACATCTTGTTACAATGATTCAGACAACCCATCTTCTCTACTTACAGGGAGCCATCTACAAGCAACCTCGCCTTGGTCTCTTGCACTTTTACGATCTGCCTATGTAATCTCCAACACATCCTTCATCTTCGGGAGACGCACCCTTTGATCTACCTTTCTTTCTTCATTTCACTCTTTCTTCTTGGTTTCCCTAATTTAGTCTGTAACATTGTCGTGTGCTGTGGTACCAGTGACCAATCCTCGTCCTCTGTTCTGTTTCTCCATCCGTCTTCTGCAACTTTCTGGTCTGAATCTCATTGTGGCCCTTTGCTCCACCTCTACCGTGGTGCGAAATCGTTTCCCCTCGGGGAAGCAGGAGGGCGACTTTTGACGGCGCGGAAGTATCTGCGGACGCAACCGGGTCGGAAGTGAGGAATGCACGGCAGGGGAGTCGTCAGAGTTATCTCCGGCGCGCGGCGTGGCGTGGGGTCGAGAAGTGGTTGGAGGCAGTGCAGGGACTTGGCGGGGATGGGGAGAGTGGGAATGGAACAGCGTGGGGCGATTGGAATGAAACTGAGTGGGGACGTGACTGAACAGTGCGGAGCATAGCGTGGCGTGGCGTGGCGTGGCGTGGCGTGGCGTGGCTGGGCTGGTTGAGACGGTTCGGATCGGGTCGTGAGTGGGGACGTGACTGAACGGGGTCGGGATCGGGTCGGGATCGGTCTGGATCGGGTCTGGATCGGGTCGGGATCGGGTCGGGATCGGTGTGGGGTCGGGTCGGTGCGGGGTCGGGTCGGTGCGGGATCGGGTCGGTGCGGGATCGGGTCGGTGCGGGATCGGGTCGGTGCGGTAACGGTGCGGGATCGGGTCGGTGCGGTAACGGTGCGGAACGGTGCGGAACGGTGCGGGAACGGTGCGGGAACGGTGCGGGAACGGTGCGGGAACGGTGCGGGAACGGTGCGGGAACGGTGCGGGAACGGGATGAAGGCGGAGGAGGTCGTCGTGATTTAAAGTTACCCCGAACAGGAGACTAGCGAGAGGGAGAGACTAGTGAGGGGTGAGCAAGGGTGACATGGCATGGGATGATTTGTTTTGAGAGGGATGTAGCGAGGGGGCGGAACAGAATATGGAACGGGACGTGATAAGGTGGGACGGGATGGGAGCGCTGGGAAGGCGGTGGGGGTCAACTAGATATTGTGGGAGAGATGAAGCTGGTACTAGGCGGGCCGGAGCTGGAGGGGAACTGGTCGATGGCGCAGGGACGGGGTGGGGCGGGGGAGGATGAAGGCGCGCTGTCGCAGCTTGTCGCGGGAGCTGTCTGCCGTCTGCGGGAGCGCTCCCTCAGGGCGGCGCGGTGTAAATCAGTCCGCTGCAGGGGCGCCGCGCCTCACTCACCTTCCGCACAGAGAGCAGAAACTCCATTCTAGGCGGTCACATGGAAATGTTATTTAAATCATTCTGAATTGTTGCTCATATTTATGTATTTTTGTCTGTTAATTCATTTAAATAAGAGGTGCACTTTCATAAATTTAAATCCTTCACATTATCTACAATTCAAAAAAGTGATTCTCCTGCGATTTTCGGCAGGAAATGAGTTAGCACATATAACTCAAGATCTTGGACATCACTTGAACAGTTGAAATTTTCCACAGCAAAGCGATGAAACTCGCACAACCATGTTAGCAGCCGATTATGAGATCCAACCACGAGCAAAAAGTTACAATTATCTGCATTGACTTCCCAAATTTTGATTTCTCAACAAAATGAGTGCCAAGGTAATATAAACAAAGAAATAACATCACAATATTTTTTATTAATAGAATTCCATTAGTAATAATAAAAATGATCATAATTTATAAGTATTTGTGAAAAGTACAAGTGAAAATGGCTGACACGACCAACTCGATTAAGCGGTTACCTTCATTAACGGCAACTTTTCGTGGAGTCGATGGATCCACCGTTTTTCTCTCTTTTAAGCGGTCACTTGGTCCCGCGGTCAGCGGCAAGGTAATTTGACATCGTTGGATCCGGCGAAAAGGTTAAGAGAGCGCGTGCACGCAGTGACCGTCATGCAAAGCCCTGCGCTCCGCCTGTCACTCCAGCGGCGCGCCGCTACTCGTCAGCGCCATGCGTCGCTTGTCGCGCGCCGCCGGACGGCCCCTGAAGGAATTCTCGGAGGTGGCATTACGGCAGTGAAGTTGAGTCCGCTCGGCCAATCTGCACCAGGAATTTGGCTGGCTCTGGTTTGGGGTTTGGTGAAACTCATCTTCAGAATGCATCGACTCCTATATTATTTCAGTAATATACCCCCTGAAGGAATTCTCGGAGGTGGCATTCCTTGCGGATCTCTCACGCAACCAATCTTTGATTGATTGATTCCGGGCGCATCAACTAGAAGGGTCATTAGTCCCGTAAGTGTAGTGCATGTTTTTCATTGGGAGGTGGCGGTGATCTTTCCCCATTGGATGGCGAGATCCGGTGCCGACCTACCGTGGACTAGCAAGGTTTTCCCCAATCAGATATCTCCACCAGCGGGCACCGCGCCAGCCGGGACCTGCTCTAAGCTCCCGACTGGTCTCACGGAACATGTGGTAGTGTAGTGCATGTTAGTGTGTGTGTGTGTGTGTGTGTGTGTGTGTGTATAAGGCGTGAGGATAGGACAAGGAAGATGAATGTGTCTCTAACGAAAGAGAATTTCACGGGGACGTGACGAATTGCACTTTGACTTTAAAAAATTGAAGGATTTGTTAAAAAAACGCATCTCAACGCAATGCAACACTCGGTCGGATTTTTGAATCTATATTGTTAAGTAACTCCTAAATGAAGCGTTTTAAGGTCTTAAAGACAAACATTTTGAGGCCAAAGGCCTCAAAGAAACGTTTCTCACGCCGTGTTCTACAGGATGAGATCTTGAAAATTGTATTACATATTTGCTTTTTCGACACTTCTCGAGTACGCCACCTGTTCAGAGCTTGTGGAATCGGCAACACTATGTGAAATTAAACTAATTACTTGACACTCTACGCGACTGAATTACATGGATGTACCTCTCTGCTCAGTAATAACGTCAAATAAGAATAGTTTGTATTTGCAAAGGTGAATTGTATTGTTATCATTTTCAAGGAGAGACTTAGAATAAGTGACGGAGGATAAGAAAGCTTTGAAGAAAAAAATTTATTACAGACTTAATGTGGAAATGGAAAAATAGGGAAGAGGTTGGGGTTTAACATGTGAGAATTCTCTCACGGGTCCGCTATTTCTGTTAATTTCTTTGACTAACCGCCAAAACCAAGTGTCTGAGTTGGCTCCTCAACAACAACAACAACAACAACAACAACAATAACAACTGTTGCCGCTGCAGCGTCTGTCTGGGTTCAAATCCTTGGGTTCATATCCCCAAAAGGTTCAATTTTGACACTGAGTTTAAGCTACGCGTCGAATTAAACCGCTGCCTGGCGAAGAATTCTTGTGACCGGCTGGTCTGATAGTTTTTTGAAGTTTCTCCCATCAAACATATGCCGAATGGCGAGGCAGTTGCAAACAAACAGGCCTTGGAACGCGCACGATCTTTTCTTCCTCATCATTGTTACCAGCCCTCCACTTACACTTTCATCGCTTGCACGCACTAAATTTCCACAAAAATCCGGAGACCAGTTCCGAGCTTAGAGCTTATCCCGGTTGGAGTGGTGCTCCGTTGGGGACATACCTAAAGGGGAAAAAATAAGCAGACATTCAGGACGGCGCAGCATCTCATTTTCCAGCAAGGATGAATCACCACCTCCCTCCGGCGGTAACATGGACTGCATACACTGAAATTTCTGAAACACATAAGAAATGACAATGAAAGTCCTAATGTAAAATCACGATCTTACTTATATAATGTGTACTTTTTCACTAAGTTTTCACATCTTCGTTCATATTTTGCTATAAAACCACAATGTTTTTTGAAGAATAATTTCATAAAATTTTGTTTCACCGCATCTGTGTGAAACAATTTACTGCGTAAAAGGACCTACATAATGATTTCTGTCGAGTAGGATTTCTGGCACCTGACCCTTCGACGACGGAGAGAATGCCTCTCAGCTTCAAGACGTTTTATATCTGTTGTGGAATAAACCCTTAGCTCCAATCTAGTTCAAAATGAGACCTGTGCTTTAAAATATATTTCATATCCACTCAATTTCGAAATATTGCACTCATATTCGATTTATGAATAACATCAATGAAACAATTATTAGTCTGTTTGTCCTATTCTATTTAAGAAACAAAATGTTAAAACTCATTTGATTTGTCACGTCAGTGTTTACTTGCATTTAAAACTCAGTGTTACATTTGACTTGGATATTGACGATATGAGATTAAAATTAAAGTGACACGAATTTCGATATTTTTGGACCGCAGTGACGTAATCCCAAAAGATCAATAAGAAAACCGTAGGCGACCAAACATAAGCGACCGCCTGACGTGTTCTATATTGGATGGAATCGATGTCACTCCAATGCGATTCTTCCGTGAGGGGTTTTCATGTAGAATTTTATCGCGTGTGGTTTCGTTTGGATATTCATCAAAATCCACTTTTGAAGAAAGTGTTCATACCTTACTTTGTAGTTTAAAATAGGAGTCGCTTCCTAACTCTTGCATAACTTTTCATATAAAATAGTTCTCATTGTATTGAGGAGTGTATGTCTTTTGCTTCAAAATGTGTACAGTTCACGTGTCATTATTGGAAGCCTGAAGTTTAAAAAAATCGCTATATGACGTTTACATCTCTGTAAATTAATATATGTGTACGCGAAGCTAGCACGGTCGTAGTGATCGACCCACTCATCTTGTCACTGAAATTTAATACTTCAATATCGTCCAGAACATTAGGGTAATAATGGTCCATTTTATTGCAAGAACGTAATTATACAGGAACTTTAATTTGAATTAATTATTACGTTATACATCATTCATGTACATACAAACACCATTCTCACTCCGCGGAGGAATCCTAAATTTTACTTAGCGAAACATGGAATTTAACGTAAGTAATTTCACGCTCGGCGATCGCAATGACGTCCATTAGAACTTGGCCAAGATTATTAGCGTATATTCCAATTAAGTGCGAAGTGTCGGGACCGGGGGCGTGGAACTGCGCGCAATTGTAGCGAACTCGCGCTAACTGAAATCCCGTGGGGACGCGGGGCTGCGGAGTCTGCGCGGCGGCTGGAGAGGCGGGGGCGGGGGCGGGGGCGGCGAGGGGTGGGTGGCGGTGTGGAACTAATCGCAAGCGCATTGGCCGACGGCCGCGGCCGCCGCGTCGCTTCCCGCGGGAACCCCCGCACCTGCGCCCTCGGCGGCTGGGCCGGGAGGGGGGGACGGGGATGGGGCGGGCTAGCGGTGCCATTGCGGTGGTCTTCTGTTCCTTCACCGTGTTGCCTGCTCTCTGGTTTTCGTGATCCGCTGAGATTTCGAAGAGGACTGTTCAATTAATACCGATGTTTGTAGTACTTATACAAGTAGTACTAATACTTAACAAATAGCCCACAGACCTCGCGCGATCTTTCCTTCCTCTTTCTTGTCCTATTCTCATCCTTACGTGCACTACACTACCACACATGATGGCAGAACAGTCCAAAACTTGGAGCTTAACCTGGATGGGACGGTGCTCCGTTGGTGGGAGGTACCTGGTTGGGGAACACCGTACGCCGACATGTTGACGGGAGCGGTAGCTCAGAGCATCAACGGATGTCACTGCAGCGCCTCTGACTGGGAGGTCCGAGGTTCGAGTCTCGACGGCGATAAGATTTTCGACACTAGCTTTTCTGCTAGGTCGAATTCAGTCGCTGTGTGGAGGAGAATTCTAGCGGCCGGCTGCTCTGATCGGTAGTTTTCCGTGGTTTCTCCGATCAACACCAGGCGAATGGCGGAGCAGTACCCTAACAAACGGGCCACGGACAGCGCGCGATCTTTCCTTCCTCTTCCTTCTTCACCCTTCACTTACACACGCACATACACACTAACATGCACTACACTACCACATATTCCGAGAGACCAGTCGGGAGCTTAGAGCTTGGTCCCGGCAGGGGCCAGTAAAACATGACGGCAGACCAGTCCGAAACTTGGAGCTTAACCTGGATGGGGCGGTGCCCCGCTGGTGGGAGAGTTCTGGTTAGGCGCAAACCCCGCTAGGCGACAGTAGGTCGGCGCCGGATCTCGCCATTCAGCGGGGGATCATTCCCGTCATCTTAAAAGGTAAAAACATGCACTACACTTACGGGACTAATGACCTACGCTGTTGACGCGCTTGGAATCACTATCCAACTAACTAACCGACGTGTAGGTCTACCAATAGCCGTAGCATTTGTCGCGCCTGGAAACCTTAATTAATCAATTAATTAATTAATCAGTCAATAAAAACAACGTTTAGACATACGCTTCATTAATCTAACTTTGAATTACGACGCATGAAAACACGAAGTCAAGAAGACATTTTATACGATTTTTTAAAATTTTAATATTTAGTGAAAATCTAGTGCCCATGTTTGCTTTTGTAGTACTGTTAGAAAACATCTATACTCGGTCTTAAAGCAGTAATAATAAACGCGTTCATGGAAGGAGAAATTGCTTTGTTTTCTTGGCAGAATTATAATATTTTTATTTAAGATGTCCAACGTGTCAACATTTTAGGTGGAGGAAAAGAACGATTTTTTCTGAAACTACACTCACAATGTATTACGGAGCCGGCCTGAATAGCCAAGATTGCTAAGGCTGAAGGGCCATGGGTGCCTGGGCTTGGAGAATCGGGGGTTCGAATCCCGCCCCTGGCAAGGATATTGGTATGTGCCCGTATGCGTGTTCCGCTACCGTTACCCCAAAGTTATAAAACCACTTTTAAATTGCAGTTATATGAGTACAGCAGTTTAAGAGACCTTAAAATAGTAAATAAAATGTATTTCTAACTAATATGTCAATATTCAGAACACTATTTTGATTTTAAAATATACTTCGTATATGCATATTACAGAATACTATCTGCTATCAACATATTGCATTTACTAATACACTTAATTCAATTCGTAATATTAACGTGGCATTATACAGTGTTTGTGATATCTCTAATAACTCATTACGTCGTACTTCAAGCCCACTCCTTCGTTCTCCCTTTTTCTCCAGCGGAACCTCACTCCCTTCAATTCGTCTTCGTTGCAGTCCGAGTAACCTTCCTCTCGCCATTCCCCCGCCTCCCCCAATCTACTTGTCCTGGCAATGTTTCCGTGGCACGAGCATATCTGTCTCCTTGCCCCTTCATATTCCATTCCTCTCCGACAGACACGACATTAAGTGTGCGGTGCTCTACCCCACCCTCGCCCTCGCCCTCGCCCTCGCCCTCGCCTCCCTCGGAGGACTCCCTCGCCATGCGCTAATGCGGATTACCCTCGCCCTGTCACGACCTCTCCACTCAACGAAAATCGGCTTCTGTCGACGAGGCAGGCAGCAGCAGGCAGAAACCAATGTGTCTCTGCCAATTGTTTGACTACTGCGGTGAATCCTGACCAGATACATCGAAAATCGATTATCGTATTGGTCGGAAGTTAATCCAGATCAAACGAGTTATTACCGGACGTTACTCGCGTCTTTTGGGATTATTCCTACAAAAGGTTTTGATAAGTATTGTTATGCAATGGTGGAATATTCGTGTGTGGAATACAATCAGAAGATTATCATCAATCTGAAGCACTGAATTTTGACAAAGGAAAGATATATTTCAACGATGATTTATCATTTAAAAATAATTTTTATATTTAAGAACGTAACATCGAGAATTCAGTTCAGAAATAAAAATGATATAGAGCAAGTAAATTTTATTGAGAAAGCAATTTCAAAATAGAAATAAACTGGCCAGTAATATTGACTGCTGCAATAAAATTTACCATGCGATACTCTCATTCAGTTTCAAATGGTTTGAGGTGAAAGACCCTCACATTTAATTACTTTCCCCGAGCGAAAACGACGTAATTATTCGAGGTAACCATGAAGTCTTTGTATTCTGTTACATAAGAAACGGTGAATAGTTTCACCTTTTTATCTTACTTTACGATCTTCTGCTGGTATATTTGAATGGCTTACTCTTACAACTTTGCACAATAAAATTAATATTTTGTGGAAAACATAATGTAAATTCACATGTATACGTTGGTGGGAATAGCCAAAGCCTTGAAGTAGTCTAAAGTGAGAGGTACCATTTTTAGGAAACAAAATAGGATTTTCAATTTAATTTTATGTGCGAAATTCTAGTTTACGTTCTCAAAGCTAAATTCTCTTCGTTATCCTTCACTAGACAAGCTCTAAGTACACAATAGTGCTGTATGTGTGAAGGTTAAAGAAACATTAATTTGTCACGCTAAGAAACAAATGAAATTTTTTTTCCTTTCGCCTGTTACGGAGGTATGAGTGCATATGCCTGCACAGTCAATTAGCTAGTTCTTGTAAGCTACACAATGCATTAAGTTATACTACAAGTAAACCATGCAAAAAATACATGATGAAACACAAAACCTATTATGAAGTCACCACAAGGATTCTCTGTGAGGTACATGTCTGAACACGGAAAAGGATATTAAATATAAGAAAAAGTATTTCGTGTTTTTATGGATGTGGGACTACAAAACGTATTGAAACACACATGGCCGATACTACAAATAACAGACTTCGTTTCTTCTAAACCTTGGCTGTATGTGGTTGGCTGTATGTGGGGTTTACAAACCTCAACCGCCCTAATTCTATCTAATGCTAATAATAATTATTTGTATAATAAATAATCCTCTGTGAATGCAATCATATACGATGAACAACGTTCTGCGCGGGCGCAATGCAGTGCCTCAGGAGAGCCGAAGGTCTACACCCCGCCGCGCCGGCGCGGCGCCGTCTCGTCTCGCGATTGGCCACGGGCGGGATACGCGATCGGCGTGGGTCGACGCTCGATCGTGCGTCGAAGGCCGCGCGCCGTATGTTAATGGGCAACGCGTCCGCTCCGCGTCACGTTACACGAGCACTGCTGCGCCCATCTGCTCCGCCCTCCCAGCAGCCGCTTCTTCGTCCGACCGCTTCTTCGTCCGACCGCTTCTTCGTCCGACCGCTTCTTCTTCCGACCGCTTCTTCTTCCGACCGCTTCTTCGTCCGACCGCTTATTCGTCCGACCGCTTATTCGTCCGACGCTTCTTCGTCCGACCGCTTCTTCGTCCGACCGCTTCTTCGTCCGACCGCTTCTTCGTCCGACCGCTTCTTCGTCCGACCGCTTCTTCGTCCGAACCGCTTCTTCGTCCGACCGCTTCTTCGTCCGACCGCTTCTTCGTCAGACCGCTTCTTCGTCCGACCCGCTTCTTCGTCCGACCCGCTTCTTCGTCCGACCGCTGTGTGTGTGTGTGTGTAAGTGTGTGTTTGAGTACTGATGATAGGAGGAATGAAAGACGCTCGGTCTGTGGCCCGTTTGTTAGTGTACTGCTCAGCCATTCGCCTGGTGTTGAACGGAGAAACCACGGAAGACCACAGCAGCCGGTCGGAGGAATGAAAGACGCTCGGTCTGTAGCTAGCTAGCCAGTGTCGAAAATCCTGCCGCCTTCGACACTCGAACCCTAGGACCTCCCGGTCAGAGGCACGTTCGAGAAATCTGTTCGTTTTATCTGTTCCATTTTATGGCGTCCGGCAAACTGGGCGACAAAAAATCTCCGCTAAATCAATTGTTTCTTGATTTCCTTAATGATAAGGATTCACGATTGAAGGACTCTGCGAGTGATTCAGTTCCGGTCTTTTCTAGGGCTGATAGCGCTGTACACTTGCCCATCAAAGGCGAGCAACGGATGAACCTGTGTATGTATGTGTGTGTGTAGGGGAAGTAGTCAAGGCCGCCGAGCTGGGAACACAAAGTGCGGTAAATCCGTAAGGGCCCATCTGGGCGTTGCTCTAGAGCGGCTTCGGATTCCATTGATCACCAGACGCCCAAACACTGTCGGAAAAATATATTACGTATCCCTGTAATGTACATTCTCGTCATATTGACCACCAATCCCAGAACGTCTACAGTTAGTTCATATTCATATGTTGAGAAGCGTTTGTGACGTCGCTTACACACGAGACCAAATAGCGTTCAAGTTCTGCTTATTTTTCTGTCTAGTTCTGTTGGCAAACCGCTCATTCACACCTTATATCCAAACTTTCAACTATTCTTTTCGTTATCTCCAGTGTTCATTTGCCTGCTCATGGCTTGCTTTAGCCCACGCTTGCCCCCTCGTCAATGTAATATGTTGAACACTTAACTATCAACGCACGTATGCACACGTTTTCTATTATTAGAACACCTTCCGTAAGTCAAGTTTCTTCAGTTAACCATTAACTTTTCAACTCACGCATCTGAAATGGAGCGTCAACTAAATTATCGTATCGCAATAAATTTCCATTTTGTATATATTTGTGGATAAATTAGTTGTGACAATTTGACTTTGAACATATTTGTACGTCAATACGTATGTGCACTCAATGTTTATAATTGATTACAATATCGGTACAACATTCATAATGAGACCATTTTCAATATTGGAATCATGCTGTTCAATGTACTAGGTTCTTCTTAGCACCATCTCTCCGAAACATTCAGAAAAAAAAAAGGATTTTCGATTCAGCCGCAAACCAGGTATACGCTGCTTCCACACGTATAGGTCGGAGGCAAATATTCGGCGTCGTAAAGTGTCTTTAAGTGGACTAAACAGATGGAAATTAGACGTGATGAGATCGGATTTGCATTCGGGATGTGATTGCGTAGGCTTCCGTGGCCGGAGTTTATTTGTCTAGGCTATCCGCGATGAGCTGTCTCTCTTTCGTAGCTGGGTTACTACTCAATAGTACGCTCTGAGGAAGGCCATAACATGTTAGACGAACCGTTAAGCCACCACGTCAGAGACGTGACTCATTCCGGATAGCCTAGACAATAATCATGTATTCTGGATGATTTGGTAACTCAAAATACCTTGACGATGGTATGTGGATGCGCGTTCTCTTGCAACAAAACAATGTCTTTCGACAATCCATTTTTCCGTTCCGATATGCAAAACCTTACATGCTTTTAGTCAGTCACTTCGTCGCTCGACGGTTGTACAGAATCAGAGAACAGACTTTCTCAATTATTGTATCAGTAGTGGATGAGGCAGAACATCTTGTTCTTTTCTCATACTGCGTAGTTTGTCTGCTTTTGAGTAGTAAAATTTACTAGTAAACTCTTCCCTAAGGAAAATACTTAGAAGACGTTCCCACGTTGTGCGGAAAGTTTTCTAAAAATTTCGGCTTTTGGTACACATTCAGATAACAAAAGACAGATTACGAAAGTCTGTTTTTTTAATATAGACGGAGAGTGCTGCCACGTTTACAACTCAAGCGAACGTTAAATTATTATACTAAAACTTACCTTAAGCAAAGTGAACAATGTCATCTTAAGGGTAATACGTGTACGAAGCTATACATTCACACAACAGCCGAGTAGAATGAAAGTACAGGTAATTATTTACTTACCCTTGTAATTTCATTTACTTAGTACGCTAAGTCTAAATGACTCTTTGAGAGACTGGATCATTGTCCTTTGAACTGCAATACTATTGAATTATGCTATTTCGAGTATTGATACGAGTATTAGGACACTTTCTTTTAAACTGAACACAAGAAACAGATATTTCAAATATAAAAAGTATTTACATATTATCTAGAAGTCTGAAATGTCGGAAATTCAAACCGGGAGCGATAGCTCAGTGCATCGACTGATGTCACTGCAGCGCCTCTGACCGGGAGGTCCTAGGTTCGAGTTTGACGGAGGATTTTCACTCAATTCAGCGGCCGGTGCTTGATCGGTAGTTTTCCGTGGTTTCTCCGATCAACACCAGGCGAATCCGGAGCAGTACCCTACCAAACGGGCCACGGACCGCGCGCGATCTGTCCTTCCCTTCCTGTCCTATCCCTTACACACCACACACACAAAAACACACACACACACACTAACAGCCTAAACCATTCCGGGACAGGGGTTTCGACACTAGAGCTTCTCCCGGCTGGGGCGGTGCCCCGCTAGTGGGAGAGTCCTGGTTAGGGAGAAACCACACTAGCCGACGGTAGGTCGGCGCCGGATCTCGCCATCCAGCGGGGGAAGATCACCGCCATCTCACGAGAAAAAAAACGTGCACTACACTAACGGGACTAATGACCAAAGCATCTTTCCTCCCCACCAATACCCAGCTCTAGACCACAAAATATTTTTGTGTACCCGACGTACGCACATTACGGTAACAATATCGAATATCTAGGGAAATAATTTACAACTTCATGGCATTATCAACTCCAATACAAGAGCGTTATAAGGGTTGTAATGATCAGGTGGCAACAAAAAGTCTGATGACCTTTGGCACAAGGGCTTTTTGTCAGAGATCTTTAGAATCAGTTAACGCCCGTGATAATACAAGATTTTTTTTGCCTAATTTTAACGATTCAGATTTACTTATTTATTAATTAACTAGATAATAACTTGACTCGGAATGTCGTTTCATAATTCTCTCACACAATTCCATGCATAAAACTAGTATCATTCAACTCTTAATATTTCCCTCGAAACCACGATCCTCTCAATTCATGTAAATCACGCAGTGAATATCGAGCTCCGTAAGTCAGTAAGAATCAAGAAGGTATCAGTAAAAAATAAAATTATTTGTCTACTTCGTATACATTTTTATTCTTTTAATAATTAATAACCTTGATTTGAGGTCAAATCAGGAAGTCCAGTGGCAAAGAGATCAACATCAACAGTAGAAATATATGGCACAAAATACACTCAAATTCAATCTGCTCGATACATAAAATATGAATACCGAAGAAACTCTTAATCATATTTTACGTGAATGCTCAATCTATAAAGAGCTTAGAGTATCATATCACAAGGATTCATTATCATTTCCCAATTGTTTGGTTAATAAAAACTCTGAAATATCTAAAACTCTGTATTACTTTAATTCATCAATTCTGAAATTACGGGCATTTATTATAAATGAATAGTTTAAGCTAAATTCCACAAGCACTAATGAATGACAACAATCAAGCATCACTCGATACAACTTGTTTTGTATATATTTGTATGTTCTGTTTTGTCAATTATTTTGTATTTTATGTTATTGCATTATTTGCATTTGTTGTGTTATTTATATTGTATCTTTATGATCTATCAGAAGTTATTTTATAAGCTATTTATAAGAAGTTATTTGCGCCGTGAATATACTCGGCAATTTGTAATAGGTCAATCCTGTTAACAAATCACTAATAAAATAATAATAATAACCTTGAAACATGTAAATCTTGAACAAGAGCCTCGTGTTCGACCTTCGCGATGAATTGAAGATCAAGCCTAATTCTCATTCGAAAGTAAACCGTTGCTCATTTCTCATCGTCTGCGCCTCCTCAGAGCAAGAAACAAAACGAAAGCGGCATTCAACCTGATTAGAGCCACGCCCTTTTGTTTCGGGTGACGCTGCGCAACGAAGTGTCAACTAGTCGAGGAAATGTCTCCGCTCAAGGGAAATGCTTCCACCGACGGGCCTTCATAAGCAAAAATATGGAGGGAGACAACGCCCATGCCTTTGGGTTCGGTAAATTAAATTAATTATTGAAAGTAGTAATGCACAAATTAAACATGTAAGATCCGAATACAGATATACTATATTCAAATGCATTAGTATCTTCGTTCAGAGTTTTCTTTTTTGAAAATTGCTGACAATATTACTCGTACATCATCGCAGATTGTGCTTTCTTATGTCTAATGCACATTTTATATTTTTTATTTAACATTAAATAACCCGACTTCGTGGCTACGCAGAAGGCTTTTAGCAAACCGTACATCCTACGATATTCTAACTTTTCGAATTCTGATATTCCTCTCAAGATTGTCTCTTCAAAGCCGCGGAAAACAGACCGTACAATACGGATGAGGAAGGAACCTGAAGAGGAGAAAGTATGTCAACATTACTAATGAGCAGCTCATTTTGAATAATTTTCACTACAAAATAAGATTTTTTATGATTTGCTTAATCAACTTTTATAGGTCTGCAATTCATTTTAATCTAAACACGGAATCATTCTAAACTCAAATAGCATTATTGCCGAGGACGCTTTGCAAGTCGTGATCATTGTTATTGGTATAGTGCCAGAGATGCGGTCTACGTTAATAAACATATTTAAGAGCGTAAAGTACGTAAGTGAACGTCAAATACGAATAAGATTAACTCCCAAGCCTTGGCAAACAAATCAGTAAACAAGGAAGGATTACACGATGAACAAGAAGAGGTGGTTTGTTTACCAGTTAAATAACACGAACAACAACGACATCAATAGTAGAGTAGTAGAAACAACAACAGCAACAGCAACACACAACAACAACAGCACATCAGAGTCGCCATTATTACATCAGTAATGGCAACAAGAAAAACAAAACAAAAGCAGTTATTCCGTCTTTTCAGAGGGGCATCAACCCAGCTTTGCATATCCTCCCGAATCAGTTCATGTGGTATTAATCCTCGTACGAGGCTAAATATCGGACAACACATCTCGGACAAGCGTTGGTTCCGACTCTCCGTCCGCCAGGGACGGATCCAGCCGATCATTTGGAGGGGGGGGGGGCATCGTAGATTTTTGTTAAATAATAAACATTTGTTATTATTTTGTATATTATTTATGTTCTGTAGATATTACAATAAACAGTTTTGTTTCAATAATTAAATAACTCAAACATAAATATTTAAATCAATTTCCAAATAAAGGAAGCTAAATGAAAATTATAGACCCGTTTGAGGGGGACGTGGTCGCCATGCCGCCCCCCCTTGATCCGCCAGTGCCGTCCGCGCGGGTCCACAACAAAAACAACAACAACAACGACATAAGAGTCACCATTATAACATCGGGAATGGCAACAACAGAAACACAAAAAACAAACAAAAATATTTACTCTGGCTTTTCGGAGGGGCATGAAGCCGGCTTGCATAACCTCCCAAATCACTTCATATGGTATTAATCCTCCTACGAGGCTTGGTGCTAAATATCGGACAAGCGTTGGTGCCGTCCGCGCGTGTTCACGGGCGCTGCGTGCGCGTGCATTGTCTCCGCGTGCGGGCGGCGCTCGGCGGCGCGGCGGAGTCGGCTGTTCTAAATCCGTCGCGCCGTCCTGGCGGGCGGCGCGGCGGCGACCGCTCGAGTCTGGGCCGCGGCGCCGAACTCGCGCCACGCACGCACGCACGCTCGCAAGCGCTCGGCACGCCCGCACGCCCGCACGCCCGCACGCACGCTCGCGCGCGTCTAACCGCCCGTCCGCACGCGCCTTGCGGTAGTTCAGCCGACGACGCGCGCGCCGGCCGCGTGCCTTGCTCTGCTCTCTGTCGTTTCCCCCGTGTGCGCCGGCGATTGCCGCCGGTTTGTGTGCGAAGTGCGATTGAAGGACGTCCCGTCCGCCCGGGGCGTGCCGCAGCACGTGTGTGCAGCCTCCGCCTCCGCAGACGTCTTCCCGCCCCACCCCCTCTCTTCTGGATACGCTGCGGTGAGCGCCCCTGCTCCGTCCCCGCCGACGCCCCACGTCCCGAGGGGGGACGTCATCGTCGCTGAGGGACGAGACGCGCGAAAGGGACAGGTGAGTCTCAACCAGGGGGGGGAGATGGTTTTCTTGCGACGCCGCTTCCAGCTCGGTTTCCGCAGGGACGGATGTTCCACACAGTGCCCAAGACGGCGTCCGGAAACGAGCGCTTTAAAATGAACGCCCAGAAGTGTTTTTATGTTAAATTAAGAATATGTACTTACGTTAGACTAGTTTTTATAAGGAAGTTCTGGTCTGCGTTCCTTCAAAACAAGAAACACGCCACGAGGAAATGCAAGTCGCCAACCGAAGTGACCGTGACAGCGTGACCGCGGAAGCAGAAGACGTTGGAAGCCAGAAATCGGCGATTTTTGTCCTGGGCGTAGTGCCAGTCGTCTCAGAATAATATTTCGCACTTGATGTGTGACACGGAAGACAGAAGACATCCAATGGCCTGGACGATCTATTGACGTGAAGCCTCGTCGATATGCCATGTTTTTGGGGGAAGGTCGACAGATCTCGAAAACCGTTTATTGATACATCCACTTACAGCGATTATTTCATCTCAATGATTAGTTCACATACCGTAATAAGCAATATATTACTAAGTGGTTTGTTTTCATTATTGTTATTATAGAACCCTCTCCTCCAAAAAAGAATTGTTTGAAAGCTAAAATATTTGGGGTTTACAAAAGAAAAGTTTAAGAACAGTCAAATATATTTACACATATTTCGAAATTACGTAATATTGGTGGTCTGTATTAATAAAACAGAAATGGACTTGCGTCAAACGTCAAAAGATGCTAAACAAAGCTCATAATTCGTTTCACTAATGTGAAATGTGCAAAGCTAACTTGCACATTTGAAGAGAATTAGCAATTTGAGTGTCTTCAGACTGCTGATCTACAATATTGTGTTTTAAATATATTTTCGATGCAAGTTTGGAAACCTTCCGCTCTCATGGTTTTACGGTACATTTTGTACCATAGTAACCTTGTGAATAAATACTGCTCTTGAAAATTACCAATAGCCCCACTTCCCTAGACCCTCATTCTAGTCACACTTAACAATAGACCGCTAATTACTAGAGTATTACATATGAAAAAATATTTGTTTCCACGTGAAAGCTGTGAATAGAGTCTACTACATTCTTGTATTATTTATATTTTTCGAATTCATTGTTTTAAACGCATATTTAAGAGATCGAATTAGAGAAAAAAGTGTGAATATAGTTTTAGAATATAAAGCTTATTTCTGGAGTATTACATATGAACTAATATTTGTTCCAAAGAGAAAACTGTGAGGTAACTCTAATGTTCTTGTATTATCATTTTTTGTGTATTGTTTTAAACAGATATTTAAGAGATCGAATTAGAAAAGAATGTGAAAAATCGAAGTGGTAAAAACATAGCCCTCTCTTTGAAGATATGTCTCGGTACTATTCTACTCAATTGCATGCAATTCTTTGTGACAGCGCCCCAAAAAGAGTGTAAAAAAGTGGGCCTAATATTAGCCCGCCCTCGTGTTTTGCCGCGGTCCATGGGCGTCCGGAGCGAGCGATGACACATGCCGCGCCGTGTAGCGTCGCGCGCTTCCTCCGCCGCCGCCTCCGCTGGCCTCAATGGGCGGAGGGCGGGGCGAGGGCGGTGGGGGGAGCGGGGGCGGGGGCGGGGGGGAGGCGCGTGCGCGGCACGCGTGAGGCGCGCGGCGCGGCGCGGGCGGTGAACGGAGACTCTCCAGACGACACAGCGACAGCGGGACGGCGGCGTCCCCGGTGCCCGCCCTCGCCGCCACGTCAACAGCCAGCTCTGCCGTCGAACCGCTTGGGTGCTCCGGGTCTGCCATCCCGTTCATTTGAACATATCTAACGTGGGATAATTTCCAGGCCGCGATTTCACTTTATTCCAATCTCACTTGGGTTTCTTTTTGTCTCTTCTTCGGCTGTTGCTCCAATTGGTTCTCTGTGGCGCCCTACCCCTTGTCGCAGTCTCTCCCTTGTCGCCGTCTCTCCCTTGTCGCCGTCTCTCCTTGTCGCCGTCTCTGCCTTGTCGCCGACTCTGCCTTGTCGCCGACTCTGCCTTGTCGCCGACTCTGCCTTGTCGCCGACTCTGCCTTGTCGCCGACTCTGCCTTGTCGCCGTCTCTGCCTTGTCGCCGACTCTGCCTTGTCGCCGACTCTGCCTTGTCGCCGACTCTGCCTTGTCGCCGACTCTGCCTTGTCGCCGACTCTGCCTTGTCGCCGACTCTGCCTTGTCGCCGACTCTGCCTTGTCGCCGACTCTGCCTTGTCGCCGACTCTGCCTTGTCGCCGACTCTGCCTTGTCGCCGACTCTGCCCTTGTCGCCGACTCTGCCTTGTCGCCGACTCTCCCTTGTCGCCATCTCTGTCTTGTCGCCATCTCTGTCTTGTCGCCGACTCTGCCTTGTCGCCGACTCTGCCTTGTCGCCGACTCTGCCTTGTCGCCGACTCTGCCTTGTCGCCGTCTCTGTCTTGTCGCCATCTCTGTCTTGTCGCCATCTCTGTCTTGTCGCAGTCTCTCGGAAATCGCTCTCTTCATTTCTAGTTTTCCTTCAACTTTTTACCTTCTCGGTGTTATCGCGTTGCTAGTTTCCTCTCTTCCATGCGCCTGCCTCTACTTCCGCAACCCCCTCAGTCCGCTAGCGCCAACGCCCGCGCCTATGTTGCTTCTCGCAGTCACTGTCCGCTCCCCCGCGCCCGCCACCCCCGCAGTAAATATTTGACTTCCGTGTTATGAAACGGTGTAAACAAGGCGCGGGGTCGCGGGACGCCCGCACACCGGCCTCCCCGCTCGCGGTGCTCCCTCCCCTCCCCCCTCCTTCCTCATCCCTTCCCCGGCCCCTCCCCTCCCCGCCGCGCTGCGCCCTGCTCGCCCGCAGCCTTTGACACGCGACTCTCCATTACGAGGCGGCCGGGAATGAACGGGTTTTGAGTTCCAGCAGCCCGCGCCCTCTGTTTATGTGTGTGCGGACGGTGGGGAAGGGCAAGGTTAAGCCAACGGGCGGGACGCCGCCCTCTCCTCGGCTCTCCGCTGCCTGGAAACAACCTCTGGGGCCTCTCTTCCGGCGTCCGGGCGGATTGCTTTTCGAGTTTTTCCGACATTTTTATGCGGTTCAATGTACTTTCGAGGTTGAGGGTTGTTCAAATTGACAGCTGCGACTTCAAATCACCAAGGTTTAATGTAAAATGCTTTCATTTGAAGTGACATTTTCCAAGAATATATTAACATATTTGCGAGTTTAGTACAATGTCTTTATTTAGACTGTTAATAATCGTTAGAAAAAAGTTTAGAAAATAGTATCAAATAATGTAGAATTTGGTTGAATGATTTGCTATTTGATTTACTCCACAAACATTTTCGCGAAGCATTAATGGTCAATACCCTTCTTTTCTGGGAATAAATTATTTAATATCAATATTTGTATACAATATTGTGTTAAGTTCCATGAAATAAATAAAAGAAACAATACTCATTGTTTTTAGAGCTCTCATAAATATCTATTCCCACTAGTAACGAGGAAAATTCATAAGTTAATCACATCTTTATACTCTAATTTAAATTATGTAAGACTACCGTGACACTAAATTCAGGTAATAAATAAAATCATTATGATATTTTTCAAAATGTCACAATTTATAGTATTGATGATTTCAGACGTTAAGGAAGTGACTGCCTTTTGGTTTCTAAAACTTAATGGTGAAATGTGAATGTGAGTCGCGACTATCCAATGCAGAATTTAAAAGAGAAGTTTGGATACTAAACTGCATTTGAGGTTATTAACTTTTAATTTTTGGATTCACTTCTCTCTCAATCATAACAAAAATATTGACTGAAAAGAGATAATGAAACTCGAGAAAATCGTATCCAGATTGCTATATGTCACACTCGTTTCACTGATTTTGGTTGTAAATTAAATTAAAGTTCATATTCAGTCGACTAATACATAGCCACTACATGCCTCAGCACTGCCTTTGCAGGGTGAGGACCGAGCTTTCCAGCTTTGATTGCGGCGAATTTTCGACACTAGCTATAACTGGATTGAATCCAGCTGCAGTCTGGAAGAGAATTCTAGTGGAATCTCATCGGTAATTTCCGTGTTTTCTCCGACAAATGTCAAGCGAATGGCGGCAGAGTGCCTTAACAAACAGAAAAGGGACCGCGGACGATCTTTCCTTCCTCTCCTTGTTCCTTTTTCTTACACACACTTTCACTTGCATGCATTACACTACCGCACATGTAGGGAAACCAGTCAGAGCTTGAAGATTGGATTGAATTGAATTTGACTTATTTTACGTGGCGAGATTCAGGCCATGAAGTCTGCTCTTCAGTCTGATCACGCAAATTTCGTTACACTCCTTTCACCAATCATGGGAGAAAGAAGGTATTACTTGGGCGACGAAACAGGCGATTTGAATTTAGCTCAGAGGCATCATTTAGGCTTGAGGATCTTTTACATCAGTAAATGTACTAACATGGGCAGCCGGCTTTACTTCCCCTCCGAAGGAAGGCGTACGAAGGATTTTTCGCCCTTAAAAATCCACGGTTTCGATCGGGTTTGAACCCGCAAACTTGGGTACATCCGATACGCTAGCCGCTACACCATCGCCGCCGCAAGAAGATTGCTCCTGTTAGGGCGATTCCCCCGCGAGGGAGATAGCTGGAGGAAAAACTACCGCAACTTGACGTTACAACTGGCGAGAAACACAGTCACTTCCCGGGATATGACATAAACTTCACTTACGGGACCAATGAGCACTATAATTGACGATCGATAAATACAGAATTAATCGATAAATACAGAATTATACGAAGATTTTAAGCGTCGACGTTGTGGGAGTCTTCCTCGTAACATTTAAAGTACAATACCTTTTCCCGCCTTTAGGTTCGCAAATGGCTTTGTATCAGGATCTTCAACGTTCGAGCGCGCGACTCGCGTGCAACATGTCTGCCTTTGGAGCTTCGATCGCTCTGCGTCAAGAACGTCGGTCAGGTATCATTTAGTTCGCACAAGTAAAAGGGGAACGAGTGGCAAGTCCTGTTTCAGGAATCGTTGCATCCCATTATTTTTATTAATGATTACTGTATGAAAAATTATGGAATTTCGCTACGTACCAGACAAAAACTAAAAAAACAACTAAAAACAAACAAAAATCTTAGGCGAGAGCGGAACGCGACATTCGCCACACAACGCAATGATTGAAATAATATATACATATTGTTATATTAATCGATATTTTTTACGTCGTTGTTATGTATATTACTCGTAAATAAGTTAAAATATGAAATAATAAGTGTGCTCAGGATTACGAGCTCGCCCATGCCGTTTTTTGCGTCGTTTTCAGTTAAATCTTAATTATAAATAAAAAAATGCACATCCTCAAATTAATTTTTTTGCGCAAGAATGTAATATTAGGCGTTACTAAACAAGCTTTAAAATATAATGTTTGAAACTATGAATGGTCTTACGCCGATTTATATTAACATCGATGTTTTTTCGATGTCCTATTAATAACATAATGTTTTAATTTTGAACATCGATGACTAGTAACCTCGAAGTTCTGTCATGAAATGTCACATTACTTGTGCGTGCGCCGCACCGACGCGACGCCCGAGGCAATGACGTCAGATCCGGCGCGTCGCTCGCCGTGGCGCCGGTGAATGGTGAAGGCGGGCGGGCGACGCGTTCGCGAGTCCCACGCGCGTCGCGGCGCGGGGCTGCTCTAGCAGCGCCGGCGGCTGTGGAGGGGGACCGCTTTTATAAATAACTGAGGCCGGGCTGCCGTGGCGGCGAGGCGCCGCCTGAACCGCCGCCAAACGCCCTTCCCAGCTTCCGCGAAAGCTTCTCGCGGCGACCGCTCCGGACACACGCGCCCGCCATTCCCGCCACGCCCCGCGCGCCAATGAGGCGGCATCGGTCAACACGCGCATGCGCGTGCGCACGAGTTTCGCATCCAAACTAAATGGCGCTAAAAGAATTGTGTAAATGGTCTGCTTTTCAAAAGTAAAACAGATGAGAATGCGCGGGATATCGAAACGTTTCCTCCTTTTTGTATGTTTACTAGTTTTACCTAACTTCTCTCTACTTCGTAGGAAGAAAGTAATGATGCGAAAAAACGGGAATTTTTACAGAAAACTGTTACAGGACACAGTAAGGAAAAGGGTGGATAAATCCAGTTGCTCAATTTAGAAGAAGAATCCCCTAATAAGTGATGTAGCCATTATCAATGTTTTCGGGGTCCTTGATACCGAAATATCGAATGACGACAAAACGTCTGTCTGTGAACAACACTGGTGGCTAAATCTTTCAGAAGATTTGCTCCAAAATTGATATTCCTTAATTCATCTCGCTGATGTTGCGATCCCTTGAATTTGAAACCGATGATGTTTCAATTTTGGAGAGTACTTTACAAGAAGCTTCTGGAACATTTTCCAAATTTTCAAAAAAATGGCTCCATAGCTTTTCTTTAAATTATGATGTTGGGTAGAGGAGAGGATATAAGTGGTGTAGGTCTCATGTTCGTTGAAAACACTAATTTTTCTCTTAATGAAAAATTTTGAGTCTTTGTACAACTAAAATATTACTGATAGAGATTTTTCCCTTAATGAAATCTGTTTCTAAATAATTTAAATAAGGTCAGGTATAATTTGGAAAATTGAGTACTTTTCCGTAATTTTGCGTGAAAATACGGTGAAGAAAGACGTGCTGTTTTAGCATCCCTAGTTTAAGAAGTGTATGATACCATTTAAGTATTTAAATTTAAAGAGTAAATTGCATTGAGAAATAAATATTTGGCTTTAATATTAGGGGTGTAGGACATGTTCGAAAAATGTTTCAACTTGTCCAATTTTAAAAATTTCAAGTTTCAATTAAAGCAACAATTATAAATACACATTCACTGAAATACCACTTTCTTCTATTCCAGTAAAAAAATACACAAAAATGCCAGCCACGTTTTAGAAAATTTAAAAGTTATAAGAGCTTCATGAAATGTACACTGATGCACGCGAACTCTCCAGGAGATTTTATCAATAATTATATTCCACTTATAGCTTCGATTTTATTCCATTTTCTTCCTTTTGTTGTCAGTGATAAAATTTCTGGTGAGAATTCTAAGAGCCTTTTTTTTTCATTTCTCTTAGGCTTTCTGCCCGTTCTAAAATTTATTTCACATACTGCTTTTAATTTCTCATCAAAGCCTTCCATCTTTCTGAGTCTTCCGGCCTTGATCTATCCATAACTACGCTCATCCTGTTGTTAGTGTCTTTCTTGCGTTTTCTGGCACATCTCTCGGTTGGTCCGTTTAATTTTTTTCCAGTTTTTCTCTCCTCTCTTGGTTTCCATTCTCCCTCGGTCGGTCGGGCGTCGTTCCTTTCCAACCTCTGCTTTTGCATCCTCGTTTCCCGTTTCTCTCCCCCTCCCCCCACAAATCTCGTCAACCCCTTCGCTTCCGCCGCCGCTGCCCCGGACGCTGCGCGCGCCGCATCCATCACTGCGCCCACCCCCCCCCCCCCCCCGCCCCGCCACTGGTCCGAAAGGCGCCAATGCCACCGCGCGCGAGAAAAAGGGCAAAACTTTTAAAAAAAATTAAAATTTTTAAAAGTTTTAAGTGGCCGGACCCTCCGGGTTCGCCGAAAAGCTCGTACGAATAGTTTAGACGGTAAGGTTGTTCACAAACGGATGGAAGGAGGTCGGACATTCTTTAAAAAAAGACACTGTCGATTGCAGGGGGCCCAAATCGTGTATTTCTATTGAAGTTTCTCGAAATTTATTTTCCGCTGCATTTCCTTATATTACTACGTATGTTAAAATGTATGTATACGAAAAAGTAAAAATCCTGTAACACAAAAATGCCCAACCTAACAAACTACAACCGGGAGCGGTGGCTCAGTGCATCAACTAATGTTACTGCAGCGTCTCTGACCGGGAGGTCCTAGGTTCGAGTCCCGACGGCGGCAGGATAGCTTTTCAGCTAGTTCGAATTCAATCGCTGTCTGGAGGAGAATTCTAGCGGCCGGATGCTCTGATCGGTAGTTTTCCGTGGTTTCTCCGATCAACACCAGGTGATTGCCGGAGCAGTACCATAACAAACGGGACACGGTCCGCGCGCAATTTTTCCTTCCTCGTCCTTGTCCTATCCTCACCCCTTACACACACATTTACACCAACATGCACTACAATACCACACATGCCGGGAGACCGGTCGGGGAATTAGAACTTGTCCGGGCTGGGGCGGTGCCTCGCTGGTGGGAGATACCTGGTTAGGGAAAACCCCGCTAGCCGACGGTGGGTCGGCGCAGGATCTGGCAATTCAGCGGGGTAAGAC
Source organism: Teleogryllus oceanicus (assembly GCA_964035755.1). Taxonomy (NCBI): domain Eukaryota; kingdom Metazoa; phylum Arthropoda; class Insecta; order Orthoptera; family Gryllidae; genus Teleogryllus; species Teleogryllus oceanicus. The sequence continues at coordinate 119,553,115 of CAXIVR010000006.1, forward strand.
CTCCGCCACCCCCCAGCAAAAACAAGCACAGCGCTTACGGGACTAATGACCATAGTAGTTGACGCGCCCGGAATCATTAACAACGAACGAACCAACCAATCAATCAACAAACAAAACCAAAAATGCGCTATTGTGAAAATCATGGAAATGCTTCCTTTTTGTACATAAATAGCGAAATAACAATAAAATAAGCATTGTATATATAATTATTATGAGCATTGTTGTACCCAGCCCTATGATTTCCTGAATGTTTTGGGGTAAAGAAGTAAATCAATTTCTTAATGATAATGCATGCAAAAGGATTCTGGACTTGTTAATTGATGTCGTTAATTATTCAACTACCAATGTCTGGACGATAAATTAGATTTTTTAATAGTATCCAGGCCTATAGACTTTCAATTTCGACTGTGGGCAAAACTATGTAGTTCAAGGAAAGGGGCGTTAATATAGCTCCCTCCTTTGCATAATGATTATGAACTTTGCATAATAAAAAAGGACGTATATCTGGGAAATATTAAATTGTGGGAATGAGTTACTTATAATGAAAATATCCGCTGGATATTTTGAGGAGTGGGGTTATATTAATTGTAACATACCTACCCGATAATTTTGAGACGTAATTGATAAAAACTTCCGCGAAATTCATCGCAATCGGAAGTATTGACCTTCGGCCTAGGAGTCGTGCTGTAAAAATCATGCTATTGTCAGCTCTGTTTCTCTACGGGTGTGGCTGAAAACCACGCAAACTAAAAATGTTGGGTGATCTACAACCGCAAACTGACGATAATTCACTTTTGATGTAAACAATGTGGACTGATATTCAAAGCAGAAAGAAAAATGCGGATTTCAACCTAAAATATATTAGATCCTGTCAGCTTCTGAAAATGAAAAACAATACGAGACTAAATTTAATATTAAACATTGTTTTCATACAACAATAATTCCGTACTTCTCTTTCAACTATTTACAAATAATTCTTTAAGTTCTCCATTCATATTTACAAGCAGTTAATTTTAATCTATAGCTGTAATAATAAATGGTGAAGTATTTGATTATCAACCTGCGAATACCTTTAGTTCTGCAAGAACTAGCAGGGATAGAGCAATGCAATGCCAGTGACACCATTAGTTTACATGAAAATTGAAAACCCCGCCAGGATCAGGCACATTAGTCCTTGTATGCCATTATATTTTTATTTAGTCGGGTTATGTATCATTTTTATCTCTTGGTTGATTGATGATTTTGTTTTCGTGTGCGTAGCTGCTATGTCATTAGTCTCGTCAGTGTAGTGCATTTCATATTGTGGTAGATAGAGTTCGCTCTCGCTAGAACGTGCCATTCATCATCGATCTTCACATTTGCTTGCGGGTATTTCCCTCCTCGGGTATCTGCATCAGCAGGGCACCGCCCCTACCGGGAGAAGATCTAAGCTCCGTAATGTTTTCCTGATTTGTGTGATAGTGTAGTGCTTCTAAATGTGTGTGTGTATATTTATTTATTTATTTATTTATTTATTTATTTATTTATTTATTTATTTATTTATTTATTTATTTATTTATTTATTTATTTATTATTTATTTATTTATTTATTTATTTATTTATTTATTTATTTATTTATTTATTTATTTATTTATTTATTTATTTATTTATTTATTTATTTATTTATTTATTTATTTATTTATTTATTTATTTATTTATTTATTGTGTGTGTATCTAAATTGTGTGTGCGTACAAGGGAAGAGGTGCCAAGGACTAAGAAGGAAAACTAGCGCTCAGTCCGTGGCCCGTTTGTTAAGGTATCACTCCTGCATTCGCCTGTTTTTGTTTGGAGGAACCACGGAAAAATACCGAACAGTGGTCGGGTGCTAGAATTCCCTTCCGCTTTATTTGTTCGACCTAGCTATCTTTTCATTTACTCACGCTACTGATGCATCTCTTTACACTGGCGTAGGGGGCTCAGAGCTTCAATTGGTGTTATTGTTTCAATTGATGTTATTGTAGTACGTCTGACCGAGAGATTCTGCTGAGTCCTGACAATAACTACATAGTTAGATCGAGTTCAGTCGGTTTCTGGAAGAGAATGCTAGCGACCGGCTGCTCTGATCGGTAGTTTTCCGTGGTTTCTCCGAGCAACAGCCGGAGCAGGAGCAATACCCTAACAAACGGGCCACGGATCGCGCGCGATCTTTCTTTCCACTTCCTTCTTCTATCCTTACCCCACACCTTCATACACATACCCTAACATGCACTGCACTATCACACATGCCGGGAGACCAGTAAGAAGCTTTGAGCGGGGCACGGTGTGGGCGGTGCCTCGCTGGTGGGAGATACCTGGTTGACACAAACCTCGCCATCGGAACTATAGGTCAGCACCGGTTCTCCCCATCATGTGGGGCTCACCGCCACCTCCCTCGATAAACACATGCACGACACTTACGGGACTAATGACCTTAGCAGTTGACCCGCTCGGAAACATGAGTCGATCGATCCGTCGCGCTTGCGTGGTGTTTGGGCCCACTGTGGGGCGGGCGCACGTGCGGGGGCGGGCCGGAGCCGCTGACGGCGGTGCGTTTACGGCGCTTCCGAGAAGAACGCAGGCCGGCGGGGCGCTTCCCTCCCGCGGGGAGGGGTGGCTGCGGGGGCGGCAGCTCCAAGATCGAAGGAGGTGGAGCAGCGTTGGCTCCACAACGAAACGTGGCGCAGTTTAGGGTTTCGTCACATCATTATTTGTTAATTGATTGCGTACAATAGAAATACGAATTCGGTTTCCTTTTCTCTCTTTGTTGCTATCTTGAAATGAAGTTTATTCTTTTTATTTCGTGTTTTATTGACGTGTTTGCGTTCTCCTTTTGCAATGTGTTGTGTATCGTTGAATGGACTAGGTGAATTTGTTGGTTTACTATGTCAGTGTATACCATTATCTTTTTCAGGCGTTTTTCAGAAGCGTGGGTTGTACAATGACAGGTGTAAAACTTCCTTTTATATTTTATCTCAAATTTCTTCATTCAATAAAAGTGTTCTCACGAAGGTACTTGAACTCACCGAAGGAGAGCAGTTTACAACCTTTACAGCCATAAAGCTCCAATGAATGTCCTCAATGCATTTGAATATGAATGATGGTGTACTGAGCAGATCAATAGGAAGCTACAGCAATTTTGAAGCTATCAACTTACCTTTTGAGCATTGTGACAAAGACAATGTGGCGCTAGATTGACAATTCAAATTATTATGTTCTTTTGAATATTTTATGAAATTTTCTTTAAAAAAAACTTCTTTCTTCTCTTTTCGTGAAATAAATATTCATGCTATGAAAAATTCTTTAATGAGTGGCGCACAACAGAAGTAAACGATCTTATTAAAAATATGCCATGTACTTTCTATACAAATGGAAGTTATTCAAGGTAAAGATATAAGTATTAACTTTAAGTGAACAAATAAAAGTACTTATATTCAATATAAATACATTCTTTATAAGAAAACACGTCGGCTTGAAACTGTAGCTGTACCCTCCTCCCCGGAAAAAATTGAGGATGCTTTCTGACTTTAATTTTTAATCTCTGAATTTAATTCAAATTTCTCATTTGTGAACTGAAACATAAGCATTAACAATGTGTTAGATTAAATAATGTTAATTCAAAAACGTGTCAGATATACAGTTCCCTTTTAACTGTGACTGAAAACGTTTCGTGTTGTTCCTGAGCCACAGGGTGGCAGTGGTGACGTGGGGTAGGAGCGGTGGGGCAGGAATGCGAGGGGGAGGCATTTCTCGGCCTCCTGTTTCGGCTGAGAGGTTTGCGGCTCTTCCGGGAGGCGTCTTCTCTAATTTGCGGCTGGCGCCGCCGCGTAAACAAGGCACCGAAGCAATGTGGACTCGCGTCTTTCGACGAAATGACACGCGCCAGCCGTTCATTCTTGGGGAACCGCTTTTATAGGTTCAGCTTACGTCACCACTGACTAGAAGTGGTTGTGACATCCTTACGTGTCACGGAATAATCTTCTAGGAAGAGAATAAATGGAATGAAGTCGCTTACCTTCTTAGTCACACGTACAATATTAATGATGGCATTTACCATTAAGAACTTCGCTCGTACAAATCTCTCCGTATGTTGGAAATACCAGGAGTACAATTCCAAGTAATTTAAACAAATATTTTGGAAATGCGTACACATCAGTACAATGTTATGGATTGGTAGAGAGATCGAATTCTTGCTTATTTCTAAAAGAATTTGCATTCTATGTGGCTAATCCATGTACAAGACTTTTTTTAGAAAAGCGGTTGCGAAAGCGCATTTGTGTTATTCTAAGAAACGTTGAATTAATTCTCGGTCGGGGCCAAAATAGAGTTGTAGCTTCCCTTTAAAATCGTCTCAGTTTCAGTAGCTGTGTGACGAAGAGAGCTGAGGCAGGCGGTGTTTGCTAGTTACTGTGAAGAGAATACGTCATGTTTGCCACATCACTATTACCTTCCAAGTGTGGGAATTAAACTAGGCCCAAGAATGGGGGACACCGTTAGCAAGCTGGCAAAGTGGGACACAAAATGCCAAATACACACACACATACATAAGAAACACTGGGCAAAAGTAGAAGAGGCGGCGTTTGACAGAAAAAAATCTATTTAAAAAATTTTTAATCTTCGTTATTTCGATTCAATTCGTTTCTTCTCTCAGAGGAAAATATCTGAGCAATCTCTCGTTGTAAACCAGGCAATCATCTAAATAGTTTTCGTGTGTTACGTTAGCCATTAACCTTATTCCTTATACTTCTTGCCAGGAACTATTCGTAATGACAGATGGACTTAATTGTAGAAGTGTTTGTCTCCAGTGTTTGGAGTTTTTTTTTCTGGGCACCAAAGAGATGACCAAACGTACTTGAAATATCTCGTCTATTCTTTTATCTAGGTTTCCCTTTCCTGGAGATTTAACGTGCGAATTTGAAAGACACAGAAAGCAGTACTTGACAATTCGTGAACACTGAAACTCATACTGAACGAACTTCCTGTGAAACAAATTCAAAAGCACATGTCAAGGGACCACATTAAATCGACTAAATGTATTACATGTGATGTTATGACGTAAATAATTTAAGAATGTGCATCAAATCGGATATGTGATGAGAATGTTATATTACGTGTGATTATCATTGTATAAGAAATTCCAGTTAGGAACACAAGTGACGTCATTTTGACGAGTGTCATAGTTAAGAACTAAAGCATTTAGCGAAGAAGCGCCGTTTCCTATTAGAATTTTCTTTGTAAAGATAATTATTTCAAAAATTAATTTTATTAAAAAACATGAGTATTGCTATTCGTATCGTCATCATGAACAACATTCTTCTAAACAGCCAGGCCCACTGCACAAGGCAAGGCAAGGCCGAGGGACCCTTGAGGCGCCCTGCGCGTCCCTGGCGACGGAGCGATGCCCTGGGCGCGGCCACCGCACCGCCCGCGGCGCTCTGGCCCGCCTCCAGCGTACGGCCACGCGCCGCGCCTTAATTTTAGTTTTGACAGCCTCAGCCGCCGCTTGGCAAGGGCAGGGCCGTAACGCGACGACGCGACGGGAGAGCGCGCCGCGCACGCTCCCCGCTTCCCGTCCCGCTTCCCCGTCCCGCTTCCCGTCCCGCTTCCCGTCCCGCTTCCCGTCCCTCTTCCGTCCGCTTCCCCGTCCGCTTCCCGTCCGCTTCCGTCCGCTTCCGTCCGCTTCCGTCCGCTTCCGTCCCGCTTCCGTCCGCTTCCGTCCGCTTCCGTCCGCTTCCGTCCCGCTTCCCGTCCCGCTTCCCGTCCCGCTTCCCTTCCTTCTAACCCGCTTCCCCTTCCTTCTAACCCGCTTCTCCTTCCTTCTAACCCGCTTCTCCTTCCTTCTAACCCGCTTCTCCTTCCTTCTGGGCTGTACAATGACAGGTCTCGCTTCGCGCTACGCTACTCCATCACTTCCCGCCCCACTACCACGCTACCCATCCCTCTTTCTGTCGCGCACCCTGCCTCGTTCCAGTTCCGTCGCACTCCGTCCCGCAGATGGATGGTCGGACGTTTTGCATACCAGAGACAGAAATTATAGAATACAAATTATTATTATTATTATTATTATTATTATTATTATTATTATTATTATTATTTTGCACAAAGTTTAGCGCACCTTTGAAGTTTTGTAGCATATTTATTAATGAACTTACCAAAACTGCAATCTAGGAAATTATTTTTAAAAGGATTGTAATTCATGCAGTTTCCACTTGCCCTCTGAAGAAGCATCCTAAAATATATTGTTTCCAACCATCTGCCTCATCTGTCTGCTACCCTCATTTTCCCCTTCTCCCTCTCTCTCCCGTTTTCACTTCCCTCTTTCCTCTTTCCCTCTTCCCTCTTCACGTAATTGGCGTGAGGTAAGGGTTACCCTCACGCCAATTACGTGAAGAATACTTTAATTCGAAGATACTTGAAAGTGTTCTAAAACGTGTTTCTCCTTTTGCCTACCTGTGAATAAATCAACAGTCGAATGGAACCACATAAACCCTATTTTAACTTCTTCTGTGTGCCTTGCTTGGTATGCAAATCGTGCATGCGACTTCTATTGTCTTCCGGAAACGATAAGATAATACCAAGAGGGGAAGCGGTAATAAGAAGAATACACGAGAGCAGGAGGATGGAAGATTAGGAAGGTATGGAACGGCGTCGATCCAGAGAGCTGAACGTCATAAAATAGCACCAAATTTTCCTTTTCCTTTTAAAAGAATTTCAAGATTGTAGAAGAAAAGTTTTTTTATTAAAACTGGTTGGATTCTGTAAATTGATAAACATCAAAAGCAGTTTGCATTTTTTGTTTTTTAAGTAATTATTGTGTTATTGTGTTTTCAACGGGCTTGTATATTAAGTATTGTTCGTGGAAATGAAGCCGTGAATAGCGAGAAATTGCCATTTTTAAATTAAATTCAATTATCTGTTTGGGACGAAAGTAACGAAGTTTTTAATGAATTACTTTGATGTATTTCTCATATCATGTATGTAATATCAGTCTATAATAGTTTACGCAAGCCGTTTTCCGTTGAGTGCGGATCACTACCTGAATGACTTCCCTGTGGTTAAAATAAAATTTCTGAAACCACTACCCGACTTGAAGATAGCTAACGATGTCGTATTAAAATGAGTGTATTTAAACAATTAGCCCCAGTGTTACTGCAGTGGCTTTATATAGTGTGTGGTGATTTTAGAATTAAAGGCAAAATAAAGCCGTATGGGGCTCAATTCACTTGAATCGAACATCTTCGTATGTTCAGCTGGTTAAAACGAATAAATTTTCAAATACAAGTTCACTTGAAAAAATGAAAAAAAAATTAAAAGAATTTATCGCGTGTTTCCGACGCCAGATGCCGTAACGACGCGCGCGCTGCGGGCCAGTCGACCGGACGTGAGCGCGTGCCGGCAAATCTCGCTCCCAAACTCGCGTGCGCGCGCGACCGCGTCCCCCCCGTTCGTGGAAGCCCGCCAGGGGGCTTCGCGTCGTTCGGATAGAGGCGTCGTAGGGCGCGCGCGACCATACGTACGTACGATTGTTCTGGGCAATACCAACAGCTAAGGTCATTAGTTCCGTAAGTATAGTGCATGCCCTTATCGCGGGAAATAGAAGTGATCTTTCCGCGGGATGGCGAAAGCCGCCGCTGATCTACGTGTCGGCTTGTAGGGATTTCTCCATCCAGGTATCCCCCACCAGCGGGGCGACGCCCCGTCCAGGACAAGCTCTAAGATTCTGACTGGTCTCCCGTATGTGTAGGTCAGGGGTGATGATAGGACCAAAGAGAGGAAGGAAAGATCGCGCACGCGATCCGTTCCGTTTGTTAGGGTAGTGTTCCGTCATTCGCCTGGTGTTAATCATAGAATCTTACCGATCAGAGCAGCTACAATTCTCCTCCAGACACCAGATGAATAAGACCTAGCTGAGTAGCTAGTGTCGAAAATCTTCCCACTCAAACCCAAAGGTCAAAGGCACTGCAGTGAAATCAGCTGATGCCCTGAGTCACCTAATCTGGTGCGACCGCACAAGATTTTGATTCGCTGGAAAGGTCGCATTTCATAGATCCTTTTCCAGGAAGATCGTCGTGAGTTTTGGGACTTTCTACGAAAAGAAACAGAGAACTTGGGCGAAATGGTCGGATGAATTTCATTACGCGATGAAAGCAATCAGGATCAACAGAGAAATTAATAAAAGGAAGTCCATCGGCCGTAAAACGGAATTTTATCACTAGGATATTTACAATTACAATAATATGTGAAGTGATGGAAGACGTGCATGCCAAAAAGAATCATTATTATACTCATAAACCAAACAATGCAGAAATTAAATGTTTTAAATGAAATAAACCCTTTTCAACGTAGCGCTTCGTGAAGATATGTATTGTTAAGATAACAAGCTTCGCTGCCGAGATGGGCTCGTCTTCTAGTTCAACTCTCTCGTGTAAGTCAGACGAACATCCATTTCCATGGCAGTATTCGAATCCATGATTATTTAAACAGAATTGACCGTCGCAGCCACCTTGAGTGGCAATTTTTGTGAAACGAATATGTTCAAAACCTTTGATATTTCTCTCTGTTCTTAACCTCTTCAATAGATGATGCCCCAACCAATTTCACATTGAAAATACAACACTAAAGGAATGTGTATCTTCGTTTAGGAAGCACAAAGTTGACAGGAAGGAATACACTAAAATTGTCTGCTTGTCGTGATTCAGAAATCACGCCGCCGCCGTAAATTGTCAGCTTCACTCATTAAAAATCTCTCTTGGTGCAGAATTCAGTTGAGAAATAGAAAAATAACCATATCGTGAGTAGCGACTGTCGTGCTAAAGTTATAAGATTTCATGATCTTGACTTCTCTTCTAAGTATTGAAACTAAAATTATTTGAACTAGGAAGATAAAAACGAAGGAATTACAACAAAAATATTTTAAATACGACGGGAAAGCGGTTAGCTTCTTTGACTATAATGGGGCACGAGCTTATTGGAAATAATCTATTGCATCGTAAAATTCCGCGGATTGTTGATTTATTTTGAAGGAGCGCTGTTTGTGTCCTCGTTTTTATGACTCCTCTGCGAAACGAGTACGCCCAATGCTCAGGTTGTTGAAGTGATAGTATCAGTTAACACTGGCACAGTGTCAGTGCAGGTCGAAATTTCCGCTGAACGAAATTATCATTCGTCAGGCGAACACGCAACGTGTCCTCGTGACCTCCGGGATAACGTCACCTTCATTTCGGTGCCCCCATCCACTGATTTTAGAGTAATAATTTTATTGATCGTTTGAATCTGACAATAACAAACCGTGCTGGCTACAATGTTTTGTTCTGTTCATAATTGTTAACTGTCGGATACGTTCAATAAACAACTTGCATTTCTCTTAGTGGAGTCGTCAAGAATTTTATAACACATCCTCTCATTATTAAGCTAGGTAATTAATTTCGAAGTTCTTGAAATGAATGACTTAACTATTTAGATAAAATATAATTTGTAAAAATATTAAAAAAAAATAAATATTTTTTTCATCGCACTAATGCATCACAACTCATCAAATGTTAGATATGCTATAATAAGAGTGATTGACTATCGGCATGTGCAGCATTAAAGAAGAGGGCACCAACTACATTTCTGAACCTCCATAACCTCCAATTTTGAGTCAATGTTTGTAATGCATATTTAGGCGATTGAAAGAGAGATCGATTCCGACTTGGTCGCATTTGTGCGAGGTATTTTCGACATTATTAGCTGTATTCGTTCGAGTTTGGAGTTTTAGCGCTTGTGTAAGAGTTTCTATTTTCTATGGGAGACGAGCCTAACTTTGTAATCTTTCAATGGTAGATTCGAAAATTAATTCACGTTTTTGTCCCTAATTACAGATACATTGAACACTATAGGGTTTCACTGTTACATTGTAGGTACACTGCACAATCTCCCATTTATCGTAGATTTTGGAAATTTTAAGATTTTTTTCACATATTTCGTGCCAAATTTTTTTATGTATTTAATGTGATATCAAAAGTTTATGTAATTACTTGCCAAACGCGCTCAATGTATCAAATCTGTTATTTTGTTTCGAACTGAAATTAACTCATTGACCCTAAACGCTCAAATAACAAATAAAATTTAAATACTGGAAAATATTAAGTAGTTCAAAATGTGCAATAATTTTGGTAAATTTATACCATTTGTTTGGAGCAAAAAATTAAAATAGTAAAAATTCATTCACAAACAAAAATTAATTTTAATTACTAATAAATAGCTACTCAAGACTGCATACAACAAGTGTCGACTTTTACAAGTTTACTAAAACGTCCTTATTTTTCAATTATTTTTTATCCCGAGTCAATGTGATAACATGAACATTTTAAAATGTATTTATCAGTTCCATACGTCTTTTTTTATTAGAGATATAATATACTTACGGAAAGATAGTGTTTTATAACAGCCGGACTGGATAACCGAGGAACCGCTAAGGTTGAAAGGCCGTAGCTGTCTCTTGCTTGAAGGGTCGCGGGTTCGAATCTTGCCCGGGGTATGGATGTTTGTTTGTGTCTGAATGCGAGTTACGCTACCGTTACCGTTAGACAAAAGTTACAAAACCAATGCCAATTACAGTGATCGCTGTATGACCTTAGTAGTTGAACAGCAACCTTAAATTAGTAAAAACGTTTTATTACGAAAGTCTAATTTTCAGATGGGGCTACGGCCCTCATGCATTCCCTGTGTGCACGCGTATGTCGATCTTCCATGCCAGAGAACGTGGAGAATATTTTTTATTCATGTTAACTAGTTATATTTAATGTACTTACAGAGATTTGCCTGCTTCTATAAATTACATCCAAAACATCAGGATTCACGTTTGGAAATCATAACTAAGATTCCTCCTTCCTCACCGCCGTCTTCAAGATAATAACATTATGTTCCGTTTGGCCATACATAGAATACTTAAAAATTACATTGAAACTTTTTCGCAACCTTTTAAATAGATAATAAATAAAAATAATAGACAAAAATTACTTATGATACTTCAGAGCAAAATATTTTACTCTCTAGCGCTATACATTATAAAGTCTTGAGAATTAATAGTAGTAATCCAGAGGAAACAAGGTCATGCGCCGAACTAGATTTTTCTTTACCTTTTCGGAAATATTATTTGAAGATAGTTTGAATTTAAAAAATTGATGATTTAAGTTTATTGTAGTCATTAATAATCACATTATTATTCTTGGTGTGACTGAAAATGATAATTTTCTGCGGAATTAATTCTATTTCCTCTATTCGCTGATTTATCTTTTGACAATTATGAATCTAAGTTCGTCGTTACATGTTACCATTGAAGCCATTGTCACAAATGCCTTTGAAGCAGCCGAGACAATATCGTTTCATTCATTCGCCTTCCCAGATGTGAAACTGTCACTGCATCGCCTAGTTCTCCCGAAATGGAGCGAACCTAACGCGTGGGGCTGTCGGAGGAGATTTATTCGCGCAGGCCCGTCGGTGAGGCTGCCGCGGCCCGCTGCGCGCTTGTTCAGGCGCGCGCGCGCGTTTGATTACAGCGCGGCGCAGCGGGTGCATTCCTAAATAACCGAAACAACGGCGGTCGCGCGGCGCCGGGCCGGGCCGGGCGGCGCCATAAATAGACGACTCCTCGACCTTGAAATTTCGTAGGTGGGGCGGCGTCGGAGGTCCGCGCCTGGAGGTGGAGCCCAGGAGCGCTGCTGGGGCTGCCAGGGAAGGTGCGCTGCCGGTGGAGTTTAGCTTCTGGACTGCTTCTGCACCAGGCGGACGTTTGTACTATACGCGCACGCTTTCTTGATCCTCCAGCTCCCTAGTCCTCGCTCAGCCCGGCAGAGCACGGCCTGGTAGAAAATATGAGCTCCAGTCGGAACGCTACGGCTCAGATTGCAGTGCTGCCTATCTTCTTTTTTTTTCCAATACGGACTTCCTAGTTTTCAGTCTCTCTTTCTATTAAACTGTGCCTACCATGTTTTTTCTTGTTACTCAGTTATTTATATAAATATTAATTAATTCTTCAGAATTAGAAAAAAGTCTGGCATGTTTCTCATTGCTATCTGATCCAAGACGCGTTATTACGTTGATTTTTCTGTCAAAGTTGAGAGCACGTAAACAGAACCCCCTTTCCCCGCACCCCCTGCTGTGGAGTATCAAAAAAAAGTGCGCGATTAGTACTAGACTGCGAACCTAGCAATGCGGGAAGAAATTAATAATCATATATAGTATTTATAACATGTGCTATGTAAACATCTATTTTCCAAATGAACTACTCAATCCCTCTCATCAAGTAAGGTGTTACTTGAAAGCTGAAAGTCCCCGATGACTGGAGGTGTAACTTACATGCTTGTATTTGTAATATAAATATTAATAATTTGTGTAATTTTTTTAAATGTCCACATGAAGCATAATCTGATGGAGACGTAATTAACAAATTCTGGCGGAACCTTGGAAGCGCAGTAACAGCGGATCTTTTGTGCACAGTGGTAGATGTGAAGTCTGAGGACGCATGTGCGTTTTTCAAGTGTGTTTTTACTACACTTCTGAATTGGTATTTAATTTTCAGGATGATAGCAGCGGTGATCGTGGTGAACAAGGCCGGGTACGGTTGGCGGGGGTGGGAAGCGAGGCGAAGAGTTTGGAAAGGAGCAGGGTGGATTTGGTTAGTTCGGCCTAGTGCAGGGCAAGCAAGGGCAGGGATAACATAAAGGCAGAATTCTTTTCTTTTCCTGTCTGATTAGATGAATCACCCAGGCAAGTAGAATAACGCGATTTAATTAAACCCGTGCTATTTAATCGCACGGGTTTCCACTAGTACCGAATTCTTATCTTCTTCCTCTCCTTTTCTTACTTCTTATGGTTTTCCTAGTTTTTCTTCCTTGGCCTTTGATTTTCCTTGTTTATCTTTTTCATTTTATTTATATTCTCCCTCTTTTCATTCTTCACTCTCTTGCTTTTATTCTTCGTTTTATTCACTTTCTCCTTGTTTTACTTCTTTGTCTTCATTCCTTCTCCCCTACTTGTTTTTGTTCGATGCCTCGATCTTTTCCTTTTTCTCATTTTTCCTAGGAAGACAACTATTGTTTCGTGATGAAACAAGAGTTTGATTTTCTTTGCAATCATATTAGAGATGCTATCTTTAGGTGATGTATATTGATACTTTTCATTAATTTCAACTACCATAAATGTAAGGACAGTTAGATAAACTACTGAAATGTATTATAAAATTATCGATAGGATTCAAAAGGAAAATTCATTAAACGTCAGCGAATATGATATTTTCTTGTTAAAGTAGCATAATTCGGTTCGTCAAGAGTTATTGAAATGTTGGCAAGGGAAGATGTTTTTCAAAGAAACCAAAGGGAAGTAAGTACATTTTGTCATTTCAAGTAAAATTATTAGCATTGATAATGAGATCCTTATAATGATGTAAGGACCACTTGCTATATCTTCTTTGAAGAGAATGAAACATTTGTTTAATCTCCAGGAGGTTTTTAGTACTAATAAAAACGGGCTGATCGCTACTGTGAAAACCTTTTTTGAGAGAACATATAAGAATAAAGGACACCTCTTGTGCATATAAAATAATAGGTGTCCGCTACATGCTGAATCGCTCGAATTACAGTAGATGAAAATACGTTTATTAAAGATGTTCTATTGTATTCCAGGTGTAGTATTCTTTCCATCAGCGATATCTGCTAAACTACAATGTTTGGTACACAATGATTTTATTTATACTAATCTGGTTATAAAGGTATGGCTTTGCATGCAGGAATGAAGTCTGCCTTCCCACCCAGAGAGAATGGCTCTAAATGGCGATACTACGACGACAGATGATCTGCCAGTTAAGAGCAGTGGGTTGGCGCCTCCGGTACGCGTCTTCCTCAAGCGTGTGTTCCTTGTACGTCACGTCTTCCGTGCAGTCTCTGAGAATGAACTCAGTGAATGAGAGCCGAGCAGCCAGTTGGGCTGCTTCACGGCGCGGCGGCGGCGGCCACGCACTTGGCAGGCGGTGGCTCATTCAGCCAGGGCTCGCGGGTTACGCCCCCGCCCCGCCCCCGCCCCGCCCCCGGCGTCCTCCGCGGGATACGCCACTGTGCAGCGGCATAACGCGGGCATTGAAGGTGGGGCTGGATGACAGCTGCGGGAGTAGCGGTATAGGCTGCAGTTGTTAGGATATTGAAGATCTGCTTGTGCTGGCCAACTGGAAGGGGTGTTAGTGCAGGCCACGATTGGTCACCTCTTTTAGTGGATTTCTTTCTTGTACGAGTGGTATATTTTCAAAGTATTCATAATAAAGTATCTGAGCATTTAATTTAATTTGAAAATTGAGTACTTCTACTGATGCTTTTACACAATATGGTAAACGATAATACAATACTTGCTGATTACGTTCTGTGGCATGTACAAGGGAATTTATTTCAATATTGGATATACAGATTTCAGACCAAGAGATAAGTTGAGTTTCCAAAAAAACAATGAAATGTTCTAGAAATCTGGTTAAATGTTGGAAGATCTAAATGGAAAATTGAGTTTTCATATTAGTGCTTCAATTCAATAAATAACGGAAAAGTCACTTGCTATTTTGTAAGAAAATCATGGGTAAATTACTGATTTCATTGTGATTAAAACTGGTCTGATTTCATATTATTTCCTTAATGGGCTATGTTGTAGTACGACTGTTCAAAATTTGTGAACGTTTGAAGTTGAAATTGTGTGTACTTTAATTACTCGAAAAAATAAATGGAATCGCCTTTTCCATATACAAGCTTACGATGTATTAAGTTTTCAATTTTCAGATATTTCGGTCCTTTGTCACGTATGTAAGCATTTTGAAATACTGAAGTGAACCACGAGAAAACGAACGATCTGCTACAAGAGCTTTCCACGCGACGACGAAGCGTCACCGCTTACTTAGCGATGACGATAGACCACTACGCGCTGTTACACTATAGCTCTGAGCGCCCAACAACGACGTGTGTGCGGCGGTGGCTACGTGTTCGTTGTTTGGGAGGCTCGCGGATGCGCGAATCCACGAATTCACGCGTGATTCACCCTCTGGCAGCGCCCCGCCCCCCGGCACGCTTCCGCTCGCCTGCCCCGCTTTGCGCCGGCGTTTGTTTGCGTTCCCGCTTCTCACTCGCGCGCTCTTAGCAACTCCCTCAGATACCTTTCCTCTCTGTGACAAACCGGCTGGACGAAGTTCCAGGCTACCACTAAACTCAGTTCTGAAGTTTATTTACCAATGTAAACAATTTTCTATAACTCGGGAGGGAAAATATCTATTTTCAAATGTTAATAATCTTGCTTTGTTGGTACTTTTATTTATCATTCAACTATTTAGGGTTAAAATGGGAAAGAAAACATACGCAGTATGTAGTTCTCCCTCATATGTCACATACAGTTTTTACTGATCATTGACAAAATAAATCACATGAAATCATTCAACTGTTCTCATTGGTGCGGTTTTGGTGTGGAGGGTCTAGGTTTCGAGTTCTGACGATGGAATTACGAAAATTAATTCATATCAAAATTGTGTTGACATAGTTATCGGATATCTTCTACATAATTGAAATCACATTAGTCATTCAGGTGTCTATCGTAAGGGTTACGTCACTCCGGAAGTGTAGAGTCGGGTTGTTAGCATTTGCCTACGAAGATACCTTAGAGCACACATTAATTTTTCTTCATACGCTCCGACATCAAGATTCATAGTATATTGGTAACCAACCCACTCGCTAATAGTATGAGAGTTTTATTTGGCAAAAAAGAAAACGAATCTAGTATCAGAATCAGAGAGAGCAATGCCTTACCCAGAGTGATTCAAAATTGCCCATGAACCTCTGAAATTTGGATGCGTGATGATAAGTCCAGTCTAATATTGTATTGTTGGCAAATATTAAACTTTTTTTTCCTCCATCGAAGAAAAATGAGGCATTCCAGGGGTGACAAAACGTTTGTTACATTCAACTAGAAACCGCCAGCGCCAGTTCGAAGGGGATACCTTTCCCGTCCAAAGAGAGAACCTTGGAGCGAATGGTGAATGTGGCACGCTTTGCGTTGATTGAGCGTCATTCTTCCATACTTTCATCTACATTACCGAGGTTTGGCGTCTGTATTCATGTTGTATCTTACGGGGTATATTATTGTGTGTTCTTTCGCGAGGCAGTATTACATTAGCCTCTGATTCATTGCATTTCCATATTACTTTTTGCAGAAATATAGTATGATCGTAAATAAAAATGTCCTACCTCACTCCGAAGGAAAATTTATCAGATATGTCTCACCTAGTTTTTACGTTCACTGTTTACTGACTACATGCATGGATTTTTTAATGTTTCAGCGCTAACGCCAGTGGTATAGTCTGTTTTTAGTCTGCACACTGATTAGCCATTAGTAATCCAGTAAAAATAACTGTATAATTAAACTTAATGACTCGCTTTATTCCTCGAATTATACTAAAATTGTGAGTGTACGACGTATTTTACCGTTGCATAAGCATTTATATTGGAATTTCAAAAGCACTTCTATGACTTTAAGAAGAAAATATTGTCCGTCGGTTAGGTGACTAACACTACCTCGGACGGACACATCTCGCTCATGTTTGTAATATAGTCTACCAAATTTCGTTTCAATCCAAACTGTTCTAACTATACATTGTCTGCTTCCATTAGTTTCTGGGCCATGAAGACACACAGAGCTTCGAATTCAAAATGTTACTTTAACATGCTTGTGCCCAGAGAATGTATACGTCCTGCATATTTGAGACACTTAGGATGTTGAGCAGCCATAATATTTAGGAAGAAGTACATCCTCCCTTAGAGAGGGTTCCAGAGATCTGTCGTCGCCGGGGTGCAGCAAAGACGTTAGCTTTCATAGAGGTCTGTGGAACGCTAGGAAAAGCCGGAACCGGTTCCTTGGTTTCATTGAAAAGGCGGACAGAACAGAAGATCAGGATGGCGTGTCATTAGAATGTCTAAAAATAGCATCTATTTCTAGAGACGGTGATCATCATTCTAGGAACTACTAATCGTGTTATCAGGGTTTTGTCATTCAGTTGTTTTAGATAAGACACAGTGCAACACATATCTAATGTAAAATATAAGTGTGACTTTAAAATATATTTAAGGGAAAATTTTTTTGTCCTCTGTTGTTTTAAGGATATTACAGAAATAACAATGGATTAAACGGAGATGAATTCAAAGCTTAGTGCACAGTTTTCATTATGAACTGGGCATATTTTTCAATGAATGAATTCAAAACTCTCTACTCGTTCTCCTAACGTGTGATTAGCACCTCTCGCTTGACAAACAGTTTATTTACTTATAGTTAAGTCTCAGATGCTTAGTCCCCTAGCCCAGACAGCCTTCCTTATTTTTTGCTTTCTTCAAACCAATTCTAGGTCTTCTCATTCTTTCACCTACTAACATATCTCTATGCCTAACTATCCACATGCGTCGGTATACTGGCTAATTTCTTCTCAGGTCCTCCACTGATGAAGTGATTACGATCAGCTTCTCGAGAACATTCTTTACTCACGCTTGTTCTAATGGAATTGTCTAGTCATGTATGCATATAGAAAACTAGCCTCTTAGCAGTCGACCTCTAACCACCTAACTTTTTCCCCAAACTCTAGCTACTGCGTCCACCCTACCTTTCTATCATCTTCCTGCCTTCATTTGCTTCCCGCCTCATCTCTTTTCTGTTCAAGTTTTCTTTCCTAACCGCCTACTTAGTTGCATCTCAGCTCTCCCGTTCTGTTATCTTACCGCCTTCATCAGCTTCTCGCCTAATCGCTTATCTGTTCTCACTATTTCTTCCCTAAACATCTACATGGCTAGCTGCGTCCCAACCCTACCTTCATGATCTTCCCGCCTAATCGCTTTTCTGTTTTCAAGCTTTCTTCCCTAACCGTCTCCTTGGTTAGTTGAACCCCAGCCCTACCTTTCTATTATCTTACCGACTTCATCAGCTTCCCGCCTAATCGCTTTTCTGTTTTCAAGCTTCCTTCCCTAACCCTCCATGGTTAGTTGAACCCCAGCCCTACCTTTCTACTATCTTCCCGCCTATCACCTTCCCGCCTTCGCTTTTTTTCTTGCACGCTGGCGGGCGCTGGCCGTGCGCCGGCCAATATGACTGTTTAGTCGCGCGCTGACTGCACAAATAAACGCGCCGCCCACCAGGCGCGCGGCGTTACCACTGCACGCTCCCGCGCCGCGCCCCGCCCCGCCCCCTCCGCCCCGGGCCCTCCGCAAGCCCTCCGCGCACCACACACGCCGCCGGGAACCTCCCCCACCCGCGCCCCGCGTGGCATTGCAACTGCTCATGACACTCCACGCATTGCAATTTTAATTACTTGATGTTACAAAGGTATCTTGTGAAGGATTAAGCTAAATAAATGATTTTAGAAGCCTGAATTCAAGTTTTTGTTTTTCCTGGTGTGATAATACGAATATTGTTTCTGTTACAAAATAGGAAATTGAATTTGTCTGATAAGGCACAAATTTATCTCTTTCAATAATGAAACTTTGAATAATAGCCTATGGTACATTTCAAGGTACTACTTGTCAATTAATTACTTTAGTTTCTTTTAGTTATATTGTGCGTTAAGAATTGCTATACAACTTTCGCCAGACTAACAACAATGTTCAAAAGCATAGAATCATTAATACATTATTGAAGATTTGATTTTATAACTCATTCGAAAGATATTTTGAAAGTCCGAGAAAGATTATTGCAATGTTTCTTTTTTGGTTGATTGTTTTAATGTCTCGATACATTCTACACAATTTTATTACGATAGTAGTTGTGTCAAACGACCTTGAAATTACAATTCATTAGTGTATAAAAATGAAAGTTTTGCTTTTCCTCTTGGGATGTGGAAACAAATATGTCGGTTTCCCGTGGACCACACCGGGCGATTGGCGTTTCCTGTAACGAACTCCGCCAAACCGCTCCCCTCCTGCGGGACACCAACGACCCGCACATGCCAAAACACATCAACCTGACGAAATTATATTCGTCTCGACTCGCTTTGTACGAGGGAGTCACTTCTGAGCTGGCGATTCCCCTCGGAACGCGTCGCCGGATGGTTGGCATCCCTGGTTGCCGCTCGCCACCACAGCAGTAGCTTCAAGTTCACGCGACGACCTCCAGAAATAGCCGACACTTAAAACGAATGGAAGGCAGGAGCCGCGGGAAGGAAGCGCCCCCAAAGCCCACTACCGCTTTTTTCGCCAATATAAATCACGTTTACGTGTTTATTTCCCTTGTGCTGGCGTTAAAATGTCTGGACCACAATCCGTTCCCTCGTGAGGGTGGAAACTCATTTTAATATTTCTTGGCCTCGGACACGTCGAGAAGACCTTTTGAAAAGTCCGACTCGCAGGCAGGAGTTGAAATCCTCGAATCTCATTCTCTGAATTTTTGCCAGATCCTGCCCGCTGAACGTTGACACGGACTTCCTGGTGAGGGTTCTCATCGAGACTCTAACAAGGTCTTTCGTTGCCGTTGGCAAATGGTGCTTTTTCTAATGAGTGTTTCCGACGGGTGAAAAGCGATATACCAAGAACAACGCTCAAAACATCCTGCTTCAGTGTAAATTTGTTTCGCTAGTGAATGAGGAATGGCAGGTCTTCTGTCAGTTGGACATTTCTCTAGACGGTTGTCATTTGTCTTGGTATTGGGATCGGTGAATACATCGCAAACGTAAATGGATTCTAATTGGCTCTCAGCATCTATTTCTTTTCTACTAGTTTTCTTCATTGAAAAATATGTCAGTAAGATGGATTGTAAAATGTGATTGGAATTTAGTACATAAAGTATATGTTATTTGAAAATACACGATTGTAAATTTCACAATAATCACTAAGAAAGAAATATCAAATTGTATCGGCTTAGTGTCCATCAACGCGTTTTGTAAGTAAGGAAAGAACTCAGTATTGATTTCGAGCCCATTCTGCACTTTCTTTTGACGTGCATTGTTTATTGGATTTAAAATTAATCAAACTGTGCAATATTCCTTCGCTCGCTTTTTTAAGGTAAAATATGGACACTCCATATTGAAAAATTGATCCCGCAATATTGCAGACATTTTCGTATCTATTCTTGAACTACCAAACTAATTTGTCAGTAATATAATAAACATGCTCTAACAATAATTAGTATTCAGAATCATGAATTCACGCAGAGGAAGATTCGTGGTTTCATTATATTCCATCCTCTAGTGGCCACACGCATGCATAGCTGTACTACGAGATTCATAAGGCAAAGGAGTATGTGTCATTGTCGTGATTGCAGAATCGATACTCCGTGCACCTTCGTAAATTACAGACGCGGAGGTCGGGAGTTTAATTGTCAATTAATAACAGCGCCCAACTGCACGCGCGTTGTCTCCGCTGTCGGCGTTCCGGGCGGGCGACGTCCGCGGCGTGAGTAGGCAGGTGGGCGTCGTAGGAGTGTGTGGGTGGGTGAATGTGGGAGTGAGCGGTTTGGGGGGGGGGGGGGGGGGGGGGGGGTGGCAGGAAAATATGTGGTTGAGGGTGTCGATGGGGGGGTGGAGAATGGGCTGGTGAGCGAGCGGACGAGCTGACTGACTGGCGAGCAGGCAGGCGGGGACGTGAGAAAGTGGAGGGGAAAGCGGGTAGGTGGATTGTCGGGTGGGAGAGTGGATGGATAGTTCGGGTGAGAGAGAGAGTGGGGTGGGTGACGGCGGAGGGTCATGTGGTCGCGGAAGAGATGAATGGTCAGGTTGACGGAAGGTCTGATGAATAGGAGAGTGGGTGGTCTGGCGGGCGAGAGACGTCGCGGGCAAGGCTTGGGAGAATGGTAATTGAAAGGTGGGTGAATGATGGTGAGGGTGATAGGGCCTGCACGTAACAGGCGGGTGTCGGCGCAGGCTCGCCAGAATGTCTGCGAGGACCCCGCCCTGGTTTGTGAACACTGCCACAGAACGAAAAATTGCCACTCTCTTTCGATGTTGTATCGCGCCAGCACTTTTCCACCCAATCCCACATGATTTCTAAACGTCCACCATCGCTTATATCTACATACATGGTTCGCCTGACTGAACAAAAAAATTAAATATTTATAAAATCATTTATTCGATATTTTTCATTTTATAGAAAACTTCTTTTTCCACTGTCAATAAATCCGATCAAACTACACTTATCACTTATTTACTTATCAACGTTCATACGATTTCGATCGACATATCTACAAAGATTGATAAGTTGTTATTCGGTTCGCAACACATCGAGCACCTTATCAGTAAAATATTTTCTTTGAACTTCCACTAACCTACTCCTCATATTCCATTTTCATGGTGTGGGGATGCTTTTCCTTCTCGCTATGGGGAATAAATTGCACAACTCTAGAGAGTTGTTTACCTTTTTTCTTCAGGATGAGATTTCAAAAGTTCCCTTCCTTACCTAATGATCCGAATAAAAAATTCCTGAGCAGAGGTGGTATAGCAGCGACTGCTGGGGAGAGATGTTGATATTGTCTGCATTATAGAATCATGGACTGACACATCGTGTTGCGGCTTGCGTGATAGCAAATGGATTCCCATCAGTTTTCTGAGAAGTTCCGAAGGGTATTGTGTGGGAGCGAGATCTAGAAATACATGAAGATGGCTTCACAGAAATGTGAAGCAATGTGGTCGATCATTTTTATTTTTCATGTTTGCGTGTCTCACGTTTGGTATAAAAGAGATGTTTGGGGGTATTGGACTTAAAATTGTAAGAAAATTGTGCGCAAGGAGCTCTACGTACTTGCCATTTGCTTTTATCTTCCCTCTCAAATATCACGTGATTTTGCATAAATAATTAAACTTCGACTTGTGAGAATTTTTTAATTTATTTTTAGTATGTTGCAGAAAGATACATGCAATCAATAACAGTCCAAATATTTAATGTTATGTAAGAAATTATACTACAGTGTAACACACCTTGATAGGGAATTCTTTATAGCCTGATGAAAGACAATTGAGGAGCTCAGCATAATAACGAAATATCCCAACCGAAGTTCGTTTTGAGTACACGACTTTTTCTGTTTTGTTCACATTCACTTACACTCGAAATAAATTTTTGAAGGTGGAATTTGAGAGTATTGGAATATCTCAATTCATTTCATATTTAGCATATGATAGGTATCTGGGGCAGGCGTTAACCCTTATACTTCTAACTGAAAATGCGAGGTCGGGAATTTTTCTACATTATCCTGAGCGCCTAAATTGCTTTGCGCAGTTACTATTCCGCCTTGAGGATGCAACCATACCAACGGATATGTACAGCGGGCACGTCGACTTAAAAGGGTCTCTTAAACCCACCAACGACATCTCATAAATTTTTGCATTTGTAAATAAATATCATTTAATTTTTTTAGTACGAAATTAGTTTCTTGAGAAATAATTATTTGAATTTTAATGCATTTTGTTCATTAATTAATAAAGTTTCCTCCCAAATTTAACTAATTTGAATCTGAAAGTATTAAACAAATTTCTTGATAATTAGAAAATACATTGCATTCACCATTATTCCACAAATCATATCCTGTTTTCTAACAAAAACGAAAAGTCTTAAGAGTTATTTTCGTGTTATTCCACGCGCCTGGATGATACCGCGATTCATAAATCATGGAGAATCCGCCCCGCCGGTCGGGCGGTGGCGGGCGCGCGCGCCCCAGCGCCGGAGCGTGGTCTTGGCCGCACTTCAAAGCGCGTCGCAGGCGCCGATTGTGTCTGGCGGGCGGCGGCGGCGGCGCGCCGGTAAACAGCAGCGCAGCGGCGTGCGTCTGAGACACGCGAGAGCAGCGGCGCCGCCCCCCCCCCACAACCACGGCGTTTACACGCCCGGTCGACGCTCCCTACGTCCAGACGCCGCCCCCGCCTCCAATAGTGCCCCTCCCTTCGACGGCTCTCGGCTCGGCTACGCACGTGCCCTCCACCAGGGACTGATTTATGGCTGTAATTGACGTCATTGTTCCATATTTCCAGCTCCTCGCCGAATTAGGGGAATTAGGGTATTCATTGATATCATAGTAGTGCCTCTGACCAGCAGGTCCTAGTGTTCGAGTTCTGACGGTGGCAGAATGTTCGACACCAGTTACATAGCTAGGTCGAATTCAGCCACTGTTTGGAAAAGAATTCTGGTGACCATCTGTTCTGCACTGTAATTTTGTATGGTTTCTCCGACACCACCAGGCGAAGGCCGAAGTAATGCCTTTACAAACGGGCCATGGATCACGCACCAACTTTCTTTTGCCTTATCCTCATCCGATACTTAAAGACACTTAAACTTGCATGAACACCTGCAGCACGGAAGAGCTGCAAACATTTGTCTGTGGTGTGGATGAACTGAAGACTGTGGAATGAACTGCGAAACCAAGAACTGAGAAATAGAAGACTGACCTACTGCGGGTAAGAGGATAGATAAACACACAAAACGCCAAATTTTAGCAGGGGACAGCGTCACAACCTAGTAGCCTAGAAACGGAATCAGAATGCAGAAACCAAGGATGATTGCGAGGCCTAGGCGTACTTCAAGGAACTTGGTAAATGGCACGCGAATAGAGACAGCTGACGGCGGACGTAGCCGACAACTGACGTGGTGGCGGAAATAACAAGATTCATATCAAACATACTCAGAGAACACGATACGTGGAGTAAGTATGTACTCAAGATTGTGGAGCAGCTAACAAAGGTAGTGAACTCGGGTAGTAAAAGAAAGACCTGGTGAGATAATAGAGCTGTAAAAAAGGCACAGGCACTAATTCCAGGAGACCAGTCGGGAGCTTAAAGTGTGTACCCATTGGGGCAGTGCCACGCTACTGGGAGATGATTGTGGAACATCCCGCAAGCCAATAGGTAGGTCGGCGCCGGATCTCGCCTTGCTGGAGAGAAAATCTCCACTTCCCGCGATAAAACATGCATCGTACTTACGGGACTAATCACAGCAGTTGACTCGCCTGGAATCACTATTCAATCAATTAATCAATCAATCAATCAATCGATGTTATCATTACGTCTTGCCGGGGCTTTATGGGTCCAATGCAGCCCTCTGCGCCATTTTTACAGTTCTATTATCTCACCAGGTCTTTCTTTCATTACCCGAGTTCACTACCTTTGTTAGCTGCTCCACAATCTTGAGTACATACTTACTCCACGTATCGTGTTCTCTGAGTATGTTTGATATGAATCTTGTTATTTCCGCCACCACGTCAGTTGTCGGCTACGTCCGCCATCAGCTCTCCCTATTCGCGTGCCATTTGCCCAGTCCCTTGAAGTACGCCTAGGCCTCGCACTCATCCCTGATTTCTGCATTCTGATTCCGTTTCTAGGCTACTTGGTTGTGACGCTATCCCCTGCTAAAATTTGGCATGTGTTCATCTATCCTCATACCCGCAGTAGGTCAGTCTTCTATTTCTCAGTTCTGGGTTCTTGGTTTCGCAGTTCATTCCACAGTCTTCAGTTCATCCACACCACAGACAAATGTTTGTAGCTCTTCCGTGCTGCAGGTCTTCATATTTCCAACTATATTGCTTCTTAGAAGAACATGTATTTGGCTTATGTTCTCTTGCATTTCGAATTCCCAGATTAAATTGGATTTCTTTTGTCACACTCAACATAATTGTGAAATTTAGATGTAAAAACACATTAATTTGTAGAAAAAGAACATACTGTAAAGCAGATATCAATCTACAGTCACAAAAAATTAAATTACTAACGTTTTATATTTATGACAGAACATAATCAAACATACATAAACGTGACAAAAAGTCGATATTTCGAATACAATTTATAAGTTGTACTTTTGATTGTTATGAAAAGAACCAATTAAAAAAATCAGTCT
Organism: Teleogryllus oceanicus; assembly: GCA_964035755.1. NCBI lineage: Eukaryota > Metazoa > Arthropoda > Insecta > Orthoptera > Gryllidae > Teleogryllus > Teleogryllus oceanicus. Next base: position 119,577,976 of record CAXIVR010000006.1, read on the forward strand.
CAATTTATGAACTAAATTTAATTTCGAAAATATGCTATATTTGCATTCATATTCCCGTATATGGTCGTTGCGTTTTATCGTCCTTAACTTGCTTTCCTTCCTATTCTTCTGATAAATGAATGCCCGAGAAGCATAACCTATGTGACTCGGTTGCTTGTCGTGTGTGCGATGTCAACAGACTCTTTGCGAGCTTTCGAGAGCCGGCGTTAGGAGCGCTAGGGAGAGCTGACGGTGACGATAGATTCTGTACCGCATTTCTTTCCCTTGAACCTGTTCCAAGTCTTCACAACCTGCACTGAGAATGATGTTTAAGAAATAATCCCCGTTTATGATTTTTCGATAGGATGCAGTATATTCAAATGGAGATTTGGTTGGTCTGAGGGGGATTTAAGTGTATTTTGTGGTCCCAACTCTTGTTGCGTCGAGATCTTGAAAGTTGTTATGATATCTATAACCGCTGGATTTAAAATGTACAATACGTCGAAAAACAACAATACGTTCTTTTAAAATATAAATAAATTAAAAAACTTCGATTTTGAATGGAAAATACAAATGTATTTCACCTTGACTCGACCGGAGTGTACCGATTGATTTCTCATCCTTAGCGAGTCTCTACTTACACTACAGCTGACGTTATGCCACAGTAAGGCTCCAAGGAAGAGGCCGCCCGCCATTAAATATTTACTATTCGAGTTTTGCGTTATAGAACATAAACGTTTTTGAAATTCTTGCTGTTTCACTGCGCATTTATACATACTATACTAAGTTATTACACTATTCGTGAAGAATAGTTTTTGTTAAAATTTTTTAGCTTATTGTAGAGTTACAGAAGAGTTTTTCATGTTCTTGAACAGGGTGCGGGCTACTTTTTAGAAAGCCTTTTTTTTTATTATATTCAGCAACATTTTTGCTGCTGCAGGTCACAAGTATAATATATTATAAAATACTTATTTAACGAAAAAAGTGTAAAAGTAAAAAAAAAGTGTACTTTTGTTTTGCACATCTTCAGTTGCAGAATTGTGTACAGTAATCTATTTCCTTTACTTATGTAAACGTACTCTAAACATACCGTGCATCCGTTGGCAGCGTGGCATTGCATGCCCTACACGCTTTCGTCGGAAGAGCCCGGTTGCCTTGCTCCTCTGCGGAGCGTACACTCGTGTTTGCGTGCGACGCAAAGAGCGCGGAGTCTCTGAACGGGCGGAATGTGGCGTAACGCGGAAGGAGTTGGCGGAGGGACATGGCGGTCTTTGTGGGAGGAATGCGCGACTTCTCTTCAAAGGAAGGACGGACCGAAATACAATTGCAACAATCAAATTTAACCGTTTCACTGGGTATTGCATAGAACTCATATTCGTAAACTAATAATTGATATACAACTTGCGTTACAAATATATCAACTATTTCATTAGGATAGTTCTATTGTCAAACACGGTTTTAAACTCACCAAATCGGGAAATATGTTTCGAGTTACAAAATATGACTTCAAATATTGTATTGAATTATGTTAAATATGCAGGTTTTCTTTTCGATTGTACGGATTACATTTTTTACTGCGATGTCCAAAATAAATAATTATTTTACATTACATAACACGCATGGAATATTCATGATAAAAATTGCGATAAATCTAGGAGTAAAATGGTGTCAAAGAATTGAAAATTTCCCAAAGTAATGGATGAACTGCTAGAAGTATGGGCGAACTAAGAACTTGTGGCTCCCCCCAGACACTTTCAATGAACTGAAATTGCACTGACATTCATTCATACGGTAAGCTGATAATATACTATATGATGTTAACTAGTAAGTATGACGCCCATAAAATACAATTCTAATTATGAAGAATAAACAGAACATAAGATAAATGAGAATGCATCAAATTTTGTATACTCTTACCATTCTGTTCTTCCATTTGACATTGCAAATACAGGGTTCACACTAGTTACACTCCGGCGAGAATATAGTCACATTATTCTCCTGCATTTGATTTCTTTTCACTAATGAAAGTTTCATCCAATGCCTGGAAAACCATTTTCGAATGAGGAAATTCGCGATTAAAAGTAGCACGACTGCAACGGTCTAGAATCGAGTTGGGGTCTGTTGATGGCATCGCTTCGCGGGCCGGCGTGGGCGAGCAGACGGAGCGGGCCCCAAGGCAGCGACAGGTGAGTGAGTCAGCGGGGGAGGGGAGGGGAGGGGGTTGGCGAAGGTGCTCAGTCTCCTCTGCCAGGTGGCCTGCCTCCGGCCGCGCCCCGCCCCGTCCCTCTCGTCCCCAGCGCGTCCCGCTCCCGCGAATAATTGGGTCCCGCCGCAGTCGCGTGTTTACGCCGCGCTATTCTTAGGGGCCGCGTTGCAACTTTTTGATTAGAGCCAGAGAAATGGGCGGCAAATGGAGGGAGACGTGCGGGGCCGAACTGGGTCCCGCGTCAGAGCCGGCCGGCGCACCTGCCCTTGCCCGCGCCCCGTGCACCTTTGCAGGCGTCTCCTCAAGGCTTTCTGTTTTCTCGTTGCAATTTCCGTTTCACACTTCTCCTGGCGCCTTTCTAAGCACTTGCTCAAGGCTTTCTGTTTTCTCGTTGCAATTGCCGTTTTGCATTTATTCTAGCATATTTTCAGGCACTACCTCAAGGCTTTCTGTTTTCTCGTTGCAATTTCCGTTTCACACTTCTCCTGGCGCCTTTCTAGGCACTTGCTCAAGGCTTTCTGTTTTCTCGTTGCAATTTGCCGTTTTGCATTTATTCTAGCATATTTTCAGGCACTACCTCAAGGCTTTCTGTTTTCTCGTTGCAATTTCCGTTTCACACTTCTCCTTGCGCCTTTTAGGCACTTGCTCAAGGCTTTCTGTTTTCTCGTTGCAATTTGCCGTTTTGCATTTATCCTTGCATATTTTCAGGCACTACCTCAAGGCTTTCTGTTTTCTCGTTGCAATTTCCGTTTCACACTTCTCCTGGCGCCTTTCTAGGCACTTGCTCAAGGCTTTGTTTTCTCGTTGCAATTTGCCGTTTTGCATTTATCCTTGCATATTTTCAGGCACTACCTCAAGGCTTTCTGTTTTCTCGTTGCAATTTCCGTTTCACACTTCTCCTTGCGCCTTTTAGGCACTTGTTCAAGGCTTTGTTTTCTCGTTGCAATTTGCCGTTTTGCATTTATTCTTGCATATTTTCAGGCACTTCCTCAAGGCGTTCAGTTTACTCGTTGCACTTTTGTTATTTCACATTTCTTACATCTTTTCATGCATTTCCTCAAAGCTTTGAGTTTTCTCGTAGCACCTTCGTCATTTCACACTACTTCTTGCACCTTTTCAGGTATTTCCTCAAGGCTTTCAGTTGTCTCGTTACACTTTGTCACACAGTTCGCTTTTTCTATCCTAGATTATCTTTGTTGTTTTCTTCTGGGACATATTTAACCTTTCATCTTTTATATTGTAACACACGTTTCCTTCTCACTTAACATGCTTATTTCTTTTTTGGTAATACTTTGTTCAACACTTATGTTTTATCATTTTATGTTTTGTCATTATTTTTTTAGACTTTGGAATTTGCTTATTATTTTTGTCAATTTAAATCATGAAATGCCATTGAAAAAATTTTACCGAATCTTTATCCCGAGTTACGTAAATTGTCTTCTTTTTAAGAGAATATCATGCAGTTTATATAATTCTCTAAGAATTACTTTGTGCTACGAGTATATCCTTTCCCTCCTCCTGAACTTTTTAAATTCTAATTTCTGTCACATTCTTTCTGATCCTAATAATCCTTTTATTTTCCGTATTTTCCTTTCCTAACCCGTTTGTCTGTAGCTTGCGCAATGCGCATTTCAGAGGAGCCTGTTGACGGGTGTTCTGGGCGAGGCAGAGGGAGGGAAATGGTAGTCTACCCTACTGCTACAATGGAGGGTACCCTACGGATACATCTGTTAGAAGCGCCTCGCGCAAACTGCGGTTTCTTTGAAGTTCATCGCTTGCCGAGAGATGAGTACGTCTGAGCAGCAGCGCCGAAGTACGACTGTGTAAGCTACGGCACTAAGTGTCTTGTGATGGCCCATCTGCATTTGATCAGGTGTTGTTTATTTTTATAAAAATCATTATAGTTTTGTATAATTTCTTGCTTTCTCGTATACTACATACGTATTATAGAGAGAATTATGTAATATTGCATCAAGATCGGGAGATAGTTTGGCAGAAAAATTCGTATTGTAGGTTCCTGATACCGAAAAAGTCCCCCCCTTCAATTTGAAAAGGATATTTTAATTTTAGAGCGTATTTTACATGCAGCCCCTAGGGTATTTTAAATTTTTTCTAAAAATGGCTCCAAATTTCTGGATTTTCTTTTGTCAGGGACGCGTATAAAATTGGCGTAAGTCCGATTTTCAATTAATTCTCTTAATTTTCGAAATTTGAAAAGGTTCATTTTTTGGGTGTCTTCCTAGAACTTCAATATTGCGGATTTACATTTTTCTTCCGAGCAAAATGTTTTTCAAAATGAGATCTTAAAATGAGGTAAATTTCTTAAAAATACGAGTAGTTTTCACGTAATTTTCCAAGTAATTGAGACAATTTTAACATGATTTTCTCCTAACCAATTGCAAGTTTTGTGAACGAATACTGCAAAATGCATTATAAACACCATTTTAAATTAAAGGTTTTTTTTAAATATACCCCTTGCGTCCTTAATGTTTACATTATGGGCTTTTAAATACATTATTACATTACTAAGTACAAGTGTTAAAATCTTTTCTTACGAAATTTCTAAAACTGTGTTTTATGTGAATATGAGCTCAAAATTCTACATTTTCAGAAAAGCTGAAATGACATTTTCTAAAAATCTGTTCATTTTTACTTTCTCGCTACGAAGTAGAGAATGAGTTATGTAATGTTGCGCGAAAAAACGACAAATTTTCGGCAGAGAAACTCAATTACAAGGCCCTGGTAGCGAAAAAGTGGTAGAGCCACAATTCATGTTTTATGGGTCTCTCATACCATAAATCAAATGGCGGCAAAACGTCCGTCTGCTCGTTCGTCTTTTCCGTATGTCCGTCTGTCATTCCGTCTGTGAACAACGCTAGCGGCTAAACCGTTCAGCCGACTTCCTCCAAATTTGATATTCTCCAATCGATCTAACGGATGACGCGGCCCCTTAAATTTGAAACCGATATTTTAAGCTTGGGGGGTATTTTACTTGAAGCCCCTGGGACATTTATATCCAAATATAAAAAAATACGCCATCGTTTTTTATTAAATTTTGTTGTTGAATAGTATGAAGGTCATTTAAAAGAATGGTGTATATCTCATGTTCGTTATACTTCGAAATCTGATATTTCGAAAATTTTTAGAGTTCAAATTTTTTCGACATCTTCCTACAACTAAAATGTAAAAAATTAAGACTTTTCCCTTAATGAAATCTGTTCCTTAAAGATAGATTTTGAAATAAGATAAAGTATAATTTTTATAGAATTTGAATACTTTTCGCGTAATTTGGCATGAAAATACGGGCATGAAATTACGTGATATTTTAGCACCACTAGTTTTCTTGAACATTTGTTAAGAACTAGAGAGTATTAAATGCACTGCATTACACGACATAAACGCCATTTTGATGTGTTCTATTTTGTTGTCACAATACCGACAACTAGCCTGGACTAAAGAAATAAAAAACTTAACTAGTGCAAAAATTCTGTGTCACCTTTCGTTTCAGTTTGATTATCTAGATACGTTCATTGGTCAGATACATCTGTTAGATTAACCTGGGTTATATAATTCATTACGTAGCTCAAGCAAACTCAATATTTAGAATGAAAGTAGTATACAACGCTGCTTTTGATTTTCAATTTTTATTATTTAAATAATTTATTTATTAAACTACCGTTATTCAAAAACAAGAATTAAAAGAAATATTTGTTTAATGTAAGAAAAGGCGCCCCAACGATCTCAGTTACTAGCAAATAATCCAAAATAAAGTGATGCAATATATAATGATTATACGTTTATTAATATGTTTTGAATACTCAATATGAATGTTTCAAGAGTTAAGCTATTTTCTTTGAATCGAACTAAAGTTCAAACTACTTTTTCATACAATTTTTTGTTTGTTTTTACATTACACATTATAGAGACCTGTATATGATCTTCAGTTTATTATTAAATTTATTATAATTTAGTTACAGGCTTTCAGAAATTTACTCTGCCTTGCCTGGCGCGGAAGCTGTCCAGAACATTTCTAGAAACGTATTTCCGGCACAGCCTTGTACATCGCCCTGCTCGCGAAACGAAGTGTTTAGTTATCCACAGGTCCAACTGTTTACTCTGCGGTCGCTCTTGAAAGTTACAACTGCAAACGCTGACGTTGGCGCGCAGACCTTGTGGAAATAACACCAAGATGTCCGTCTTTCGTCTCCTTGATGTAGAGGTTGTGGTTGAGGAAACACATAATTACTGGTGTATAGTGTTTTATTAGATGTTACAAACATTACACATTAATTCGTTGTCGAGCGCTGTTGATCAAAAGAGGCGATGACGCAAGCACTCCTTAATATTAAAGATAAACTTCTAAACGTGCCGTTGCAAAAGGGATATTACTCACACTCTATAGAAATATTAGGTGGATATTCCAGATAATTTACGACATGGCGGCAGAATTGAGACAAAGGGATTCCTTCGTGCGTTTTACAAAACGGCACTTCCCGCGGAACGTTTGCAGGAGTCAAAGTGATTGCAAGGACATGAAAGATCAAATAATTTGAAATAATGATGCGATTTTTTTCTTAAATCACAACACTGAAATAATATTTATGGCTTGAAAGTGTGGGGGATCTGGAATTAAATACACAGAAAATGCTTTAAGAGTAATTAGTGAAGTATTTACTTCCAATTATCCATGATTGCTTGACATTTTTAATATATTGTTTGTTAAAATTTTCAAAGTGTTTTTTGAATATGTAAGATGTTCTTTTGTAAATTTTTTCCTGAATTTTTTCTTAAAGTTTTTTACGACTGTCATTTTTACAAACGACTTCAACAACTTCAATTTCATCTCTTTGAAAAAGAAACGAAATTACACACAGAACTGAGTCCAGAGCAGGAAATTGAGAGTTTGGAACATAGTTGATTTGCGCGGAAAATTTAATCGTGCAGAGTAGTAAATGCTATTTTTGCAATAATAAACAACATATACAACAATATACTGCAATGCAGTAATTTACAACAATACAATAATTTTTATAACAAAAACAACAACAAAATAATTGGAGAATAAGGAAAGACATAACAAAACAATAATGCAAATTATTCTTTCATTGATTTCAATGTCTGTTTGTTCGAGTGTTTGCTCTCTTCTGACCAAATATATCGTAAGCTCTGCACTAAAATACTAGTTTATTATATTCAACATCATGCAAACGGATTTTATTGTATTTTTGAGAGAAAATTCTTGCTTGCAAAGAGTTTAAAACACATAATACGAAGAAAATTCGATACCTAGAATATTTGTTATTCAGCCTTATTCGTTAAACACATAAATCAAAATCAAAATTCCTTGGTTAGAGGCACGCCTCTTTGAGAGTGTAGATCTTCGTGTCCGCCTGAGCGGCATGCGCTACAAGCGAGTTTCCCCGCTGCCCCGATAACTACCACCTCCATCGCTCGGAAGTGCGTCTGTGAGCTCCGCGTGCCGCCACCAGATGGCACGGCCGGCGGCGCGGGCGTTTGACTTCACTTCAAAGGGCGCGCGATAACGAGCGCGCTAAACCATCAACGAGCCTTCTGCGCTCCGGAGGCGCAGCGAGGGCGTCGAGATAATGCGGGGCGGGCGAAAAGAAGTAGACAAACCAAATGGGCAATGCAAGCCTTTATTTTATAACACGTAAAGTCAGTTACGGCTGAGCTTCTTAGGAAAAAATCGTCCAATGCACATGCACTTGTACATGCGTAGTACAAGGCGACTCCGGTTTTGGTGAACAATGGTTTAGTGAATCCTCGGTTATAGTGAACTTAAGTAATCGGTCTCGTTTCACTTACATAACAAATAAGCTAAAGAAGATTCGGTTATAGTGAACCTGAACCTCGGCTATAGTGAACGTAGTAAATACATCCTGGAAATTAATTCCCTTCTGGAAAAGAATATATCGCCTCGTGCTGAAAATTCCAACACGAGGCAGCTTGAAAAAACTATTGTTGGCCAAAGTCATAATCAAAGAAGTGTTCCCTGAGGTGAAGGTAGTGGACCCGTAATGGGGGATCTTTCTGATAACCTTATGTCACTCATTTTCACTGCGGCAACAAAGACCATGTCCTGCGTGGGCTGAAACTAGCGGCGATGCGCGATTGTTTCTTCAGTCAGCTTGGCGTTACTTTATATTCGCGGGACACAGTGCGTTGAGTTCTATATAAGCGACAGGAAGCACGCGACTGTCACAGCCTGGCGATTTCCGCTGTGCCGCACCAAAAAAGCCATCAGTTTCATTCGCCGCTTGCACCATCCCGCTACCGAAAGCATCTCGTATGTTATTTGACGAGTAAAAGGGCATTCGGAGAGTGGGATGGTGTTCCAACAGTGCAAGACTTTGAAGTGTGTCAAGATTGCATTAATATACTTAGACCCAAGAGCACAATGCAGACTCAAGTATGGAGAGAACACGAACTATGGAGAAGGATCTAAAGAAGTTACTAATAAAAAATGTACGAAGTAAACAATTGAAAATAATTGATTTTTAAGGACAAATAAAGATATTGAAATTTTGAAATCGTGTTGTTCATGTGTTTTACTGCATCTCTGTACAAATAAAATCAATCGTTATGGAGAAATTCTATTTAATTTTGACATCATCGGATATAGAGAACCAAACATCTTAGTCCCCAGAGGTTCACAATAACCGGAGTCAACTGTAGCTATTTATGCACCAAGGGCATTCAAAGGGTTTTATTTATCGAAAGGTGACAAAAGCACAAGGGCTTTTTGTCGTCAGAGGTCATCAGAATCATACATGATTTTATTTTTACCAACATTTAATGATTCAGATTTACTTATTAACTATATGTTATCTTGATTCGATTCGTCTTTTTATATTTCCCTCCCATGATTCTCTCTCATAATACCCTCCATAAGAGAACGTGTAGCATTGTTCAACTGTTTTCATAGTTATTTCGTAACTATGATCCTCTCGATCCACGTAATTGATGCAGTGTATTTCGTAGAGAAGAAAATAACTTATCAGTAGAGAAAAAATGTTAATTGACCGCTCAACTTCCACAATTAGCTACAGCTGGGCCTCTAAGTTTAACGTCCGTCTTTGTTCTTTGTATTATCGCCACACATTTGGTTTAGAGCGGCAGTGGAAGCTTCCCGAGCAAGATTGCACCTTCAAAGGGCGCCGACCATGTTGCATCAATATGCACTACACTACCATACATGCCGAGACACCGGTCGGGAACTTAGAGCCTCTGCCGGCTGGGCGGTGCCCCGCTGGTGGGAGATACCTGGTTGGGGAAAAACTAACCGACGTTAGGTCGCCGCCGGATCCCACCATCCAGCGGGGGGAAGATAACTGCATGTCAGCCGTTGAAACGCGCCCGGAATATCAATCAATCAAATGGTGCATCAATTAAGTCACCGCTGGTAAGAAGTCACCTCTGGTCAGTAGATAGGGAACGTTTCCCTACGCCAGGAAATACAAGCTGTACCTTCGATGTTGTTCTTGTCATCGTAGTTTACTTATCCGTACGTTTACAGTTATTTTATGTTGGGGAAAACATCATTAAGGACACGGTGAAAATGTATCCCCAGGATAACCACAGCGTCACTGAGCCCTCAGAATGGAGCCAGTTAATCTCTACGTCCCATCTATCTTACAATCTCAGAAATAATGTCTTCAAGCTCTAATGTATGTTTACAATTTAGATGATTGTTTCACAACTACAGTTTGTAACATAGTTTATCATCAGGAGTTTTTTGTAAATTTAAAAAAAAAAATTTTTTTTTTTTTAATTATATTTATTTTATATTTTTAAATTTAAATTCAGGAAATATCATGAATAAATGAATAAATCAGCCTGTGATGTTTAAAAAGTAAAGTTTTCTCACGAAAATATATTTTCACGAAAATGAATAGATAAGGACAGTAATTGGCCCCCTCAACCTTTCAATGTTCAAAACGTTGCTCACACACACACACACACACACACACACACACTCACACACTCACACACACACACACACACACACACACTCACACACACGAACAAACGTAAATTTCTCTTTTCTTTCTTCTATCATCCTCCATTGTTTGTTATTGAAAATGAGGATAAAAAGATGTAGGAGATAATACGTTAGGTCAGATACAAATGTTCCTGAATAGTTAGTTTTATAGTCATTTGAAAATGTTCTGTAGGCTTCCAGGTGGGAAAATAATTTCCTCTTTTCTTTTTTACAATGACCTCCAGTTGTAGCAGAGCGTTTGTCGACATTGTTCGCTAATTTCCGTTTATCCAGAGTGACAGGAACTCTGCGTCTGTTGCATTTCCGTACTTTGTCAGAGAAATGTAAGAAATGCAACAAAAACTCAACACCTGCTCTTGATCGTTTTGCTCAGATAAAGTTATGTTTAACTGTTGACGAACTTTCAAGGTGTGCTATGTCATGATTCTGAATTATATTTTCTGGCAACAATAATGTTCTTGTCAATTTTACTCAGAGGAAGGTTTGCTTACTCATTGAATAGATTGTATACATAGGAGGGCACACTGTTTTACTCCAGGAAGACAACTGTTTGCACTCGTAAAAATAAAAATAATACAAAGAAGCTTTACACAAATTTTGGAAATTAAATTATTAATTAAAAAAAATACGGCTAGTTTGAGAAGGTGAAATAAAATTTTGAAAACGGAGAAAACTTGAATGAGAAATTGCCAGTGTCACATAGTATACAGTGTTACATATTGTACAGCGCATATCTGCTGATTGAATTTCTGAGCGATCACATTACAAAAATTCGAGAAGTCGAATTTGAGTGCATTTTAAATTTTTTTCTGATTCATTCTCTCTTGTCGTGAAGATTTTACGACAATTCAAAAAGGTAGACATTTATTAACAAAGGAAAATATTTTATATTCTTTAAGGAATTATTGTTAGTTATCTGCAGACTTTTCAGTAACATTTGAGGTTCTGGAAAGAAAACGAAAATGGCCACAACAGGGAATGAACAACTTAAATTTATTGCCCCGCATATATGGTTTCACATCCCTGCATACTTCTTCTTTCTCAACCCTCGGTAAAATCCCTCTCCAGCATTATAGTAAGTCGTACGCTATATGTAGAAGACATAACGTACTTTTTACCATCACCAGTAAAGAGAACAGATATACAGTAATTGTCGCAAAATAATATGAACGCGAGTATTTTCAAGAAAGTTTCAACGAGTTCAAAAATTCGAAATAAGTTGAAATAGATTTAGTAAATAGAAATTTAGAAAGAATTGCGAAACGTAAATAACAAGTAGTCTGCCAGGAATATGTTTCCGTGGTGGCACCATGCTGGTGAGCGTGCTAGCAACAGAAATTATGTTACTAGCACGAGCTGAAGTTTTTAACAAAACAAAACGTAAATTGTGTACACACCACAATGATAACACATGCTGGAAGTGTTGTCCCCTTCACTTGTTTCGCATTGTTGTGGTTGCTTCCGACGTAAATACAAGTTTATGAGGAGACTCAGGTTGGGCTCGACGCGGAGAGACTTTCCTGCGCACTGGAGAAGAAGAAGAAGTACAAGTGAAAGAAATGACAGGAAGGAAATTGATTTTGGACATGATTAGGGTTCTAATAATCGGTGTCTTATCTAAAAAACGAAGACGGTGACTCTTTCGCCTCGTTCGTAGCGACGCCCCCCAGAGCTGAGCGGAGCGGAGTGCGAAGGCGCGTGGACGGGCAGGTGGCGCGGTGCCCGCCGGAGGGCGCGTGGGCGGGCGGGCGCGTGGGCGCGCGCGCCAAGGCCGCGGGGGCCGCCCGAGGGCGCTGGAGCGGGCCGGGCCGGGCCGGGCCACGCGCCCGCACGCGCACGCACGCGGCCTCCCCCGCGGAGCAACAGGTCGTCGCTCCGCCGCCCCCCGCACAGACACGTGGGGCGCGCGAGCCCCGCGGGCAAAAACACGAACGCCACGAGGCGGCGACGGACGGGGAAGCGGTGGTGGCGACGGCGGGGGCGACGGCGCCGCCATGGCGGCAGGCCATGCACAGCGGCGCTATCGGAAGCGACGACACTGAAACTAAAACCGGCTCAGTTGGATTAGTTGACGTCAGTGCGGTGCTTCTGACCGGGACGTTCTGAGGTTCGAGTCCCGACGGTGGCAGGATTTTCGACTCTAGTTAGATACTAGCTAGGTCGCTGTCTGGAGGAGAATTTTAGCGTTCCCTTGCTTTGCTCGATAGTTTTGTGTTTTTTCCGATCATCACACCAGGCGAATACAGGTGCAGTACCCTAACAAACGGACTACGGATCGTGCGCAATCTTTCCTTCCCCTTCCTACCACACCTGTCGGGAGAACTGTCGGGTTCTTCGACCTGGCTGGAGCAGTACCACGCTGTTGGCAGCTATCTGGTTGGGGAAACCTTCGCGGCGGCGGATCTCACCTTCCAGCGGGGGGATTTCACCGCTGCTTCCGGCGATGCTACACTTACGGGACCTTATCAGTTGACGTGCCCCGGACACGTCAGCCAGTTCATCAAAACCGAACCTACTCTCTGTGATAGAAGTGCAAGGGGGCGATAACAACGGGGTCCGTGTAACTATCGAGCTAAACGGTAACTGCCGGAGGCAGCAGCGGCGATGACGCCTCAGGTGGCGACGGGACCACAAGCGGGGATGCCTGAGGGACGCCGGAGGTGGGGGTGGAGATGCAGGGGCGGTATGGCGCAGCTGCTCACAGAGCCACTTGCACCGCCCCGTCCTCGCCACACTCTCGCGGCAAAAAGCCGTGCCTGCTGGGCGACGTGAGCGAATGTAAGCACGCAGGGGCACACGCGATTGCTTAGATGGGGAAGAATAGTAAGAACAGTTGAGGACTCCAATACTCGAGTTTGTTTGGATGATGGTAACAATGATGTAATATTCGTGTAATTCGTTCGAATTTGCTTTCTTTCCCCGCCTTCGGAGTTTTGATAAAATTATTACATTGATTTTAAGAATAATTATGCTTCCTTGTTATATTTTTATTGTTATATTTTTTCAGTTAAAAACGAAACTATCGTTATTTTGTAGATTTTTCTCGGTTTCATCGGTATCTCAATGAAACTCCTTCATAGCCGGCGGCTGCATGGTTTTCATTCAATTTCTGTCCATTGGACATTTACGAAGTTTGTAGTTTGTAAGTGATGCAAACTTATCGCTGATAAGTTTGCATCACTTTGCCCTTTCAGGATCCTACATTTAAAAGATCTTATGATTGTAAGATCTTCAATGATCTGCTGCCTATTTCTAATTTTCTGACATTTTTTTCTTTCTAACCGGCCATGTGATAGGAATATGTCCGATTTGTTCTTTCACACCGCCTCAATTTTAGACCTCGCATGTCTCCATTACAGAATAGTCCGTGCTTTTGTCGTCCAATGGTTCCATTTTATTATGTATTTTTGTATATTTCCGTTCCACATTTCGCTTCCTGACGATCACTTTTTTCGTGTGCCTCTGATGCCTGTGTTCCACGTGCCGGTTTCATGCGGAGCCTCATCCTTTCCCCTGATGCTGAAGCAACATATCACCTCTCACATTTCATCTGCTTAGTTTCCTTTTTAAATTTTTAGCCGTTTTTCTCTTCCTATTTCGCTTTCTTTCTCTCCTTTTCTATATTTCTTTTTCCTTACATTTTTTCGTTCTTTTTTTTCCTTTTCCTGCCACCATTTCCTTCCGCTTCCTTCTACCATTTCCTGTTCTCTTAGTTCAGTCCATCGTCTGTTTCCTTCCTTTTCTTTCCTTCACATCTCTTGGTTCTTCATTCTCCTCTCCTTGTTTCATCCTCCTGATGCCAGCCATCTTCTCTTTCCCCTTTCGCTTCTTTAATTTCCTTCCTCCACGACATCTCCTCCCTCTTCTAATTTGTATCTCCGCTGTCTTCGTGGCGTGCCAGGAGCGTCGAGTGCGCGCTGGGCGTCCCTTTTTGCGCGCGGGCGCGAGCGCAGCGCGAGGCGCTCCGGATGGCGGTGACGGGGTTGGGGCGAGGAGGGTGCGGGGCGGGGAGTTCGCGCCGCACCGCCACCTGTTGGTGGGCGACAGCTGCGCGCTGCAGCCGCGACGCTCTGTGCTGCGTCCCGCCTCCTCCCCGCCCCCGCCTCCGCCCCCCCGGTCGCGCCGCCAAGTGCTCTTGGGCCGCGCGCCTCGACGCGATTACGCAACGAGGTGGCGACTGCGTAATGAGGCGCGGAAAAGAAGTTGAAGGCTTCTTTTGGCGAAAACCCTGCCCCGTCGGAAGGTGACGCTGTTCCTGAAAGCGTTTGTGTGATGCAATTTGCGTAAAATCTACCTGTTATGCCTTCCATTGAGTTTGGATGATTGTTGTTGATAAATCATTTATATTTTCCAATTTGTCGTTTGGTTTGTGAATGACATAGAATCTGCTCTCATTCTATTATAGCTATGAAATCTACTAACGATATCTCAAGCTTGCCAAAGAAATTTAAACATGTTCTTCAAACTTCGAATGTTGATTTGTATCGTTTGCCGAAATTATAGTTGTGTATGTACCTACTTTGCGAAACAATAAAATGCAAACTCAGCGGATCTTTATTTTGATGAGGCAGAGCATCGTTAATTTCAATAATCACGACTTACGTTCCGAAAGGCAATGCGTTCTTGCAGGTGTATCGTTAACGTCGATGAATGTATGTTTGTTTACTACCAGTTGCTAGGCCTGTTTGAGAACTTCCGTCTACGTGTTTGCAATCCAGTAAATGCAAAGTAGTAAACGATTGACTTGTACGTATTTTTTACGCGGAGAAGAGCTTGTGTTCATATATTGCGATATATATTTTAATGTGATGACATAGGTAATAAATTATATTACAATGAACAATCTGTAAAAGCCAATTATAGAGGAGATTTCTGCGTTGCATCAGTGTTACGTGAGATTTTTTTAAATGCAAAAGTTATCAATGCTCACATATAAAAACATGCAATATTACTTAATTGAAGTGATGCCAATGCGTCGGCATATATTTTGATTCCTAGTTGCTAGACATTTGTGTATAATTCAGAGAAATTTATGGCTCTCTTATTGTAAGTTGGTTCACATAACAAGTAATGCACACGCAATAGGAAACATTTGTTCACTCTAGTTAAAAGAGGTGGATTTTCGAACATGCTATACCCAAAATTAAAACTACAATATAACCGCTATAATAAGTTTCAATTCCTTATTCATGGATCAACAATATTTTCAGATTGCTGATGTTGATTTCAAAACTATGTTACCAGTCACTCTCTGTCCGAGATCATTACGATTGAACCATTCATCCCTTAAAGGTGATAATTCAGATGTTTGTTTGTTAATTATCTATGGCCAGTACGAGGCAGCTGCCAAACAATTCAGCCGCAACAAATCATGGTGTCTTTGCTTACCTTTTGGCATTAATCCTCAAATTTAGAGAAAAAATGACATGCACCAAGAAAACGAGCAATGTATATTTTGAAAATGAATATCCTTAAAAATATAAATATATTGAGAAATGAAAATACGAGTCCGTGATATCAGTCCTGGGGACCACCCCTTCGAACCGACTTCACAAGCGCAGTACGTGTAGATTGAGGGGTGAGTTTGCTAATGACGCAATTTAAGGTGTCCAGGGGTCACGACTTCACATTGCGACGAATGAGGACTGCAGAAATATGAGATTCGCAAGGTAATGATCATAAGAGTTTATTGACTACGTGAAAACGACTCATTCGTTTTCTCCCTCTGTCCCAAATGGCAATTGACTTCGACTCTGTTCTGACATCCTCGTATTCGCGTTGATAGCATGCGCGGATAGACTAAATGAGGACGAGGATCAAGCCCGATGCTTAGTGGTGAGTGTGGCAATGAGGACAAGATGGGCAAGAACTGATAGAGCGCGGTCTTTAGGCCATTGTACTGCTTCCGCATTCACCTGGAATTGATCTGGGATAAAACATGAAATAACTGATCTGACCAGCGAGCCTCTAGAATCTTCATCATGGCAGGAGAATTATCTTATTTAATTACCAAGCTTACGTCGAAAATCCGCCACCGTCCAAACTTCATCGAAGGACTCACAGTCTATAAAGCTTCAGATACGGACCCGCAACTTCTTACACAAACCCACCCGGTCCATTTATGACAAGCGTTCCAGAAACAGAAAGCGTTTTCTCCTCGTTCTGTAAACAGGAGCTGTTTCCGACGAAGGTCCAGCGAACACGGGGTGTGCGGAGGCGCATCACTGCGGGGGAGCGAACTCCTCCTCCCCCCGCCCCCCGCGCGTGCGTCTAGGCATCGGAGGCGGGGGAGGGGACGGGGACGGGGGCGTTTAGGCGGGAAAGCTGGGCGCATCTCGCATGTGCCCGCTGCGCCCAGAAAAAGTCGTCCGCATGCGGCGGCGCGGCGTGGTGCACGTGTTGTGCGGCGTCGCCCTCTCGCCACCACACGCCCACTCGCCCACGCGCGCGCCTGACAGCTCCTATCACTGCCCCGCCCCGCCCCGCCCCGCCGCCCCGCCCCGCCCCGCCCCGCCCCCGCTCCGCGCCGCTCCATTGCGCGTGCGCTGCGTACGCTTCGCCTAATTGAACGCAATTGGGCCTCGTTTCGGTTCAGCGCCCCATCGAAAGTGTGTCTTGGCTTAGGTGGCTCGCACCATGAACTGATGTCACTGCCGTGCCTCTGACCGAAGGTCCTAGGATTCGAGTCCAGATGGTGGCAGATTTTCCACATTAGTTTGGAAGTTACGTCAGCCTCAGCCGCTGTCTGGAGGGGAATTCTACCGGCTGGCTGCTGTGATCGTTAGTTCTCCTAATTTCTCCGATCAGGTGATGGTAGTACCCTAACAAACGGGCCACGGATCGCGCGCGATCTTTCTTTCATCTTCCTTGTCCTATCTGCAGTTCTTTCTAACACGCGCTTATATTTTCACGCGCTACACTACCACACAGGCTTGGAGACCGGTCGGGACCTTAGAGCTTGTCTGGCTGAGCCAGTGCCCCTCTGGTGGGAGGTACATGGGGAAAAACCTCGCAAGCCGACGTGCGCCGGATCTCGCCGTCAACAGGAGATCACCGCCATCTCCAGCGATAAAAACATGCGCAACAATTATAGATGTAATGACCTTAACAGTTGACGAGTCCGGTGATACCAATCAGTACCAATGCGAGTTCCTTTTCGTTTACTTTGCTAGTCAGCTTCTCTTCTTCCTGAATTTTTATTCTCTCTTTGATAAGTTCATTATGACCGGACACGTTCTTTGGAAAAAGAAACGCTTCTTTGCACCCACTGCATGATGCACAAAGGCAGTTGGTGAACAACGGCCAAAACATGTTTGATGAAACTTGGTGAACATTTATTGCAGCCCAATAATTTTGTTAGAAAACAGATCTAGTGTTTTCCTGATTTCAACAGACATGCTCATTCCATCTATTCTAACATTTTTTGGAGCAGTACTTTTTTCCCAGTTTTCTTCTCCGGTCTTCCTGTTCTCGTCTTTCTTGTCTTTTTTCGGTCATCTCCAACCTAAATCTAATTTTTCTTGACTTTTTATTCAGTGTTTTTGTTGATCTATCAAATTCTCATTCTTTTGTTGTCTTCATGATCGTTTATAATCTGCATCTCTGTTTCATTTTCGTTTACGAATATCAATAATTTTTTGTTTGAAATCCCACTGTCTCATCCACTTTTACCAGAGAGCTTTGTTTTATAGGTCACTATGTCAAATATATTTTGTTTCCCTTCGCCTACTGCGTGAAACTACACGACAAATCTTGTAATGAACTTCCTCAGCGTATATAAATAGAACGCTTCGAAGATTCTCACAGACAAAAAAAGAGGGAGATAATTCGTGAAAAGAGCCAGATGGGCGTAACAAGGCGAGAGGATTAGGTTTCATTGAGATTGTGAGGCGGTCAGAGAGCGCGGCCGAGGGGCTGCTAGCTTTATAGCGTAGGGTTTCGCCGGCTGCTCAGGCAGTCGACTTTCCTTTAAACTTTGTCCCCACCGTGGTTTCCGTTCATTTTTTACCTTCTTTTCGTCACCACCACTTTCGTTCTGCATATGAGCAACCTGTCTGCGGAGCGTCTTAAAATTTAAATAAAATGAATCGGAAATGCAAATCCATTCGCGTTGTAGATACAAAATTTTGAACTTGTGGTCAGTTGATTTGCAATAGAAAGGCTGAGAATGAAAAGTGAAGAAGCTAAAGCCCAAATCTTTCATGATCTTGTTTGTAAATATCGTATTTTTTATGTTTTTCCCTTTTTGTAAGACATTTTACGCCATATTTTACGATAATTTGATTAATAGTTTAGACAGAGAATTTTTTTTATTTTGTTTGATCTTTATATCTAATTTTCCATCACTGATCATTCAACTCTATCTTAATTTTCTTGATAACCTACGTTCTTCGCTTCAATAAAACTCAAACCCATTGTCTACTTTCTTTATTGCTTTCCTTATAACTTATGAGAATATCACACTAAAATATTTTATAACTGGGAGAGATCTTATTGTATTGAATTGATCTTATTGAGTATTGATTTGTTATGCTTTAACAGCGTAGGAAACGCTAATGTGATCAACTGATATGTCTAGTAGTCCTCCTAGTCCCCGAGAAATTCAGAGATAGTTCTGAGCATCTGGCAGATTTTCATAAGCTCTCGTGCGACCGAACGTTTAGGTCCGTAACTTTTCACAAACAATTTCATGACGTTGTAAAATTTACATACACAACACGTACATTTATAAATTTATACACACGATATATTTTACTATTTACTAGACCTACTATTTCTATAAAAAATAATGGCACTGCAAAATAAAAACTGCATAAAGACGAAAATAAACTGTTCTTAGTTTTTATTCGATAATAAATCTTGTGATTATTTTAATCCATCATTTTATGAAACAAAGAAACTTGGAATTTGTGTTGGATCTCCTTTAATGCAGACTAAAAAGATGCATTACATAACCAGCACTATTATTGTGAGAGCTAAGGCAAAGTGAGAATCGAGGACTTCAGAGACTATATGATCACATGGTCCAACCAAGCGAGTCCATGAAATTTGAAATTTGCTTGGTAAAATCCACACCAAACAATTTGACTACCTTCCGGGATCTTCGTCGTAATGACATTGATTGGTGGTTTCCTTGTTTTCGCTTGCAAGTGAATGTTGGGGCTGCCCCTCTTCAAATGTCTGTGGTCTATAAGCTCTAATATATTTTCACTCCCATTCCTTCATTTTTACCTCCCCACCGGGAGCGGTAGCTCAGTGCAAGTGATGTCACTGCAGCCCCTCTGACCGGGAGGTCCTAGATTCGAGTCTGACGGTGGAAGGATTTTCGACACTAGCTTTTCAGCTAAGTCGAACTGGTTTGGAGGAGAATTCTAGCGGCCGGCTGCTCTGACTGGTAGTTTTCCTTGGTTTCTCCGATCACCATCAGGCGAATGCCGGAGCACTACCTTAACAAACGGGCCACGGACCGCTCGCGATCTTTCCTTCCTCTTCTTTGTCCTGTCCTATCCTCTCCCCTTACACACCCACACACATCACTACTACATATTCCGGGAGACCGGTCGGGAGCTCAGAACTTGTCCCGGCTGGGGCGGTGCCCCGCAGGCGGGAGAGTCCTGGTT
Source organism: Teleogryllus oceanicus (assembly GCA_964035755.1). Classification (NCBI taxonomy): domain Eukaryota; kingdom Metazoa; phylum Arthropoda; class Insecta; order Orthoptera; family Gryllidae; genus Teleogryllus; species Teleogryllus oceanicus. The sequence continues at coordinate 119,597,804 of CAXIVR010000006.1, forward strand.
AGGGGGAAACCCTGCTAGCCGGCGGGAGGTCGGTGTCGAATCTCGCCATCCAGCAGGGGAAGATCACCGCCATCTCGCGAGGGAAAAACATGCTCTACACTTATGGGATTAATGACCTAAGCTGTTGACGCGTTTGGAAGCACTAACAACCAACCAACCAATCCACCTCCTCTAATCGTGGCAGCGTCGAAGCGGTCCCATACGTTCCCTCCTCACGCCGCTGGCAACGAACAAGCTACATCTGAACGCGATCAAAAGGGCTGGTGCATTGCAACTAAAAACATTGCAGAAACGAGCATTCCGCTTTCATTGACTTCTACTTTTTCAAACGAATCTTGTAACCCAAGTCTTTGTTCGTCTGCAGCGCACCCCGCACCGAGCCGCGAGAGCTTGATCACCCGATGTGCAGCTGCTTGGCGCTGCTCGCCGCCTTTCTTCTGCCTCTAATCTGCCCTTTATTCGGCGGCCGGCGAGCGCCTGGCGGCGGGGCAAGCTGCGAGAGCTTCGCGTCTCCGGTTGCAGCGCAAGAACGCGCCAGCAGCCGCCGCCGAGTGGCTCAGCCAGCGCAAACACGAGGAAACCCGCGCGACGCGCGTCTTACTCTCGCCTTGCGCTTCCTCTGGCGTTTTTCAACGCGTCTATTTTCGGCGCACATTCGGCTGCGGGGCATCAAAGCCCCAGGAATTCTCATGTGCCTTGTCGCCGTGCTATTATACGACCTCCTGGTCGCGGTTGTGGAAGCAGGAATGGGAAGTGTTGGGAAGGAGAAGCAGGAAGATGCTGCATAACTAGGAAGACTAGATTCTCGATGATCTGAGTATTGCATCCGCAAATGTGTCCTAGATTTGCGATACTGCAGCGTTGCGCATTCTAGAAGAGCATTCAACTATGTAATTATATGTATAAGAGATAATCTTATGCTGAGTATCGTATTTCGAATTGAAATTTCGAATTCGAATTTCGATCGAATTTCTCTCTGCGATTAACATTATTGGTTCGTTGGGTACTGAAGATAATTTGTTCTGGTCTCTCATGTGCTCACATTTATCCTTTTGATATGTATACCGTCGGCTCCCAATTAAAATGTTTCTCCTCATTACTTAATACCATTTACGTAATTTTTTTTAGGTGATAATTGCTAAATCACTTTAACTCCCCACAATATTACTTCATTTTATTCTGTTTTCTAGGTTTTTAGCTATACAAATTAAACTTGAAAGCGTGATTACATTTTACTTGTAAATTAAATCTACAGTAATTGCATAACACACCCCATACTATGTACATGATAATTGGTTCAAGATTACGTATAATTTATCCAAACAAAAAGGACCAAATTTTTAATTAACAATTTTATTACATGTCTGTAATCTTGAAATTTTGATTTATTGATTATGATCTCTATTGATTCTTAGTTCCTCCAGTAACTTGCTGCGGTTCACTGGAACAAATAGCTGACAAAACTATTAGTTTTACAAGTATTTTCACTTCTCGCAGAGGCCATTCCTACTCCATTATTTTCTTTTTTTTTGCTCGCGAATAGGTCATCTTGTACCACGCAGGACATTCACTTGCACGGTCTCAGTATCATTCATCACGTTGCAAGTCTTGCATGAAATCAATCAGAGGGATCAGCATTAGGCTGACTAGGGTTTTTAGTTTTGTTTAGGGTTGTTAGTCCTGGGGGCATGGAAGATGGAATGATGATTATGATAATGAAGGATGAATGGACGGCACACACAAACAGCCATACAGAAACACACCCATACCCGAGGCGGCACTCGAACCCGCGATCCTTCCGTCCGAGATCGCCACGGCACTACTGCTTTAGTGATGTCGGCTATCCGGACTGGCTCCTCCTCCATTATTATTATTATTATTATTATTATTATTATTATTATTATTATTATTATTATTATTGTTGTTGTTGTTGCTGTTGCTGTTGCTGTTGCTGTTGCTGTTGCTGTTGCTGTTGCTGTTGCTGTTGCTGTTGCTGTTGCTGTTGCTGTTGCTGTTGCTGTTGCTGTTGCTGTTGCTGTTGCTGTAGCGTTGTGAGGCAGCGCCGATGGTGGCAGCGCGTGCCAATGCACTTTTTCTGTCGGGCGCGGCGTGGCGCAGCGCGTGCAGATTTGTGCGTGCCGCGGGGGGCGCCGCTCCGGTTTTTTACGGGATCCGCCCCGGGATCGCGCGCTCCGCGGGGGGCGCATGCGCCTGGGTGCCATCGGGCGCGCGTGCCGCGCCTCGTGTCGCCTCGCGGGCCTTGCCTCGCAGCCCCGCGACGCACCGCCGCCAGGCCTCGCCTAGCTTTACCGCCGGTCCATACCGCGCCCATCGCGCCCGTAACCGTCGTCACCAGTCGACTCAACCCACGCAGCCACGCCCCGCCCCGCCCCGCCCCGCCCCGCCCCGCCCCGCCCCGCCCCGCCCCGCCCCGCCCCGCCACGCCACGCCACGCCACGCCACGCCACGCCACGCCACGCCACGCCACGCCACGCCACGCCACGCCACGCCACGCCACGCCACGCCACGCCACGCCACGACACGCCACGCCTCGTTGTTCGGCGCGGGTTTTCTAGTCCTCCGTTTCCTCTTCTTCCCCATCATTGCCTTAGCATTGTTCATTCTTTCAAGATTATCATGAATCGTTGTTAGGAACGGAGTAGTACTTCTGATGGATCAGATTGTTGAAGAAGAGTGGAAAGCATGTAGCCGTCCCAAAAGAAATCTAATGGCTTCGTAAAAGTAAAATAACTCAACGGACACTGCTCTTGAGTGTCCCCACGGAGTACCACGTAAGTCAAGATTACACTGAAACAAGATTACACTATTACTATGAATCTCGAAAGGGAACGAGACATTTGAACAAAATTATTCCATATAGCTTTTATTTAAGTATAATGTGTTTATCTTTTTGTACTTTAAAAAAGATGAGCAATTAAGTACTATTCCAGTTCATATGCTTATTAGTTTAGTATGACTAAAAGTATTGTTCCTGTACGAATGCAGTTTAATAAGCACTCTCTCACATCATGTTTGTTATTACCAATTCAAGCCAACACGCGCGTCCATGATCATCAGGTCTGCAAGAAATGGATCTATTGCCCCATATTTTTTCAGATATACGAGTAGGTATAATTTGTATTAATCGATAGCAATCTTTGGTTATCTCTCTCTCATAAAAGTGTTGTGTACTGTTCCTGACATTATTACCAGTGTGATGTTCCGCGATTTAACAGGATGTCAGAATTCCATGAAGGCAATCCAAGATCGCGAGATTCCGAGCGTATCCTCCCGCATTATGCAGCACATCCGGTGCAACTCGTGTTCGCTGCGCCGCTTTGAGCTCCTAGTCGCCGCCAGCTCTTGACTCTGGGAGCACCTCGGCGAGCACCGGCGGCACTGGCTCATCACCGCTCTCTCTGTTCACCTCCGCGTGGGGCGGCGGCGGCGCGCACCCGGGTACGCGGCGTAATTAGGGGCCGTGTTCTCCACCGAGGCTTCGGGTAACCAACCAGACAAATGACTCGCGCCTCATCATAGCGGGTGGCCGTATACTTGTTTCTAGACGTCGCTCGCGAAGTTTCAGGTGTGTTTCTCCTCCTCGTTATATTAAGCGCAACAAGAAATTTCACTTAGACGAGTGGTTGTAATAAATGAAATTCCCGCCGCCTCGGCTTCGTAAAGAGCGGGAGGTTCTGCGGTGGATGTAGGCGCTCGCCGCTGTTTCATCCCCGCGTCACTGGGCCGCCAACCTCTAGCACCATGATTCATTGATTTGAAGACCACATTGCTGAGAGGTGTATTTAGAATTATGATACTATTTATGCGAAATGATGACAAAAATATAAAGAAGTCAAATGACAATCACACAAACTATCATTTTTTGTCACATAAAACATTTTTCATACCATACTTTTGCTATTTACTAAAACACTCGACGTTCTGTAAGAAAAACACAATACTACAATCTGAGTTTCACGTTTACATCGAAACCATGAAGTTAATGTGCGCAATAATTTAATATCTCGCCACTATGAGTACATTACTGAACAATACATCGGAAATGGAGCCCATTTTTAAATTATTTCAGGCGCATTACTAATTTTTGTGATTCTGTGTTTGCCATACAACCTAACTCCTCATTAAATTAGTAATCTTGAACCTTTCATATAAATTGCATTTAGAAATGCAAGACAATTTTTACAAGTTCACTACCAATAGAAATTCCCTAGACAAGTAACAAAATGAATATGACCCTGCTGGCAGAAAAGCGCAGCGTCTGTGGAGGTGGGCGGGGCGAGATGCCGGAACATGGGCCCGCCAGCAACAAATGGAAGAAGGCCCGCCGCGGCCAGGAATAGGCTCGTTACCCGAGGAAGCGCCCGGGCGGGGTCCGGCGCCAGCCCGCGCCGCAGCGCTGCGCGGAGGCGGAATAAATCCTAATTAAGCATCAGAAAGTGCCTAACGAGGCGGGTCGAGTCGCGGCGCCGCCATCTCCACCGTCCCGCCTCTGGATCCACCGTCTCCGCCACCTCTGCCATCTCTACTGTCTCTGCTTTCTGCAGTGCCTCTTGCTCCTGCGTTGCCTCTGCCGCCTGCGTTAACTTTGTCTCTATCACCGCCCTCACTCTGTGCTCGGAGCTTACTTCATATATGCGAGAGGTGCCAAGGGATCTCCAGTAGCGTCCATTGTAGTTTGGTAGTAGATTTCTCGGAGAAATCGCTAGGGATTCATCTCAGTCGTTCGTCGCTTCCTCACTGTAAAACCATTTTAAGCGATTAAATAATGACTGTGATAATGTTGAAGAAAATCAGAAATATCAACTTTCCCTCGTTTTAAATTCTAGGAGTCAACCAGCCCCTGATAAGGCGCCATGCGGGAGCTCCTGAGCCCTCGCAGTGTAGGGTTCCCCTCAGTTTCCTTAAAAAATAAAGGAATACCGAAAACTACCCGGTAAAAGAAAAACACAAAGAAAGAATAGGACAGGTAATGGAAAAAGCGGTCCTACCGAAAAATGTCTTTTCTCTCTCGTTCTCGTAAGTGAGACAGGCTACACGAGACAGCAGCTCATGAAAATTCGTTGCATCGGAAACTCGCTCGAGAAAGAGGTAACTTGATATTCTAAGCCTGCACTTACTGTACTAAGATATATTGGAAGAAACTTGAGTTTTTATGTGCGTTAGAGTTTGGGGACTTTCTAAATATCAGCAATTGGATCGTGTTCTAGATTTGTCGATTTTCGTTGAACTCGTCAATCACACCTCTTCAAGGGTCATATTTTGACATTACGTCCTGGAATGAAGCTTTGAGACAGTCAGTACTGTCAAATGTTAATTCATCGAATTAACAGTCAATTAAAAATTCATCAAAAATAGATTGTCCTGAAAGCTCAAAATAGACTGTCTTTACTAATTTTCCTTACCTGCCCAGAAGAAAGAGAATCCCGCCGTCAATGCACTCTTGAATGTGGCTTTGGCCTCCCTACCTCCTTCCCTCCCACCCTTTCTCCCTCCACACCCCTTTTTCCCTCATGGGTCAGTGAGATTGGCTCATTAATATCTGCGGTATTTGAGAGAAACAGAACGAATATTTGATTGTTTGATGGCTCATCAATGAGAAATTCGCTGTCTCTTTTCTCTCTCACTAAAGATGCTCATGTTATACGAAATTATAAATAGAGATGTGTCAAACCAATCATTCTCGAGAAGGAGCCAATTTCACAATGATGAAGTAAATTCGTTCAAATGATGTTAAAGAACAAATGGAATATTGGAACTACCCAGGACAAACAAACATGCTGTTTATATGACTAATGAGTAAAATGTAAAATGAGCTACTGATATTAAATCCACAAGAAGGAATATTTCCCAAGATGTTAACATAACCGAAAATAAAAACTGGTGTAAATTCGCTTCCTCCATCATTGAAGCAACTAGGTTAAATGCTCGGTGTTCCATCTGAAATTGATAATTTCTACACACGTATTTTCAAAATAATATTTAATAATTAGAAAGATAAAGTATGTAACACAGACAATTCTACATTCATGTGCTAAATAGGATATAACAAAAAATAGAAATGATTTCGTTGCTCCAATACAAATACTATGTGATTATTTTAAAATCAACTTTTTCCATATTCTTTTTCATGGAAACGTAAATTTTAATGAATCATGATAACATGAGGGAGTATTAGCTATCAGAAGTACGCAGCATTAAGTTTTTTTTTCTGAAAAAATGAGTCTATTTTCACATTTCTTTTGCTAAACTCCAACATGATAGGGCTCGCTATTGATGTGATCTAAAAGCATGTTAAAATGAGTGTCCATTTTGGCTTTCGCTGAGTTTTAGAGCACACTGAGTTATTTTCGTAGTATTTTATTGTGTAACATACTATCTTTGGCAAAAAGAATAATTAACATTTAACTGAAATACTTTACTAGAGTGCTTTGGAAGTAAATGTTCCATTAACACCTTTTAACGATGAGAAAGGGCACCGATTGTAAACAATGTCTACGTGCGTTATTGTAATTCTGGGGCATCTATTGTTCTCACTATATTATTATTTCTGGATGTATTGAAATTCCAATATAAGCCAACGGTCTATGATTGCATGACAATGTTCGTTGACCACACATTTGAAAAGCTTAACTGCTGAAGGAAGTGCTTTCATTTGATGAATGGTTGTCGACAGGCCTGCATGTTCCACTGCTAATTGGTCCTATTCGCACTCTTTCCCAATGCAGCCTGATTTGAATCGGTGATGCACGGATTCGAATGACATTTCATATTTTTCTTCTCTTTTCAGTCCTAATTTACTGACACAATGTTGCACGCACAATATAATTCAAACAAACGAACTCAATGTGTTTCTGTTCATAATTATGCTACACTTTCGATTTATATTCAGTCGTATTTTATGTCAACTTCATGAAATGTATGACTTTTCAAGCACGTCATAGTATATTAAATTAATAAATAATCTCCGGTTGAAAATGTAATACATGTGTGTCATGGGCACTTTCATCTTACGGTAGGTTAGTTTTCATTATTTAGAGCACTCGTGTTTCTTTTGAGTTGCAAAGAAACTTCGCTACATCCGTCTATTAAAGTAGCATAAATCGAAAATTGATTTTTTCCCATCTCTGCTGGAACGAGGTCGATACGAATCATGTTTCCTCTCCTCTTTTCGACCAAGGTTTTTTCTTTAGCCGTGATAAGCGTTTACAGAACTTATTGTTTGTTTAGTACATTGATTATTGCTCTCGTTAATTCTGCAGAGCGAATATTATTTGAATTAGTTACATCTCGTATTCATTTTCATGAACGTGCCCATGTTAAGTGTACAGTCAGAGTTTGTAAAGAATTGAATTCGTGCAGATATGCAACCGAAAACTAAAGAGTACATATTGCATTCTGCTTTAAATATATTGTCGCATATCAAACGTCATCTCTAATTCACTATCTTTTTTATCTTATTATTTCGCTTTATTAATATATCAATATTTTACTACTTACGACATTTATTGATTCCTGGGAGGAATTGTATTCTGGTATTATGTCCATAGAAATTTATTAATATCTTTTAAATGTGTTTAAAAGAGGTACAGTCTAAATCTTCTCTATTTTTTTTATTACATCAGAAATGAAAGTCACTCTTTGGAATTGACCTCAGCAGAGCCATCATACGCATCTATTCCACTTTCTATGATTTTCTTTGTTGTACAACTTTAACTGTAATTTCATGGGTTCAAATATTTCAAACACATTTAAGAATTTTTTCAGCTTCAATTACGCGGAAAGTATCGCGGATAACACACCTTGCAACATATTAAACATAAAAATCAATAAGCCTTATTTTTTGATCTTTGTTTAGGAGAGGCACTCTATTTTGTTTCATTGTGCATTAAAATTCAACAATATCAATATCAATAAAAATGTTGCATTTATTGAAAGTAATATGGGCCATTTCTGTGCATCAATATTAATCATTAAAAATATAACCATTTACTTGTGGAGAAAACATAATTCTAAAAAACTAGAAGAGAATGTTCACATTTACATTATTATAGGAAAATGTTAATAAATTGTAAATTATTAAAATATTAAATTATTTAAATATTATATAAATTAATAATGTTAATAAAACATTTTTTCTTATATTTTGTAGTATCAAAAATCCATTAATGTAGTATCATTAAAATATCAAAAATGCATTAGTTGCAAGAGAACTTTTTTAATGAGAACTGATCGTCAGTGACTTTCAAAATGTGTTTCCAATTTTGATGTGACGATGTAACTTATTATCAGAGAAATTAGCTTTATTAGATGATTTCTAAACGATTAATGATTTTAATGCCATTGTAGAACAAATGGTGGTTTGCCTTTGCCATCACTTCTTGCTCACCGTGGAATTCGAACTGTCAATGCAAGCGCAGGACATTACCGCCATAACCGTCAGCATTATGCACCACATAAACATTAAAATAGTTTATTAAAATACATTGCGTGGTTGCTTTCTTGGAGATAGAGAATCCACAGATCATAGAGCACAAATAGTCTGACTATAAGGAAATTTGGTTGTTTCTAACAACTACCAGTCATGAATCTAAACGCGACACAAGTAAATAAAAAGGCACTGGCGTTGCGAGGTAGCCTCTGTTCTTGGTAAGGGAAGAAGCCTAGGGATAAGAGAGAAATATCTGATGATATTTGCTATTTTCAATATCAAGTTTTCAATGTCATTTTCATGAGCATTTTCATAACACATTCATGTTATCTCCACTATTAGGAAGTCCATAGATGTTTCCCTTTTCCACCCTCTGATGGAAAGCAGTCTGATGTGAGAGGTAAATAATGATGATGATGATGATGATCAATGAGTATACTATAGTGACTACTCAAACGAGATTCTTAGTATGAGAAACCATTCAAGCGGTAATAACCTGGTTAAAAGCTCATATTTAACACAAAACTCAAACTCACTTCATGGCATCCAGCCTACTTAGACAATGCATCTTATTTTAACGCCATCGTCAATAAGCATTGCCTAATCTGAATGCAAACCTCTCTCATCGACAGAGGTGTATCAAGAAAAGTTTGGCACTTCAATTTCGGATTTCGTCATGAATATTTTTGAAAACAAATTGCTTTTTTTTTAATTATTAGCTTCTAATTTAAGAAAATTACTATTCACAATGGAATTTCTCCTTTGAATGTGACGAAAGAGATGCGATCAATATGTGGAAGTTGTTTTGGTGAATTTTAGTAAGATTATTTTATCGATTTTATTTAAAGTTTTCAAGTCTGATATCAGTGCCGTAATAAGATTTACTTGAACACACAAATTTACAAAAATGAGCAGTTTTGTAACGTAATATTAGATGAAAGGTTTTCTAATAATCCATGGTCCCCATTAACTATCAACATCTTTCATCTTTTGCGGAATGAATAGTCAAATTTAAACGAAAAAATGGAGTACATTGAATTGACTGTTTCGGGCCACCTTAAATGCTATAGTCATTATCCCCGTTAGTTAATGATTCTTTTTTATTTCTTTTCTTTCTTTCTCTCTTTCTTCTTCTTTCTTCTTTCCTTTTCCCTTCTTTTTTTTCCTTTCTTTTTTTTCCTTTTTTCTTTCTTTTTTCCTTTCTTTTTCTTTTTTTGCGGGTGGTGGAAGTGTACCTTCCCCGCAGAATGGCACCGGGAGCGGTAGCTCAGTGCATCAACTGATGTCACTGCAGCGCCTCTGATCGGGAGGTCCTAGGTTCGAGTCCTGACGGCGGCAGGATTTTCGTCACTAGCTTTTCAGCTAGGTCGCTGCCTGGAGGAGAATTCTAGCGGCCGGCTGCTCTGATCGGTAGTTTTCTGTGGTTTCTCCGATCAACACCAAGCGAATGCCGGAGCAGTACCTTACGAAACGTGCCACAAACCGCGCGCGATCTGTCCTTCCTCTTCCCTGTACTATCCTCTCCCCTTACACACACCCTTATACTAACATGCTCTATACTACCACATATGCCGGAAGACCGGTCAGGAGCTTAGAGCTTGTCCCTGCTGGGGCGGTGCCCGCTGGTGGGAGAGTCCTGGTTAGGGGGAAACCCCACTAGCCGACGGTAGGTCGGCGCCGGATCTCGCCATCCAGCTGGGGAAGACCACCGCCATCTCACGAGAAACAAACATGCACTACACTAATGGGACTAATGACCAAAGCAGTTGACGCGCCCGGAAACACGAAAAAACCTAACCAAACCAACCCGCAGAATGGTCAAATTAGGTGATGACTTACACGTTGGCTTGGGAGTAACCCCTCCAGGTATCTTCCCCAGCAGCGCACCGTCCCAGCGGGGATGAGCTGTACGCTCCTGTCTGATCTCACAACAGATGTGGTACTGATGTGCGTGTAAGTGTAAGTTGTAAGCGGAGAGGTTAGGACAAGGAAGAGGAAGGATAGACCGCGTGCGGTCCGTGGCCCGTTTGTTAAGGTACTCCTCCGGCCTTTGGCTTGCAGGTTGGTCGAAAAAAATACGGATAACTACCGATTAAAACCGTCGACTACTAGTATGCTCCTCCACACAGTTGCAGCTTTCGACTTATCTAGTGTCGAAAATTAACCATTGAGGAACTCGAACTCTGGAAACACTGGGTAAGAGTCCCTGCGGTGGCAACAGTTGTTGCCTTGAGCCAACTTGGCCGGTCCCCGCCGCTGGAGCGGCGAGGAGGGCGCCGTGGTGGCGGGCGGGGCGTCTCGCTGCCACTGCGCGCAGCCACCCCCGCCCTCGCCGTTCACGCGCCCCGAGCACGGCGAGACTAATTGTCTCTCGGAGACGCCGCCGCCATGTTTCCTGTACCTGACTGTAGTTGAGCCAGGGCTGCCCAATTGGAGAAGTCTCGCGTTGCTGATGTTTCATATTCTGATTCTATCCTACTAACTCACTGGAATGTCTGGATTGATTTACTTCTAAATGTTATCCTTCTCTTGGTTACTCATTAAGGAAAAAACATTAAGTGACTCATCGATATTAAAATTATTATTATTATTATTATTATTATTATTATTATTATTATTATTATTGTATTAGGGTATTTATGACTAGCGTAGAGAAATTATCAGAACCCACTTCCAAAGTGTATATAATTAAAAGAACTTGCTTTAGCAAGACGAGTTTCTTCCCAGAAGTTCTCACTTCAGACAGATTATATTTACGTTAAGTGAGAACATCAACATTTTCATAAGTCAAAAATTTAAATACGGTAATGAAGTTCAAATAAACATTTTAATAAAGGACATTGGAGTGGTTGAAATCGTAGCATGTATATAAAAAGAATTTTCCTCTGCATATCAGTCATCGGGAAATTACCCTTCAGATGTTGTGGTGTATCGGGAGACGTAGGAGAGGCTCTGTATACAGGGATTTCTTGCTTTCTGGCGACCGCACATGCAGAGCTGGGCGTCGCTGGTGCGCCCCCCCCCGCCGCTGCCACCGCCGCCACCTCCGCCACTGCCACCGTCGCCGCCGCCACCTCCGCCACTGCTACCGCCACCGCCACTGCCACCGCCACCACTGCCACTGCCACCGCCGCCACTGCCATTGCCACCGCCGCCAATGCCACCGCCGCCGTCGCCACAGTCGCCACCTCCACCTCCGCCACTGCCACCGCCGCCTCTGCCACTGCCACCGCCTCCGCCACTGCCACCGCTGCCACCTCCGCCACTGCCGCCGCCACTGCCACCACCGCCGCCGCCAATGCCACCGTCGCCGCCTCCACCTCGGGCGTCGACAGACGAGCGTCGTGTGCGTCGCCGCGCGCGTGGCGTCGCTTGGGGCGTCGGGCCGCTCGCCCACACCCACCGCCACCTTCCTCTCTCCACCACGCCCACTTCAGCGAAGTTTGCGCCCTCCCCCCTATCCCACTCTCGCACAAATGCCGCTGTTCCGTGAGCCTCCGCTACCTCTTCGTCCCCTCTGCCATTTGCTCACACCCACCACCACCACCACCACCACCACCACCACCTCTCACTAGCGTTGCGGGTAACTTCTGATCTTGGTAAAGAAGTCTAGAGATGAGAGAGACATATCTTTTAATGATACTTGCCATTCTCAATACATATAACTTTTCACCAGTATTTCAGTTATCTCCTCAAATCTTCAATAGTAGCGCCTTCGGAACCAACTGTGCAGCAAGTGTGCAAGCCATTGCTACCTCCGCTCCCCTTTCGCCGCTTCCACTGATGCCAGACGGAGCGTGCATTGCGGCTCAGCGACCTCTAGCGCGAGCGTCTCAAGGCTGCGTCTAACGTGACGCGCCGCCAGGGCTGAGGAGCAGCCGCCCTCGCTGCCGCTTTGCCCCACCCCCTCGTCGCCACCTCTTGCCTCACCACCCACGCCACTCCGTCCCCGCCGCCGCCGCCGCCGCCACCGCCCCGCCCCGCCGCCCCCGCCCCGCCCCCGCCCCGCCCCCGCCCCGCCCCCGCCCCGCCCCCGCCCCGCCCCCGCCCCGCCCCCGCCCCGCCCCGCCCCGCCCCGCCCCGCCCCGCCCGCCCCGCCCCGCCCCGCCCCGCCCCCCCCCGCCCCGCCCCGCCGCCGCCGCCGCCGCCGCCGCCCAGATTGTCATCGCGCGTGCTCCGTGGTTGTTTGTTTTCCTTTAGAATGTGGTGATGTGAAGGGACAAGTGACTGGTGCCGAAATTGCACACTCCCGTTTCAGCGAATGTACGCATGTGCCCTCATCTCTAAACGAACAATGTTGGTTTAGCAGAAAACCGATTACGAGAGGAGAGATGTGTGTGTTCGGGAAATGTCATAATTGATGCGAGTCTTTGTGTATTGATAAAATGTGACTCTTTGTGTATTTAAATGAATTAATTTTCTAGAACGCGTGTAGAAGCAACCACTAACATAGGAGGGATGGTCTATCGCTTAAAGTAATTTATTTTCACCCGGAGCTTCCTCGGTTACCAGAGAGTACTATAAGAGAGTATTATCAGTCTTACCTAAATCACTTGTAGTATTTAATTAATTTTACATGCTTTTATAGAAATAATTTCTTCGTTAAGTTCATGTTATTGAAGTTATTTTTGTAATTAGTTCAGACAATTAGTTTTTTTGCGTATGAATGAAAAATTTCCGGAAGAGGAGACAGGAGCAGAGCCCAGAAATTTGAAACGAGTGCGCCGAAGATACTTTCGCCGATTTTAGTACGTATTCTTGAAAACTTACTAACATGTAGGCTATTAAAGTATTCATGTCGGCAGACATGTGGATTCATTTCGTCCAAGATGTTTTTTTACGTCGCGGTAAACAGTGTTTTATTTACTTTACCGTAAGCGTACCGCGAAGAAACTCTTTTCAATCAATAAACAGTGCACGGAAGCGCTAGTTTCCATGCACGAGTATTACAAAATAATTTAACGTTGATAAAATAAACATTTCTTCTACAGTGCAGTTCGGAAATCCACATTATTTGAAACATTCACGCTTCATTACGTTTCTTTTCGCTTGCAATTTGAGAGTTTGCAACTTTGCGTCTTCCGCCCCTGTCTTGTCCGCTGGCTCGGCCGCCTGTGGATTCCTGCGACTGCAGGTGTGCTCGTGCCGGCGTGCCCCCAAATAAACGCACGTCGCGTGCCCAAATAAATGCCCCGCGCCCGGGAGTTAGCAGCGGCGTTTTAGCCGGCGAGCGTCGTCAGCCGCCGGGAGAAAGTGGGGTGGCGACGGCAGGAGCGCCGGCGCCAACTAGGCTGACGGTCGTTAGCATCACTGGAGGAGCCGAGTCGGAGACAGATACTGTAGTTTTGGATAGTATTAAAATTGTCAGGCATGAAATGTATTCAAAATATTTGCTAAGAAAGGTTATAAGGGCCAACAAATATTTATCCTTTATTAATGGTGATATTTTTTTGGTCACCTATCCAACATTCGTTTTATCATTAATACTGCTACTAACACTGATACTTGGCAGGTCATTTTGCCACGTAATACTCATGAAGGCCTTTTTACGTTTTATTTCTTTTAACCTGTCAATCTAATTTGGGAATATTTATCAGCTATTGTGGTCATGCATCTGCAGATCTGGATGGCCGAGGTGGCTAGAGCCTGTGCCGACTCATCGCCTTTATCGAAAGGGTCGCTGGTTTGACTCCAGCAATGGGCCGTTTGTCCCTCGTCTTTCATGCATGTGTTGTGCTGGAAGGCCTTGTTAGTCTAATGACCACAGACCGAGGATCCCGCATGTGTGTCAGTGTCTAGTGTATGGGAGACATAGTGGGTTCCCGGCGCGGATAGTCGAAATAGGCAACACCTGAACCTGAAACAAACAAACAAACATGGAAAAAATCTAAAAAAGATGTGGTCATGCGTCAGCACTGTCTAGCTTTACTCCTAGAACTTTCTGACTTAATTATTAATTCAGGATTGAGGAGGTGTCAGCCACAAAGTATATTGAAAACTAATAGTAAAAAATACTAGTATAATTTTACTTCATAGTGTGGCGGGCCGCCATTACAGCATCACACCATGCCGAGGGCGACTCTCAAGGCGAGCGGCACGCAACGACGCAAACATATCGGCATGGTTTGCCGTAATGGCGGCTCGCCACAATAGCATAAAAATTGTCTGTATGGTTAATACCTTCTCAATCCTAAATTAATAAACAGGGATTACCACAATATTTCTGCTCCCAGCACGAAATTCCTGACCTAATAAATGGCGAGGAATCACAGATGCAGCCGATCAAAAGAGATCGCAGCACAGGATTTCCGCCTAGTGTGTAGCCACTATTTACTGAGAGCTCGATGGTACAAAAGTTAATTGGGGTGAAGCATGTCACCTGTATATTATGACTCGCATTGTTTAAAGAATTAAAACCCTGTCTCCATTCCCAGCCTCCAAAATGAAGTAATTCTAAAAATGAAGTCAGATTTATCGTATGATATAGGCCGCACTTATATATAATTCTACTTTTCAATATTTACACGTTTTGTTTCTTCTTTCAAAAATTACGTGTTTAACCTCTTCCGGATAGCAAGTTAGATTCATGCGGTACTGAGTCTTCAATCATTTCCGCTTCTTTTTGTTTTCCAAGTGAGCACTTGAATACAAAATCTGTTTTGTGGAATTTTCCTACATTCTAGTCATCTCCTTATATTACCTTCCACAAGATATCTTAGTTTCTATGCCTTATTTTCATTCACAGATCCATCCAGTTATAGCAATATATCCAAATATCCATTCTACGTACAGCAACCTGAATTAGTGCCAAATTTTTGGAACCCGTGCAGCGATTTGAGAATAGCCATTATTCTATATTCGTAACATTTCAATTGAAGGGCTTGGGACAGGAACAAGAAAAGTCACACCAGCCATAGTAAGCTTCCCGCTGTTCAAAATGTTGATATCTCCAGTTTGTGAAATGAATGGTCTATGCCAGGTCCATTCACGTGGAACATGAAAATCCAGTTCCAACGACTGGTAGCATTCGCTTCAAACGCCGGCCTCGACCGAGGAGTGCCACTCCGCACAGCAAACCTCCCGCTATCCAAAATGTTCATATTTCGATTTATGTGAAAACGTGGCATAACTTGTATTGAAAACGTATTCATAACTTGTACAGTTTTTGAAGAGCTAAGAACATAGAAAATAAGACGTACATGACCCAAATGGATCTAATACAGAAATAGCGGAATGTTTGTTGTGATTGGTGTGGTTTAACTTGCTTCTGCCATGGGCTGAAGGTACATGGAGATATTCTTCGGCTCCATTCCTTTACGAGAAGACTGAAAATCCAGATCCAGCGGTCGCGTCGAAGCCTTCGAGCCGGCCTCGAGCTGGAGGATCGCTCCACCCAGCAAGCCTGCCGCTATTCAGAATTGAGGTTTCAGTGAACACGTTGCTTGTTACTCTTCATATCTTCATGTTTATGGAAAGCTTGGAGCAGTAAGATGATATCACGCACTGGACCAAAATTGATGTATTAAAATACGAGTAGAGGAAGGCATTCCGTGGGTAGTGTGGCTCAACTTTTCTAGAAATTTTCTTCGGCTCCATTCCTCCACGTGAAGAGTGAGAAGCCAGATCAAACGACCCCATCGTATCTTTCGCGTCAAACGCTGGTCTCCGCCATGGAGCGTTGCTCCGCACGGCAAACCTCTCACTATTCAAAATGTTAAAAGTATCTCGAGATTCATTAAAATGTGGCTTATGTTGTTACTCTGTGTGTCATGTTCATGTTTATGAAGAGCTTGCAACTGTAGGGAGATGTGACACACTTGACCAAAATCGAGATACTATCATGATTACGTAGGCTCCAGCGGCCGGGGTTTGTATTATCTAGGCTACCGGGAACGAGCCGCATCTCTGCTGTGATGGCTGACGTTTCGGCCACCGTATTGTGACCTTCCTCAGAGATATTAGATGTTATCGTTGATAAACGAGATACTATCATTTGCCATTAAAATTGCCGTATCAAAAGCTGAAGGTTTTCTGTGGCTCGTGTGTCTTAACTTGCTTCTGCCACGAGCCCTTCAATTGAAATACTCTCGGTATTTTCTTCGGCTCGTTTCCTTCATGTGAAGTGTGAAAATCCAGCTCCAACGACCCCGTCGCATCAAGCGCCGACCTCGACCGTGGAGCGTTGCTTCTCGCTGCGTGACGTGACGTGATGCAGCGTGGGCGGCGTGGGCGGCGCGGCGCGCGCCTCGAAGGGCAAGGGCGGGCGGCGCGCGACGCGACGCGACGCGGCGTTTTGTTTAGAGCGCGCGCGCACGCATGGCTGACGGCGGAGCGCGGGCGGCAAAAAAGCGAAACGCAGCGCCGCGCTGGAGGAGAGCGGGGGAGGGGGCGGGGGCGGAGGGGGCTGGTGTGCCTGCCGCATGGGGCCGCCGCCGCCGTCGCGCCAGGGAGACGTACGCATCGCGGCGGCCAGCGCGTCGCTCGTGCGTCTGGTGGCTGCGGGCGGCAAAAAGCCTACTTGGGTCTCCGGAGAGCAAAATGCGGAGCCACGGGCGTACACGAAGACAAGTCGAGCGATCGAAGAGCATATGCTCTCCTGAGACACGACTCATTTACTTTGGTTTAGTATGAATCAGAAGTCCTTCCGTGAAGCAGAAGTTTTCCTGTAGTATTATGACGCTTCGTTATGCGAGTCCAAGTTGAAAACGAGGCTCGTGCCATTGGCCCTCGAGTTAACATAAAACATCCTTGCAACTGTCCAAGATAATTGCCAAGAAACTTTATGCGAATGCTCATCTTAAAAACCATTTGGCGTGTATAGAAAATCAATAATTGTATAAATCTGTGTAAAAAACCATCCGCAGTGTAAAAATCACCTTCGCTCGGCCGTCTTCGTATACGTTCGTGTCTCCGCTTTCTACGTATACATTCGAATCTCTCCGCATTTTGCTCTCTCGAGACACAAGTCTAAAAGCCTCAGGCGACGCGACGCAATGCACGCTCTGGCAGGGACCGCGCCCACCACGCTAGTGTCGGCGACCCGTGGGGTGGGCCTTCAGAACCTTACGAACTCCAAGTTATACAAAATAAGTGCCTCAATAAAATTATTCCGCGGTTCACAAGAAACGTACTACATATGGAATTAAAAATAAAATCCAGTCAAGATTATATTATCTAAATTTCAAGAACCTTCTGTAACATACTACCAGAATCCCCAGCAACAGCTTACCATCTACGTAGATGAGACTCAATCACAGAGAATCCACTCACGTTACCCTAAGGACAGTTAACTTAACCCTAAGCCTCCTTAACTATCTGAAAATATAATCTCTCTCTCTCTGTCTCTCTCTCTCTCTCTCTCTCTCTCTCTCTCTCTCTCTCACACTCACTCACTCTCACTCACACTCACTCACTCACACACACACACACACACACACACACACACACTATACCAACTATTGCTCGCAAAGTTCATTTTTCTTATCAATTTGATAATAATCATACATATGCTGGAAATACCGAGCAAGAAGAAGTAAAATTTGAAAAAGATCATAATTGCTAATGGGAGAAGTAGCAATCATATCAATAACAACGATACTAACAATAACAATTATAGTAATTTTCAAGTTTAAAAGTACCTGTTTTTTTAAATTACATGAACTAAACAGAAACGACAATATGACATTATTAACAAATGTCAACAGGTAATGTAATTTGAATCAATTAAAAACTGTCTATAATACAAGGAATTTTGAACTTCGAAACAACTTGACCACAATGAATACCTAAAATAAAGCAATAATAGTAATTAAAACTACGTATTATTAAAACATTAAAATTTAAATCAATCAATTGAAAGAGTGAACTTGAAATGTTGGCGGCGGTACAAAAGGTAGAGGTAGAATAAAGCAACAGAGAGGGAGATAAGTGAATAGATTAATTGTAATCTCAGACGAATGGGAGAGAAAGAGAGGCGAGATGAAGCGGTTATGGAAAGAAAAGAGAAAAACCCAAGTTTAGGAAAACGAAATAAGATTAGCATGTTAAAAACTGTAGACCAGTTTTGAGAGAAGGTAAAATTCCCCGAGGAAAAAGAAAAGTCAGTATGCAATTCAATATTGGCCTGAAATGTATTAAATATTTCAGTAGCTTAGTATTTTTTCGTTACGATTTCCACACTCGAGTACTTTATTCTTGTAGTACATAATTGTTTTATCCGAAGTCGGCAAATGCATTATTTATTTTGTTGCTACCTCACAGTGGACCATCTGTGCTGCATAGCGTGACCTGCATACAAGTGTTTCGTATGGCACATTGCCAATGTGAACTTTTTGGAGCCATTCCTTACATAGCTAATCCCTCTATGAGAATTAAATTAAATTTTTAACGTTGCAAACGTTTGATGTAATATAAAGTAATAGCAATAATATTCAATGACATTTCGTTAAGGTACTGTTAAGCCGTTTGCAAGCTATGTGTTTTTAACATGAAATTTGAACTAATTGTAGCCATGGCCTACAATTATGGCAGGATTTTGATGGAAAAGTGAATAGTAGCTACTGTAGTATCCGGGCATATGGAACCACCACCAATAATATTGATCCTTCTCGTCCAGTAATAATGGGATAAAATAAATTTTAAATAATTGTTTTAAGAGCTAAGGATACCTTTATATAACGGTAGCTCTGTTTCCATTTCAAGAACAGCAAAACGCGAGTTTCAAGTTGTGGATGTGGTAATGCACAAGAAGAGAATGAAGCAGTCAGTTTTGCATTTAACACTAATTACTGATGTTCTGAGTAAGCCTTAAATTAACTATTTTAATATTTTTCTGACATGTTAGTAGTTACGGTTCAGTAGTTACGGATGCAACTGTACCCGATCTAGAGGGAAAAATAGTAATCAGAGGTTACAATTTTTTAAATGTGATAAGTACAGTGAAGTTCGGGAAATATCGAAAGGTAATAAAAATAAACTTACAGCAATGGAAATGGAGTATTGGCGAAGAAGCTGTGGATTGACACTGCTGGACAAAGTAAGAAATTATAAGAAAAGCAGAAGTGAGTTTCAACATTATTGATACCATTGAAATTAAAAAGCTTAAATGGTATGGTCACTTAAACAGAATAAGTGAATAACGATGGACTCTAAATCTCTGGAATTGGAAACCAACATCGCACAGAAGACGAGGAAGACCCGGGGAATTAACTGCAGAAGACGTAGTGACAGACTCAAATAGAAACTGGGATGCGGGAGACGCCTAATGGTGTAAAATGCTCGCACTACTACTACAACAGTGATGTAATGTAGGAAATTCCAAAAGCATTGAACACAATACGTGAATAGATTGCCTAGCAAGGGAAATCGCTATAAGCGCAATCAGAAGACTCCTTCACCCTGCACCCAACGTTTATGATCCTCACCATACTGGATCCAAGTACTAATACGGCGCCAAAAGAGGGCTAAACGAAGGTTGATAAAAGTGCTGAAGAGGAATGCCTGGCCTCGCCTACCCCTTGGCACACTTAAAATATTGCGTTTGCGTAAGCACTGCTCCCCTCGTGGGTCCTAAATCATGCTCCCATCGCAACCTGCGTGCGTGCGTGCGGGCGGGTGAGACGAGGCGGGGTGGGGCGGGGAGACGTGAGGCGAGGAGAGGAGAGGGGAGTGGCCGTGGCGCGTAGGTCCGGCAGAGACTTCGAGGGCTTCTGGGAAGGAGGAGGCGCCTGCCGGCACGGGCGGCGGCGGCTCCCAGTGGGCCTAAGCGCAAGCACATGATTCTTGTTATTTATAAGGAAGCACTTTGGAGGAAAAAAAACTTTATAAAAGTAGGATGTAATTACAAAAATAAATTATTAAAAAACTAAACTTTTTCGTGGATTTTTTAAATATTTTGTTAATTTTAAAACTGTATTCATGAGATGAAGAAATGTCTAATGATACTTTCAACATTTAGCCCATTAAATTTCACAATGAAGGCGTTAACAACACTTACACTCTTGAATGAAGTTTCCTCTGTTCTGTAGTTGAATTATGAATTGCAATACTTCTTTTAATGTTGAATAGATGTATAACATTAATGAGCGAAGTTTTAAATAACTGCATACGGAAACTTTTTTACTTTCCCAATAAATATTATTGGATAATCCCCTTATTAATATAAAAAGAATCGAGCCACATTCTGTAGTAGCATCTTTTAATTTAATTTTTCATGTTTTATTTCTTCTTGGTCGTTTGGTTTCTTGGGCCCATTGTGGAACACCGGGGAGGGGAGGGGAGGGGAGAGGCAGCGGGGCGCAGTTCCGGCTTCGCACGTGCCGTGACGGCACGCAGCGCGCCGCCCGCCTTCCCTGCTCGCGTTGACGCCGCGCAGCAGCGCACCGCCGCGCCGCGCCGGAGGAGGCCTGAGGTGCTTCCAAGGGCGCGGGTGGAGGGGCAGGGCAAAGGACCACGAAAGGACTGTTTTTTTTAAAAACTTTATTTCTTCTTGTTCGATAATACAGTCTTTCAACTGTTTTAAAAAACATAAGATTATTATATGACAGTTTTGGATTGGCCATCCATAAGGTAAGTGAGATTTAAACTCTGACATAATTATTGATTTAATGTTATTGTTAATTAAGAAGACAAAGGAATATGATTATGTTAAGGAGCTGATGTTATAGTGGTTTACGGGGGTTTGAATGTGTTTTTGGGAAATCTTGACTTTATGCGTGGGTGGACCGCATTTTTTCCAATGTTAAACATGATGGTACTTGGTGAGGTATGTAGATTGTTGTAAAAATTGTTAGCTAATTGAGCTATGGTTTCTTCTAAATGTGTAATTTTTAATTCTCGAAAGGACTGGTTAAGAAAGGTTGCAATGATGGGGCGAGAGGTAACAATCCTAGGCAGAGCATTTTCTTGTCGATTTAATGTGTCCGTAAGTAGTACATTCTAGGTTTCAAACCAGGATCCGACATGAGTACTGTGACACGAATATGCTGGAAAATGTAGCAAATGTCACATGTATCATTGAAACGCATCTTCCTGCCGACTGAACTGTACTTTTTCTGTAAATGTATATTTAGTTCTGTATTATCTCCCCGTAAAAAATCGGTTTTTGTAACCATTTTCTCAGTATTAACACATTATTCCATTTCTTGGCGTATTTAATGTTTATCAACGTTTACTGTAATATGTACTAGCAACTAAAATAAAAATGTCTCTGTATAGTGAGAGGGATGACCGAAACCCTCGACAAGATCAGCATGTTGATTAATGATGTTAAAATCGCAACTGTCCAAAGACTTGTCTCTAAAGATACATCTTCCTGTCTCCACGATGATCAAAGCTCGCGAAAGTATTCACTACATCAGTACTCATGATCGAACACCTCAATCGAAGTATCATTTTTTCATATTGAAATATTATTTCATTAAGAATAGTTTTGCAGATTCCGTGTAGGAAGACTGACTTCATATAGGTGATTGCACTGGGTGTCATAGACCAAAGTTATCCCATCGAATTGTCTCCGATATTTATGAGACGTTCTTGACTTCTTTTGGCGTCCGCCGACCTTCCAGCCCGAGTGCAGGGTCTGTCGGTTCTGAAGAGAGCGCGGTGCATCACACGCAAACAGCGCCGGTGGTTCGTTCATCTCGATTTCCCGGGACTTGCAAAGGCGCGCCGCCGCTGCCCTGTTTGGCCAGGGCAAACAGCCGCCTCCGGCGCCGGGCGCGAAGCGGTGCTCCCCGCACGGCCACCAGCGCTGGTGACAGCGCCGTTGACGAAAGCGTTTCGCGTTTGTTCTTGCCATCTTTCGAGAACCTCATAAAGCCCATTCTGCTCGTACTCGTGGGGGTCCTTCAGGCTCAGGTCCTCAGGTCTTCGTGGGGGCCCTTCAGGCTCCGGAGACCCGGGGACGAATCGAAGCCGGACCCCCTCCTCCATGACGTTCTTCTCTACAAGGTATGCGGAGCCACAATAATACTGATTACTGTTCATTCAATACGAAATTTTAGCCCCTCGCGTAAGGTTATGCAGTTCTCTCGTGACGGATCTTAGTCATAATGTCTTACCTTTGGCCGAAGGCACGACCTTATACCTTAATAAACAATGCACGTCTATATGAGTCTCTGCGGTCACCTTACAAACGGTAAGAGACCCGCCAATAAACAGGAAAGGTTGCATTTTCTCAACTCTGTTAAACTGATTCTCGTATGTGAGGCAGTCTACAACTCTGGAAGGAATAAACGGAAAACGTTGGAAAGATGACTGGTATGAAATTTTCGAAAAGAAGTTGAAATCATATCTTCGTATTAGGTTATGTTTTATGTAATAAATAAATTTATTATTCCCTAGATGCTCGAGAAAAGCCAATTTAAAATTCAGGCTGCATACTCAACGCGCAGGATGAGAAAATCTAAAGTTTCTTGCGTGATGGTGATTTGTTGACTCTTCACTCATACTGTTTAAATGTTTTACCAATTATTGTCCACACTCTTTAATATATTATGCAACTTCTTAGTTCCACGCTTAAAATGCTACTTTTGTTAAAATTATGAAATTACTAATACTAATCTGAACGTTGTTCCTTACGACTGTATAACGTTTTTAGTCACGTGATCACTAGCGTTTCAGGATGTCTCCTTACGTCTGGCACTAAAACTTCTTAAAATCACAAAAAAATTGTACCACCGTACTGTAGAATAGAAAATGTGAATTGTCAGAATAAGTAATTTCCCAAGTTGTATTAATTCTCGTTTTTAGTTACCCTCCCTCTCAATAAAAATAAACAACATATTGCAGGCCAAACCGGACAATCTCTCCTCATCATGATGAATATAGAAGCCTCCCAATATTCCTTACAAAACAGGCGATATCGATTTGGTGCTTTCATCAAATCAATCTTCATTCTTTGTTGGAATGCTAAGAATACAGTTAGGGGTAGCAGACTCGATTCTTCTGCCGGCATCTTTCTTCTTGCATATATATTGAACGAGAAGCAGCAGTACCCCAAGCATCTGTTCTCTCTCTCCCACACTATTTAACCTTCTTACCGCCTGTGTATCATCCTCCCAACACACTTCCATTACACTGTTCGCTGACGATACCGCTCTATATTCCTCAAATCGTGATATCGACATCGCACAAGAAAACCTGCAACATCACCTCCCCCTGGTCCCGGGGCAAGAAACGGCACATTCAAATAAATCCAGCAAAAAGTCACGCCAAAATCCTTCACGCTCCGCAGGCCAAATAATCCTCACCCTCTCAAGTATCAAGGACAAAGTATTACTCGGTTTCCAACCATCAAGCTAGTCAAATATTTCGGTATACTATTTGACAGAAGACTCATTGGAAATCAAATAGCCTTCACAGAATAACTTTGGTCATCCGTAGAATCCAATTGCATCCCCTTCTATCCCCACATTCCCGTATCCGTACATTTCTACTTCGGAAAAAAATCCCCACTACAATAGATTAAAGCGGAAGTTAACGCCACCCTTCCTGACCATCAAGTATCTGACATGGCCTCACACATTTAATTCACAAACCGTTATTTATTAAATTTACTTCCTGAGACAATGTTCTCAATTTATTCATCTATCAATCATGTTTCCTATACAATATCAGTATTATTCAATGCACAGTAAATATATCATACTCACCTGCTGAGAGCCTTCAGACCAAAGAGAAATGGAAAAATTGCTGTCGATTTTTATGGTTACCTCGCCCTCCTTCGTTTCTCATCGTAGAGTAAGAAGGAAGAAAATAATTCATATCCTAATTAAAACAAATAATTCCTTTCTTTTCTGGAAATGGCCCAACAAGAATAATTTATTGCTTGAAATTTGTATTCTAATTTTTGTTCTTGCGCCAAATATTTTCTCTTCAGAAAAATAATTTTGGAACGAATCCAAAGAAAAGAGGAAAACGCCAATGAAACTTTTCCATATATTTATATTTACAACAAAAACACAATCATTAGAGAATGATGATATTCAGTGGATTTGAATATATTTTCAAATGTAGATGATCTTTTTATTTCAAAGAATTGATAGTAAGTTAATTTAGCCTCTCACTTTTCGGCCCTGGAATCTTTAAGAAAATATTATCTTTCAAAGAACGTTTCCTGTATCTCACTCACTTTCTTTATTTCTACTCTACTCTAGGGGAGACCGTTTTCATTAAAATAATTTCATTTTGATAAACTAAATATTGCCTAGATATCCCGATCTATACAAAAATATTCTTGGACCTTTCATCTCTTCTGATCAATCTTTTCTCAATAATTGTCGAATTCCATAATGCGCAGCTCCCTTACATATCGTCTGTGTGACTCTAGGATTTGTTCATGTGTGACCTTTACATGCGTATTTTTTCCTGAGAATTCTATATTCCGTTGTTTCACATCTTCCCTTTCTTCCGTGTTCACTGTATAACCTGCTTTTTATTCAAAAAATTAAAATATGTTTAAAAACAATAATTTTATTAGTACCATGTCAAAACTAGCTTGGAATCCAGCTTCAATAATATAGCGAGGAAACACTTTAAGACCACTATAACATAAATTTACTTACGAAGACAATAAACAGAAATACAACAAAGACAATAAATACGAATACAAGCACATTTCAGGCAAAGCCAGTCAGTTTCATGTCTTGGCGTGTATCTTCAACGCCAGCTTCACAATACCTACTTCGGAGTTGGTTGTGCACGTTCTTGATATTTTATATAAAGTAGAACCACTTGGGGTCGCATGAAATGGCTTCGCGGGTTGCCGACCTCTTTTCTAAGATGTGCACCCTATCTCCTCGGTGCTATTTTCGCGTTATTACCGCGGCGATGGTGTAGCGGTTAGCGGTTAGCGTATCGGACTGCTATACCCAAGTTTGCGGGTTCAAACCCGATCGAAGCCGTGGATTTTTAAGGGCGAAAACATCCTTCGTACGCCTTCCTTCGGAGGGGAAGTAAAGCCGGCTGTCCCATGTTAGTACATTTACTGCATGTAAAAAAAGATCCTCAAGCCTAAATGATGCCTCTGAGCTAAATTCAAATCGCCTGTTTCGTCGCCCAAGTAATACCTTCTTTCTCCCATGATTGGTGAAAGGAGTGTAACGAAATTTGCGTGGTCAGACGGAAGAGCAGGCCTCATGGCCTGAGTCTCGCCACGTAAAATAAGGCAAATTCAAGTCTATTCAATTCAATCTCCGAATTGTGTTGCCTGCAGATGGGATGCTGCCGCACGCGTGCCTTCAGAGAAAGCCCCTCCTGCCGTGCCGTGCCGTGCCGTGCCGTGCCGTGCCGCCCCCGCCCGCTTTCCTCGCTTGCGTAAGGCGGAGAGGCCTCCACGGCACGGGAGCGTTTCCGACTCCCGCGCGCTGCGCTGCACGGCTCATATGCCTCCACGCCCCATATTGGCAAACAAAGCCGCTGCGCAGCATCAATTGCCGCCGTTCGCGCGGCTGCTTCCCCCCCCTTTTCGGCCCCCCCGGCAAGCTCGCCTGCGTCCCTCCCCACCCCCAAACAGCGCCCCTCGCTCCTCTCCCCTGCTACTGCATGCCTTCCACAGTCACCGTCCCTCTCTCCTCTCCCTCGCACTTCTACCCCCGCCCTCCCCCCCTCCCCCCTCTCCCCTCTCCCCACCAGGTCACCTCTCCCCAAAAAGCGCCACTCGCTGCTCTTTCCCGCCCCTCCACCTATCCCAGCACAGCATCCGTCGCTCCTGCATCTTCGCTCCGGTGTGTCTTCTGCCGTGGTCCGCCCCACCCCCTCTCTTCGTACCTATGCCTCCTGCCCCATACCCATGTCTGTGAGCGCCTCCCTTTTCTACTTGTCAGCCTCATGACCTCCAATCTGTGGCTCATATCGTAATAAAGATTGTTGTCTGAGAATCCCACGATCAGCACAAAGGATGAACAGCTGTATATGTATATAATGGAATTTGCATAGTTGCCTTCTAAGCTTATAATCCTCGCTTATAGACGAGACACTGGATTTTTTCTTCAATTTGTGACGTGAGAGGGTTGGTGATGCAATGCGTCAATGATCGGGGTGCGATGCTCCACAGAACACATTCGACATTGAATGCGTTTCTATGGGAAGTGCATTATCACTCTCATTGCTGTGTGTATCGCCAGATCATTTCTATTTACTTCTTACTACTCTCTTGTACATTGTTTGTCCACCGTGAGTCACAAATTCGGTATCTTGGAAATTACACATATGTATCGACTAATTATTAAAAATTCTCTACACTAATAAATTGGAAAAATTCTTGTTTAGGTACGTCAAATAATGATGTTCTATTTACCTGATCATCCTCTAAAATACTGAAAAATTTGCGTAGTACATAATTTGTGCATTAATGAACTAAAAAATATACAAATTCTTCATAACGCGAAGAAAAATCTCGGAACAGCCCCTTGCAATTTAGTTCTCAACTTCTGTAACTTTGAAAGAAATGAGAAGAAATCCACAAGATGAAATGCAAATTACTCAGTTTGAGAAGTGCGAATATTTAAAGTTTGGAAGTGCATGCATATGATTAATATCGACACTGCTTATTTCAGTACTCTTAACAATCTAATAGTTCGGGATTTGTTCTCGAGCATCGTTTCAAAAAGGTCTGAAATTTTTTAATGTGCGGTTTCGACTGCTCTCCAGTTTCGACTCTGTTATTTTTAAACCTGTTAGAAGCGAGCGAAAAACACACTTCCACGAACTCTTTTCCTGAAGCGCCCGTTGCCTGGGTGGGCGCCTCGCTGTCGCGCCCCGCAGCCGCAGGCGTGTGAGAGTAAGGTGATCGAGACCCGCGGCGGCGACGGCGGTGGCGAGGGCGGGGAGGGGCGGGGCGGGCCTCGAGGTGGCGACGTGAGAGGCCGTGTTCACACCTCGTTAACACGCACCTTGCTCCCGCCGCGCCGCCGCCTTTGAAGCGTTCGCTGGGCTGTCTGCCGCCTCCGCCCAGCCTTCGCCGCCGAGCCCCCGCCGCCACCACGTCGCCACCACGCCGCCACGCCGCCGCGCCTGCGCCTCCCCGGGGCAGTGCCTCCGCCCGCCGCCCCCCCCCCCCTCCCCCCCCCCCTCCCCCACTGACCGTGGCCGCCTCATCTTCCGCCTCCTCTTCCTCATCCTCCTCCAACTCCTCCGCCTCATCCGCCTCCTCCACCTCCTTCTCCTCCTTCTCCTCCTTCTCCTCCTCCTCCTCCTCTTCCCTCCTCTTCCTCTTCCTCTTCCTCTTCTTCTTCTTCCTCCTCCACCGCCGCCGCCACTCTGCTGCCGCGCCACCGTTACCTTCTGGCCCGCAACCCAGCATACTCTGCCGTCTCCCTTCCCGCACGGGCCGCCGCCCACCGCCTCGCCCCTCCTCCTCCTCCGTCCGCCGCCGTCTTCCTACCCACCCCACAAACCCCGCCGCCCCCGCAACCGAACCCTGCTCCTCCGCACCCGCATCCACCTCCTCCTCCTCCCCGTCTCCCCGCCTCCTCCTCCTGTCTTGGAGCGCTTGACGCGGCGGCCCGCCGTTCGCAGCAACTTGGTTTGAAAGGGGGCGTGAAGCGGCGCCGAAGGTTCGGACCGGGTGCTCAGAAAGTACCCGGAATGGTCGGCCATTTACGAGGAAAATTACGCACCACCTAAGCGTGTGGCACATTTATGGTAGTTTGTCATGCATCGTTTAGGAGAGCTTTCTTCTCATGTTGTATCCGTGACGGAATGTTGCCGGCAAGTGTCAGAGTACATATTATACTCTTCCCCTTCCACTAAATTAAATTTCTTGACTTCGACACTTTCAAGTTATTATGACTAAATTTACACAAATAGAAAAAAGCAATTTTCAGAAATTGATATTGTGTAAATATTAAATATTTTGAATGAAAATAAGAGAATAGTTTTGTTTATTAGCCTGTTTTGATATTATTCTCTTTCAGGTATTACATTTCTCCAGAAATGAATTTTTGTTGTTGAAATATTTCACGTACCGGGCTACTCTTTGATTTTTTACTGCTCATGTATTATTTCCCACAGAGTTCAAAGAATCCGTTCATCTTTCTACAGACGTATTTATACATATCCATGAAGTGGAACAGAAAAGCACGATCCTTGTGTTCTGAGCCAGCACTTTGGCAAATTTATTTTTCTTCTTCTTTTTCTTCTTTTTCTCCTTCTATTTCTCCTTTTATCTAGATCAGGGCTGTCCAACTGGCGGTCCGCAGTGCCATTTATTGTGGCCTGCGAAAGGTCATTGGTGAAAGTGCGAGTCCCTTGCATCCATGTTGGACAAGAACGTTGTGCACCTAGCGTATGCGCCCTGCAGGGGTTAACATGCCCTTCATATAAAAATAGGTTAAATTTAAATTTAAGAATTTTTTCTAGTAATTCAGAAATTCAAAATTATTCCAATGTGTTGTATTTATGCATAGTTCGACCTGATATAACACACGGTTTCATCTCCCCCTTCCGTTGCAAAGCAGCCGGACAAATTGCTGAGATCAACAATACGGGCAAGTGAGGCGTGGATCGCCCGAGTGATGAAAATATGGCCTACAACTGTATTAAATGTTTTAATTGAGGCCCTTGAGGTCTTGGAAGCTGGACACCCCTGCTCTAGACATACAACCTGTTATTTCAGAACATCCCTGCGTCTCTTCATAGGCCTACCGGGTCTTCTTCCTTTGGGATGTTATCCTATACAGTTTTCAAATGGACTTCTTTTTTTCGTGAAAATGAAAATGATTTTATGGTCTTGTGAATTATATTCCCCCCAAAAAACTGTATCGCCGGCCCAAGAGCCGAAGGCTGGTGTGTGGAGGCTTCTTTCTTAATGTGGAGCAGTTAACACGCTCACGAGCCGTGCAGAGGCGAACGGACTATTCCTCGTGTTGGCGCACATCCAACGCAACTCGCCTGCGGCGTTCGCTAATGAGAGCACGTGACACAACACGCCCTTCTCTTTAGGGAGAAAATGCTTACTCTTGCGCCAAATGCTCTGGGAAAGGGGAAACATACCATATCATTAGGTGAGCTTTGATCACCCTTCATTTGTGTCTTG
Source organism: Teleogryllus oceanicus (assembly GCA_964035755.1). Lineage (NCBI taxonomy): Eukaryota > Metazoa > Arthropoda > Insecta > Orthoptera > Gryllidae > Teleogryllus > Teleogryllus oceanicus. Next base: position 119,627,290 of record CAXIVR010000006.1, read on the forward strand.
TATTTTGACCTGTAATATGTTATTTTCGTGAACGCATGTGAGAGGTCAGTTTTCTATGCACGGTGTCAAAATGGCTCTTTCTCGTGAAGTGTAAAATGAAGTGAACTTCAATGACTCGAATTCCTGGATTTGTCGCATGTCATGCGTTACCATCCAACTGCCATGCACATCTGATTTTCTCCTCTTGAAAGTTGAGATAATGTAAAACCCCTTCAAATTTTCAGATATCAAGACTCAAAGATACTCATATGCTCAAAGACCACCTTCGACTTTATATAAACTGTATACTTTTTTGTAATTTGTCCTTTCATAAAAAAGAGAAAATTCGTTCAAATATATTGCCAATAAACTTAAATTGTTCTTTAAAAATTAACTAAAATTTTGGTACCATGATACCAACTCGATATCTCTCTGCTTGGCCACCCCGATCCCGAAGTCATCGATCCCTCCAAATCGAATGCATTCCCACAGATCGTCGTCGACCCGTGGCAATGGGGTGCGGAAAGACCCGCTTTATGGACGGTGTAATGCGCCCGGGCCGCATTCCGCGTTGCCTTCCCCCGTGCGGGTCACGCAACGCCCGCGCGGCCGCTGCTGCAGGCGCGCCAACGCAACGGCCCCGCGGGCGCGGCGCGGCGCGGAGCGGGCGACGTGCGTGGCCGATGGCTGCTGGGGGAGGCGTGACGAGCGGCGACGCCGGCCGACGCACGTTGGGCCGAAATGAATGGAACGGAGCGAGTAGCAAAAAGAAACAGCAGATATAACCTTTTACCACCAACGTGGGGTGAAAGTTGCCGCCGTTCCCGGGGGCACCGCCAGGAAATACAGTAGAAAAGTAGGAAGTACTGGAGGAAAATCTGTAGCAAATTCTAGGAAGTGCTTTAGAAAATGCTGTGGAAAATTCTATAAGAAATACTAGGAAATGCCGTGGAAAAGACTGAAGGAATTACTATGGATAATCTGAAGAAATGCTGGAGGAAGAAATGCTGGAGGAAGAAATGCTGGAGGAAGAAATGCTGGAGGAAGAAATGCTGGAGGAAGAAATGTTGGAGGAAGAAATGCTCGCTGCTGTTTGAGTGATTGGCCTTGCAAGTGTAGTGGGAACTCTTCATACTCAATATCCATCGTTTTTGTCTGGATCTGGACGCAGGGTTGTGTCGATAACTGGGAAGGCGGTTTAATCTTATAAATTAATTGAGAATACTAAACTTACATAAGACTGTATAACAATTGTTTTTTCAGGAAAGTGTTACGATACATATTTTCAATGTCTTTCTCTATTGAATACGTTTGTAGAAAGTGCTAACGAACAATTACCTAATCGCATTGTTTTCATCAGTAGGGGTTCGTTTGAGAAAGGCAAATCCACGTTCTCTTCACGCCAGTGCTTGTTATCGCAACATAAGCAAGGCGTTTGGAAATAATAATTTTTGGAATTTCAAAATGTTAAATTTAGGATAAACAAACGGAATTTCTTATATTTCTCGATGAAACTGTTGATTTCCTAATAAAACAAATCAAATATAAAAACCTGCTACCGCAAACATGATCCTAGGAGAAAAGAACAGTGATAGATCTAAGAAGAAAAAATAACAATAAAAGAAAAGTTACATTCCTTCATAAAACTGTGTAAAATGGGATATTAAAATATTTTTTTCATATTGCTATCTGTTTAATGTCTATGGCGGAAAGTATTGTAACGAACACCAATATAACACGTCTTTCCATGAAAATATTGGACGGACAACCAAAGAAGTTGGATAACTTTGGGGACTTGCTTTAATTTTGTAGAGCAGTTTCTTTTTTTCACTTAAGGTTATTTTCGCCTTTCGGCGGTGCAAAACTAATAATTGTGTGGGACCACTGTAAAGTCGGCAGCAAACAACTTGACGTCCTGACGGTGCGGCAGTTGTAGACCCGCCGCCATAAATCACAGTTATAAATTCAAAATTAAAGGATGCAGTCGGATGATGAAACATCGGACGTTGAAAAAGTTGAAAATAAAGCAAAGAAACCAACTTCTTGGCTGCAATGAAGCATAGAGCACGCAGCGTGCAAATTATTTTACGACCGAGTCAAACGTTGATTGAATTTCTAACTAGCATGAATTTTTCAAATAACTGTAGCGAAGATCCACTCATATGTCCGTAACTTTTCTCTCATTGAAAAGAAGGCGAGATTGCTTACGTTCTAATTAGTGCGGGATCGAAACAAACGATTTCGCGCTTTGCACTATGTGAGAGGGCTTCGTCGCTTTTCTCACGGTAGTTTTTGCCTTGATGAGGGAGTTAGTCCAAAAAAAGCTGTCTCTGATTGGAATGGAGAGCATTGGCCGCAACGGTGCTCATCGAGGCCACGGTCGTTGACATATTAGTCGCCCCCGCTAAAGGGACCGACGCTGCCGCTGCTGTTGCCGCTGCTGCCACCCACCGCGCTAGTGGCACTAGCCTCGACCCTTCTTGGAAGATTTGCGTTCGACCTGGGGAACGAGACCACCAAAGAAGGGTCTCCATGCGTTGCTTGGTGGCTGCCTGTCTCTTTCTCTGCACTGACGCCAGACTTCGTTGTTTTAGACTTAGTATCAAATGCTTCCTAATGAATGGAATTGAGAAGAGTTACTGGGAAAGGAGTACTGTATATCAAACCGACATCGAATTATTGCTAATACACAAATGTAATACGCAAACCGTGTTAATTTACATGTATTTTACCGGACCTGAGAGGTATTCAAAGCCTCGTATATTTTGGGGACACGTACTGAAATACAAAAACTCAAATCACATTTTCATTCTCTTATTTTTCTCTATCATTTCACTATTTTGATGCCGAAACTATTTAATTGATTTCCTGTTGTATGAATCCCCTTCACCAAGTACAAAATCTATAAGTACGAAGAAGATATGCATGAAATAATTACGGACACCATTATTCTGACTCGTAATCCAATGCGAGTACTGCGTTGAATAGTCAAGTAGTACATCGGTTAGAATATTTACAACCGCGGAGATGTTATAGCTGTATATAAGTGGCTATATTTCACTAGTAATAAATAATGTTTGTCACAACACAAGCTCTTAATGTTTTGTTTCTCTACTTGGAAGGGCTGCTGTGGTGGCATGCGGCGTTGATCGTAAAGTTAAAACGCGGCTTGGCGATTACGAAGCAACTCTCTAGAGAGATAATAATAACACGAGAACACCAGAGAAAATCAATTCTTGCTACATTTTGTACATGTACAGCTTTTTTCATTCGCGAATAAAAGGATAGAAGTTAAGATGGGCATTTTACAAAATGCCTCTTTAATTGAACAACAATTATTTAATGAAAGATATGGAAGTAGGTTTGATTTAAACTTTCTTCAAGAAAATTATTTTTCCTTTACTCCGAACAAGACGTCACACTTTTTTTCTTGTTAAGTACAGTATAGTACAGATGGGATCCTTTTAGATTCTCAGGTAAGTGTTTCACTCTATTCTACATTTATTACAATCAAGGAAGATGCTAAAAAAAGACGTATGAATGCGCTACTCTCTCAGGAAAAAAATGAAATGTTCCTAATGCCTTTTTCTGTCCGAACAATAACAGATTTACTAACATTACGGTTCATAGAAAATATTATGTTCCTCCTTTTCTTAATTGCTGATATTCAAGAGATGCTTTCTTTGCTTTTCTCCTATTTGTTCTTTTGGGAGAATGAGGAAGTTACATGAAGGTCATGTGTATTAGCACGGAATGTTAAGATGTTATAATGTGTAAAATTCCAGGATCGCTATCAGTAGTTTTAATTTTTAAAAAAGTTTGTGAAAGAAGTGATATTATCGCTTATTTAAGAAAGTTTGAGGAAAAAATATGTCTTCCAAGTCGAATTTAACTGTAAAATTGGAATGAAATGACCCTACTGCTGAAATAGGGTCTTCATTTGTGCTTTAACTTTCTCCCTAGATTTAGCATAAAATAAGATATAATACTGTTCTATATTATCAATTTTTTATAAAATTAGATTATTAGACATGAGGGAACAATACCGATTTGATTTGCAGAAAATATTTTAAAATATATACTACAATAACTAGATTCGCAACTTTGAACCATAACATTATCATTGAAGAGAAGTTATTGGACTTCTATATATTTGTAAATCAATATAATTGCCGTTTAATTCTTTGTTTAATAAAACCGTCTTTTTAATATTCAGAGGTTATAGTTACTCATTGTGACGATTCGAGATCATGATCATAGAAGATTTTAGTCTTTATTACACTTCAACCTTCTGTACATTGAGAGAGAAAATGAGTCAATTTAAACAAGAACTCAAATATGAATGCTCAAGAATCAGCAGAAATATTTTCTAATAATTTACTATAGGTGTACCAAATCACCATTTTGGGCGGATGGTCATGTTTTTCAAATAAAAGATAGCTTATGTTTTTATAAACAGATCGTGCTACGAGTTTTAAATAAAAAAGGTAATACAAGATAATTAATATAAGAATTGTGGCTGCCGCGTAACATTACGCAACACACGAGGCTCTTTTTCGTGAGCCGTGGAGCGAGCGAAATGAGTGCAGTACGCGCAATTGCGGAGGGAGGGGCCCCTCCCCCGCAGCGGTGCCAAGTGGCCTAACGAGAGAAGCCTGTCCACGCGGGCGCCCTCGCATTGGCAGCGTTTCCGCCTTTGGCTCTGGGCTGCGAGGAAAGTCATATTGATGTTGTACTCCACATGCAAAGTTTGCACGAGCGTTTTCTCAACGAGAAACTTAAGAGATCAGCGGTCCAACTCCTCCATGAGCTTGAAAACAGGAATTGTAACGGAACGTCGGACTTAATAGTAAAATATTCTGTTGATTTATTGATTAGGAGTTCTGAACATTTTAAAAATGTTTTTGTATCTGAATGGATGAGAGGGGGGTACTAAGATTTTTTGAAGAGAAATACTGCGTGTACGACCGTAATAATATTCGCGATTTCTTCTTTTCTTTTAATGTAAACGAAGGAATGATTACTAACTTTATTTCTGATATGTAGTTGAAAAATATATTTGCTCAATCCATTCGTTACAACAAATATTACTTCTTTAATATTTTATTTGTCAAAAGGTTTCAGCTTTCAATCGATTTGTTAATATGGCATGTACCGACGTACCATCCCATTAATAGATCATCTACAGGACAAGTTACTACAAAAGAGCGTTAAAAAATATGTTCGAAGGACTAAGCGATTTCTGCGGTGCCACTTCAGCCGTGTGTTTGCAGCGGCCACAGCTGCGGTGAGGGCTCGGATGAGGCGGTGTGTGCTTGGGCGCCGCGGGTTGCCTTGCGTCTCGCGTTCCGCTCCTTGGCGACCCTCCGACCCCGCCCCCGCCCCGCTCTCAACCCCACCCCTCCAACTCCACGGTCCTCAGCGCCATCATCCACGCCACTGTGCTCACCTCCCTCCACGCAACCACCCACAGCGTCTCTACCATCCCTATCACATCATCGTCTGCATCCTTTGCTCAGGGCGATGCCCTGATCACTGTCTGTTCAAGCCATCAATTGAAGTCATTGTAGTGCCTCTGACCGGGTGGTCCTAGCCTTCGAGACCCAACGGGGGCAGGATTTTCGACACTTTCTAGCGACAAATTCTAGCGGTCGATTTTACTGATCGGTAGTTTTCCGTGTTTTCTCTGATCTACACCAGGCGAAGGCCGCAGCAGTACCCTAATAAATGGGTCATGGATTGCTTGCGATGTTTCCTTTCTCTTCCTTGTCCTGTCCTCACCCCTTATTTACACACACTTACATGCACTACTCTATCATCCATACCGGGAGACCAGTCATGACCTTGAAGCTTGTCCCAGGTGGGACGATTCCCCGCTGGTAGGAGATACCTGGTTAGAGAAAACCGTTAGACAACGTATAGATTGGAGCCGGATCTCACCATCCAACGGGTAAAGATTACTGCCACCACCCTCAATAAAAACATGCACTACTCTTACAGAATACTGTAAATGTTGTGAATGGCCTTAGCAGTTGACGCGCCCGCAAACGCGAATCAATTAAACTCACCGACGTATTTCGCAGCACCTTCGTCTCCTCCCCACCGCCTACGCGGCCTTCAGAGTCCTCAACGCCACTCTCTGCAACGGTCCTCCGAACTTCCACCATCATCCTCACTGCCTTTTCCTTCCACTCGCCACTGTTCTAGATCTCCTTCTGCAGACGTCCTCGGCATTCTCCCCTCTCTTTTTTCCCCCTCCCACCGCTGGCCCGCCCCGCCCCGCCCGCTTGCCCCGTGAGGCAGGAGCAGGGAGAGGAGAAGGGCACGGGCAGTGGGCGGAGTGAGGCATTAGCAATAGCAGGGACAGTGATGAGAGCGGGATGGCGGGGCGGGCGGCACGCCGTGCGGCGGGCGCGCGTTCGTAAGTCTTCGCGGGGCTTGGCCTGCTGCCCGCTGTGCCGCGCCGCGCGGCGCGCTTCATGCTCTCTGCGTCGGCACAGGATTTTATTCTCGTAAATTCCGCGGCGCAGCGCGGCCCAGCGCAGCGCGCGAGTTACGAGGGAGGGCGGGGCTCGCGAGCCGGCCTTGTCACTCTCGCGCGAGTGCGGTGCCTCTGAGTCACCGCTCGCTGGATTCATGAAGCACTCGCTTGTCCGATTTCTGCGGCTTACTAATCCGTCGCTGGACGACCTACTGATTGATTGATTGATTTATTCATGTTTCCGGGCGCGTCAACTGCTTTGGTCATTAGTCCCGTGAGTGTAGTGCATGTTTTTCTCGGGAGATGGCGGTGATCTTCCCCCGCTGGATGGCGAGATCCGGCGCCGACCTACCGTCGGCTAGTGGGGTTTCCCCTTAACCAGGACTCTCCCATCAGCGGGGCACCGCCCAAGCCGGGCCAAGCTCTAAGGTCCCGACCGGTCTCCCAGGATACGTGGTAGTGTAGAGCATGTTAGTGTAAGTGTGTGTGTGTAAGGGGAGAGGATAGGACAAGGAATGGGAAAGACAGATCGCGCGCGGTCCGTGGCCCGTTTGATAGGGTACTGCTCCGACATTCGCCTGGTGTTGATCGCAGAAACCACGGAAACTACGATCAGAGCAGCCGGCCGCTAGAAGTCTCCTCCAGACTGACTGAATTCGACCTAGCTGAAAAGCTGGTGTCGAAAATCCTGCCGGCGTCAGGACTGGAACCTAGGACCTCCCGGTCAGAGGCGCTACAGTGACATCAGTTGATGCACTGAGCTACCGCTCCCGGTACGACCTACTGGAAGGTTGTGAATTGGACGCATGCGCTGAAGAATTTGGCGATAGCAGATTGTGATCGTAAATGCTTACTCGGTGTTCAAGTAATACTACGGATACCTCAAATTGACCAACCTGTTTCTAAAATCATTTTCTTGAAAACAAATTTTGTGTAAAATTACAAAGAGGGATACGTTTTAGACTTTCGTTTTATTTATCAGTTAATAATTCTGTAATATTATTCATTTATAAAATCACATATATAAAACCAATAATCAGAATGCTCTGCTGTGTCTCATTCATCAATAAATTTGTCTTCTTTACACAAGAAAAATGAAACGATAAAAAATGCGTTACTATCAACTCACAAACTCTTCTAAATGACGTGTGGTTTATGGAATGCTAATAACCATGTAAACGTTCTTGCCGTTACTTCTTTCGCTCTCGTAAATAAGCTGTTAAGAAATCAGATGATCGTAATGTTTATGCGTCTCGAGTGATTGGAATAACTTCCCGGTTCATTGAACAGATGATGATTTATAAGGAGAAAACCATTTTTATTTGGCAAAGAGTTATCAAATAAAGCTTTGGAAGACGCCAGTGAGTGTTGAATGCCACAAACTGTGATGTTAGTGGTTCCGATTCCGGCTCCGGGTTTGTTCATCTTCCGGCAGCTCATAAAATCTCACGACGTTTCTGAGGATGGAAATGAATAGCGGATAAGTCCGATCACCGATGTTGCTGTATTTCGTTTCCTCCAAACGCAACATTACTTAAATAACACATGGAATTTCAAAAACGAACGCAATTTATCGCAAGAAGTAAATTATAATGGGTCTAATGACTCTTTTACCGCTCTTAGTTATTATTTATCGGCTTTAATGAATGTTGATAGAAGCCCCAAGGCAATGAAAGAAACTTACTGTTCAATATTACAATAATTTATAGTCCCACTTTCATTAGACGATGCGTGAATATACATGTTGAGGTTGTACTATTTGATGACACTTATTTTGTGATCAGTGTGGTATCATGTTGATAATTTACGACAAATAATTTTGTGCAGTTAAAATTTTGGGAATCAATGAAATCTTATCACTTTGAGAAGTAATGAAGGTATTGTGATCGATCATTCGAATCACACAAATTCACATTTTAAAGGAAACGACAAGACTTGTTTTCGGCAAATTTCAATATTTCTTTGGTTCACCCTTTGATATTGTAATTTCTTCTTTAAACAATGCGTTATCTCACTTTCCCCCTGTTGGCTTTTTCTAAAAGTTATATTCTTGTATTATGTGCATCTGATATAAATGTAATGAAACAATCTTGTGGAAAAAATGTTCAGTGTGAGTGATAAAACATGCTAGTTTTAAAAATGGATAAGAAATTATTAAAAATATATTTCTAGAAATTGTAATAATTGGTAATGAACCTATCTCAGTTTAGATTCTTTTTACACAATAGAATTTACATACTAGTGTGCACTATCTTTTCATTAGTTCTAAGTACTAGAAATTACTTAAGAATCCTAGTTTTGCTTACGCACTCGTATGTACCCACAAACTCTTGACAAACTTAACTTCTACTAAACTGAATATTAACATTGATGTAATAAAAACACCATAGCAAACATTTGTTAATAAAATTATATTACATAATAAAAACTGGCGTCTGAAAGTGCTTGCTTAATACTACGCAAGCTGAAAGTGCTATTAACAAGATATTAATGTATTTTTTTTACAATTATATAATTATATATACTTCTTTTGAATACATTTTCGTTTGTTCACCCAAATTCTCATTTATTCTGCACACCATATCTATTAAAATTGTGGGAATTTTACCCATCCTTTCGAGACCAGTTGATCGGGCTGTTGAATCTGGAGAAAACTGCATGAGGTGCGCGTCGTGCAAATAGCAAGGGGGAACGGGCGAGCGTTTGACGAGAGGCGGTGCTCCTTGAGAAATTTCAGCTGGCATTCCGTCCTGCGAGTGCCGGTTTGCGTGCGTGGTTATGCAGGTATTTATCACTTTCTTCAAACGCATGCGCGGAGCCTTTTAATTGCGATCGTGCGCATTCCTTTCCATCGCGTATCTTCCGCATCACTCACCAGCGCTGAGAGCGAGAGTTGGTAACGACAACGAGAATTCGGTGGGCTTTAACTAGATGGTTTGTCAATTAAACATCCAACAAATTAGAATAATATTGAGGGTCTATGATATCTCTTATTGCGATAAGAATGAAGTCCAGAAAAAAAACTCAATAAATTTCTGGCAATGTGTGGAACAATTTAAAGACATCTTAAGAACAAAGTAAGAAAGGACACAAAAATGAAATTTTACAAGGTGATAGCGCTTACTGTATCCAGTATACTTGAAAATGGTTGCGAAAATTGGACCATGAATCGCTTGGACACAAGGAAAATTGAGGCTGCTGAAATGTGATTTTTAAGATCTAGTGCAGGATATACGCTTCTAGACCACTTAAGAAGCGAAAACTTCAGAAGTGAACTACAAATTTTCGACCTCAGCATGAGAATCTAAGTACGAAAAGAGAAATGGTTCCATCATATCCAACGGATTACGCCTGGCATACTACCAAATGAGCTCCTCCTCTACGCACCTGAAGGAACTCGAGAGCCAGGTAGATCTAGAAGAAGATGGAGAGAGGCGATCTTCTTGGCGACGGAACATGCCATTCGGCCTAATCCTCGATGATGATGACAATATTGGGGGTGGTTTAGCAATACAAAACAGTTGTCATTTGTTTTCGTCCAATTAACTTACAATTGTTTATCATGTGAATTATTGTTAACGTTCTATTGTGGTAGATAAAATTAATTTAAGGACATATTTCAATTTAGTCAGGAAAAACTCTCATGAGTAATGTTCTTATTAGGTATGGAACGGATTCAAAAAGTGAGGACACTGATGTAGACATGAGTGATGTTTATAATTTCAGAAGAACGAACCTCTACTTCGGAGACGCAAGTTTGGTTTCTTTTGTATACATCTAAATCTACAAATGTAACAAAAATTCTTTGGTTGAAGATTTTTTCGAATCATTCATTTTGGATTGTGTTATTTTCATTTTAATATCTTCTTGAAACGTCATTTACTAACGAAATTTTATGTAGGATTAGATTTATAATTATAATTAAAAATCCTTCCTTTTTCATACAATTTTTCAGTGTCTGTACTGTGCAACTGACTTGCACCTTCGAATGTTTGCGTTTAATCCCAAACAATACATTAAGCGAAGGACAACAGATTGTTGCTTAGCAAGTAGTTACATCCTCGATGGGAGCAAGCCATGTTCTCATGATTCCGAAGTGAAACTTTGAGAGGTTTTTGTCTTGTTCACAAAATGGTCTCGGCCTTGTCACAATTCCACCACATATGTCATTCTTGAAGGATAAGTGTGCATCTAAGGATGCCATCAAAGGACACAGAAAAGACGGAAATGAAGGAAAGGAGTAAGTTAAGGTGACGAGCTCCGCCAGTGAACTTTCACCCTCGCTCGTGCGTGCTTTCACCATAGTTCCGCCACATGGCAGCTCGACTTTGAAGAAGCCCCCAATGAAAGTGGAACAGATGCCCCGGAAGTTCCACAAATTGCACATTAAATAAGTGTGTGTTACAAATGACTGTTTCTCATCGGATGCTTCACTTTCACAATCTATAAGTAGAAACGCGCGGATAGAAAGCATGTTCAGGCTGTACATACGGACACGCACCTTCACATATTGTTATGTTCACGTTTACGTTATGAGCTAGGAGCAGAGATCGGTCTGTTTACTACACACACTATGTACACGACAAGCTTATAGCAAGTTTTATTTTGTGACAAATAAATTAATGTATATCCATCCTAATTGGCATGTCATGGAAACGCTTATTTCCAATAATATACCTGAACTCGACAAGAAAAAGTTTGAAAATATATTATCGCTATCAACTGTGCTTCTCTAATGAGTGCATTTGACACAAATTATATTCTTGGGCTACTATGTGTACCAGGGCTTCGGCAGAAATCTATTTTTGAAGACGACAAATATCCATAAATTATTTGGTATGAATGTCACGGATGAAGTGTCACTAAGAAACATAGATGTCATTTCTATGTTATTCAATCGGCACATTAATAACTGCAATTTAACAATTTTAGATAAACAGTAAACCCTCATGTACCCGAATTCCGAGGGATCGAAATAATAGGAGTTGGTGTAATAAAAATTCATGTTATTCGAGTATTATAAATGTCCGTATTACCGTAATCCTTTGCCGCGACCGAAGTTTTGTTCGTGTTTCGGTGAAATTCGTGTTAAGCGAGTTCGTGCTAACGAGGGTTTACTGTACGTTGAAATTCTGCAATGGGCGAAGACAGGGCGGGACAAGTACGACCCCTTCACCTTCCTTCCTGATTCCGCTAGGTGGCCCTGCCTCGCCGACAGGAAACGAAGTGGTGCGCGAAGTGAGTTTTCAATTTCGATGGGTTTTTATTTTCGCGTAAGTTTGCAGATAGAGTGGAAATGACAAAATGTAAGAAAATGTTGCAGTTCTTTTTCTTTGCACAAACTGACAATCTCTAGATCTGCGTTTGAACAAACAATAGGGCTTTAGATTAAAATAAAGGAAACCATTAAAAATGTTATTAAGTTATCTTGATCTACTTTTACGACTTGCTCTCAATATTTTTACTTCCATTTTTTAATTTAACGTTATAGAAAAGCGTACTTGTGCAGGAGCGTACACGTAATGCTCTAAAAAATAATTTATAACAATTTCGTTGTTGTAAAAAATATCTACAGCAAGAAGTTTATGCAAGCTTTTGCCCCTAAAATATGCATAAAATATGTTACAAATTTGTTGAAATATCCATAAAATGATTAAAATGCCTGGGGTTTTATTACAAAAACATTTACTATATTTTACAGTGGGCTTTTTGCCATTCAATTAAATGTTTTGTGCAAATTAAAGATAGATTACCAACTTCCGCAAATTTTATTTTGCATTATGAACCCAGACTATATAAAATAAGTTTTTCTATCATTAAGAACCGCCTTAAATCAGTCAACAACGTCTTGTATATCGAAAAAGGCCCTTTCCACATCATATGATGTAATGGACGCTTATTTGTATTCAGACGTCTTTTGTGGTAAGTATATTTTCTACAAGGAAGTATGCAGGGAAATATTGTATCATTTGAGAATTAACTGTCGATTTTATCATTACCTATTCTTCATTTACTCGATACCTCAACAAACTATACTTTGCCGGTTCTGGCCATCAGTGATCTAAAGGTTTTATTTACACCTGCCCCGAAGAAACTGTATGCTTTGCAGCAATGTATCTCACTTAAATTAACTCATGACTTTAGGGCACAAAATTGAAAATCGTGCAAATAAATACTTTTTATACCCAAACATTCTACAGTACAAACGCAAATTGTGCATTACATGCAACACGTTTCATAAATATCAGATTCAATATTTGGTCACGAAACAGATGTTTTCAGTTTCTAATAGATCTGACCATTAAGAAAATATAAATGGGAAGAACTTCCCAGCTTTGACGATAACGCTCAGCCAAATACCTGCGCACTTTAATTCGTGGCTCGAGGTGAACGTCTTCCGAGTCGAGGTGTCGCAGGGAGCATAGAGGCGAGTGGGGGGGGGGGGGGTAGCGGCCCTGGGATGACGCCAACGTTCCGGCGCGGCGAGCGAGCCTCAGATTTCGTCCGCTTCGCTCCTCTCCTCCGTCGCCACCCACGCCGCCCCCGTCCCCGTCCCCCGCCGTCAAGCTCCGATGCGCGTTTTGTCCCGGGGCACGACCCCCGACTCCCCTTCTGCCGCCTCACCCCATCGCCATTGCTGCCGCCGCCGCTCCGGGCAACAAAGAACGGTAAAGATCTTCCCCGGCTGGAGGCGCCGACGCGACGTGGCTGCAGGCGATGCCGTTGCGCCTCCGTTTGCAGGGAATTTCTTCCAAACAGCGCTGTCTTCACAGCCGGATTGTGTGCTTCCTTCGCGCACGAGTTGTTGGAACTGACCAAAAGGTTCCGATACTTCGATACACAAGGTTTCTTTTGCAATCCAGACGATCTGTGTGATTCCTTGTTAGTGATTGTTCCATTTCATCTTTAGTAGAAGTGACGTCAGAAGGCAAGCAGTTACCTTCGTAGAGACTAATCTTTCAAACGTGCACTCGAACACATTTAGCAGTTGGCAAATAATATATCTCCCCTTCAGCTGATTCGAGAGAATTTATGCCCTCGAGTGTGACGTCAGTAGTCAGAAATCTGTTCGTGACGTCACGAATCTGAATGGACGACCTCGTTCCCTCGCGGTAGTTGCTGGCGCTGTATCTGTAGCTGCTGGGTGGAGAGGCCTCGTCGAAAGGGAGCCGCGCGTCTTCTGAAGCCGAGTGGCGTGAAAATAGCACAGGGCGTCATGGCATCGCTCAGCGAAATGCGATGCTCACAGAGATATGCCGCTTCTATTTTTTTATTTCTTTGTGCTTGCTGGGACATGCACGATCAATTTCGAGCACAAGTGTTAGCTTTTGCTCACTCAAAAAAATTGGATTTTTAATATTGATCTGGATGATATGAAATGCTTGTGGTGGCATAACTTTGACTCCTACACAACAAATGCAAGGTGCATAAAATGAGTAGGTCTTAAGCATGACTCTCGCCCACAGCCCTTGTGTCCGCAGAATGCGGGTTCCTTTACCTGGCTTGTTCACAAAAGTGGATGAGCTGTGGTTAAAGGTGGTGATCGAGAACATTAGACTTTTGTTTAAGAAGTGCTATCGTCTTGCATAGCATCAAGAGGAAACCGATGAAAAATGCATAAAATGTTGCAGGAACAAGAGACATGACCTCATAATAATTTCCGTCCTACTTAGTCTCCAAGTCACAAGCACTTTCAAGAAATTATGAATTTTCAACGTATTATTAATTATAAAAATTATATTACGGGTTATTTTGCAAGAACAGGTATGTAGGTCGTAGTTCCGTACCCATGTATTCGACCCGGGCTTCTTTTAAAGCTACATCTGGCACGGATCTAGGGAACCTTCATCGAGCAGGCGCGCTCCATTGGCGTTTTCTAAGGTGCTAGGTGGGATTTTCATTTTCTCCGCTAGATGTTGGTCTTGGTGAACCATACCCGAGATCTCTGGTTGGAGAAACGTAAGATCTCGTTAGGATGGGAAAGTGCGGAAGGTATTTATTTTGACGGGTACCAGCAAGGGTACTTTTATACTCCACCAGCATGACATGGCTGCAGTGGGATTTTCCGGTTTTCAAATATCCATGTGCCTCAGCTGGGAGCGAACTCGCACACTGGGAGTCAGAGACCAATGATCTAACATTCGCCAATCGAGGCGCAGTATATTCAAACTTCTCATAAAAAATACTTTTCTTACATTTACATTGATAAAGACGTTTATTTTTCAGTGGTCGAAAGTATTACCTATAAAGGTAATAAATACATTACTCAATCATTATGAACTTTTTTAAATTATACTGCCGTCTTAAGCAAAGCGCTGAGTCGCATCTACAATGTTTGACAAAATTGAGTTGGGTCCCTTTTACCCTTTGTCTCCCTTTCATTTGTTTTACCAAATGGTCAATAGATAAAATGGTCGTATTATAGAGAGAAAATTTTCAAGCCTTTTGGATAATGTGGCATCTTCTCTCTTTGAGTAGATTATTCAAGTTATTTGGTCGCAGGTACAAATAGTAAGCATATTTGAAGTAATATCTACTGCTAATATTTACCAAGTAATTGCAAAACCATAGCAAATGAATCAATATGTTCATTACGTTTGGTATAAATTAAATAACGCTATTGAGCTTTAAATGACGTTTCCTCATTTAAAGCTCAGTTACATTTTTTTCTAAAAACGTCAGTACAGGCACGACTTGATAATTGACGTTGCGATTCATTCTGACAGGCTTTGATTTACGAAATAATAAGCTAAATATTTTATAAAATTGTCATGAAGAATGCGAACGCTTTTGCAAGTTCTACCATTTTCAATTCAACCAATATAGAAGAAATTATTTTTCAAATATCAGCGCATAAGGAAATGAATGAAAAACATTCATTGAAACTGTAAAGTATTTAAGAGAACTGAAACACTGCTTTCCAGAATATTATTCATATTTTTTAGGGACAAATGTACACAATTTTCATTTAACTTATAATGTGCCCGAATGTGTAATACTTTTTTTACATTTTCAACTATAATTTCACAAATAATCTCAAATTCGAATACTAGCGTAAATAATTACTTAAACTAGACATATATAAAAATGTGTCGTTAATATTATTCACTTAAATTTATTGGATACGACTATTGGATCACGATATTTCGTATTTAATAAAGGTCTACATATATTCTACTTTAGGCGTACCCTGTTCCTTAAGCGGAAAAGTGGAAGATTTTTGTTTTTAGCAAGTGATAAAGGCATGAACGTCCAGAATAACAGTTATTCACACAATAATTCATATTTGGTTTAATATGACAGACCATTTCTGTAATGAAAATTCGTTTTCGGATTAACTGCACATGGACATGAGCCCTGATCTTACACTTCTGACTCTGAGTCCAATCAGTTGTCCTCTTGGACCACATACCTCCACAATACAATATAAAATGTCAATATTTATAGGTTATAAAATGAAATTTAATATATAAAGACAAAAGGACCAACTACATTTTATCCCTAGCGGCAATGCGGAATATTCTACATTAGCACAATGCTCGTATTCCACATTTGGAATATCGCGGCCCTATTGCTTTCAAGCTGTTTCGCGGTCAAAATCAACGTTCTTTATATATCCTGTATTATATTGTTCTTTTTGTTATCCTGCAATATTTTCATTTCTAATCTTTCTATCTTCATTCTAATATTTACAGCAAACGAATAACAACAATTATTTTGTTTAATACTCAAATAGATTTTTTACGTTCTGAAGAAAACACGCTCTGCCACTTCACTCACAGCTTCAACTCAAAAAACATTTTCTACGCTCGATCAGGGGCCTCTTCCAAGTAAATAAAAACTTTTGATACCGTATGTCTGCTCATTGCAAGTGCGATAATTCGGTATTTCACATTAGGAATGTATTCCATATTAGGGGACCTTACCCTACTACTTTCATGTGAAAATATTGTTACTTCCTGCGACATTTCTCTGTCTTCGGACTTTCGAAGAAAAATAACATTTTTACCCTTTTTCTTATTATAAGTAATAAAAACTCATTTATAAAACCTCAGAGCGATTGAACAACTTATTAACATTATTTTTACTCAAGTTTTTTATCTTAATTTCCAGTGATTTAATTAAGTATGAAAGAAATAATTATAATATGCACAAATTAAACCGTTGCCCAAGAAGTGGAACCTCCAATTATGTCCTCGCTTCGCACGTACATTCAAACACATCGCGCAGTCGACCGGTCAGATTCCAGCATTGTCAGATTCCAGCGCGACCGCGGTGGGCGTCGCGGGGCGTCGCGAGGGGGCGTGGCGGGCGCGGGGGCATCGCCCGGGGCGGCCACCGCGGGGGGCGGGGCGGCGGCCGCCGCCGCCGGGCGGGCCGCTAAATGGCGACGGGCATGCCGCGCGTTCCTCCGGTGGAATTCGGATGCAGGTGACAAAGCTAAGATTATCTCGAGCCGACTGCCCCACGGGGCTTCTTCTTCTTCTCTACCTGCGATTTGCAACGAGTCGCTGGGCTGGCGGGGCTGCGCTTCCGGGGTTTTCGCTCTCTCGGGGACAGGAATAGCCGATTTCATGGCGGGAATGGAATTTGGACGCCCGCAAATTTATCAGCGATGAATTGCTTTCGGTGGATTAGTTTGCGGTGGCGAAATTAAGAGAAAAGTAGTGTAAATAGGATGACGGAAGTCGAGCCACATGACACAAACTAGCTGCTATATTAAAATAATTACAAGTTATATTTATTACATATGTTTCGTTAATTGGTGTGTGTGTGTGTTTGGTTTGCTGTACAGCGAAATGATTGTTAATTTTATAGTCGTTTGTAAGTTCTCGAGTGTTTCTTCATACAAGTATTTCCGTGGTTATTAATTTTCAACAGATATTTTCTCGACTATTTATGACTTTTTGAGAGCGTTAATTTAAAAGAAATCATGCATTCAGGGCAGCACATATAACTGCTTTTATTCTCAAGTGTATGCCATGTGGTGTAATTGGTATTTGGTGATACGGTCTCTCTGCAATTGTACCTTAATTTCTCTTAAACTCTTAATTTTCTCTAAAAACAAAAGCTTGTATTCATGTGTTAAATAATTGCTGTAAATAAAATTCAAATCATACTTGCTAGATAGAAGTTCCGAAAGTACCGAAAAAGATAAAATCCAGTATGTCTTTTTGGTACGTATATCCTGTATTCTTTGTGAGATTGTTTGCTCAGAAATGAATATTGTCTTCTAAAAACATTCATTTGCTGAGATGCCGATACATAACTTACTTAAAAATAAGTGCCTCATTTTGTAATTAAAATTGCGTTCACAAATACCTCAGCGGTACCCAGTTGTGATGACTCGGCTGACGAAACGCGAGAGTTCCCTCGTGGACCAACTTCCACCGCTTTTCCGTCAACAGCCTTCGGCTAAGACATTAGTTACTGTCGCGCCTACCGTGCTATGGCACCCACCATTACCTGCTTCCCACCAAGCTGTGGCTGTTGTCGTTGAGGCTGGCGCCACGTCGGCCCACTCGTCAACCCACGGGCCGTTGGAAGCGCAACTCACCGGTTCAAAGGCACGCGCTGCCGCCTTTGCGCCGCCGCCTCCTCTGCTTACACTGCACAATGGTCCGAAGCCAACAAGGGCGCACGGCAATTAATAATAGTAGATTACGCAACTAGTTCATAATATTAAGCTGTATTGCATGAGTGTGTGTTTTGGAAACGAACGACGTTAGGAGCTAGTTTTCAAATTTGTACCAATGTAATAAAGCAACAATGTAAACGAGTTGCATACGTACTTTTTTTGTATATCACCATTATAAATGTATAGATTGAAGTTAATTTTGGGAAAGAATCTTATTGTGACGCTACGGATATAGAACATCTGTGCGAGAGAACGGTGGTCGGATGTTCAGTTTACGACTACCTCCCCTCTCTCGCTGTGGTTGGCTGAATGTGTGATGACGCAATTATTCGTGCCACCAACGGTGAATAAGTCATAATCTCTACCGTAAGATGTCAGTTTATGAACGATTTCTTGTAATGTAAAAAGTCGTTTATAATGATGGATTTCAATATATTATATGCAATATAAGGGATATGTATTAATAAGAAAATAAATACGTAAATAAATCTTCAGCAGTTTGGAAATAATAAGTAAGGAAACAAGAAAACGGTTTCATGACATAAAATAGGAGTATGAAACGAGTAACGAAGACGCAAAAAGATACATTTATTATTGCTACATAGAGAAAAAGCAAGGGGGGATGAAACAATTTGACCTATATTTTATTTTGATTGCACATGCAAAATAATCGTATAATTAGGATGCAATTAACGTGGGATGTGAATTTTAATATTTAAGATTGTTCACCAAAACTGCAATTCAGTCATTTAACGTTTTATTTTAATTTGTGTGTGTTTCACGTTTCTGTCGGCTGAAAAGATCGCTCGAAAAAGAAATTATGCTCTGCGCGCCTGCGGTGCTCCTTCAACCGCCTGCCGCGAGGGACGGGGCGTGGCGTTGACGCCGCCTTTGGTCTCCACATCGCCCACTGGCCTCCGTTTAAACTTAGTAAAAGATGGAGAGCTCTTGAATGTGGGTTAATGCTCAGCTTTCGGACTCAGTCGAGTGAGTTAAATGCGTCTGTAACCGCGATTAATTTGCATTCACAAACGCGTAATCCGAATCAACTTTTTCTTTTTCAGGAAAATTGCATTCTTCCACTTGAACGTAACCCATTCTGAACAGATACAATTTCCTTTTATTTAACTGAAGAAGTTTTATTAGAATCGTTTACTTTTTATAACATCTTCGGGGTAATTTAGATTGTTGTAATGAAATAGCTATGAGGATATTGCACAAGAACAAAGTAATAAGCAATTTCTGAAACGAGCTAAAACTGAAATTTCTGTTGCTTTTTTAAATCTAAAGCTATATTAAACATTAATAAGAAGGCATACGTTTCGGCAGACTTCGCAGTGTACATACATCAAGCATAGTCTTCCTTCACATACACCGTCCCCTAAGTTCCCGCCCCTAAAGGCCCTGTTCGCATGTAGCCGACAAAATGGCGTATCGACAGCATAGCAGCCAGGGTACTCATTCTTCACATGGCCCCCTGAGTCCCCTGTCTTCAGATTCCAAAGCCACGTTCGCATGCGGCTCCACAAAAGGGGTCAAATTCCGTTGCGATTGCACAGCAGCCAACGTACTCTTTCTTCACAAGTCTTCAGCCTCTAAAGCCCCTGCTTGCTCGCGGTCCGACAAAAGAGCCAAAATGGCGCGGAGAGGTGCTTGACCGGCGCGGCGCGGCGGGCGCGAGGTCCCGCGTCCGTCCGCGGTTGCTGCCGCGGCGCCGCAGGAGTGGGAGCGACTCGAACCCACGGCCTCTGCGCCGTGTTGCGGTGAGCGACGCCGCACGAGCCCCGCCACGCCCCTTTCCTCCGCCTTCATCGCCACGGCACCGCCTCCGCTCGCACTAACAGCGCCGTTGATGTTCAACTCGACGTCGTGATAAGAATTCGCTCGCCTTATTGATTCATCGCATCCCGAGCGCGACAAGGTCATTAATCCCTTATGTGTAGTGTGTGCATTTTTATCGCGGAGGTTGTAGTGATATTCCCCCGCAGAATGACAACATTCGGCGCCGACCTACACGTCGGTTAGCGGGATTATGCCCAACCAGATATCTCCCACCTACTTGCCCCCGCCCCCAGCGGGGACAACCTCTACCCTCCAGACTGGTCTGCCGACATGTATGGTAGTGTATTGAAGTGTGGGTGTAAGGAAGGGGTGAGGATAGGACAAGGAAAAAGATAACGCGCGGTCCGTGGGTCATGCGTTAAGAGAACTGCTCCGGCATTCGCCTCGTGTTTTTCGGAGACACTAAGGAAAACTACTGATTAGAGCAGCCGGCCGTTAGAAGTCTCCTCCAGACAACGGCTGAAGTCGTAATAAGTGTCTACTGTCGAAAGTCTTGCCACTGTAGGACCTTCCGGTCAGAGGCTTGCAGTGACATCAATTGATGCCCTAAGCCATCTACGCCGTTCGGTCGCCTCGTCATTTTCCGTTCTTACCAGAGAGTGAGATGTGTCCTGCTGATGTCTTCTTTGCCGGGGGTGCAATTAATCCACTTTTGCAAACACGTTGTTGATTTACACAATTGAAATACTCAAATAAAGGAGTCCAAATAAAGAAAATCGGACAAGAAAATCTGGTCAAGCGCATTTTTAGAATTAATTTAGATTGTGCGAAGATATTCTTCGATTCACTTGCCAAATTCTTTGAGTCTTCCCATGGAATCTTGAAGGTTCCTCTCAGGACATCTTTGCCAATTCGCACCGTGCTTCTCAAGGTTGTTGGTGCTAACGTCCTAATCAATAGGCATCATTTCTAAATATAAACCCTTGACCTGGAGTGGATACACGTTCGGTGTGATGTATTCATGGGGTTTAAATGTCGTTAACGACTGGTTTGCTAATGTGTTCCCTACGATTTCCTCAAAACATCACAGTATTTCTACTCAACTTTTCTCAGGGCTTGTGATAACAATATAGAGAGGCGGGATATTGTAATGAAAATGCTGATTTCTTTACAAGCACTGCTGGTTAATGTCGGATGAGATTGGATTGAAACATTATTCCATAAATACCGGCCATTCTGTTCGAAGTGTATGTCCAACTGTTTCAATACAAAACGATGGGCTTGTAATCGAATGAAGGTTACATAATATATTGCTTGTAATTGATCATTAATGAGATCAGATTTATTAATGCATTCGACATGGAAAGTGTAAAAAATTCTTTTGAATTTCCGAATCACTTATATAACATTCAACGTTCATTAGTTTAATTTCAAATGAATCGTTTTTCACTGAACGGTAGATTAGAGTGCTTTATTTTATCTGAAATTTTTCTCTTTGGGAGCTCTCCGATTGAACGCGTGCTTTGGATGGGGATACTTGAGCTAAAATTTTAACTGATATGCGACGTATAAAATAATCTTTTATAATAAAATGTCTTAGTACTAAATAAATCATTTACGTAAAGAAATAACCATTAACTCTATTTCTGTCTGCTAATTATTGTCATGCATGATATAGGTTTTTCCATGTGGGAAAAACCGGAGGTATAAAACTACTGGGAGACTTCATGAAATATGATGAAGTTTGAAATTTCAGTAATGTTCATATAACACTTACAAGCATAATATGACTTGAAAATTAAGTTTGTTAACACCAACTTAATTGTCTAATGCTATCTCAAGAAACGTGATGGCAAAAACAATTTTCTCTTCACAGTTTCCGAATAATATTTCTATTTTTAAGCACGATTCATGACAAACAAATGCTCAAATGTGCAAATGCGTAATGTTTCAAATTACTTCAACTGGAGTAATAACACCCATGCTGCAATGCATTAGTAAAACGCGTGTCACCAATTCTCGCTAAATTGACGGGATTTTCGCATCAGCCCCCGAATCGTGTTTCGCTTTGTGCAGCGGCGCGAAAGCCGCGAATCCAGCGCTGTGGACGGCCGCCCTCGAATAAAACGCGAGCAAAAAAAAAAGTGAACATGGCAGAGCGCACTCACATTTTCATTGTTCAATTCACGGGTCCATGATTCGAATATTTTCCCACAATTTTCCACTGGCCTGCGCTGACAACCCGATAACATCTTCCATTAAAAGGCAACTAGTCGGGTCAGCGCAGCGTCAGCTTGGTGTCGACGTACAGTGGGTAGAAATGACGACAAAACGGGCAAAACATGCGAAGGTTGGTTGTTAGTGATTTCGGGTGTGTCAACTAGAGAGGTCATTAGTCCCGTAAGCGTAGTGCATGTTTTTACTCGGGAGGTGGCGGTGATCTTCCACCGCTCAATGGCGAGATCCGGCACCGTCTGGCTGGGTTTCTCTCAATCGGGTATTTCACACCAGCGGGGCACCACCCCAGCCCGGACAAGTTCCAAGTCCCGGGCCGATCTCCCGGCATGTGTGGTAGTATAGAGCATGTTAGTGTAAGCGTGTGTGTAAGGGGAGAGGACACGACAAGGGAGAGGAAGGAAAGATCGCACGCGGTCTGTGGCCCGTTTGTTAGAGTTCCCGTCATTCGCCTGGTGTTGATTGGAAACCACGGAAAACTACCGATGAGAGCAGCCCGCCTCTAGAATTATCTACCAGACAGCGACTGAATTCGACCTGGGTGACAAGCTAGTGTCAAAAATCTTGTAACTGTCGGGACTCTAACCTAGAACCTCCCCGTCAGGGGTACTGCAGTGACATCACTTGATGCATTGAGCGACCTCTCCCGTAAAACATACGACTTGCGATGCATGCGACATTCAGGCTAACATTTCATGAAAGCAAAAACGTTTTGACCATTTATAAAGATACATCAAAAAATATAAAATGAATTTCCTGATTCATTAATTTTTTTAGGGTTTGTGTTTTCTTTGTCAGGCTTCGCACAAAAGGATTTTACCAAAT
This sequence comes from Teleogryllus oceanicus, assembly GCA_964035755.1. NCBI lineage: Eukaryota > Metazoa > Arthropoda > Insecta > Orthoptera > Gryllidae > Teleogryllus > Teleogryllus oceanicus. The sequence goes on from CAXIVR010000006.1 coordinate 119,650,230, forward strand.
GTTACTTTACAAAATTAAGTCCCTTTTTGCTCTTTTTTTTAGATAAATGATAATTACAATTGATCTCTTACAAATTGCTTAGTTCATTTACCACTTAATTTTGAATGGTTTAGATGCAACAAATTGTAGTTAAAAATTACAGTACTTATTGTAAATAAACGACGTCATCGATAAAAAGTAAATGTTTCTTTACCCTATCTCTAAAAGTATTGGCGGTTGCCATGTAAACCGTTTACTTTAGATGTGTGTCTTATACACCACGTAAGGTGAGCATTCTGATTATGGAGTAGAAGGCAGCGACAACTTACTTTAATAATTCATTATTCCATAAGTACCCAGTTATCTGACCATACGTGATAGGGTGCTAGATGGAGAAGATGAAAAGAAGGGGACCGAAAGAAAGAATAAAATTAAACGAGATGAGCAAAATAAGAAAATTCGTGTTTGGGCGCATTTCGGACCAGTGTCGGGCGGCGGCGCGGGCGCAGGCGGTTTTTGCGCGCGGGGCGGCGCCAGCGCGCCTGCGGCGGCGGCGCGCGAATCCGCGTCGCTGTTGCGGTCTCGCGGCGCTCGTGTCCGCCCGCGCCTGCGGTCGCAGCCCGTGCCCCGGCGCGGCCCGGCCGCTTCCCACGAGCCGCGGAGCACGTCCTCGCCGCGGTAGCGTCCTCGGCTTTTTGTCCGCCCCCCACCCCACCCCCAGGGCTGTCTCTCGCCTCGCCTCCCCACCACGCCCCTCATCAACTCGGCACCTTGATCGATTTTTGATCCAACTGGACTTTGTTCCTTCTTATGTATCCTTTTTTTGCTCTGATAACTAGTGTTGGATGATACGATTTGGCATTTTCAGTCATATTATATGAATTAAATATTTAAGAGAATCCAAGTCCAATAAACCATATACTCAAATTTTGAAATTATTATTTTTTATATTACAAAATTCATGGAATGCTCTCTCAAATTCACAATTCATATAAAATGGCTGTAATTATTGTCACGTTACTTAACTGTTTTTTTTTAATAAAACACGTTGAATGCAAATCAAAATAATTTGGCTCTTATGTATTGAAAATATATTGAAATGTATTTGAAGTTGTTTAATTAAAAAATTTTTGGAATTTATTTCAAAACTTTTTGGAAGTTGTTCTCGTGTCGTATTTGGCTTCCTTTCCGTAATTATTATTGGTTTAAAATGACGAAAATTCCAACAAAGTCAAAATTGTACTTTACACAAAGTGTGCTGAGTAGAATATTGAAAAGTCAGAACTCAGCAATAACTTCTTTAAGTCTTTGCAGGCCGATGGATTCATGTTCTGTATTATACATCATTCACTATCCATGACATTTTTATCGTGATTGATCGCCCCATTTTGGGCTAACGCATTATGTATATTTGTTCATCCTGACGACATCGCCGTTCATATTCAGCTATATATTTGAAACACAAAGGGTTTTCGTTTATGAAGAAAATTGAGCTCTATAATTCACCAAAATTCATATTTTTTTGTTTAAATGAAAGATAGTGAATCCCAGATATGTTATCACTTGCTCTTATTAACGTATTTTATAGTATAAACCCTTTAATTAAAATTAAAAAACCCCATTTGTTTCTTTATTTCGTAATGGGTATTGTAATCGATCTATTGAACGCAATCGGAGTTTCCTATTTTTGCACGTTCAAGTACGCCAATGTAAGGTTATAATGAGCGAAGAGAAACAGGAGGTTTTTAAGACCGAAGTCTGTATACGCAAAGAGTAGTCAATGCTTATAAACGGAATTTTTATCCATCACATGACATAAATGACCCTTCCCAAAACATTTCAGTGATTATATATATAATGCTTTACGTTTTTATGTTAAAGTAGACAGCAGGATTACTTTACCGCAGTTCAATACAACATGCTTATACTGATCTTGACAAATATTATACTTTTCAATTATATTTTCAGAAACATGTTTAACTCTGAATTCACGGTGAATAAGGATTGTACAACATTTTTAAACATCCCCCTTTACAATAGTCTTGGTGACAAAGTTCTGAACGACCTTAAACAGTATTTTTGAGGTTTTCAATTTTCAATGAAGTGAATGTGCACTCCTTTTCTAACTTTCCTGTAGCGCTCTTTTTTGTGCGACGTGATCGCAAGGAATCGGATAGTTGTCACAACTTTTCCAACATTTTTTTCCAATCATTATTGTTCCTGCTGACTAGTGCCATTATTTTTTACATATCCAATTATTTTTCCTTAGCATTTTGTCATTTTGAAATAAATCGCAACTTCATAATCTTCTTTTCACTCGCACCCTCACACACTTTTTTTACTGTATTCTACGGAAGTTGTACTCGCCATTGAAATATTGTTATTGAAATTAAATATACTTATACACTTATAATATTTAATTTGTGACTAATGAGATTTTGAGACTCTATTTTTAATGAGAGTAACGAGAGTCACATATTTGCAGCTTTTATTGTCATTATTCTTCCACATTATATTAATCATTGCAATAATCATACTCCCGTTTTAGACTTTGAACTTTTTCTTGCATTTACCACATTCCCACTTTATTTTTCATTTTCAGGGGTATTCGCATTGTCTCTCTTACATGAAATCTCTTTAACACCATTAGTTGCTACGTTCGGCATTACTGCGTTCAGAGTTGACGTTTGTTTCTCACGTACTTTTCTCGTTCCTATTCTTGTTTTTGTTCGCATTCACGTGTTCATTAAGAGCCACTCCGTCGTTTCATTTCGCGGTCACATTGTCATTTCCAGTGTCCTCATCTTCCCACATTCCAATCGAAGCACTTGGTTGTTCTTTGCCTGGACCGAATCATGAATCCGACCGCACTCCTTTCTATCTGCGCTCACTTCTTTGCTTCATTGGCTCCCTTCTCACCATTCGGGCATATTGACTTGCCAAGGAGGACTCGCCCGGTTCTTGACCCTTTGGGTGAGTGGCCATTGTTTCGAGGCGCTTCTGCTGTGCAATGCCGGTTACATTTCTCAAGGCTCCCGCTGCCCCTGGTCTTCCTCTCGGGCGTCCGCGCTCGCCCGCTCGTTCTTTCACGCAAAAGCTCGTTTTGTTGTCCCTCCCCTTTCGCGGTAGATAATAGATTGATTCAGGCCGGTGCCGCTTTGTCCTCTGTATTCGTCGCAGTCTCTAACAAAAAAAAGAGGAAAGACACAAAAGGTGCCTGGATAGGGCTCTTCCAGTTCGGTAGAGTATCTCAGACTGCGGCTGTGTGAAGGAGCTCTTGCGCAGAGAAATTTAAGTACAAGGCGAACATTGTTACTTATTGTAAGATTTCGAAATTGTCCACGATTCGGTTCAGATCTCAGTTTGAAATTCGGTTTCAGACAGCAGTTCAGTACTGCTGCTTGACTTTGCTGGTAAATCTCAAAATCCATGCGAAATGTTGCGTGCTTATGGGATGACAAGCAAACGCTAATTACTTTTCAGAGAAGTTTGTTGAAAAAGACAAAAATTCAATTTTCTCGATGTACAATTAATATATTATATAACGGTTTATGGCACTTCTTCCAGATAAAATATTATTTCTAAAAATGTATAACAATTTTTGTTTTCTGTTGAGTGTTTCTCTTTTCAAGAATCATTAATATATTAAAGTGTAGTAATTATCAGCAAACCATTTTTATGTAATCTTGTGTTTCCTCAAGGAATGGCAACTAGCAAGGTGCGGTAATAATTCAATCATTATTGTTCAGGAAGACAGAGATTTGGGGATAACTGTATGTCGTTGCAATAGAGCAACAAATTAATTTGTTTATTTTACTGCAAATTTTTACAAAGAAAAGGGCATTTTATTGCAGAATTCGATTCAAATGGGGATAATAAACTTTTTGTGTGTATATTCAGGTAACATTAATTTCGTACCTACTTCGTTGGCTTAGAAATCTTTGAAAAGTAAATAAGTAAATAGTAAACACAAATTTAGATTTTTAAAACTCAATTAATGTGATGAATAAATGATATATTTTTCTCCAGCTTTAAACGGCTATTTTCGGAGCTTCCCAAAATTTTCGATGAAATGAACACGAACTGTGAATGAAAATAAAATGTGTGAGGATCTACGAAAAATTAGTTTTTCGGTAGTTGTCCATAGTTTCTCTTACCAACACCACACGAATACAGGAGTAGTACCTTAATAAACAGGCCACGTATAGAGCTCCTGTCCAGTATCTGTCGTCAATCCTATCTTTCACACACTTAAATGCACTACACCACCGTAAACGTCGGAGCTGGTCGGAGCTTAGATTGATTGATTGATTTTTCGGTTTCCGGGCGCGTCACTGATTTGGTCATTAGTCCCGTTAGTGTTTTTTCGCGGAGATGGCGGATCTTCCCCGCTGGATGGCGAGATCCGGCGCCGACCTATCGTCGGCTAGTGGGTTTCCCAACCAGGACTCTCCACCAGCGGGCACCGCCCAGCCGGGAGAAGCTCTAAGCTCGGGGCATAGAGATTGTCCTGGCTAAGGAGACCGGGGTGGTTCCGGAGCTGATGGGACATGCGTGGTTGGTGAAAACCCCGCTAGCCGACTTGTCATTTGACTCCGGATCTCGCCTTCCAGTTGGAAAAATCACCGCCACCTCCAACGATAAAAAACTTGCAATAATCTTACGGGCCTAATGAGCTTAGCAGTTGCCGCGCTCGGAAACACTTTCCAATCAATCGATGTACGGTCGGTTAACGATCAGTTTATGGAGCGATCAAGCTGTCTTCTCGTCGTTCCACCCTCGATGTGCAGAGGCGAGGGCGTTGCGTGAGCGTTGCGTGGGCGATGCGTGGGCGTTGCGTGAGCGTTGCGTGAGCGTTGCGTGGGCGTTGCGTGGGCGGCGTGGGAGCGCGGGGCGGAGGCCGCCGTTGGGCGCGGGCGCGGAGCGTGTTTACGGAAGCCGCGCCGAGACGCCGCGCCGACGGTTCGTTTGCGCGCTGCAGCTGGCTCCGTCTGCGCCGCTGACCGCCGCGCCGCCCTCTGATCTGCCGCCGCCCACGCGATCGAGCACAGAGATCGCCCGGCCAAAGAAAGGCCTCGGCCCCGACAAAGGGGGGATCGTGTTGCGGGGCTCGTGTTGGACGGTTGTGCACAAAAATTAGTACAGTGGGGGCGTGCGTGGGTATGGGTGTGCGTACGTATGTGTGTGGACGTGCGTGCGTACATGCGCAAACAACGTACGATCCTACGTTATCTAGATATGTACTTAATCTGTGAATTATTTAGTAATAAATAATAATAAGGATAATAATGATGATGATGATGATGATGATAGCCGATCTGGGTGGCCAGATCGCTAAGGAAGTAGAGTCGTGACGGTCTTTAGCCGAAGGTTCACGGATTTGAGTCCTGCTTCGGGCATGGTTGTGCTTTTGTGTGTCTTTGTATGTTTGTGAATGTCCATTTTATCATCATCATCATCATCATCATCATCATCTTCATCAACTCCAAACCTAATCCCCAGGGATAACAATCCTAGAGTGTAAACATGGACTCAGCATAGACATGCTGAGACAAGTCACGTGCGTATCCCCAGGAAAAACACGATGGGTACAACTGCACGTTCGCGTGGTCCGTAGATGTCCCAATTTGCGACAAAAACAGGTTAATAATAATAATAATAATAATAATAATAATAATAATAATAATAATAATACGTTAAAGTTATATCTTTTCGGAGACTAAAATTCAAGGATATAAAAATAAAAGAATTAAAGAGATTTACACAGACTCAACCTATTTTTGGATTCATAATTCATTCGGTTGTTGATATTTCTCGTAAGATTGTATGCAACGGACGCTGTAAAAAGTTACAGTCCTGCGTCATAGATGCATTTGCCAGAGTCCGTGACGAAAATAGTAAAAAAATACTTTCGACACGAGCGTCCCTCAAAAATTCCGCAAAACATAGTTTCCACGAAAACATGTTTTGTTTTACGTTGTGAGATTTGCCTCTCGGAAGTGGCATACTTAAGAACGCGTACCTTTCTTTTCCAGGAAATTTTAAAATCAGTTCCTCGTTAAAAACATTAAGATTTTATATCATATATTGACAGCTGAACTGTAATATTATTAAAATGTATTTTTGGTTGTTTCGCGGGGCATCCGATATTTATGTGATGCTGCATCTGTGATCATTTTGAAACAAACTAATCAAAAGTAACAAAACGGATAATTTTAATTTCTAATCACAATTTAGTAGATGATAATTACAAAATATTTTTAAAATAAGTGTGGAGTCATTAAACTACAGGCCCTCCCGTGCGGCAAAAACTGCAGGAAATGGATTATTTGGTAGCTAAAACAGCTTTTATGATCGACAATTTATTAAAGAAGTTTAGTCTTTAATTACTGCGCGCCTTAATGCAATTTGCATATCTCTTTGATAATTTTCCGCTCACTTTAGTGCTTGTAATGTGGTCTCCTTGCTACAGAGTACTCGGCCGTGAATGTTCGCATGACGCTTAAAATCTGTGCATTTGGCGAGGCACATCTCTCTCTCTACCCTTCCAGCGAACTTTATACGGGTGAACTCCTGGCAACCCGCTTCCGTGGAATTAATTTTAACGCGATGAGATTTCACGGCACATGAAGCATAGCAATTTCTAGTAAATCTGGAAGAACTTTGCACTTTAAAAAGTGGGTCCTGTAACAGCACACTTACTATCCACTGGCATAACGCTTTATATTCATTAATCCTCCCCTCGGTAGGCGTATTATCCTTCTCTGTTACACCTAGCCTCTAGTATTTTATAGGTTGCACGTTATACGCAAGATCCTAAAAGTAGTGAAAGAAGTTAAGAATGATTCCCAGATATTTTTCCCGACTTTCTTTGTTCTCTGGTAACGAATGGGCTAAAAAATTTTGAAAATGAGGAAAAGTAAATACAGTGACAATTATTTTTATTATTTTTGTTATTATGTTCTAAATTCTCGTTTACATACGCTAGGTGTCGGTTAAATAGAAATATTTTTCACGTTGCGACCAGCTTTCTAAGCGGCAGATTGAGTATCTATGAGTGACTCGATAATACTGTGCATTTTTTAGAACAGCCATATGCTGTGCAATGTCATGTACTTACTTTTTAAGTGACTTGGGAGCTGGGCAAGTTCTTACGTAATTTTCGAAATAAATACCAGAATTCCGATACGTTCCTGGTCGACGTGTATTTTTACGCCCCGCATACAGCTGATTTCAGTTGTCAAATTTTTGTATTTATCATGTTTCCTTGACCCCTTGGTTACGACGTTCTTATCCATATCTGCTGCTATTATTATTATTATTATTATTATTATTATTATTATTATTATTGTTGTTGTTACTATTATTGTTGTTACTATTATTATTATTATTATTATTATTATTATTATTATTACTATTATTATTTTATAATTACCTCATAAATTCAGGACGAAAATATATATATAATCTACTCAGCTTGACATCAGCTTAGGAAGAAGCATTCCCAGTGACTCCAGCAGTGTGATCCAGTCTGCAATATTTTGTGCAAAATAGGGTATTATAACGCTCTCTTGCAGTGCCCATTTACTCTATTGAATGATTTCGGAGATTGTACTTGTCATTACATAATTTTTGAGGAACGAATTCCAGAGATCCCACAACTATCTGTGCTACCTGATTTTGAAGCACGCATCCGCCTCGAAATGGTTTTCAGTCTCTTAATTTCTCTGATTCCTTGGTTATGAAGTTTTGTTCCATGGCACAGCAATTCGACAAGTAGATATGATTTTTTTCTCCGAATTATAATATCCAACAAGGGTGACATGCGTGTTTGTACCCCTTGTGTTTGTTGATAACTTTGAAAGCATTGCAAATCTGCCAGGAGGCGAAGTTTCTCTTTCACCATACTTAGGTCTTTCACTTCTTCCTCCCCTTCATCTTCTTCTTCTATTTCGTAAGGTTTTCTGGAGCGCTTCTTCATCTGATTCCTCACCATCGACCTGTTTGGCTTGGAAGAGGGATCAGATGGATGCGAATCAATGAAAATTGAAATTTATTTAACGGCTTAGGTAGAGATCGTAAAATGTCGTCGGATGAGGATTACAAGCTAACCTACGGTAATTTCCACGAGTTCCGTGGTCTGCTTAGAATCACATTGATCAATTCTAATTAATCCACTTGTGTCTGTTTTAAAGGTACACTAGTGAGAACCCGTCAAAATTTGATGGTGAGATCTGAGATAAATGTAAAACACTGTGCCCAGACTAATGATATGGAAGGTGATTCCTGAGGGTGTGGAATCTTAGTGCTCACGTTTACCCGGGTGCATTTCTGTTCTGGTCCAGGGAGTTAATTCCGGAGTAGACACCTAGGTCATTAGGATGCAATCCTCACTTCCCTCGGTGCGAGGTACAGTCCCCTGCGCGACAGAAAGCAGGATGAGCATACACCAACTGCATCCTGCGGTCAACATTGCCTAAGCTGCTTATCTACCACTCCAAAAGGGCACATTCCCAATATACCGTTATGTTTTCTCCTTAGAATGAGAATTAATTTCCACGAGTTCCGTGGTCTGCTTAGAATCACATTGATCAATTCTAATTAATCCACTTGTGTCTGTTTTAAAGGTACACTAGTGAGAACCCGTCAAAATTTGACGGTGAGATCTAAGATAAATGTAAACTACTGTGCCCAGACTAATGATTACAATACGTTGTATTGTTTGGATCTTCAAGGTACAACAAAGATATTCTGTGATGTGGAGTTGCCAAAACTTTGAGCACGTATGGCCCATGACCAGGTGGCAATGTAATATCGGCACCAAATTTCACAAAAGAGAGAGCACTATTATACTGACAGTAATTATTTCTCAAGTTTTTGATGTGTCATCATTTCCTATAAGCAACTGTTTGAATTCTTCTGGCATATTGCTCGAAGGTAAACTTATTCTCATTTAAGCAACACAGAGAAACTCGTTTGCAGAATTTCTCTCACATGGGAAGTACAAATCAGAACAAAACTTAAATTTCATAGACGATGATCCAACAGAAAAAGGGATGACCTCACTATCAGGACACCTACGCTGACTTCCTCTTTCCTGCGTCCAGTTAATGTACGTTTGCGTCTTTTGGGGCGCGTGGGCAAGTATTCGGAATTCGACATAACCTGTGAACAGCTTCATTACTTCAGTATAATCGAGCAAAACTCACTGTTCGATTGTTCTCTACAAAGTACACCACAAAAGCAAATACATGCAAACTGTCAACACCACAATGTAATTCTTACACTGAAACAAAACCTTGACGAATTGTAAACAAATCTCAACAATCAAAATCAAGCAACGCCACTATAAAGCAGCCACTCGTGAAAAAAAAAACAATTGACTATTGATAAACGTACTATTAAAGAATGATTTAATTAATTAATTTACACCATAAATGTTGATGAATCAACACAAACAATATATGATAACACATCTAGGGATCACATTCTTTCATTTAAAGGAAAAAATACTACAATCGGTTCAGTAAAAGCTCTAAACGAAGCCATGGCAGAATAACTTTTTTAAATATATAGATTTGCATGTCCTTATAGAGCACTGCCAACGTTGAAAACCACACTTCGAAGTTTGTGGAAATAAAACATAAATTCATCTCTTACGAGCTTGTTCTTTCCGCGCTAAGTTAACAAACACAGTTCACCTGCGTTCGAGATTTTCTCTGAATTGGTACAGGAACATCTACTTGCATTTCTTATGAACAGAAACTTAACACGGATTTCTGCTCCTTCTGAAACACCGGATGAACGACACGGGATGGAGTGGAACTGTGCCTTCTCGGGTAACAACAAGTAAAAGGGGATTATCTGGGAAGCGAGGGTGAGAGAAAACTGATCGCGGGATGCAGTCGGGCGATTCCCTTCCGCGCCGATTGCTCTCGCCGCCGCCGCCGCCGCGTAAATATAGGGCGCGCGGCTGCGCCTCCCGGCAGGAATAACTGGTGACTAACGCGGGTGGGAGGATCGGCCCGCTCGCGATTCCCAGCGCCTGCAGGCTCTTCACAGGCGGGGGCGGTGGGGGAGGCTTGTAGGGGCGGTGATGGTCGGGGAGGGGGAAGGGGAGGGGCGGGGACGTTAGGGGCAGCGGCCGCCACCACTGTCTCGAGGGCTCTGACTTCCGGGAGCGATGCGCCATGCAATCTGGAGGCAGTTTGATTCACAGGGTGACAGAAGAAAGAAAGTGCTTCGGTATGAGAGTGCACTTGGTTCCGCAATATAGTGCTTCGCTAGTTATTTCTTGCACTCAAAGTATGAATAATGAAGGCATCTCTTTCTATTTTTTAATTTTTTTATAAAATATTCATAGACAAAACAACTTAATGAATTATGAATTAATTTATTTGATTTAGAAAGGATCAAATAAACCGGTTAAGTTTAAAAAATGTTTATTTTTTATGCTTGGAATGAGTAAAATCTTTGAAGTTTCTTTTTACTTTCTCTCTACGACGTAGAGAGAATGCTATGTAATCCTGCGCGAAAAACCGCCAATTTTCGACAGAAAAACTCTTATTACTGGGCCCTGGTAACGAAAAAGTTGATAAATCCAGTTGCTAAATTTAGAAAAAAAATCTATCACGTGGTGTAGCCAGATTCCATGTTTTGTGGGTTCTTGATAGAGAAAAATCGAATGATGGCAAAACGTCTGTCCATCTATGCGTCTCTGAACAACGCTAGCGGTTAAACCGTTAAACCGTTTTTTTCCCAAAATTGATTTTTCCAATCGATTAGGCTAATGTCGCAGACGCTTCGATTGAATTTGAAACCGAGATTTTAATTTTGAGGGTTACTTTACATGAAGCCCTTGCTACATTTTCAAAATTTTCAAAAAATGACTCCTTTTATTATTTGTAAAGGAAGGTAGATAATGTAAAGGAAGGAAGATAGTGTAAAGGAAGGAAGGTTTAAGAGAATGGCGTAGGACTCATTTTCGTAGAAAACTCTGATTTTCCGAAAATTTCAAAATTTCAAATTTTATTCGGCGTCTTCCTACTACTACAATTATGAAGATGGAGATTTTTTTCTTATAGTAAAATCTGCTCCTTAAAGGTAGATGTTGGAATGAGATCATGTACAATTTTTTGAAAATTTGAATACGTTTTACTTAATTTTGCGTGCAAGTACGGGCGAGAAAGTACGTACTGTTCTAGCACCACTAGTTGATTATTTCAATAACGATTCCTTTATTTTTGTCTGCCTGACGCAATGGAACAGGTTTGATTAACATTGTTTTGTGTATACCTACGAAAATACCAAATGACAGTGAATGCAACGAACTTACTTCATAATGCGCAATACATAACTAACTTCAACAGATATGCACGTCTCATAAAGTCAATTGAGTTAGAATTATTGATTCAATAATCTAAAATGTAATTGTGTGACATGCGGCTGTGTCCAAAATTCCCAGCAAGCTTTCCTTCTTTCGTATCAAGACAGTGCAGCTGCTATTAAGTTTTAAAACTATTTGGCAATGTGAAATGAAATTTAATTTCTTGTCTCCTCGCCAATGAAATACACATTGACATATCTTGAAGCCTAATATACTAAACAGAAACTGTCACGCCAGTAAGAAAAACACAGCATCATTACCGGTCAAACAGTTTAAAAAAGTGATTTGAGTAACCAAGAGAATGTTAATTCATATACTCAAGTGTAAATCCCGCCCCTCTGTACATTTCCAAAACGTTTCGGAACGCAGACCAGAAACAGAACGAGATCGTGAAAACAGCTCGACCGCAGTCATAATACGTGCGGCCCCTGATGTTCGCCGTGTGGCCACTTCCTGGAAGCAGCGAACGGAGCGCGGGTGCCCGCAACGCCGGGTTGCGAGCCGGCCGATGCGGCTCCCACCGAGAAACAAATCCGGCTGGCCATCATGTCGAGCGCCCGCGATGTATTCTGGAGCCTTTGTGGTTGCTTCTTCGATTTCCTGTTGTTCCGCCTGTGAGGCTGTCGTCTTTCTTCGATGCGATTGTGGTGGTCCGCTTTTAAAGTCTTCCTGCTCGCTGGATAGGAGGGGGAGTAGATGGTTACAGTGTTTTATTTTCCTTGCGGGCTGTTGTCCGACTACCAGGAATCTGAACACAAATGATTTTGAAGGACGGATGGCGAATGAAGAAAAACCGTTCTCTCTCATCCGATGCATCAAGATCCAACAGCATCTTTAAGAACCAGTTTATTTATTTATTTATAAATACAATCTCATGGAGTAAGATATATGGATTTACGTGAAAAATAAACTTCTTAACAAATTCTTAAGATGGTCATATGTTTTCTTCTCATGTGCATTCTTCCGATACTGAACGTTTGATCAAACAGCTGCTATTGACAGCAAATACTAAGTATCCAGGAAAAAAAATTGATCTCAATAACTTGAAAATTAAGAACATTTTACCAACCCCAACAAATCAGCCATCATTAACTTGATGTTCGAATATAATTTTAAACTAGTGACGCAACAATTGCACATATTTTTTACGTTATTTGCAACTCTTGCAATTTTCGAAAATTCTCGCATTTCAACGAAAATCGGACCTGTACCATTTTTAAAAATGTACTTCGCTCTATTCGAGAGGAAAAAAATAAAGAAAAGATTTGAAACCGTTGTTGAAAAATTCTTATTTTTAACTTGCCTTTATCTCACGAAAAATTACGCAAAGACTACTCACATTCTGCAAAAAAATTGCAATACCTCCTTTAAATATATAATTTTGAAGAACAGATTTCACGAAGGTTAAAATTCTGTCTTTAATACTGTAGTTGTTGGAAAACGCCCAACAAATTTTAATCTTTTGCAATTTTCGAAAGTTCTGAGTGTTGATCGAAAATCCGACCTATGCCATTTTTATAAGCGTACTTTGATTTATGTAGAAAAAAGCCTGTCCAGAGTTTAGTCACTATCATTGTTGACAGACAGACATTTTGCCGCAATCAATTTTTCGGCACGAAGGTCCTACAATACTACATGGATTCTGATTACACGTACAGATAAACTCTTTTTCCACAAGTAGAAATAAAAATTATCTACTTTTGCGGTATCAGGGACGAGTGTGGGGTTTTTCTGGCGAAAAATTGCATTTTTTGCTGCATTATAATACTTTCTCTATAATACGTAAGTAAATGCATGTAGTTAATTTAAACCGTATTGCATGTAAGCTAAAATCTGATGTAATTTTATAGTCTAAAATAATGGACTTTCTAAATTTGTTTTTCTTGAAAAACATATCAAACCTTTATTTCGAGGATAGTATAATAGAAAAACTTGTATGTATGAAAAACTTTATTTATTATATTATGATACACACGGGGATATTTTTTGAACTTCTCCAGAGTCTGAAAGTTCTTAATATACAATCTTGAAAATTTAGTGTGAATATTTGTTGTTCATTTCCAGGAGTACATTGTATTATTAATTTCTAGAAGTATCACTGTTAATAAAATGATGTTCAAATGCAGGTAAGAGTGCTGTCACATATTATAACTATTGATATTCGTATTAGTATCAAAAGTCTTACTTATGCAAGATTTTTTATTAGAGCATTTATTTAATAGAAAATACCGCAGTAGTTATTTGTATAGTTGGTAGTGATTTAACTTTGTTAGCAATTTATGAGTCGACATACGGTCGTTCGGTGCAGAGTTGCACATCACTCTAAATGCGAACCTATTTAGTATAATCATTTGGCACTTCAAATTTGGAAATGATGACTAACACAATAAAAAATATAAAGTTCAACCTTAGTAGGGTATCTAACTGAAACGTTTGATGAAGTAACGAAGTTGATGTAAGAAAATGATTTGAAAAGATGGGTAATAGAAAGAAAATACGGATATATTGCTTGCATTTTCATTTTCGATCCATATTGTTGCCACAAGGTGTTTCAGACCTTCATGCCAATTCTTAATTTGAAGTTACGCGTTCAAAATAATATATGAATAAATTCTAACGGTCTTCATGAAGTTAGTTTTATTTTCATCTGTTTTAACTGTCTGTCATCTGTTTTAACTATTCTTATCATTTCACTCACAACAAACAATGCAAAAACATCGGCACTTCCTTAGTGGTTCATTTATGACTTGTGTCCCAAAGAAATTGGTGTGGCAGCTTCCAGCTTCTAACTCGGTGCTGAAGATATAAATCTTACTGACTTCATTTTCAGGGCGAATGACCGCTGGGGTAACAGTGGGACGGTGCAGAACCGTCAAAAAGCAACTGAGGAGAGAAAAATTTTCAGATCTTATCCCGTCTCTCATTTGCAGTATTTTACTCTCTCCTCCAACGTTCACTCGTGATTCATTTCAAGGAAGAAAAAATACAAGAGAATTGTTTCCCAGATATTGTTTTTAATTTCTACGGCACTCTTTTTCCTTAAAACTTGGCTCTCGCAGAACAAGTCATTTACGTGCCAGAGAGTTCAGAATAATAAAATATGCATACATACATATACATAAATTCTAAATAAGCAACTGTAGATTTAACTAGTGGCGCTACTATAAGACGTCTTTTCTCGTATCATTTGTAACGTTTAATTAATATTCTAATACTAATTGAACCTAAGTTAACCATGGAATCACAAGGCTGGGGTCACCTGTAACCCCAGAGTGAAATTATCATGTTTAATTATTACCAGCCGTAAATAGCGCTGTCATTCAGTTATTGAGTCTTGCATTCCAGTCCTTCTACTTTCGCCACAACAGTCGACTTGTGTATCTTTTCTCCTCGCGTCATTCTACAACAGAAATATAAAATAAAACGTAATTGGGGCTATATTTGACCCCACCTTGTAATTAACGTCACAGATTTTTCGAACTTGTGAATATGCTTTTGCTGATGGTTTTCGTTTATTTTGTGTTGGAATGTCAACGAATTCATCACAAGTTACCCAGTTGTAAGACTAGCTTCGAAGATTGGGTTTTATTTATTATTTGCTCCTTGCAGTTTTATGCCAAAGTTTCTTGGCAGTTTGAAACTCCGATTAGCTACATTCATAATTTTATAATTTTTTAAAACTTTTAGTTTTGTATCAATCTTTCAACAATTTTCTTTCTGAAGTTACTTTGTGTGCTAACAGCATCAAGGTTTATCTGTACGGAATAATAGCCTTGTTTGCAAGTTGATTGGGTTTATATAGTTTCTTCTACAGTTTATTGTATAATAAATGATAAATAAATAAACTTTCTTTTCACTAAAACAGAGATTACATCGTTCATTGTTGAATATTACACATGAAGAAAAGAAAGATTATTTAAGAGAGAGCGGGGTCATCAGTGACCCCGCCTCGTAGTTAATAATCATTGAAATGAGCCTTGTGAATCCAGGGTTAACACGAATTGCATTTGAACATGAATATGTTTGTATTCGTAGCGACTGACTTCTTCATTCTGTTGTCCCAACACATGGCTGTGCGAGTATTTCGCATCTTCAAAATATTTTTCTTGGTTGGGATTTGAACTAGGTATAACAATCAACGCTCGTGCCACGTTGATTACGAATGTGAACATCCTCCAAGCATCAAAAGCAAAGTTGAACTTTTGCAATTTTCGAAATATCAGATGTTTTAATGAAAATCATACCTATGGAATATTCTTACGCAAACTTTGCTCTATTTGGGCGAATGATCTAAGGAAAAGTTCGGAAACGTTTTTGAGAAAATCTTATTTTCTTATTTTTTCGCAAAAATTGTCTCGAATTATTCGAAAACTTATATTTTTGAAATATTGTGTATATCGTTATGAAGGACCATTTCATTAAGAAAAAATCGCAATATTTTAATAATTAGTTATAGGGAGTGGTGAAAAAACTGTATACTGTCGCAATTTTCGAAAATTCAGAAATTTTACTGAAAATCGAATTCGCACCATTTTTAATAGCGCAATTTTTGTTTAATTTGATCTATAAATTTAAAAATTAGGAGACATTCTCGAGGGCAATGATTTTATTCATGTAAAGTAATAAAAAAAGGGAAATATCTGTTTGTTCGCAACATCATTGAGATCAACATCATGGGATACTATTTTTGGTGAAAATCTTGTGAAAAGTTAAGACACTAATGCTTTTTCACAGATGTTGGAAGGAAAAACGTCTTTTTCCCTGTCAAGGAGCACCCAAAATTTATATTTCCGTCAAATATTGATATCAATTTTTTACATTACGTAATTTCCTCTGCTTTACGGTTACGCGAAAGTAAAATAAAGTTTCTATGAAATTGTCTTTATAAACTGTTATTTAAAGAAAAAGATTATATTACAGCATTCATTCTCTTCAATGGCCTACTTTTCACGCTGTAACCCTCGACTGTTCTTTCTCTTTAATGTGCCCTCCTATTATCCTGTCCTGTTTCGTGTCTGGGCTAAGTCTCTTTCCTCGAAAACGTTCCCGTTTTGTCTACCTAGTTTAGCTGACCCAGTGGGCGCAAAGGGGTTGTAAATAATTATTTCTAACATTGTGAGAAGCTTTAGAGTGGCGTTCTTTGTTTTTCTTTTTCCGTGAAGTTTTATATGTTTCCCAAACGACTGAAACACATTGGTAGCCTGTTTATTTTACGAAATTCCGCGCTGACTCCAGCTCTTCGAAGCACTCATTAGATGTAACTTGAATAAGTGGAAAGTGCATTCCAGTATCTTAGTAAGATTGATATTAATATTAATAATAATAATAATAATAATAATAATAAAATATTAATAGTTAGTATCGATAATAATGCCGATAATAATGCCGATAATAATACCGATAATAATACCGATGGTGATGATGATGATGGTGATGATGATGTATGTAGGAATACATACTAGTAATTTCAGATTAACCCATCACTGTTAAATTTAACGTTGTGAAATCACAATATTATTCAGTTAAGTAAAATTATTCAGAATTTCAGTGTTTTCTTTGGAAACGTCACAATTGAATTCATAATCCCCTTCTGGTGAAACTGCTCGGAGTGTTTGTAAACTTCTGTTAATGTGGATCAGTCAGTGGTTCCTGAGCAGTATGAGTAATACCCTCTTTTAACACGAGGAAGCTTTGTGAAGCAATTTCTAATCGAATCTTGGCAACTACACGTTACTTGCGCGTTGCCAACTAGACACATGACATGTAAGAGGGCTCCGAATGATGCCAGGAAGCATTTTAGGCTCAGTCGCCCTTGTATTCACTTTTATGGCCGAACTTTATTTAGCGGATGCTGATTAAACTATCTTCGTTCGAGATTTAGGGCACGATGCAATATCACATATTTCAGAATATATAACATACAATTAATTGCTTAGACTTAGATTAAACTATCGTCGTTTGATATTTAGGGCACGATGCAGTATCACGTATTTTAGAGCACACACGCCTGCCTAACAAGTGGCGATATAAAATAAACAAAATAACATACAATTAGTTGCTTACATGTTTGCATTCTGAACGTTGCTTTTACGACTAGACCACTTCGATGCATCGTAATTTTTGCATGATATAAGAAATGTTTGTTTATACGTAAAGTCAAACATACGCTAGGTATTAATAGAAATCTGCTGCGGATATAAACACTTTCCTCAAACAGTTACGTGCAGTGCTGCGTGTAGGAAAATAGATTTTGGGAAGCGAAGTGAAACCACTAAAACTGGGCAGTTCAGAATCTTGTAGATCATTTCTATCGGTGTAACGATGATCTTCGATGTGTGTACTGGAGAAGGTGCTGGAATCGGAGCTCATGCGTTAGTGGCGAGTGCCGAGTGGCGTCGGGCGGCTGGGAGTGGCCGGGTGCAACGTCACCGCGCGAGGACACTCGGGGCGCCCGCGGTGCTGAGACGCGGCGGCGGCGGCGCGGGGCGGCCTTCCCGGCCTTGCGTCACGGCGCGAATTCCCGAAATAACGCTGCGTCTCGGCGGCGATCACCAGCGCCAGTAAAAATACCCGCGGGCAGCCACGCGCAGAACGGAGCGGAGCGGGGCGTGGCGTGGCGGGGAGTGCGATCGCACACGCTCCCGCCTACGCAGTCCCCGCCTCCCCTCCCCATCCTCCCGCCTCGCCGCGATGCTTGACCGGCTGAGGTGGCTCAGAGCTTCAACTTATGTCACGGCAGTGCCTCTGTCCGGGAGGCCCTAGGGTTCGAGTTCCTACCATGGCAGGATTAGACAGCGCGGGCAGCAACGCGCAGAACAGAGCAGGGCGTGGCGGGGGGGAGGGCGGGGGGGGGGGGGGGGGCAGGGGGGGGCCGGGGCGAGGGGGGGCAGGGGGGGGGCCGGGGGGCGAGGGGGGGCGAGGCGGGGCGGGGTTGGGAGCGGAGAGAAGGGGCGGGGAAGTGATGTGAGGTGGGGAGTGTGAATGCACACGCTCCCACTTACGCACTACCCCCTCCACTCCGCTTCGGCCCCCCCTCCCACCAACGAGAGATTAGAATGATGCAAAAATAAATCAGATGAAAAAAAGAGTGAATGTCGTCTAGTTTATATCAAGGACCTAGCAAAATATATTATTTATAGTAAATATTGAGTAATATAAATTAGTTATAAAGATATCTGCTAACTTTGCTTAACTCCTGGATATTCATTCCTTCCCATTAGTAATTTTTTTGCCCAACAATTTTTGAGGTTTAGGCTTTAAGGTGTGGAAGAAGGAGGCAACAATTGCTACTGGCGCCTTGCTTTTAGCGATTTCCACGCGAGCGCTTTCAGCAGTGGTCTCTCCGCCGCGTGGACCATGAGCCGCGCAGCCGCCCTGCAGCTCCGCCCGGAGGAAGGTCGCGCCGCGTCGCGACGCGCGCAAATTTGCGCCCGAGGGCGGGGGCGGGGAGGGGCGGAGCGACAGACGTCGCCCAGACGCGGCGCCGCCCGGCGGGGGCGTCGTCCGCCCGTCACGCACCTCTCGCCCCCCCCCCTCCCTGCAAGTGAGGAAAGGCTTGCGCCTCCTCACTTGGAGCCACTGTGAATAGCCCAGTGCAGGGGTGTCCGAATGGCGGCCCACGGCCCCGGTGCCATTTATTGTGGCCCCCGAAAGATTATAAAGTCCTGTGCATCCACGTCGGGCGAGAACATTGTGTTCCGAGCGCACGCATTCTGTCGGGGTCAGCATCCACTTTAATGTAAAAATAAGTGTAGATTTAAGGAATTTTTTCCTGGTAAATTTAGAAATACAAAATCATCTCACTGCGTTATGCATGGTACGGTTTGATATCACGCATGATTCCATTCCCCCCTCCCTCCGTTTCGGAGCAGCCGGGCAAATTGCCGAGATAAAAAATTAGGGGAAGTCAGGTGTGCATCGCCCGAGTAAAGAAAATATGGCCCGCAACATATTACAGGTTTTAGTTGTGGCCCTTGAGGACTTGCAAGTTAGACACTCGTGGCCTAGTACGTTTCATACACTCGCTGGACGTATTCCACAATGAAATTATTCCAGCGTTGTTCTTCAACGAATACAGCTATTAAATGGGTTTCAGTTAATAGTTATTAAAATCAGTTCGAACTTCAGTTAAAGTCACTATATTTAGTAAGGACTAACGAATAAAACCTGGCTATAGTTATTGAAATTTCTTTGTATTGATAGAGAAAGTAACGAACCGTAACCATTATTTTTTACATCCGTTGTGTGTCGTTCAACAATTTTCAGAAATCACCTTTTCTTCATAAATAAGAAAAGCCTAATCTTGGAAAGTGAATACTTATACGCCAATCTTTTGCTACGACTCTTCGTTTGGATTGTGCTTAACGGATGGCGGAGTGTTAAAATTCTTAACGGGCGCCAGATAATATGAGTTACTATTCGTGCTTTTATTCGTGCGTTACGTCGATATAATAGTACAGTATGACATCATTTATTTAAATATCCATACATTTTCTCATGAAATTAATAGTTGCAGCACCAATTTTCGTTTAGATGTTGCAGCTCTTGTCAGATTGCGATAAAGGGGATTCTTATGAATTTTAAGATTTAAGATACTTTATCTCATACGGTATATCACATTTGGAAAGAATCGTACGTTCACTTGTTCTTCGTGGAGCTTGACAAAATGTCATTGGAGTATTTAAAGAATTCATAATGCAATGATTATATTTTAATGGAAGAACTCTTCTATATTATGCGATTGACTGATGCGCAAAATTAAACTCTCTTCAGCAATTTTTAAAATTGCCATACTTATCTTCAAACTCCCTCTGACACTCTCAGGAGCAAAATTTGTTTAAATTTAGAGATAAAATGGCTGTCATGAATGTGGCCACTTTCTACTCAATATAACATATCTTACCTTTTTTAAAATTACGATCTAAAGAAGGGCACAAGACAATTAATACAGTGCGATAAAAAAGTATTTGCTGGGCCGCAAGAAGATGGTTCTCTCTTTCGTTCACGCAGGTCTTTACTCTTCGCCCGAAAGTAGCTCATCCGCCGCAGCCACGCCCGTCTGCTCCGATAGAGGAGATCTGCGCGACCTTCTGTTTTGTGTCGTGTCGTCACCGTTTCCAGGAACGCCCTCTGTAGACGCGGCTCGTGGCAATCGGCCAATCTGCAGGGTGGGGGAGACATTTGTGTCACTCGGCGCATGGGGGACTTTCAACGAAATCTGAATGAGAATTTCATGTTGATGCTAAGGAGTGTCGCTTTTATGTTTGTGGGGAAATTCGAGGACGTTGTGAATGGACGTTTTTTCGTTTCTGGTGCAGCTTTGAGATGAAAGTATTGATGAGAGAAAAATAAGTCACTGGTGACGTACCGGAAATTCCAATGCATCTTGTAGATTCCCAAACATAAGTAATAAGTTTTCTCCCTGCGATTCCTGGGAGAAAAGACTTTTTAATAAGAGTTACATTACTAGTGATAGGATTTCCATTCATTATCAAATGCTAAAATATGCACCCAAACATGCACTAACAAATAACCAAACATGCATAATACAGGGTAAAAATTGACAAAACATGAACAATCAAATTTTGGTTTTGTAGATTTTTTGTTTTATTGCCTTTTGCAACAGTGAACAATTAACACTTTTCTAAATTATACTTTGACAAATTCATCCTTTTGTCAGAAACGAATGTTTTTGTACGTAGAATATGCTTGTTGTATATCACAAGGAAAAATTGGAGCATTCTTGAAATATTATATCTGAGCCAATGTGACATCAAATTCTGCATTTTCTGAATTTAACAAATATAATGTTCATTTTACATTTTGGAAAAATTTTAGATCTGGATTTGGATTAAACACTTTATATATTTTTTCCGGCAGCAACACTAACACCTCCAATCACAAATGCCACAGACATATCAACTTCAACAATTATTTTTGACTCCACTAGAGGTAAACCTGCTGTTTTCAATTTCTGCATTTGCTATGGGCAAATTTACGAAATTTCATTAAATATATTTCTTTAATTTTTTGTAGGCATTGTTTTTAACATTTTATACAACCCTAGCAGACTGAGTATCTGCTTTCGTTTTCCCTTTCCATTGTCAGTTAGGAAGTGATATAGAGTTATTGATATTGCTTTACTACAAATTTTAACCCTCTGGTACACGTGCTAGGATTTCTGAAACGAGTACACGCGCTGGGAGCAACAATTGCGAAATGGATCAATGCTAAGCGATTAAGTCGCAAAAGATAATATAGATACAGGAAAGATATGTAGATATGTAGATACAGGAAGATGCGAGCTGGTGGCGCGACATCACCTGCTAAACGTATCATTTTCACAAACCAAACTTCCTCTCTGTTCTCTGAGTTACTCGTGCTGAAAACTAACACACTAGAAGCTATGGATTGCGTTGTCGCCTTGCCCTTTTATTTGCAATACCGTCGGTATTTATGGACTGACTTTTATTTCAATGCTATGCAATAGCGGCATTTTAGAGAGGAAACTGCAGAAAAATGTTTCACAATGCTGAATTGTTTCTCTAGGAGATTCCTTATCAAAAACATAGGAAAAATGAATAATTAAATAAACATTTCAGTAATATGTAAAAATATACTCTTTGGGATAAAATATGTAAGTGCATGTAAATTCGGGTAAAATGTGTAAAAATATGTAGTAAAAAGTCGACATTTTTTGACACTAACCGATATGATGCTACATGAATACGTGTTGATTCGACTTGACAGAGTTACGTTAAGAAAATATGTTATTACATAATTATCTGGGCCCTAGTTATAACATTATACGGTTACTTTGCAATTAACGATATTGTTTGTCAGTATTAGATACATTATTACATTGTCACATTAGATACATACGTGCGTGCCAACTATTGAAGATTATTAGGTATTTTGCCAAACTACGGAACACTGACTAGATTAGCGAAAATTGGGCATATGGATCCAGACATGGTATGGATACAATAGCAACCACCTTATTCTCGAGATTGTATTTCTGAAATTTTGTGTATTCTGAACTTCTTGTATTTCTGAAATTTGCGGTTATTGATTCGTGGCAAGAGTCCCGTATTTTCCACTGCCCTTCATTTCACTATGGACTAATCCAATTTTATTCATTATTTGCATCTTTTTTATCTCCACTGCTACCATCACATGAACAGAGTGATCAAGATCAATTTTCTTTTCTCCTCGCACTTGCGATGATGTAGAGGCATGATAAGCGCCCATGCTGAGAAAAGTAGATTCCAGTCTAGGATTTCAACGGAGTTGCCTCCGTTCACTAACAGGTGTTTGTGATATTGAATGCGAGCGCATGTGTGGGTGAGCCGCTGCTAAGGGAGTGCTTGTGTGTGCAGGTGATCCGGCCGCCGGCCCCCTCGCGCGCGCAGTGTGATGGACCGCGTCTGGGTGACGCGGCCCCCCGCTGCTGCCGGTGAGTACCCACAGCCCATGGGCACATTCAAGAGACTGCAATACATTGTGTCCCCGACTTACATTGACCACCTTCAGAGAGAATAAGATACGGATACTCCGTAAACCTTTTTCTTCTGTTGAAAATTAGACAACAAATGATCAACGATTTTACTTGCGCTGTAATTCACTGTGTTCAGTCAAGTAACATACTGCGTACCTGACTTTCTATACCACGATAATATGAGAGCAGAATAAGAGGAGTATATTCTGTAATCCTCTTTTTTCATGTAAATCACACAACTAAGGATCAGCGATTTTACTTGCACTACATTCAATATCAAATTCGAGCCTTTAAAATATTATTTTAATATTCACCTATTTTTGCCCATTGTCCTAGTTGGTCAGGATTTTTAATATTTTGTGATAATTTTTTCCAAGTAATTAAAATTCATTAAATATTTATTTTCGTATAATTTCGTGTTTAACCAGGAAAGATAGCACATAATCCGTCGTTATCTTGATATACAATTTTCCGTGCTTTTTGCTGTACTACAAAATAAAAATTCTCATAAACTAAAAATTAAGTTTATTTCCATTTATATTACGAATATCCTACAGCAGTATTCAAAAACGTTTGATTTGCCTTTTTTTAATGAAAAAAGGGTATTTTTGGGAATAATTTGAGTTATGTTCACGAATATGCAGATAAATAAATAATTACAATAACCTTAATTTATATATGATTCTTTAAAAAAAGACTATTAAATTTTTATAATAAACAATGCATATACTGCATATACATCATTGCATATACTCGTGTCACAATTTTGTCATATCAATTATTGGAGGGGTAAAATGTTCCTATAGAGCTGACGTTTTGTCAATTTGGAAAAAAAGAGACGAGATCATTATCGAAGGGTTTTATGAAGAAAATAACCGCCGGAGATTTTCATTTACAACTAGAAAGTTGAAACTAAATTAAAGTTCCCATTAACTTTAATGTTTTCTTTGCAAATAGCAACTCAGTTCCTAATATATTATCTGTTATTCTACTATTTGTTCTGGAAATTGCATATGAAGTATTTTGTTCTTTCATCTTCGTAACAGGTTTCTGTAAATCGTCGGGGTAAATTAAATGGACATATCTTTTTGGTAAATCGGGAAGCACACTTGTTCAATCTAAAAGCATAATTGCTAAAGCAATAGAGGAAAGAGAACAGCACATGACCCAAACACCCGCCTGGAGGCACAGGTGCTTGGGACCTGCGCCGCTAGGAATGTTATGACCAAGGCTGTGGGTTCAAAACCCACGTAACGCATGGACGTTTTCAATTGTATTGTGGCGTGGTTTGTTTTTCTGGGACACCATGTATCACCTGTAAATCCGAATCCTTGCCATAGTTTCTTTCCCTTTCGCAATGAAATTGTGTTAGTATTGTAAATATCAACTTGCCCTACGTAATGAACTTAGAGAAGCAGCGTTGGGACATCTATTTTAGATGCGTCCTGGATCCTTTCCTCGGAAGCGGGGAAAGCACTGATGGACTCGAGTTACTCTTGTTCGAGTAAAGGACTTGCATGACAGGCCTAGAAGAGACATCGGTACGATGGATAGGAAAATTGAATCGTTTATTTCAGAAACCCGTCAAACGCCAAAACTTAAAATGCGCTTTAGCGGTGGATAATTGTTCCATGACGATAGACACATCGCTTATTCTATATTTACCTGAAAAATATTCATTTATTAACTGCTTTAATATTTCAAAAAAATTGAAATCGGAAAAACTGGGACACTTTTTCTCAATTTATGCAGTATGTAGTTGATGTGATTTTGAGGAGGGTTAGGAATTAAATGAGGTAAGAATAGAAAATGGGTTATTAAGGTGGTCTGAATTTATCTTTGAGGAATCTGGATTGAATTATCCTTTGGGTGTAGGATTTTACGGGTAGGAAATTACTTGCGGCTGGAGAAGACGATAAGGCTTGAAACAATGTACGAGAATGTTCGGAAATGAATTAGTGTGTTGTGGAAATATCAATTTTTTATGCAATTGATTATTAGAAACAAACAAAGGTGCTTTACTAATAACGGACATTCTTACGTTGAAATGCGTCTGAACGCGGATAGCACGTGCGCTGTGCGTGGGTGGGCGTCTGCCCCACATGCGGCGCCCGGGTCGTGCGTGGACTGGCGACATTCGAATACTGGCTCTCCGCAGGCGGTGCCAGGAACACCCACGCTCCTAACAAGGAGACCTCACGCGTCGTATGTCAACAAACTAAAAGCACCGTCGAGTGACGAATGGTAACTCGCACTCTCGTGTGATACATATTACAAGTCGTCAAGTGTATCAACAAATGTTTATTACGTTTTATAATTATGCCTGGCGCTATGCTAATTGACGAATTAGTTCATGTAATTAAGTGCTGCATAGAGCTGGTCTAATCCAGCAACACAGGTTCTATAACAAAACTTTGTATAAAAAAAATCTATTGTGCATGCGCCCATGAATTTTGATTGTCAGCTGGACCCTCTCCATAACTATCGATTGCCTCTGGGCATCTTTTCCTGCGTTGTTCAGCAGTGTCCCCACGCATTCGATGATTTAGATCCCAATGATTTATTAGATATTTGTTTATCCGAATAAAAAATAATATTTCAATAGCTAATTTTATTTTACATTGACTACACATGTTGTGATGATGATGAAAGTGAATTGTGTGTAATGTATAACTTTTGAAATAATAAAGTTAATTATTGTTAAATACAGTAAGAGAGTAATATTGTAAGGGCTTGGGGCCATAACAAGATAAGACACACCATCCGCAGCAATTTTCACTCTATTAGTAAATGTTAATATCTCGATTTTATCTAAATGTGTTGGCTAATCTCGCTGACGTGTGTCTGACATTCAAATATTTGAAGTATTTGACTCTGTAAAAAGATGAGAAACACTTCGATTAAATAGAGGTATTAAGAACGGAGGAATTCTATTAGCGAGAGAATTCCTGAAGGTGGCGAGGCTTTATATTGATAATGCTCCAAGCTCTTCATTTGCGTTATAAATATTAACTCTAAATCAACAAATGAAGATACATTTTATATTCGGCGCACATTAAAAATTCTTTATAGGAAAACATCTACTCGGTTCGACACTACATCTGCAGCCACCAGAAAAATATCCTGAGCAGGCCTCTGTCGATGCACTTTTTCCAGAATGTGGGTAGTAGGTGGGTAGCACGTGGGAGGGCCGATTACCCCACATGCAGCGTCTGGTGTGTGGCGCGCCACGCGCGTCCCGTGCCAGGCACACCCACGCCGCTAACTACCAGAACATTCCGAGGGCCCTGGCTTCCGCGCCAGACGCCCCGCTGACACCTTGACACGCAGAAGTGGGACTACTCGCGACTAGAAAAAGCGCTCAGCTATATGCCTCGTTATGCGGCTCCTCCGCTGACCTATATCTCTTGGTGTTAGCCGTGTGATGTGGCTCAAGGATGTGTATTTACTTCAGCATCCGGAACCGTATATGATTACGCTATTAATTTCTTGTCTGGATGCACCTGGCGAACTAAGT
Source organism: Teleogryllus oceanicus (assembly GCA_964035755.1). Lineage (NCBI taxonomy): Eukaryota > Metazoa > Arthropoda > Insecta > Orthoptera > Gryllidae > Teleogryllus > Teleogryllus oceanicus. The sequence goes on from CAXIVR010000006.1 coordinate 119,676,609, forward strand.
TTTAGAATTCATAAGCAAGAATATTGCACGCACGCTTTGCTGAGTTAACTAACAAAGAATGACAAACATTCCCAAATGTATCCCCGAAACAATTCGTACCTTTGAAGAAGTTATAGAGGACGTGAATGTTGCTTCATTCATACAAGCGAATCGCTGCCAAGACTGCGTGTCTGTAAAATTCGTGCAGAGCATTTCGACCGTGCATATAAATTATGTGGGAACACAGATCTGTGGACGTGGCAATTTGCCATCGGCTGTCTGGTCTCTGTAAAGAGAAAAACGGAACAAAAGGAATGTTCATAGTGACACTGAATTGCACATTGCGTAAGCTATATGAATCGCACATTTAACACAATTTTTCCCGCAAAAAAAGGGGTAGGAGCTTAAAATTTGTTTAACTTGTCAATGAACACATCTGACTGTAATATTTTTTTAAAATTAATTTACGATATTACTAGAGGTATGCCTATTTATATTTCGTCAAATATTGTATCTAGAATTGACAAGCAAATAATAATTGTGATATTCTAAATCACTATGACTTTAAACCTTTCATTTCTTTTAAGAACCATAACACAGAGTTCAAAAACTATATTAAACACTAATGGAAATTAACAACCTCTCTTTTGAAAGGTTTAAGAATAAAAAATTCAACAAGAGTTTTACTGTTTTTCAATTTACCATTATTATACAGTGAGCATTTGATAATTCGGTTCGAATTACCATATCCTGAAAAAAAAATACAAATTAGAGTTTTGTAATTCGAATAATGGAACGTCCAATACATTTGACATCACCTGAGGTCAGTGGCGAATAAAAATTTGAACCATTTGATATTTTTCTCGCACCTACAATTCAGACCGATTGAAATGAGCTCATTACTCTCATTACCTCTGTGACGACTTTTTTAAATGAATGTATAATGATTATTATAACAGTTATTCTTTTGTAAAATTCTTTTGAATTACTGTACTGTGACATACCGATATGTCACGTTAAAATAAACTAACATTTATTTGTAGACAATATGGTGGAACATGCATTACGAAATATCACGAGACTAGAGCTTAGCAACGACCGTGAATAAACAATGTAGTTTTGTTTTTCTAAATGCATTAAGAGATGGCTTGGTGCCGAAAGTAGAAAATTTGGGATTGGGCGAAGAAGTTTAGACGGTCAAATGTTATGAAAAAAATGAAGGTAGTTTAATACGAAGTCTTCGAGGGATGAATCATGCAGGAAGATTTCATTCTGCTCGGAAACGCGCTTCTGAACTGATCGTAGGTTCGTGAGAGGGAACGAGTACAATCTAAATAGAATTGGGTTATCAGTGAAATTTTAAGGACAGTGAATGATATTGCAGATATTTTCATGTGGAAGCAATATTGATGTATAAATTGGAACTTTGTCGGGAGTGGTAATCGAGTTCGGGACTATGTCATAGGACGTCATCGGGACTGATAATTTTGATAGTTTGAGACCAGCTTGGATAGGGGCAGAAGAGGATTTCGTGGAACTTTGGACTACGGCAAGCTCGCAAGATATTTCGACTGAGAAGTCTACGAGGGACATCATCGAAGAAAAGATAAGTTAACCGCGGTATAAACTGTAAATTGAAAGAGATCATGATCAAAGGCCTAATTTAAATTCATTAAATTGTTTGATAAAAAAAAGTAAAAATAAACTTTGTTAAATTTTGTTCTATAGAAAAGAAAGTGATTTTTCATTTAGTCAATCCGAACAGAAATGAACTAGGAATAGAATCATTCTATTTCAGATTCCCAGTTGCGCTGTATAGTCAGCGGATCCTATAATCCATTATAGAGGTAATAAGGATTATAATATATCGTGACCCATTGACCCAGCAAGCCGGACGCTAAGATCTTTAGCAGATATAAATGTAGAGAGAGGAAAAATTTTGTATATCTCAGTACATTTTAGTATTTTAAATTAAAATATCCAGATGCATTCTGCCACCGGGCATCATCTGCCCAATTGTAGAATAAATTTCTATCTATCTATATCTATAAAGAGTGCCGGAATTTTCCTCCACACAGGGTGGCTGACACCGACGCTCCGCCATTGACTGAGGTTTCTTATTTCTAATACCTACTTATCTTCTAAATTTTATTCTTATAAATTCTAAATCTTACCAACTTATCTAAATCTTTTTTTTTAATTGGTTATTTAAGGTCGCATCAACATCTTAGGTCATTAGCGACCACTATTGCTGTTAACGGTATGGTAACTATGAGGATAAAACGATATGGTGATGATAAGGGGTGAAAGGACGAACACAAATACAACCATGCCCGAGGCGGGACTCGAACCCGCGACCCTTCGGTCCGAGATCACTACGACACTACTGCCTTAGCGATCTCGGCCACCGGGCCGATTTATCTAAATCTTATAAATTCTAAATCTTCTAATATCTTCTAAAGATCCTAGGCACGGTCCAAGCGGAACTATCGGTTGAAATGATTGCCTGACGACGTAATTCTGTCTATGTGAAGGCAGTGAACGAGGGTCCCAGCGCCGCCGCGGCCGCTGCCAGTCAGCCGTCCTCGCCGTCGCGGGTGATTCACGCTCGTGCGGTGCGGGGGCGCACGCTCGCGGCGGCTGACCTGAGGGGCGTCGCCAATCGGCGTTCGCCACACGCGACGCCGCGCCGGAACATCGCGGCCGGCGCGCGGGCGGGCGGGCAGTGGCTCGGGCCGCGGGACGGTTCCCACCGACGGCGTTTTCCGGCCCCCAAAGGGCCCCCCCGGGCGGCGGCGCGCGGCGCCCTGGGGCGGCCGCGGCGGGGGCGCGGGCCAATCGAGCAGACCGCGACTTCTTGCGCGCCGCCGCCGCCCCCGCCGCGAACGCCGTGCGACGGATGGATTTCCGCGGGGCCGGGGTGGCGGTGGGACCGCGGGGCCGTCGACCGCCAACCGCTGGCCGTTTCGCGCGGGCGCGTCCGTGCCCTATGGACCGCGGGCGTTCTGGGAAGCCGCTGTGGCGGAGACGGTGTTGGTGGTGATGGGGATGGTGGGGACGTCGGCCGCGTCCGGTGTTCGTTGGTGCCCTCGGACTTCACGGTCGATCCGTCTCGAGCACCCTGCTCCCCTTCCTGAGCGCCCGTCTGCAGCCTTTTGTCTCTCTGGAGTTTTGATTCCACCCCACGCTTTTCATCTACGACAGTTTTCTAAATTACAGAGCTTTTGCGCAGTATAGCGCACGGTACTTCAATCTCGATTTTCTGCGCATGCGCAAATGCACATAAGTGGTGCGAAACTTGAGCATCCACAGAATATCGATATCTTCAGTGCTTCGCCGTGCAAAAACTTCCTATTCATACACATACTTCTTCTGAGAATGTTTCCCTGGTTTTGAAATTAACATTTTGTTTCGTCTTCACGTTGGACGTGGAGGTTTGCTGTTCTTTACTAATGTTTTTCACATCTGAAATATTCAGATGTGGTCTGCGTTACCATTGCATTACCCTACGGAATGCTGTGAGCTGGTGTGATTTCTTCTTGGCTATTATGGCATTGTATAATTGAACCTTAAGTGTTCGAAAATACGCAACAGAAATATTTGCATATACTTCAAAAACATTTTTCTGTGGTGTCATAAACAGTAAATCTTCCAATTTTGATGCATAATTCAGAACTCAAATGCTAAGAAACAATGATAAGTATTTAACACAATTTTTTTATCATTGCACATAAAATTTTCGCACACGAGAGCCCTGCTGCCAAGTAAAATTGCGATATTTACTTTTTTCGTTTCTTCTAGAGGTTGCCAAGCTACTTACGAAGTGGTGTAATACATTAAAGATGTTTGCAGTGTCTTTTCATGCAATAAATAGATATTTATGATGAAGACCTATTTAACAGAATTCTTTGAACTTCAAATTGACTTTTCTGCAATGGTCACATACTCCTGTAAAGCTTTCTATTATCTAACCCCCGAGCGCCTCAATTGTAAGTGGAGATTTTTTTTATTTCTTCACCAAATATTCGCCTTTTCGAGCTGTTCTTTTACCTAGTGGACCATGATACTCTATCAAGCCAGTACATTTACACCCTAAAGTAACAATACGCTTTCAACGAGGACCGGCGCAAGTGACAATTCGTTAACTCTTGATTATTTTGTGTGCTGGCGCGCCAACGGCTATTTTTTTGTGAAATTGAGTTATTAGTATTATATAAAACTTCAAATATTATTATTTTAACGTAATATGTTATTTAAATTTAATGTGGACATACATGCAAGTGAACTGAGTTTAAAAGTTTAAAAATGTACTGATATATGTTATCAACATCTCAGAACTATGTCAAAGTGGGATAGTCCCCTTGTTCTACTGAGCCCTTCATTCCGAGAAGTGGCGATGTTCCTCTCCCATTATAATGAAATCCAGCACCGATCTACACTTCGGCTTGCGGGAGTTATCCTCCTTCCCCAGATATCTTTACGAACACAGTTACGGGCACTGTCGCAGCCGGATCAAGCTCTAAGCTCTTAAATGGTCTCTCGACTTGTAGTTAGGTGCATGTAAGTAAGGAGTGAGGATTGAACAAGGAAGAGGAACGAGATCGCTCGCAGTGCGTGGGCCGTTTGTTAGGGTCCTCTGGTGTTTGCCTGATATTGTACGGAGAAACCTCGAAAACTACGGATCAGAGCAGCTGTGCGTAAGAATTTGCATCCAAAATTCGACAAAGCAGTTGGGCTTGTGTGGGACGGAATTCGAGCCTTAGAATCTGAGGCTCTGCAAAGGCAAGAGTTGTTGGCCTGCACCATACGAGGCTAGTCCGCGAAGTATCGTTTTGGAAAAAAATGTTTTTGGACGGAATTCGAGCCTTAGAATCGAGGTCATTTTCGTCAACATATTATATACATAACTATATAACATATACTATATAACATAATATGTTGACGAAGATGACCTCTTTTAACTCTTCACAAATATCGATGTTCAAAAACATCGGATTCAATACATCCATGTTCAAAAACATCTGATTCAATATATCGATGTTTAAAACATCGATGTTTTCGAAACATCGACATCGATATCGCATCTCTACACGGTATTAGAATACTCTTCGACCCACGGATGCTGTCCTCGTACCACGGCGCCTCGGCGCTCCGAAGGTCGAGGCCGGGGAGGCGGGCGTTTAGTAACGAGGTCTGGGGGTCGTCGGCATTCCGGCGCGACGCGGGGCGTGCGCGGGCGGGGCGGGGCGGGGCGGGGCGGGTGGCGGGAGCGAGCGGCCCTCGCGGGCGGGGCGCGGCCCGGCCACGCCCGCGCCCGCGCCCTCGCTCGCGCCCGCTTCGCGCTGGGTTCCCACGGCGGCGCGCGACAAGTCCCAACTTGCGCGCGGCGGCGCTCGACTCCGCGTCCTTCACGCGGGAAAAAGTGCCGGCGCCGCGCTGCGCTCCCGAATTCCTCGTGCAGCAGGCCCACGCAGGAAGCTGTCGCCGTTCCCATGGAGTGTCGCACATGTGTTGACTCATTAGTACACAAGCATGACGTGTATCGATCTTGTTCCTACATGCTCGGTACTGCACGAAGTAGTTATTGGAGCAACATTACAGTGACGTAAGACATATAATGAAATACTGTGCAAGTGTAGGTGTCCGAGTAAATTATATCTTCGCACACAATGATTGGAAAGAAAAAGTGTGTAATAACTTCATTTGCACATCAAACTCAATGATCATTACGTTTTTACAAAATTTCTTAACGAATCGTTCCCCCATTCCTTATTTTCTTCAAGTTTTGCACCTTGAGTTCTTTAGAGTTCGTTAGCCATTTGCTGAATCCTTTCGTGTTTTTTTTCCTCAACATTCAGTTCCTTGGTTAATATTGCGAAACCAGCTATACTTATTTTTCTTTCTCTTTTTCTTTTAATAGTTTTTGTCGTATTTCTGAAATTTCATGTAATTCTTTTGCGAATCTACAGCATTACAACGGTTATTTTCGTTTTTAGTTGGTATTACTATCATTTATTCATAAAGAATTCAACTATATTTTTGTGTTCTTCAAATACATACATATTGTTCCTAACTACGTTAATTCAGCGTTTCTTGAAAGCAATGAACTCACCGTCATAATTGTCTACGTATCAAACTTTTCAAGAAATAACCTAAGCTTGAACAAGATCATTGAACCTGCGGAATTAAAAAAAATCTCTTCTTTCTTTCCTAATCTCAAATCGTAGCGTCTGAGAAATTTATCTGTTGCTCCAGAGCGACTACAAAGGAAAGCCCTTAGCAGCGGTTACGGATCGTTTCGGTCGTCCATCTGCAGGTTTCGCTCCGTTGAGCGAAGCGGTGCTGACCGCCCTCGGAATAGCGCGTGCCGGTCCCTTCGGCTATCAGGACGCGGCGCGCGCCAAGCGTTAGACGAGGGAGAAGACAAGAGGTTCCAAACGTAAACGTAGTAGGAATTAAACACGTGCGGCATGCCGATACGACTATTATCCGAATAAAAGAAGAATGTGGTTGACAGTTCCCGGTAACATGGTGACGGCAGCTCCGTAACCTAGGCAACAGCGAATCAGAAGTATCGCCATTTGCCCGATGTTGTCACGTTTGAACTGCGAAATGAATCGCATATCCGGAGTGCTGCAGTTTATCGGCTGAGCGTCGACGTGTGTTGAGCTTACAGTGTCCAAGTGAGAAAATGTAAGTTCTTTATTTATTTTCTTTCTTTTACGTGTTACGATTTTTCCCGATTTCTCTCAGCTGTTCGTCTTATTGTTCAAAGCACGTGGTAGAGCACGCAGTACGCGGTAACGCCGCCCCCCTCCACACCGAACTGTCTACCACATTCTTCTTTTATTCGGACTTTAGCCACTGCCCCGAGGTGGTGTCATGGAACGATAGCCACGGTGGTGATGTGGGAGGCGATGGTTGAGATTGTAATGTCACAGTCACAATATTAAAGACGAACGATGCTAATGTGGTAGGTTTTCAAATTGAGAGGTATGAATATAAAAAATGTCCGTAGGATAATTGTCATGTCACAGAATGCGAGAAGATGTTGAAAAATTCGTAAATTATAAATGTAAATTTATGAATTATTTGAGGGGAGGAATATAAATTTACACATTAATAATATACAAAACGTTATATACTTTTAGTCAGAGGACATACATTACATGTACACAAATGCAGATGTACCCACATGATACATATCATGTATCCACATAATATACGAATATTTAATTGCACATTAGTAGCACATACGAATATTTAATTGCACATCCTGCAGTCTATACAGGGATAGGTGAAGTATACTTATTACATTGGGATGAACTTTGTTTCTCTACTATATAAATTGTTTAACTCGTTTTATTTTCTCTAAATTTCCTTGCAATTCTTGATGCGAATTTATGACTCATCGCAAGTGTAGTTATGATTGTGACTGTGAACAATTATGTTTCGTATGTCCTGAAAAAAATGGAAGGTTGCATTTTAAAATAAATTAATTTTTTCTTAATACTCCTAAAAATATGTGAATTAGGGGTTTTATTGCAATGCCAACTCACTCTGTCTCACGGTCAATTTGTAACCTCAAATACAACTTTATTGGTGGATAGGTTGGACAACTTTATTCAAAATACAAATAGAAGAAGATTAATAGTTCATCATACATAGATATGTATAAATTCCCCCACGAAAATTAATGTAGTGGCCTGTCTCACGCCTGTAAAAATCACTACATGTATTTGTTTGATTCGACCAGTCCGACGAGGTAACTGGCGCAAATCGCTGGGCGCTTGCAATGGCGCGGGATGAGGTGGATAGATAGGGAGAAGGTGGCGGGGTGCGTCGGGGCGCAGGTGCGGCACACGAACGGAGGAAGGCGACGCCGGGCGACGGTCATTTGTCAGGGCGGCGCGCAAGGCACGCGGCAAGCGGCACGCGCACGCGGCGCGCCCCGGCGGCTGGCGCCCAACGTTGGGCGACGAGCTCCCGGCGTAAACACGTCGACCACCGCTTCCGCACTAGTACTCGTCCACCTGCCGCCCGACCACCCGCCCGTCCGCCTGCGTCTCCCGCGTTACATTCAAGGAGATAACACTTCATACGATTCGGTTCTATTCACGTAGTTCAGAAGACGTTATGCTATATGCCCATGAAGGTAGATGACAGTATTTTTCAACTTTCATTGAACCGTGACGTTACTGCCACAAACCCTTACCTGCTCAATGCATGGCCAATTCTTACTTTTAAAATGTATTCCTAAAAGAATTCATCGATGTATCTGAGTTTATATGCAAATAATAACATGAAAGACGTAAATCATCCTTGAAATGACTTCATTATCGGTTATATCTTCAAATTGTTATGGTAACCTAACTATGAATATTTCAATGAGTCCAACAGCATCTCTTTTCGAAATTATTCAAATTTACTTACATGAAATTGAAATTATTGATTAATTTCCATTTGTGAATTATTTCAATATATAAATAAGATAGTTGTATTGGAGGACCCAACGTCATGAGAGCGACATGGTCGGTTTGGATTGTAGTATTACAAGAGTAGATGGATACGGGTTTTAGATAATTAAAATACAAAGCTCGCAAACCCGTTCTCTACATTTCATATTGCAACAAAATCCTAGTGTTGGTAGCGTAAGAAGTTGGAACATCGACTCAATTCCACCACTCTGTGCCTCCGTCATCCCAAGGCGGCAGGGGGCGGGCGCTTCCGTGGAGCGGAGTGAGAGGAGGGGCGGATGCCTGCGCGTCCCCCGTGCGCCGCACCTGATCGCTGGCCGGCGCGCGCCGCCCCCTCTCGCCTCCCCCGCAGCTGCGCTTTTTGCCCTCGCCGCCGGCAGCGCCACCGGGGCCACGTTCCCAGGGCTCCTCGCGGCCCCGCCACGGGGCACCAAGGGAGGGGGATAAAAATCATCACCGTCATCGTCAGTGCCGGACAGAATTTTCGTTCGGGGGCAGCGCGCTCCTTAAACTTTTGACCTAAAGCATTCAAGAAGTAAACTTCCGTGGTGCAAAGATTTGGAGATGTCCTGTTGAAATATGTGAAGGGTTGGGGGAAGTGACAATATCAGACACAGCAAGTATTCGTAAACGTTAATATCTCGATTTTTCTGAAAATTTGACTTTACTTAATTCTCTTTTTCATGTGTATGAAAGGTTTGCGGGGTTACATATGACAACCACTAGACCAAAATCGAGATATTAACATTTACGAATGATGAGGGGCATTTTGGGGCTGACATGGATTAGTTAATACCCATTCCCCTTTATTTTAATGCCATGTGGTATTTGCGTTTTTTCATGAATTAATTACAAAATTATTCCACTATAACTTTACTACAGCACTATGTTAGCTGTAGATGAACATCATTCAGGATTATTTATTTCGGTAGGGCCATAAATACACAAGTCCTCCAAGCTAAATGCTTTACGAGTATCATCAATATCTGCATCAGAGCCATCGTAATGATAAAAACAATTTCAAGTTTTGTCTCTCCCTCGTGTGGTTTGAGCTCTCCAACATTTTGCTCTTCCAATGATCCTTCATCCATGTGTTGGTTTTGAAGGATTTTCTTGTTTGGTACTCTGGAGCCAGACATTTTCTTCATCGAACCTCTTCCTCCTATATTATATTATACTTATGTTCTAATTGAAGACGCCAGATTCTCAATTTTCACTTTTTGACTTTTTCATATTTTTTGTTTTAAATGCATTACATTTCAACACCACATATTTAGCATATTTCGAAAAGGATACTATCGTAAATTATCGATCCGGGTTGACCTTGTTCGATGGTGTTTTGTCTTTATTCGTCTTATTGACAAAGACGTTCTTAACATCTTGAGTTCGTAACTCCTTGACGACTGCTTTTGGACTAAAACCTTATTTCTACATCAAATTGATAGATGCATAGAATAAGAGTAAACTATATAAGTGCATTTTCATTCGTTCAAATGACACATTAAAAGTTCGGGTGCATTTTCCATAGGCTATAATCGATCATTAGCATTTGTACTTCGGCATGATTAGTAAAAACATCATTATTTTTTCCTCTGAGAAAAGTATTTCCAGTTGATTTTTTTTATTTTTATTATTAATTTCTAATAACATTTAGTGCATTTTCGTTTTTGGAACACACTGAATTTAGTGTTTACATATAACCTTTCCCCAGAGCTTCATGTAAATATATTGCGCGACCTGCAGAAGATTTTTTTTATGAAGATTGAAAAACGATGTTTAGTCGAGGTAAGAAAATATTTGCCTATCGCAAGAAAGAAGAGAGCAATAAAACATTGTTAAGTGATCGGTCGTTGCACTCTTCATGAAGGATTGTTGATTTCTCGCACGCGAAGACGCGTGTTCGAGGTCCCGCGAGGGCACACACAGCCCGAGGAGGCGGCGGCATGAGCCTCATTGTGATTCTGGGCTTGCGTCCGCTGCAGACATTTTGCGGAGATGGAGTTCCTTGTATCACTTACGTGCAGCGTGTTCCGTGATAAACGGGGATGAACCGCAGGAGATACCTCTACAAGGTATGGCTCATAGTACGTTTGTCTTGGGTATTCTGTCTAGGAGAGTTAACCAACAACATGTTTGAGGTAAATTACTGTCTGTTAAATCTTTTTGGTTTATATTTCTTAATGAACGAGTTAATACACTAAATAAATGGTTTATTAGTACGAATTCAGAATATCTACAATGTATGTTTCGATTATTCTATTCTAATTTTCAAGAGTAAATTGGATATGAGTTTATTCTTGTGATTTATTTCACTTTTAGCGTACACGCAACTGTTTTTGTAATTTAATTAGATATTTCGTATATCCTGAATTCATTTTTCATTTAAATCGTTGGTTTTTTTTAAAGAAATATACCTAATATTTTCAGTTTTTTTTTTATATTTTTTCTGGTTTACACCTGTACGTTAGAATTAGCAGTAGTGAACACTTATACACTTTAGAATGAGCGGTAGATGGTTCATTATTTCTTAATATACCCGAACTAATCTTTTCACAGCAGATAAAGTGACTGGTCACAAGAATAGCTGGGGTAGGTATTATCCACGCACGTTTTCTTGAGCCCTCATTTCACTGGATGCGAGAGGAGGGGGGGTTGGTTATTTCGACGAAATGACTATTAGTACATCAAATCTATCGCTCGTTTTTCGTTGTAAAAAAAATTGTTATACGAGAGCTAACATGTCTCATAATAAAATATAGTGAACGACGCTCGTCTTATTTATTCTTAATTCAACTAATGTTAGTAAAGGAGTGCGGGTAAGTATTCCAGGTCTCAAGAAAACGTGCGGGTGTAATACTCCACGTAGTGTCGGATTATGTGACAGCTAAAGGGCTTTTAAAGCGCAATGTCAATCAAAGTACATGTGGCTTGTTGCTATCACGTATGCCGTTCTTCTGCATAATTACTTCATTCGGAAAGAATGGCAGTTGCAGCATATATTAACTTCTAACCCAGCTTTACAGATGCTTCGATATTCCCTTCTCACTAATCGTGTGAGGAAAGCTAATACGTGATAATGCCAAATACGCCATTGTTCGATGAGAATCCCCTGCACAGACACTACCCAGAATCCAAGCCCCTCCCACGACTAAATCACTTCAGCATCCTGAGGTCGTTCGCCTCGAGGCCCGGAGATTCCCAACACACCTCGGAGCATCTTCCGCGGCGATCGCCTCGCCTCGCCTCGCGCGTGCTGCCTCGCCAGGGCCGGCCCGTGGGCGGCCGCTGTGGGAACGGACGCCTGTGGTTGACACCACCGCGCGGCGACACGCCCACCCGCGGTACTCGGAAGCCGCACCTCACAAAGTGTCCCATTTATTACGTCTCCTCATTTCCAGCAGACATAGCTTCTTTTCAACTTAACGCGTTTTTTAACACAGGAAACAGTTGACTCGGTCTAGTACTTTGTCGGTTTTTTTCGAATCCAACGGAAAGGCTATCCGTTCTAATCCGTTTAATTTTGTCGGTTTTTTCGAAATGAGGAACCGTTAGGGTTGAAACGGACCCTCGGCCTGGAACCGTTTCGTGGTTCGCCCACTTTGATCTTCGTCCTGTGGGGCTCAGGTCGTGTAACGAGGTCCGCTTAATATTCGTCTCGCACGGACGCCCTCTGACTCGTCACGCTGAGGTTAGCTGTCCAGGCTCACTGCAAAAAGCCAAGTTCATGAAGATGCATTGAATTTAATGCAACCAATGAGAGTGGTGCTATCGATATACTAAGCGACATTTGAGATTAGAATGTAAACGTAGGTTGGACTGGTTGATCATGATTCATTGTGTGAATGTAACATTATGAATCCATGTGCAAGTGAATGTTGTATTATGAATGGATATGCGTGTAACATTAAGAAAATTGTCATTTCTTGTAGTTATTCTGCTGGCGCTTTGGAAAAGAACAGATATACTGTTTAACAAATTTCGATTCTCCGGGAAATGGTGCACCGTAACTGACGTCACGTTGGCAACATTGCCTGCGACGTGGCGTATCTCAGGAGGTCAAAATCTCATGGTCCCCGGTCACATAAATCTTCATCTATTCTCTTCATTTACCTCACACTAAAACGTCGAAATATGAAAAATAAGCTTTAATTTTGGAGGCAAATGCGTTGTTGGTCCTGTCTTCTATATGCCCTGAGCGTTTCCATAGATCAGGTGCCGATGGTGCTGTTTTGATTCTGGGAGAGGACAAGTTCAAGAACATGGCTGCTGCCAAATCCGTGAAGTTGCTTCGGCGATGTGTCTTCTGGTTCCAAAACTGCTGTCATCTGTCAGTGTCGGAAGGGGTGAATGTATCTCCGGTCAGCGGAATATCGTGAAGCAGCAGTGTTAACAGGATCAATTAATTACGGAACTATGACTCTGAAAAAGAAGTGAAGGATGACCTTTCTACAAAATTGAAACTATAGCTTTTCTGTTTATTTTACCTACTTTGGTCTCTCGCACACAACTGCTTTTCGAAGTCCTGGTGAATTTATTCCACAAATAAAAACGTTAAACTAGAGAATATTTAAAGCCTATATTTCAAAAACCGTCACGCCAGTGATTCAGTTTCACAGCAGAACACCATGAGGCAGACACACAAGTCACAGAATCAATGTCGCAGGAGCGGCGGGAATACGCTCCCGTAAACTCGACGCTCAAATTTAGCTGATTTCTTCGATCAGTCCTCGAGTAAGAATAGTGTAACCTATTGTACTAACACAAGCAGGAAGGCCGACGCCTTGCAGGCACCACGTCGTAGAATTAGGGCGCCAGAGAATACTAGGTGGAGAAAGTACAATGAATAGGTGGTAGCTAGGGGGCGGTGGCACCCCGAGGTATTTTGGGAATTTCCCCACATCCATGGGAAGGGATGCCCAAAATGCGTGGAGGCGCGACAGTCTCGTGGCATGAAGTGCCGCGCGAAAGCGAGATGACGTTGCGTGTCACGTGGTGTGGAAGGTATATAAGCGAGAATGCAAAGCGCGTGGGTGGGTTTTGAGCTGAGTGAAAACCTCGTGCAAACTCACAAAACTTACGCTCAGGGCAGTGTGGAGACGAGCTACGCTCGTAGGGCAACCCATGTGTTGGGACGCCGCTTTAGAACATTTTTTCCACAGGTGACTGCGGTCGCCGGGGCTCTACGCTGTGCCCATATGATCGCTGAGGATTGGCGATGGCCACGAGTCAAGCAGATTCATTTAAGGATCGCTCCTGCGGTCGGGGTTTGTTTCTATCAGAGCTGTACATAACTGATCAAACTATTTATTTGTAAATACTTATTAATAAATCTGCAAATATCTTAATCTCGTGTCTATGATTGCGGTTGTGCTCCCACGACATCACGATAGTTTCGATGACACTTTCCTTCAGTATTCCTTGAACCTGTTACTATTCATTACGCCATGGTTTCCCTATCGTCAAAACTGTATGTTATTAATCCTCCAGAGGGCACTAATGTACAAAATAATGTATTTGCCAATTTTTATTTTGTTTCTTCTTCATCAAATGAAACAAATGGAAGGTAGTGTTACGAAAAGTTTGATCACAAGTCTTTCAAAAATAATTCAGTTTAATTATATGGATTTTTATTGTTCACAGAGACTAAGGTAATAATACCAAAAATTTTAAAAAAATCTTATGTGGGACTACAATATTGCATTGTACATTATTTAATATTTTTGAATGTGAAATACATAGATCATGAGAATGATTGTGTATTCACCACATGAATTTATTCGATTCATTTGCAATGAAATGGATGAAAAAATTAACTACTGTGATTTTGAGTAAGTAAAAGGAGAATCTATACTTTAAGAACAAATATCTTGAAAATATTAAGAAAAACAGGACCGGTGCATTGCATTCGAAATGCACAATGGACATGTGGTGAAAATTCACGCTCCCGTTCGAAGACCATGTTTCTGTAGGAGTCCTTGGGCCGAAAGTCGAGCTGACGCTTTGCTAGCGCCCTGCGCTATTGTGCGAACGAGCAGCGAGGGGTACGCCGCCGTCGCCGAGTGACGGGCGGCGCAGAGGGACCCGTGACGACGCGACGCGCTGCCGCGATGCCGCAAATAGCGGTTTAATTACCGCGCTCGCCGCGTGAATCGGGTCGCACCTGCGGCGCGCTCCACTTCCCGCCCCCCAGGCGCGACCCCATCACTTGTGCCCGCGGACGCCGACCCCGAGCCACCCCACGCGCCAACCACTCAGCGAACCCCATAACCAACCCCCGAGCCAACTACACAGCCAACTCCCAAGCAAACTACTCAGCCAACCCCCGAGCCAAATACACAGCCAACCCCGAAGCCAACCTCCGAGCCGCTAACCCGCGAACCGCCAAGCCCCGTACCAACCCCCAAGTGACCAAGCGGAGCCGGAAGGCCAATTCCAGAGACATCCTTCAGCCGACCTAGGAGCCAACCTTCGGACGAACCCACCATCCAAACCCCGAAACCTGTTATCGCGTGGCCACCAGCTAACCGTCTTGCTTGCCAGTATTTTGACCGAGGATTGAGGAACGATAGGGAAAGGACACATCGGCGCTGGGAAAATTAAGGGGCTAAAATTTTTATGCTATCTAAACACTATGAATAAACCTTGAATGAATTAATAATATTGAGGGAGATGTGAAAATGCAGGGACGATTTGAGTGAAACGGAACAATGCTGGATTGAGAGGTAAGAAAAACCTCTGAACCTCTGAACTTCGACAGAACCTCGAGAAACCACAAACTTTTACTCACCAGCTACGACCTCTATATGTATCGAACGGGATTTTATTCTCGGCCCCAGTCGCTGAAGACGACTAAGCTACATCTCATGTCGTATGGAATATATTTGCCAGAATACATTTTTCTCGAATTAAACCCTTTTTTGCTGCGTCTAGCACGCCTACCGAGAAACCAATCGGAAGTTTAGAAATTGTTCCGGCTGGGACAGCGTCTCACAATTGGAAGATACTTGATGGGAGTGTCCAGCAATCTGACGTGTAGGTCGGCGCCAGATCCATGTTCCGTGGGAGGAACACCTCCACATCGTGGGTTACCACTACATATACGGGACTATTTACCACGGCCGCTAACACGTCCGGAAACACAAAATAGTAAATCAATCTACCTAGAGGCGACTGACATCGTCGAGAACATCGTGCTAGCATATTATAACGTGCGCCAGGAAAGTCCCTCCGCACCGAGTCAGGGCCTCGAACTATAAATTGCATTTTTGTTCGTAGCAACCAGATATCTTGAAAATAAGTGAAGGGGGCCACACTTCCAGCATCTGTTATGATTGTGGTCAGTACCCAATTTACGTTTTCTTTGTTACAAGCTTTGCAGCTCGCGCTACCAACTTGTTACTGTACTTGTTACAACTTGTTACCAACTTTATTTTACCTAAGCTGTATATGAACCAACAAATCAATACAAATAACATGCATTAAAAAAAAACAACCACAATTTCACTCGCCCGGTGTGAGTAATATAACTTGAGTGCTGGGTATGTTACTGCATTAACTTTCCTTCATATACTGCCTCAAAATGCACCATAAATGGCATTTTTAAAATGTATGCCGTGTTGCTATCATTAGAATCTGTTCAGGCAAGACTTGTTTGCCAAGAACCTCGTTGATCAGCATTTTTCAAGCAATTCCTAGCATAATTTCTTGGCTCTCTTTTTTATAACAGTTTATTACTGCCACATTTTATTTAAAATACATTTTACAAATGTGTACATGCCAGAAAAATTGATTCGTAATTACGATGTTTACTCAACAAAATTGGTGCAATTTACAATATCTCAAATATATTTATCGTTAAGATTGTCGGTGAGAGATTAAACAATACAATTTAATGTAAACTATTCCAGTTTACCAAATTTCCACAGATATTAATAATTGGCCCTGTACGTAAATCATATATTATTTAAGTGTGGGTATTTTTGTTTTCCTGTTCATTCATTAGACGTCCCTCACTTAAATAAAAGTACTGAACGCAAAAAAATAATGCTATATTTGAATATAAGAATATTTTTATCAAACGAAGCTCAATGCTTGAAGTGTGACGTTAGTCATGTGCAGGAAAGAAGAGAAGTTGGCTGGAGGCCCTGACTACTTTCTTCGTCCACAAGCGAGTACTACCCTCTTCCGCCGCCCCCACATCTGGGTCGCCGCCAAGCAACACGAGTGACGCTGTCGTCGGCTGTTAAACCCGAGTCTTCTTGCTTTTCCGCTGTCCATTCAGCTCTCGTGAATCTTTTATCAAATCTAGATTTTTTGTTTTTGCTTTTTATCGTTGAAATTCACTCAAGTAATCAGTTAAGTCCTTACTGTTTTTAATGTTGTGAGTTTTAATGTTTTTGTATTTGAAGGAAATCACTGTCCCAAAATTTGCCTCTAAGGGATACAACAAAGTATTAAATAAGAAAATATGGTATTTCCTATATTGCATTTTGAAGCACAAATCGCATTAGTTAGATTAGACAAATTCTTTTCAGATCTTATCGTCAGTTTACCACTATGGAGAAAGAAACATATTGGCTACAATTTAATTTTAATTTTGCGTGATCGATCTCTGCTAGACGCAAAGAAACCTCTCCAAAACTACTCTTATTATATTGTCTTTAGGGAATTCTTGCTTTTACAATATAAAATCTTAATAACATTATTTGCAATATTACGAACTTACTTTACGTTTACACCAACAAAAATAACTCCTTTCCATTAAGAAAAATGAAGAAAATGAACGAAACGGCACTTCAAAGGAGACATGGGCTGGAGAAACTCAAGAGCGAAGCTTCTGCATCGCGTACATGCAACCGAAATGAGGTGGAAATTCCAGAAGCCGTCGCTCCGCCGCTTGGTGTTGGCTGCAGCAGCGCATTCCTGAGAGCTCTCGCGTCGTCGCTCTGTGGTTCTCAGTCGTTTGGACGGCGACTCCCAGTGGCTAATGAACGCTGTGGTTTGCGCCGCCTCGCGCATGCCGCTCTGGCCCATGTTCCGCACGCATGCACACAATTTGCTGCGGGGAGCAGTGTGGTTACGATGTGGTCAGAGTTTCAATTCGGTTTGGATTGGGATACAAACTGCGCTTAAATATGGTTGTATATGGAAGAATAACATTGCTATACTAATTTCAGACGTTTCATTTTGCGTTTTGCACTTGATAGTCTGGGTATTATCAGGAAAGAAATACCCACATAAAACACCACTTTTCGATGAAGAGAGGAGGAAAATACGGCGAGGTAACTCCAGAGATGTGGGCTCGTTTATAGTCCTAGAATTATGTTTAGGAAGATTACTTTAGAAAAAGTGTGTGGACCTCGATAATTTTGCCAATACGAAACGTGACAAGCAACATTAATGGACGTGCCTGGAAGAACGTGGCCCCTTTAAGCGCCGACCGTAATAGCGACCTCGCTGTTCCCTTTCTATCTTCAAAGGTCCCTGGCTTGTCGCCCATGAGGTCTGCAGTAACGCCATTGTTCCTCTGGCTGACGGGCCGGTCGGCGGAAGCGCCTCGGTTCAACTCGGTGGCAGCCGCGTGTCACTCTCTTACCCAGTGGCGCAGTCGCCGCAGACCCGGGGCTGCAGTGCATTGTCAGACTGCCAGAGAGCGGGCTTATCGACTAAAATACCCCCCAAGAAAGTTGCAACGTTCGAAATAATAGTCCTGACAATAAAAGGAAAGTCGAAGGAGGCTACCGAATTGAAAGCCAGAAATAATCCCTGCGACACTCCGTTAAAAAGAAGAGCAGCGGAGCGCGTCTGCCCGGCCCCCGAGGGAGGGCGCCGTCTCCGCGGAGAGAGTTACGTCTGGAGCGCCGCGCCGCATCGCGCTGCGTCGCTGTCACAACTTCCCCGAATGCCCGCCAGGGGGAGACGCCCCCTCGCGGGCGGGCGCTTTTATTGCTCGTCGACGGAGCGGTCCCTGGGGCGGACGTGGGGTCAGAGGCCGAGGACCGCCCGCTCGTCTTAAACAGACACTTGAAGAAAGATTTCTTGTGTCCGGAGAGTGCATGGTGCAACAAAGATCATTTCTGACGATTTTAAGAACGGAAATATTACGGTGATGACACTCGATCAAAATATTTCAATTTATGAACCTATACGAAAATATGCTAAATTATTATTTTCTTTTCTGTCTGTAGATTTAACAACTTTGTTGGACAGTATTTGGTCTTTATTTTGTAGATAAAAAATGTTTTTTGGATTGATAACTGTTAACCAAAAAACATTTTTCTGTCTATAAAATGACCAAATACACTCTGACGAAGTATAAACTATACATTCATTAAAATTATTACATATGATTGAAGAAATTGAATATGCGTCTTGTAATTAGTACATGGCCGCTAAACCATCGAATACTCATAATCTTGCGAATGAAAAGGTTGGTAAAGACAACACCGTTTTATCTATTATTTATAACAAAATCTCAGCAACAGACCAATTAAAAACTATGGTTATCAGTAATAAGTTATACGTGGAAGTATGAGACAAAAAGCACAAATTTTACTCTTTATAAGCAGTAACTTGAAGGAGGCGGAGAAAAAAAGAAAGTTTACGAAGTTACAGAAACAACGCGGTAACAACATTTCCAGCAAAAAGAAAAAATCTAAGCCGACGCGCTCTCAGAAAACCGATCTGCGAAGGAGCGTTGCGTGCGCTTCTCTTGCTGTCTGTCAGTGACGTGCGCAGACAGGTGTGGCGACAGGAGAGACGGGCGCTCGTGGCTTGCACCAACAGGCGATGCGGACACACCCCAGTTCCCACCCACATCAACTGCTCTCCCATCCGACGCGCTTGTTCGTTCGCGGAGGCAGTGAGGCTCGCTCGCAGCCGAATTTCAAATACTGCCTCCATTGGAAACACGTACGGGATTCTAAACAGTAAAGTGTAAAGTCTAGCCACTTTCTTGATACTGACGATTACTTTGAATCTCTTAAATTCCACCCAGTCATTATTCGCTTACATTTCTTGCTCCAAACGTCAGGATTATGGTTATCATGCCTAGAAATGATTACTTAATTTATAATTACTATAACTTAAAAATCTATTATTGTACTCTTTAAAATCCGAAATTCTTAAGTTTGTGGGTAAATTTGAGTCATACGTTTAAAGCGCATGGGGTTGGAAATAATCTTTTAAAGCGACTTGTAAATGACTTCCTGTTAACTTGATGTCTCCTTCATTTGCTTTTATCTGTCTATGCGTAAGCGTGCATTATGTAATACGTGTTGCTGCGCACATTGATCTACAATCAATTACAGAGAGTGCTATGTCTCGTATGTGAAATGAAGAGGCAATGCTTAGATGATCAATTAATCTGGCAAAAGATAATCATCTACATATACTAGATGGAATTATTCTCTGCAAATGGTAATTTTAAGGTTAATTCTTGAATATCCATTCTGAACTGAAACATGTTGAATACATTTTATTTAAATTATTTCACATTCTCTTCAAATAAAAGTTCCATTTAAACAACCTTCCATTTAAAGAAGTCTTAATATTTCTTTTGAAAACAAAATTTCGAACAAAGCTAATTTCATACATTTTTGACAGGAAATGTATCAGAAACTTTAAATTTAAATAAAAATTTACTGATAAATAATTGTTCATTTTTTGTCAATAATTAAAACTTAACGTAACATTGATTAGTATAAAAAAGTACACAGCTTTTATAGTCCCCCTTTTTAATTACTTGGCTTCATTGAAAAAAAAAATTCACGCGCCACTGAAGGAGGGACGCGACGGGCACTTGTCGAGTAACGTCGTAGCGAGTGGCGTTAAAGGGGAAGAGCGGAGCGGG
The DNA here is from genome assembly GCA_964035755.1 of Teleogryllus oceanicus. Taxonomy (NCBI): domain Eukaryota; kingdom Metazoa; phylum Arthropoda; class Insecta; order Orthoptera; family Gryllidae; genus Teleogryllus; species Teleogryllus oceanicus. The sequence goes on from CAXIVR010000006.1 coordinate 119,696,916, forward strand.
GAGGGCGCGTTTCGCAACGCTGTTTCAAAAGGAAAACGCGCGCCGCTTGCGAGCGCAAGTGGAGCACGGGGCGAACGGCGCCCGCGGGAAAGCAGGATGATGAGGCGCTGCGCCGTCCCTTCCCTCGGGGAGGGCGCGTTTCGCAACGCTGTTTCAAAAGGAACTCGCCACTCGCCACTCGCCCTCGCCACTCGCCCTCACCCTCGCCCTCGCCCTCGTCTACATCCTCGTCGGCATCATCGTCCAAATTCTCGTCAACGTCTAAGACTTCGCCCAAGCACTCGGCCACGCCCTTTTGTTCACGCCCAAGCACGCGCTGCCGCCCTCGCCCTCGCTCCCCGGCCACGACATGCACACGCCCGCCCTCAGCCGTCCCGTGCCCTCGTACCCCACACCCACTCCACACTCTCGCTCACCCCCTCACCTCACTCTCGTCCTCACCCTCACCCTCCCCGCCACCGCCCACGCCCACGCTCACGCCTACACCCTCGTCTACGCCTACATCCTCGCCTACGCCTACACCCTCGCCTTCGCCTCCTCCTCCGCCTCCGCATACGCCTTCGCCTTCTTGGTTATGCCCTAATCCTCTTGCTTCGAACTTGCTGTCGCTCACGCCATAGCAATCACCGTCTTTTCACCCACGATTTTTGGCTCCGGATGACCTTCGCGCAGGCAGTTTTCGCATTCTTGCCCCGAGTCGCCCTGTTCTTGCACTGCCTCCCTACCTACACCCCTGTCCTCAGTGATCATACTTTGAACCTTTCTGTTTAACCTCTTGTCCTCGAGGAAAACGCGGGCTTGGAGGTAGCTCTTGCTTTCGAAGTAGGGGTTAATATATGTTTATATTATTTATTACTAATGATATTGCGTGCTTTAATTTAACTTGCTTCTACAAGAACATAATACGATTTTGTTAAGCAATTTCTTCGTAAAACTTTACTCTACCAAAACTATATTGTACGAGAGAAAGGAATCCTTAAATCGCCGTGTAATATATCTTTAAACTATAAAACATTTTGAACGTAAGTATTAATGCACATACGCAAAACATGTTCATATCGAATTGAAAAACAAAACAATCTCCGGAAGTCTGTAAATAATACGTTGCTCTGTATTTGATTCATCTGTCACATCCGTTTTCGCATTTCTCATGAACACTTTCACTTCCTGAGTAATATCGTGCAATATCCTGGACAAATTTCAAACGAGCAGATAAAAACAAGGAAAACTAAACAGTTTTACAATATGTTAATGAAAAACACCTTACACTCTAAACGAGGTATTGTCGCCCTGGTTTCGGGTTTTGTCACGAACGCAATCAAAACTTTCGTGACTTGAATTTACTTCCTTACTAGATGTATATATTGTGAAACAACACTCATCTGAGGAGAGAAATTCAGTACAATGAAATATGAATTCAGAAAGAGTGTTTCAGGAATTTATTTCACATGTAGCAATGTACAGTGCGTACCATTTATAGGTAATTAAGAACCATAAAAGTGCCAGACACTCCCTGTTACATTAGCGGAAAAATACACGGCCTGAAACAGCGCGTGTTATTGAACGTTCGTATGTGGAGCGTGACATGCAAATTGCTCAGAAGGCTTCCCAACTTTCACAGTTTCACAGCTTCTTCGCGCTTTGAGCGACAACAGATATTCAAAAAGATAATGGGCTTAATATTAAAAGTCTTAACTTGTAAAAACTTTTAATGCTTTTGAAAGTTTCTGTGTCAGAGAATGGTGGAACCAGGCCAACTGTACGATGTTTATAATTTCTTTTATTAGCAAATTGCAGGGAGGTAATAATTATTTAAATGAAAATGTCCGCTGGAGGAACCGCGCTAAGTCCGTCTAGTAGTGTTTTGTTAGCTTTTTCCCACAGACGCTACAATGAGCTTGGTTTCCTCGAAAACTGGTGGGAGAACGATTCAATGCGAAACGCATTTTGTTTGTCTTGGAGAAGATAAGTATGCAATATACTTAAAAATTAGGAAAATTGTTAAATGTGCCACTAGAGGTGATATTCATGTTTACACCTGAAATGTCTCATCGTGTATTCGCTATTCCGCGCAATTGTGGCTAAAATCAAACAACCGGAACAACCTACATTTAGTAAATGCTGATGCCATTGGTACTTGTAACATGCTTGCTGAATTCTTTCCTTTCTAAACGCATCGTAATGCTGGAACTTATGACTTTACCAATATTCCTTCTTCCACTGGTGAGTTCTGCAGCATAAGCATCCTGTCTCCTTCCACCTATGGTTTTTTTTCGTTACGTTTCCTTCCACCGGTGAGCAGCATAAGTACCTTCCAATTCCATAATACCCCTTCTCTTCCCCTCTCTACCGAGGCACTGTGGGCATCCTGCTTCCTTCCGCCTGTGAATACTGCATAGAGGTCCCGGAGACGCAACGTCCCTGGCCTTAAGGTCCGTGTGGCGGCGCCGGCGCCAGAGCGGAGGTTGAGCGCGCTGCCGCGTGGGCCCGCGCGCGCGCTTTGGGGAACTGACCACGCACGCAGCCCAGAATAGCGCGTGAAGTAGGCTACGGTGCCAGGTAGGCGACAGCGCGGGCGCGAGCGCTTTGCCGCCGCCAACACCGTCGCCCACCTGCGTGGCGTGGCGTGGCGCGGTGCAACCGCCGATACAATGCCGTCCCTCCATCCAACCCGCCCGTCCACCCGCCATCCATTCACCTGGCGCGGTGCAACCGCCGATACAATGCCGTCCCTCCACCCGTCTTCGTCCGTCCGTCGTCCGTCGTCCGTCTGTCTCGTCCGTCTCGTCTCCGTCGTCGCTCCGTCGTCCGTCCGTCGTCGTCGTCGTTCGTCGTCCGTCGTCGTCTGTCCGTCGTCGTCCGTCCGTCCGTCGTCGTCGTCGTCGTCGTCGTCCGTCCGTCGTCCGTCCGTCGTCGTCCGTCTCCGTCCGCTCGTCCGTCCGTCCGTCCGTCGCGCCATCCGTCCGTCCGTCGCTCCGTCCCTCCGCGCCTATCGTCGCCCATGCTCCATCGTCGTCTCGCCTCGTCGCCAGTCGTCCGCCCATCCGTCCGTCCGCCCATCCGTCCGTCCGCCCATCCGTCCGTCCGCCCATCCGTCCGTCCGCCCATCCGTCCGTCCGCCCATCCGTCCGTCCGCCCATCCGTCCGTCCGCCCATTATTCGTTCGTTCGCTTCTCCATTCCTTCGTTCGGCTATTTCGAGCGGAGCGAGCGTGTGCACTTTTGCTAGCGCAAGGTTCGCGGGACCCCCGCGATGAGGCGCTGGCGGCGTGGCGGGATGCTCGTAAAGAGCGGACCACCCGCGCGCAGGGCGCTGCCGGACTCCGAGGAGCCCACTGCTCGTAAAGGCGGCCGCCCTCAGCCGCACTCGAGGTGACGATTAGGTTTTATTAGATATTCATTTAGCTGTAAGTGTACATTACGGGTTATGTTTTTCTAGTGATCCATTTTAATAATGTTGAAGCTCGCTCTTTCAGTTTTTGTTTGCTCTTATACCGTGACATCCCATCCGTGGCTTTGCTGAAGTACCAGAAAAATGGCATTCATGTTTTGTTTTTAACAGTCATAAATTTCCCGTTAATCCGACACGGTGTACGTGGTGGCCATCTATGCTTTCCATATCACAATTACAAAGTAAACATGTAACACTTCAAATGGTATTCAACTAACTTCAAAATTGGAGTTATTTCAAAATTTACATTCACATGTCCGCGTGACCTGTTTGAAAATCGGGTAATCACACAACGAGATGAAGCAGTATGCAGTTCACTGGTATATTCACCTCATTGTGATCACGCATCAGTGTCAAAATACGAGAGTAAACATCACATCTGTTCAGCGATTTTTTCGTCTTTCTAAGGTATCGTTTAAATACCAGTTGTTTAAAACAAATTTTAGAGCAGTGAAATCAATAACTTTCTTAATTTAATGTCTTATTTAATCTTAATTTATTATACGTTTATTTCTTAAGGCATGCTTTGCGACTTTTAATGTTCGAAAACAAAGTCAATTAGAACACATTATTCGTAATTCTGTGTTTTAGTAGAAAAGAAGGGTTTTAGTTCTAAAGCAATAATGGTTCTAAAGCTGCCGAAGTCGATGTTTAGCAAGAACTTTTTGTATTTACTTAAAAAAATAACACTTGAAAGTAATAAGGCATTCCTTCTTTCGTAATTACAAAATACAAATATTTTCATATTGCAACAACACTACGTAACGTACGTAATATTAATTGCAATTCATATTGTACGGCTACCTAGCGAAGTGGCTCAGTGCGTAGCGCCCTGACTTCGCATTCGGGAAGCCCGACTGCAGTCCCTCTGCTGGCCATTCTGAACGTGATTTACGTGGTTTCCCTGGGTCATTCAGGTGAATACTAGGATGGTTCTACTGAAAGGCAACGACGTGAAGCCACGAAGGTTAAGCGAATTCGATATATCGCGGGGTCCTGGTTGGGTGACCGACTAGGAACCTCGGGATCTAACGCCGCCAAGGCCAATTGTCTTTTATGGGACATATAATGGCTAAATACAATTACAAATTATGCGACTGGCTTTAAATAGTATTTCCTTGCTACTGATTCACTTCTGTTCACTGGTAGACGCCATTCACATGCTTCGCAGATTTACCACATATTTCTAGATATCGATTTAAATAGACCGCTCTCCATGTTACGCAAATGCCGTCAATGCGATGCAACCGCTCACTTCCACCCGCCAAACAGATACGTATTACGGGTTGCCTATATCGCGTACGTCACGGCGCTTCCATTTGGAGGCGTGTCGAGTACCGGCCCGGCAGACGGTGCCGCCTCCCCGTGCAGTGGCGCTCTCAAGGCCGCTGGAGAGCGGTGGCGGCGGGGGCGGTTGGCCCGGCACGTGGGCCCGACTCGGCACGGGCGCGCTTCCAGCATTCGCCAACCTCGCGTCCTCAAGTGGCCTTCATGCGGGGCGGAGCTACTCAAGACATTACGTGAGATTCTCAGATTCGTATATTGCGCAGGTGTAGCGAGAAATTCTTGGGTATTTCTCCACGGAGCATAACGTGAGTGGATTACGAAACATGCGCAGAAATGTTGGGAATAAAAATAACCTCGAGTTGATTAAGTGTTTAGGGAAATATTGGATTTGTGTAATTCTAGTGTTTTCCATTCGCCTTATCTGGCAATATTGTTTGTGAAACAGAACATCAAGGCTCTTTATTACATTTGTTTTGTGAAATAGATTTGGCTCTTGGGAGGATAATCACATTGAGAATGATACATGACCTCGGAAATTGACAGAGGGGACTTTATATAAACGGTCATCTTTACTTTTAAGGATTTATTTCTTACATATGGATTTCATCAGTTGTTCAAAGCAATGCGAATGTTCCATTTTATTATGTTGTAAGACAGATTACATAAGGTTTTCACTCAACAAACGCGCATTCATTTTTATGTAACAGTTGATGTAACGTGAAATAAACGGATAAACCTTTTAATATTTCTTTTCGTTTATAATTATTTTTGTCAGTAACGAAAGGATGTGATAAAATCCGTTCTAAAGTACTACACAAGTAAACTTTTGTTGAGTGCAAACAAAGGGACGGGTCGTAACAAAAATTACTTTCCAGAAATGTGTAGTGACTCATTTCAGAATCAACAATACCATACCTAAATTGTAATAAATATTTCTGGAAATGGTTCAAAACAGTCTTTAACGATCTTATGTAAAATTATCGCTTTATTCTAGCTTAATATACGACTATGAGAGGCACATACATTCTATGAGAGGCAGGACAATAAATTTCGTTAATAAAGGAATGTTTTAGAAGTGCAAGATGAGTTATCGCACATCTGGAACCTACAGGCGAAACATTAACGCAGTGATGGAAAGTGGCTCGGTTGACCGCGGGGAAAGCAACAAGAATGAAGAGGCAGGGAAGCGGCAGCAACGGAGGGGGCGTGGCAGATAGCTGCGCTCGTATATTTAGAGAGCTACCGCCAGGGTAGCCACCCCACTTGACGCGCCGAGGGATAAAAATACGACGGCTCACCCCTTTCCTCGTCGCCCCTCCTTCGCTCTTCTGCTTCAGCCCCAGTTACCCCCCCTCTTTTCCCACCCGCGCTCTCGCTCCCACCAGAGATTCTTGCTTTGTACGGCTAGTCACGTCCCGTTTGTGGTATTTTTCATTCACTCCAGTTCATTTCCCTCCCCAGCATGGTTTAGCGCTCGTTCCAACTTCGAGGGGAATTAAAGAGCTGGAAATATTTACTGGAAGCAGCGTGGGGCTGGCAACCGATTTACAAAACGCGGGAGCTTGTCGAGTTGTGTAGACGTATTTATTTCTTGGAACGAAAGACGTGTTAAAGCATTTTACATTACAGCTCGTCAAATAACCTGGGTTTGGTTAAAGCTTCTGCTATTTTTACTCTCTTTGATACGTACTTTTGTATTGTTTTTACGAGACATTTACGAACTGTAGTTGACACAAAATATCCTCATGAAATATACCAGAAGCTTCTTCTTTTCTTGTTCCTTTGGTAAAGTCAAAATTCATCTCTTTTGTTTCCATTATTATTAATTTTCTTTATTAGTAATTTTAATGCAGATTATTAGAATCAAATGGCGTAGCGCAAAGTTTGAAACCAATGTAAAATTTACAAGCTAATCTTCCAATACGTGCATTTTGACATTTTTCATCCTATGTGTGACGGTCTGCGTCGATTATTTCCCCTCGGAGCTTTCTTAATACGTTTTAGCAGATGATCGTAAACATTTCGATACCTTTCATTTATCTATTTCCCAAAAAGGCAAAAGAAAAAAAAACAAGAGAAACTGTGACCTCGCACCGTTTTTTAAAATCTTCCACCGGGCTAAAATTAACCGCCTCCGTGTGGTTATGATGCGCGCCGAGTCCCGCCAGATACGCGGGATGTGAAACCAATCTGTACGCGTCTTAAAAAAGCCGGCGCGGCGCAGACACTCTGCCGGTCGCCCCCTCGTTGTCACCGAAGGAGCGGGGCGCGGCGCGGCGCGGCGCGGCGCGGCGCGGTGGAAAGAGCCAGAAAAATGACACCCCCTTCCTGTGGCAGGCGCGGCGCCGCCCAACCCCGCTTAAGCCACCGGAATTCACCCTTCCGCTCCGCCCGAGGCTCTCTCCATTGCCGATGTCGGGGATGTTCCCCCGCCGTGTGTAAGGTACCGCGCATCCCCTTATACCTTATACCCTTGAAGAGACTCCTTCCGGCGCTGTTGGGAGTGGATGCTGGTGATCAAGGTGGGCTGATTAGATTCGTTCGAGATAAAAATAACAATCTATTTACGTGAGGTACAACTATAACTTATTTTAATATTAATACGGTTAATTAAACTTATTCAAATCAATAGTCGTATGAAGAGGAGAATTGTATTTGTTTTTGGTCTGTGCATCGGAAACTATATATTTGGGTTGACATGCTCATTAAAATTCCTTTCATTAAAATCATTAAATTATGTTCAGTTTTAGTGAAAAAAGAGCGAACGCATCGTGAAAATGTCGGCTCTATTAATATGTGGAGGATATATTGTGAACTATTGATTCATCTCACTAACAATCGTGAATTTATATATCCTGATTTCTACGTCCATTTCTCACATGAAGAACATTCATATGGCGCATATCCTTCTCTTAATATATTTGGAATATTTGATTTTACAATATTTTATGCAATAAAAACTTTAATTTTTCTGCACTAACACGACGGTATTCCTAGAACCGCTACTTTCCCTTCTTTGTGTTGATCTCTGATTTCTATGACTTTCTTTAAAACCTATCAACCACACATCCACAATCATCTCGACAACCAAATCATTACTCCCGCACAGAATAATCTGATGATGTATTCCCCATATGGGAAACGGAACGCCGCGTCGGGGGGTTATTCTGGGAGCCGCCGCCTCTCCTGATAAGCCATAGCCCTGTCATAACCGCTGGGGGAGCGCCCGCCTGCGCACGTGGTCGGATTTATCATAAGCGAGGGCGTCGGCGCGCGGCCACCCCTTCGGCGCGAGGAAATCACTTTCGTGCGGCGCGACTTCCGCCGCGGCTCGGGTGCCGCCCCGCCCACGCCTCCTCCCTGCTTCCGCCCCCAGCCCGCCTCCGCTTCGTCCCTCCAGTCTCCGCCCTCACATAAACCCCTCTTCACTCCCCGCCTCCGCTTCCATCCCTGACTCCACCCTCGCCCCCGCCTTTGTGGCACCCACGCCGCCTCCGCGGAGGCCTCTCGGGTGGCGGAGCCGCGAGCGGCGTCCTTTGGAAGCTCGTAATGGCACTTCTCTCGCCCCGGTGCCCCTCCGCCCGTCTGTTCGCGCCCCGCTAACGCCACACGTGTCCGTGCGCCCTGGCTTGCCACCTACTCCGAGCGTTCCCAGAAGCGGAATCGTCCTTCGCGATGACGAGAGTCTCCACCCAAAATATACAGCGGCTGAAGAGTGTATTATGCTGTCTTTAATACTCTCTTTGAGATAGTGTTTGGCGATACAATATTTTTGGAACATCATTCATATGATAATTTTTATGCTGTGCCACTCTTGGAGATCTTAAAAAACTTATTTTAGTGATAAATATTGCATCGGCTCTCAAATTGAGAGCTTCAACTTTCCTCAATATTCTTTATTTGTGGAGAGATTAATTTTCTTAATTTTCACACAAACTATCAAATAATAAAATTAATGAAGCAATTCCGAAGTTGATTTCAATGGTTCGTATTTGATTTTTCGATAACACACAAAACGAAAATTAATACCCCGTGCATTCAAGAAATTATTAATATACTAGTGGCCTGCAGCAGCAAAATTAATTAAGAGCTAAAATTAATCGGAAACCATTTATTTCATTCCGAAACAATATGCTACTGTTCAGTATTAAAAAATCGTTTTTAATTATCTAGTTTATACGATTTTCATTTATACAATAATTTAATTATTAAGTTATTAATTCATTCATTTATTTATTATACAGTTTACTTAACAACAGAATATCGCAAATCATGCAACGCTAAACAGCAATAGGTCCCAAGTACAAATAGTATTTGACATACCATCATACAAATAACCTGCTTAAAATATATACATAATAAATAAATGTCATTATTGGTGGCATGGTGATCAAGATCAGAAAAACCCCTCTCAATACCAGACGAATGTCGGAGCAGAACCCTAACAAACATGGACTGCGTGCGATCTTTCCTTCCACGAGTTAGTCCTAACCCCTCTCTATAGTACACACACACACACACACACACTTGCACGTGCTACACTACCATTTACGTCGGGAGATCTGTGGGGAATAGAGCTGACCCTGGCTGGGATGGACCCCTGCTGGAGAGATACCTGAACGGGGCAGTCTCTCTCAAGCCGATGTGATGGTCACACCATGCAGCAGTGGGAGGTTCACCACCACCTCCAAAGATAATCATTGACGACACTTACAAATATAGTGTCCAAAGCAGTTAACGTGCACGGAAACATCAATAAACTAATGAATCGAAAAATGTCTCGGTATTTCATTGTCATTTCGCGTTCGGGACATCCCGCGAACATTGACCTCTCCCACAAGAAAACAGAGCTCTAAGCAACACAATTTCCCGGGCTGAGGAAAGTTGGCATTCCTTGTGGTGAGAGCAACAGGCGACATCGCGACCGCTATTTGCATAGCTCCAGCGCGCTCTCGCAGAGCCTTTCCGCGCTCATTGTGTGTCCCTCCGGCAGGAAAGTGTCTCCGCGGCGCTCGGGAACTGGACCGCATCCTGCAACGGCGACTCCGCCCTTCCCGCGTCCGATCCTTCACTGTGAACGGAAAGGGTCTCCATGTATTATTATTATTTTTTCTCATCTTATTGGCACATTTGAATGAATTGCACAGATATACAGAATCAAAGCACAATACATCTATTTTTTAAAAGGAATTTATAATACATTGTTTCCATGATTTTCAGTACTATACTTGTTGTTGAAATAACAACCGCCTTCTGCATGGGTTTGTACAGGTCTTTATTCAAACCCAGTTGCTTAAGGCCCACATCAGACTCTAGGGATGACTCGGTGCTTGAAACAATTATATTATTATTATTATTATTATTATTATTATTATTATTATTATTATTATTAGCCCATAACATCCCGTAAAAGGGCAAAGGCCAGGGTTACAGTAGGTTGATATTCAATTTCACTAAAATCGATTAATAGCACTGTGGATCATCATCTTCTTTTGCTGTTCATATCCCAGTTGCCTCCATGTTGTTCTCTCTTGGGACAGTCTCGTCCAGGTGGGACCAGCTGCTTTGCATAGCTCGTCTGTCCATCTTCTCATCTGTCTCCCTTGGTTTCTCCACCCATGTATAGAGATCCCTCCATGTATAGAGATCGTCAAATGCTTTTCGTCTTTTAGAACTATTTTGGGGTAAAGAATAATATTGTGCTCTAAAAACACATGGAAGGACAAATGGAATCCAAGAATTTACGTCACTCCACCAATGGTGAGGCTGTTTTAGATTCTTCGCCTCAATGTCTTGTTACCTTTCAACGGGATTGTCTGGCCATGTTTTCCTTTAGGCTGTGTAGTGTAGTGCAGTGTCGTTAGTGGTAGACTCTTCGGCAGGCTAGACGTAAGAACAAAGGCCACCCGTGATCGTTTTTTCCCCGTTGTTGATAGAATCCTAGGCTTTAGCGACGGTATATTAGAAAATTGGTACTTGCATTGAACGCATGGTTAGAAAATGAACGATAAATTAGGTGGTACTGTATGGCTTTTGTATTTTTATTTTCCACGCTAAAATTAGAAGAAGATTCGCCTCATGTCGAATTGAAATAGCAACGTTTGCTTATAAAACATTCTGCCCATTTGAACAAGAATGTCAATTATAAAACAAGCGTAATTAGTGTAACCCCATATGGAAAATCTATGTTACTAATTTTCAATGCTTGCAGAACCTGAAACAAAACTTCGCAGTCCCCAGCCATGTGAGAGGTAATCGTAGTTTTCTGGTAACCAGCAACTCGGTGAAGACACAAAAACTATGAAACAGTTTCTATTTTGACTAAAAAATGCAAAACTTTCATTGTGTTATTCCACCCATTCTCTTACTATGCGATCCGGATGAAATTTCAAACTCAGAGCGTCACTGTTTGCGCTCCAACTGACATCATGCGACAGCACGTCCTTAAGGAGCTAGCCGCTCGTTATTAAATATTTGCTAATCACGATACCGTTGTGGAATAGAAAGTTTTTATTGTATTCTTGGTGTGTTTTGGAATGTATACGTGAAATCCTATGCTATTTTAGTATTCCTGAAGACTGTTTAAAGATGGTTGCAAACTCACTTGGACTTCAACAAGGATACACCAAGTACCACTGTTTTTCTTTCTGATGATGATAATAAAGATGATGGATTCGTCAAGATAAGATTTCACATTTACAGCGGAATGACTGGCATCTTTGAAAGAATTCGTAAGGGAGAAAAATGTTTTATGGGGATTATTAGTTAGAATTTAGTTAAAGGAATGTTTCCTGATGAATATGACATGTTTCCTGACAAACTTTTACCTCATCAGGAAAAAATGCTCGAGAACTGTGAAAAAATGTACTTTCAGTTTTCTACGAAACTCAAAACTACGAGTAGCGTGTTTAAAAATGATAATAGTTTAACATCAAGAAGGGTGAATCATAAACGTAAAAAATCACTTTCTTCATCGCCATTTTGACCTTTTTCGCAAAACTGTGGTGAACTTAGAGATGAACACTGGGAAAGCTGTCATCAATTACCAATCAGTACAATCAATGAATCAAAATTCAGATTGTATTCAAAGAATTTCAGTTTTTGAAGTACGATTCCAAGAAATCTAGAATACTTCATACTAGCTAACTATCGCGAGACTATTCTCAGGGATATACATACGATCCACTACAAGCGAAAAGTCAGGAGAAATATCTTTAATGAATGTAAGCTCTAAATAATTCTACCAGATGGAGGAAAGATTAGAATTTATAATTTTTAAACTTAAAATTACAAGACAACCAGATCATATCTGATCATTTTACGGTCATTTTTTTATTTCAGCGCTATGAAATGTCAGTAATTTTCATTCTGCAACAGAAAAAGTTAATTTATACTCGTATAAACAAGTAAATAACTGATGAAACAAATCAGTACATAACTGGTGAAACAAATCAATAAATATCTGGACAAACCTATCAGTAAATAACTGTATAGATAAATCAGTAAATGAGGTTTTGCAAAGCCAAAAGAACTAAGTACTTCAATTTTCGAAACAAAATTTTGTCATCTAAGTATTGTATAAATCTGTCTCAACATATGGTTAAAACGAGTTATGTTGCAAACACCTTCCAAATATTTGTAACATCTACCTCGTGATGGCTCCGGTTGTATGTCAAGAATCCGAACGGTTAGAATTGATTTCTCGAATAAAACATTTCGAGAACACAGCCCCCGTTGCTATGCAAGGCCTCAAGTTACCTGCCCTTCACTTTGAATTCCACAGTAGCTGAAACAGTGGCTGTCAGCCTCCCAGATAGAGAAGGCGCTGTGACCCCCAGTTTCCCTGCGCGAGGCAGGCGCACGGCCGGCGCGTCCGGGTGCCTGGGTTCGCTCCCGGCGCTGCGCATTGTCCGCTGCAGACGCCGTGATTTCTCGCAGTTGGGAATGGACGCCGGCGACGGGGCTTGGCAGGGAACAACGGCGTTTGTTCGCCGCGGGCCCTCTCTCTCCGGAACGGCCGGGAAAATTAATTTGCGAGACATTTCTTACGCGGCGTGCAGCAGAAGTGCACGCGGCCCGGCCAGCTTCCTACGTAGCGTGAGAAAGTGGAAGTCTGGAGGCGATGTGAAAAAAGCTGACCCTGATGGCTGTGTGAAGCTGTGCATGCGCTTTCGTTGCTCTCTTTTTTTCATTAAGGTCCTAATCTAGAAGATTCCTCAGACTCTGTGTATTAAAACTTTGAAAATCGTTAGGAAATTAAATAAGTCGTGCTAGATTCTATGTAACCATTATGTGGATAATTTTACGTAGCTGCAGTCGCTTATTCAAACATTATTCGACGTTTTGGAAAAATGTAACTTCTAACTTATTCAACCTTCTAAAATATATTAGTTGGATTTGTGCAAAAATTTCGAACTAATTTATAATACTAATAATAATTATACTAATAATAGTAATAATAATAATATAATAATAATATAATACATTACTTTATTGCACATTTCTAAACGTATGCATGTAATCACATTTTGGATAAATGGCTTCAATGTCGATTCAAGTTCTCTTTTGTCCTTGACTCGTTCAGCAAATGCTGAGGTAGACTCTCATTTTGATTTTGGTCACTGACTGAAGCTTCATTCAGAACCATTTGCCACCTTTTTATCGTTTATACTGATAGAAGCCTTCCATAAGTGTAAACAAGATTATAATAACCAGATAAACCACATTTTCAACAAAATCGAAGTATTAACTTTTCCGAACACCGGGAGACTTCCTGTGATTGGTGTGGCTTATCTTGATATTTCTCCAAACCCTTCGGCTTGAAATGATATTCACATAATATATTCATGTACTGATTATTCATCTACTGATAATTTGAATGACATCAAAAAAGGCTAGATGAAGCAGGAAAAAAGGAAGAAATCTAAGAAAATCTGCCCTGTACCCGACTTCTCAACCAAATGTATGTAAAATGTCTCGGCGAGTGGTACGTGTATTTACAATAACTCCGGAAGGCGTGTGTAGATATAATTCACAAGAGTGATAAAATTTTTAACAATATATTGAGATATACCAAAATTTTCCTCTCTCTACATTTATATCTGCTAAAGATCTTAGCGTCCGGCTTGCTGGGTCAATGGGTCACGATATAATATAATCCTTATTACCTCTATAATGGATTATAGGATCCGCCGACTATACAGCGCAGCTGGGAATCTGAAATAGAATGATTCTATTCCTAGTTCATTTCTGTTTGGATTGACTAAATGAAAAATCACTTTCTTTTCTAAAGAACAAAATTCAACAAAGTTTATTTTGCCTTTTTAGCAAACAGTTTAGAGAATTTACAATTTTTTAGGCCTTTGATCAAGATCTCTTTCAATTTACAATTTATACCGCGGTTAACTTATCTTTTCTTCGTTGATGTCCTCGTAGACTTCTCAGTCGAAATATCTTGCGATCTTGCCGTAGTCCAAAGTTCCAAGAAATCCTCTCCTGCCCCTATCCAAGCTGGTCTCCAACTATCAAAATTATCAGTCCCGATTACGTCCTATGACATAGTCCCGAACTCGATTACCACTCCCGACAAAGTTCCAATTTATACACCAATATTTTCCATCGATTCCATACATAAATCTTCCTCACTGATAACCCAATTCTATCTCGATTGTACTCGTTCCCTCTCACGAACATACGATCAGTTCAGAAGCGCGTTTCAGAGCAGAATGAAATCTTCCTGCATGATTCATCCCTCGAAGACTTCGTATTAAACTACCTTAATTTTTTTCATAACATTTGACCGTCCTTCTCTCACCCAGCCAATCCATACGTTTGTTATATTTTGGTGTAGCTGACCTTTTTTGATCGTCTAAACTTCCTCGCCCAATCCCAAATTTTCTACTTTCGGCATCCAAACCTCTTAATGCATTTAGAAAAACAAAAACTACATTGTTTATTCTCGGTCGTTGCTAAGCTCTAGCTCTCGTGATATTTCGTAATGCATGTTCCACCATATTGTTTACAAATAAATGTTAGTTTATTTTAACGTGACATATCGGTATGTCACAATATATTACAATCAAGATCTCCGATTGACTTATTTTACTTGTCTTTGGATCGGCCTCTGGGACTCAATGACATCGAGCAACGTCTAAGATTGCAGAATTTAAAGTTCGAGTCGGGTGCAAGTCCTGAGCATATTAACTAAGTAGTATGTCGATTACGCAAGTATTTAATCAGAAAATGAAATCATTACTGTCCACATTGACGTTGATGATGATTATGACGACCTACTCGGAAATGGGGGGAGGGTATAATGAATGAGACTCCTCCCTCCCCAGAAATTAGACTTGCACTCATCACACACACACACACATATCCCATTGTTTGTGTTGTAAGATTACGATTGCATGTATACTTAGCTATTACCTACTATTAAACCGGGAGAGGTGGCTCGGTGCATGAAGTCACTGCAGTGCCCCTGACCGGGATGTCCTAGGGTTTGAGCCCCGATGGTGGCAGCATTTTCGATACTAGCTGAATAGCTAAGTCGAATTAAGCCGCTGACTGGAGGAGAATTCTAGCTGCCGGCTCCTCTGATCGTTAGTTTTCTCTGGTTTCTACGATCAATGCCAAGCGAAAGCCGGAGCAGTATCCTAACAATCGGGTGACGAACCACGCGCTATCTTTCCTTTCACTCCTTTATCCTATCCTCACCTCTTTCTTACACACATTTACACTAACATGCACTACACTGCCAGTGATGCCGGGAGACCGGTCAGGAGCTTAGAGCTTCTTCCTACTGGGCGGTGTCCCGCCGCTACCAGGTCGGGGATGACCCCGCTAGCCGACGATAGGTCGGCGCCGGATCTTATCATCTAGCGGGGGAAAATCATCACCTTCGAAACGTTGATCTCTCAACAAATATTTAAAAAATTATAATAAAAATTGATAAAATATAGATGTCTGCCTAAACCTTCCAAGAAGTACAAAAGTCATCCCCTCCTTCCGAGAAAAAAAAAACACTACACTTACGCGACTAATGACCTTAGTTGTTGTGCCGGAATCATCAATCAATCAAGAAAACTTCATCCTAACATACAGTCCCATACAGACCCCCTTTCGCGAAGTGCGTGGTGTTTGGATTTCGTCGCCCGCCGCCCGCCCACGCGTGCGTGCGTGCGTGCGGGGAGTGCGTACTCGCGTAGCGCCCTCGACGCGCCGGGCGCTGGGAACAGGAAGCGAAGCAAACACGCGCGGGCAGGGAAAACAGGAAGGAGGGGCTGTGGGAAAAAGGGGTCAGTGTCTGCTTATCACGGCGCCCAGAATTCCAGTGCATCTCGGTCGACTTGTTGTTTGCCCGACGCGGAGGAGGTGGCGCGAGGGCCCTGACGCTATCGGTAGCTCCTGATGGGAGAACGCGTAATCGGTGAAGGCGGCCGCGCGGCCCTCGGCCTCGGCTGCTATCGCCCTCGGGGCCTTCGAAACGGTCGCTTTCGCACAAATATCAATCAGCGATACGGTGGAGGAGATTCAAGCGCAGTTCATTGCACAACCTTGATAGCGTTTAGGTAGTGTTTATGGAGTTCTATTAAAATAAGTACGTAATATAATAATTGGAATGATTGAAGGCGTTGTCATTGTCAACAATAGTTGTCATTGTCAACAATAGTTGTCATTGTCAACAATAGTTGTCATTTTCATTGTCAACAACAACTATTGTTGACAATGACAACGCCTTCAATCATTCCAATTATGTAAATGTCAACTACACCTCACCACTGAATCAATATACGTAGTATAATATGCTGACGCATTAAGTATATACTCATAAATAATGCAAACATTTGTCTGAATTCTACAATTGAGGAATGGTTCATTGATTTTAGATTCTTAGGTCAATTATTTACGTATTTTAATCAGGAAATAAGTTATTAACGTTTTTAGGAGAAGGATTAGAAGTTGACGCATCTACCAAAATTCTATTTTATAATTCTATATAATAATAAAAGGAACAAGCTGGACTTAAAAATATATGCTAACTATATTTAAAAGATTGAGATCCAGTTAATAATGATGTAAGAATTTACCCAGAGTTTAGAGAAAAAATCTATTAATTGACAATTTAAATTATCAATTTATGAACATCGTTAAAATGTATTTATAATCTATTCATACATGAAGAAATAAAAATAATCGCACCATATCTACGAGAACGACAATGATTTTTGAAATTCAGCACCATTTGGTTCTGAAGATTCCTTTAAAATACTTAATGTAGAAAATATCTGATTTTATTTTTTATTATAAATTTATTATAACAATCTGCAAGTACAGAGAATCGTTTGTTTCATTTATCATTTCCGTTTCCAGTCTGTTTTGCTTGTTGTATTGAATCAAATCGTGAACATCGTTTCCGAAATCAGCGCAAACACGCGACGCAGTGCCTTCCTTCAGGAGCAGCTGAAGGGCCCGGGGCATTGGCTCTGCGTTGCATATCACTTGCGGGCGAGCTTCCCTCTCGCCTGACTGATTGCAGCAAGTTCAAGGTCCCCGCGAGACAGTGGCTACTGTGCGCCCCGCCCACGCCGCGCTCTGCCGACACTTCTCCACTCGGCCCCCACCACCCCACTTCTTCTCCCCCCCCCCCACCCGCCCCTCCCCCCCGCCTCACTCCCAACTCCACCACCAGGTGAATACCGGAGCAGAACTCTAACAAACGGGCCACGGACCGCCCGCGATCTTTCCTTCCCCTTCCTTGTCATATAGTCATCCCTTACACACACACACACACACATTTACACTAACATGCGTTACACTACCGTATATTCCGAGAGACTGGGATTTTAGAGCTTGTTCCGGCTGGGGCGGTGCCCCGCTGGTGGGAGAGTCCTGGTTCGGGGGAAACCCCGCTACCCGAAGGTAGGTCGGCGCCACATCTCACCATTCAGCGGGGGACGTTCACCGCCTTCTGCCGAGGAAAAACATGCACTACACTTACGGGACTAATGACCTAAGCTGTTGATGCGCCCGGAATCATCATTAAACAACCAACCTACCAACCAACCCAACTCCATCCCACCCCCATCCTCACCCCTCAACCCTTGACACTTTAGCTATCACCATCCCACTCTCACATTCACACCCCCACATTCCCATCGAACAACTCTGTCCTCCCTCCGTAACCTTCGGATACGCCTCGGTTCTGAGTCCGTTTACTCCCTCCTCGCTGTCTACTACCCTAGCTTACGCCTCCCACACCATTGTCATTATTATGCCTCGCCATCACCAAATTTTCGGCGTCCTTCACCAACTCACCGTTTTCTCTGTCTCTCCCAGAAAAGCTCTCCTCTTTCTGGGACATTGTCTTTTATTCAAATTTATTCTACCCCTCCGCGACCTCCACCGTCTTCATCATCGTCCTTGTCATACCGTTATTACTCTCTACAATTCCACTATCCCCCTACAGCTATTGCCGCCGCTAACTCTTTTGGGGGCGGAGTCCCCTATTGCCAACTCCTCCGCAAACATCGCCGTCTCTACCACTACTATCACAGCCAAGGCAGACGCACGGTGACACCGCCTTCCTCCGCCACGTGAATGAAGGCTGCGTGCTGATACGCGTTGCGTACGCAAGGGGGCCGGCGCGGCTCGTTTTTTGACTGAGTAAAGTTCAAGGCCCTCTGCTGGCGGAGGCGGCGGCTGTGGTGGTGGGAGAGAGCTGGAGTCGTTGAATTGAATGAGAATTTTGGGAGCAGGCGGGTCCCCCACAGAAGGCGATTGTGCGAGGGATTCGTGATAAGCGAAGTAACAAGCGATGGGAGCGGGTCGCTGGCCTGAGCAAGGCCGTCTGGCGCCCATTTGACGTTTGCATACATGACACTCACTAGTGAGCGGAGTTAGTCTAACGCACACACTCGTAACGCCGAAAGAAACGCTTTTCTGATAGTAGTCTCCACCGCCTCCATTATCTTCCTTCCTTCCTTCCTTTGGCAATACGTTGTTTTACGTGACAGACTTCTTCACGTCGTTCTATGGAATAATCTTGGTTTTCAACGAAAGTTTTTCTAGGGTTTTTTATCCAGCCGATAGCCGAATCCCCTTTATGGGACACATTTTCGACCATACACTAGACATCTACACACTTAGAGGCTTTCCGGATCTGGGGTTAGCAGAACTCGAGGCCCCCGCGACTACGGACAAACAACCATGCCCAAGGCGGGACTCGAACCCGCGACCCTTCAGACTAAAGCTGTGTGTCCGTACACCCTCTTAGTCTCCTTGACCATTCAGATTCAACGACATTTCAACAGTTTATTTCAAGTTTTATTTCTAATTAACATATTTATTTTATAATTATATGTGCCACTTTTATATATTATAATGTTCTCTAACTAATATGTTGATTACTTTTTCCTCGTCTTTTCTTTTAAAGCATATAACAATCATTTTCTCACACTCGCGTTCCACAGTCCCCTCTTGATGAGTCACGTGGCTCATTCACTCGCCATCTTCGCTGCACGCGCTGCTGCTTTTTGAGGGTCGCGCGCCGTGAAATTAGCGTCACATCGTGTTGCTGAATCTGATGTTTTGTGTCAGAGTGCTCTTGGGGCGCCCAGCCCTGACGGAGATCACAAAAAACAAACATACCTCCCTTGTTGTGTGTGTTGCATTACTCTTTGTTTCTTAACATGTCCGCGTCATATCGTCTTGTCCTGTTTGCTATCTACGTCTTTGTACTATAATCGTCACCTACGCGTTCTCAAACTCCGGTTTATAAGTCCCTTCTTGCTACTGTTGTCTTAATTTCCACCGTCTCCGAAAGTCAATCCTGCAGTGTCGTTCTTTTGGTAATTTCGTTGCCATCTTCTTGGTATCTCAACATTTTGTCGAAAAGAGTGGTAAACGTGTTCCGTTTCCGCTGAATTCTTTATATCTTGGCCTCTTTTTTTCTTTGTCCCCGTCACCTACAATTTCCTTGCAGATTTTAAGTTTATAAACGCTTGTTGGAAGCTCCAGACCCATTTCCCAAGCAGAGTACTATCTACTGTGCCACCGCCGCCACTACAACAGTTTCTACTCCGACTCCCCACCCAGATAATGACTGCAGATTCCCGTTCCCCTTGTTTTGCGACGTTTCTCGATGCTATCGGCCTCTCGTCCTAGGGTCACACGTCGCATCAAGCGGGAGGACAACGAGTTGCAAGGGAGCTTGGCACTTTTCTTAAGGGACAGTGACATTGCCCCGCGAACAGACAATGCGCATCTCCGTCAGCAAAGTTGATGGAACCTCGTTCCTGTGGGAACTTCGGACTTCGTGGGTAATTTGGACGATGGTCCAAGGAGCAGCGTGTGATGTAACTGCGGGAATTTGCGGCGATGGTCAGTCAAGTGACACTGTTTACTGCGCTCGGTAAATCAGATTCCGAGCTGACGTGGGATGTTTTCCTCTTATGACGTAATGTCGTAAAAGCACTAGCACGTTATGCAATATTTATCTGTAATTATTTCATATTAACACAATCATTTACTGATGTACAGAAATACAACTGAATGTCAAAAAATTAACTGAAAGTAAATTCGTTAGTTTTCTATTGATGCTTAAGTTATTTATATTTTTTTACAAGAATGCCTTTAATCTAATCTTTTCTATGGTCAATACACTTCTACTGAGCACCTAATAGTACTTAGAGCGTTTTAATTGTATCATTCACCGACTTATTGACTAGGAATGGCCAGTCTTGCTTTCATTGCGTTTGTTTTTTACTTCTTTCGTTTCGTACTCGCGCCACTTCTTCCTTCGTAATCCACTGGTCGGCTACTCGCGGTGTGAGTCATCACGTGTCCGCAAGGAGAATTCGTCCTCGCTCCACGCCAGATCCCGGAACTGCGCTTATTAAAGGACGTCCGCTGCCTCCGGCTGAGAGGCATCGAAAGCAAGGAGCAGAGCCCGGAACATTTACGACTGAGAATGAATGACATGAGTCAAGGGGCAGATGCCTGCCATTCAGTCAAATTGTCGGGGGTATCTCCATAAACAACATTATCTAAAGCTTGTCCCGACTGGGGCTGTGTCCCGCAGGGAGAGATACTTCGAGGTAGAAGCACAATCGCAAGCAGGCTCACATGTAGATCTGCGTCGGATCCCACATTTAGGGGAAGAAACACCGCCACCGTCAGCATGAAAAATTCATTGCATTAACAGGAATAATGACTATAACAGTTGACGTGCCCGGAAACGTCAATAAATCATACATCAATGTTTTAAAAGTGCTTGAGTAACCTTGAACATGAACGTTCCCGCGGGGATGGAAAAGATTTAATTCGACGACTGTCGTGCTAATTAATTTACAATTGATACTTAACTGACGCAAGAAAGACAACAATTTATCAGAAGAATTAACAAACTTTCATTATCTGATTGCATATTACCAAAATACGCTACTTTCATCGAAAAAAAACCTGACTAACTTACTTCTTACTATCGGTAACGTCTTACTATCGGTATCGTAACTTCTTACTACCGGAACATTCAACTTACGGATATTTAAAAAGTGAAATAATTTCTACTGATATGATGGATATTATTTTGATAATGTGCTGTTATCAATATATTTTTAAATCCAGTTTTGTTATTTTTCAAAATTATACTGACTAATTTAATAGTTAAATATAATAGTTGAAGTAACTGTGGTCGGTAATGACCACGTAGTTATAAAGCGACTAAATATAAATAATTAAAAAATATATAAAAAAGATGTATATTTTTTTTTTTAAAAATAAATTTAATAGTTATTAAAAAGTTATGTAACTATTTTTTGTATTTATATCCCGGCTGAGCCATATACGAGCATGTGTTCCAGATAATCGTCATTCAAAAATAAAACAATGTCTACACAAAACATCGACCACAAAATATTGATTCTAAAAAAACAAGAGTTTTAATACATCGATGCTAAATATATCGACATTTTTACAAAAACATCGATGTTTTGGGGACATCAACATGATGTTTTCGCAACCTGTCGCGCAGGGGGCAGCGTGGCATCGGCGGCGGCGACGCGCCGTGCAGCGCCGGGGGCGGCGGGGAAGGCCTTCGCGGGCCGGCGCGGGGGCGGAGCGGGGGCGGAGCGGGGGCGTCTCGGGCGTTTCGCTGCATGATCACGGCTCCTAGCTGAAGTGGAGGTGGGGGCGGGGCGGGGGCGGGGCGGCCCGTTTCCGGTCAGCCGCCGGATCTGCGGCTCACGGGCCACGCGCCGCCGCCGCCGCCGCCGCCAAGGCGCCCTCCGCGTCGACTCGCCTCCAAAAGCCCCGCGCGCTCTCCTTGTCTCTCCTTGTCTCTTCACCCGCTGGCCATCCTGCCGTGGATAATTGCCGAGATATTTTATAGACTTCTGATTCACTCCGTTGTTTCCAGTTCGGATGTGACTCAGACGAGCCCGTGTTCCAGACTCTTGGAGGAGAAGGAGTAGGATGATCCCTCTGCGCTGTTAAGCTGTGCGATTCGTACTATATTGTACGTGTGAAGGGAAAATGCCAGCTCGCTTGTCGTAAAAAGCGTGTGCTGTAATTACCTCGGTTTGACAAGATAGTATCTGCTGCTTCCGACTTGCGCTTGTAGTTGCACAGAGAATTCTCGTAACGATGTCTTATCAGGTGCACTTTTTCATACAGCGAGCTCGTGACATCAACGTATACGCTTTTCCTCACTGCTTTTTGAGATTTTTTACCCTTTAGAAGATTCTAATATAATCTTTGTAAGTTCTCTAAATATCATACCACAAAAACTTTTATTTTCTGAATGTTATGAAATGCAGCAAACATTTTTTTTATTTTTGGATTCTGTTCATTTTCATTCATTTTTTTTCAACTTACTAGAATGTAAAATAAATTATTACAATGCCATTTAAAAAATTATTGTAAATTTTAACATTATCTTTAAAATTTCTTTATAAGCAAGACATATAAATCAAGCGATACTGTGCTTTCTTCTGACAAAACCTAGAAATGTACCCTAACAATATTTTCATAATCTTGGAAGTTTCCAATTGATCAAAGAACCCACAAATTCTCCTCACGTGAAAACACTGGTGAAGGTAACAGTAATCTCAAATTGTAAATAACAAGTGTGTATGTACTTAGTTTCTCTGAACGTGAGTAGATTTGCCTAGCTGAAATAAAATACCATTGCAACCTTGACCCCTGAGGCGACGAATGATTGGAGCGAGGTCACGCTGGCTCGTAGAAGGATATCGCAACCGCTCTATCTTGACGATCGCAAACTGCGTCTCCCACTGCAAACTTGTAATACGACAGCGTCAAGTGCAGAAAACAAGCGGTTGTGATTACTATCCAAATGCCTATAACCTGCGGTTACAAACAGGATTCTACAAAGTATTGACGACGAGCATCAAAATGACGATCACCTACTTTGACAATCAGAAAACTGTCAGTACTATCGATGGCCAGCAGATTGTCGATAGTCAATGCTGATTACTAATGGGTGGATTACTTGACGGGTGGATGGGCAGTAACTGGCATTGACGATGATCGTTAATGGCGACCGCATAGCTATCATAGCGCTAATGCAATGCACCAGTAATGTAGTAGCGATTGATGTAGCATTAAGAATGACCAACAAATTCAAAACGATTGCCGGCGATCGATTATAACAACCATCCAGAACGATGGTGGTGACAGTGGGCTCTCGAAGTAGCATTGGCGGCGAATGCTGCGGCAGGAGGATTTAGGAGCAGTGGAACGTAAGCGGTGGCAGCGACGAGTTGTCCAATGAAGATCAATGGCGACGAGGCAGCTGCCACCAGACCGCGAATCTGACACGGCAGCAGCGTAACACAGGTTTAATTTCCTTGGAAACGAAGAGCAGCGGAAAGAAAGGAAAAGGGGAACGGCTACGGTAGCGGCTGACCCAAGAAACATAAAAAATATCGTCACTGGCAAGGGTAAAAGGCAGATGTTAATGAGGTCACACGTTAATGAGGTCAACTGGGTATTACACGAGATCAATGGCAGGGATAGTGAAATATGGCGGCAATGGTGTTTGGCGGCGGCGATGGTGTAGCGGTTAGCGTATTGGACTGCTATACCCAAGTTTGCGGGTTCAAACCCGATCGAAGCGTAACGTTTGCGGGTTCAAACCCGATCGAAGCCGTGGATTTTAAGGGCGAAAAAACCCTCGTACGCCTTCCTTCGGAGGAAGTTAAGCCGGCTGTCCCATGTTAGTACATTTACTGCATGTACAAGATCTCTGACCTCTGAGCTAAATTCAAATCGCCTATTTCATCGCCCAAGTAATACCTTCTTTCTCCCTAGTAGGTGAAAGGAGCGTAACGAAATTTGCGTGGTCAGACGAAAGAGCATGCCACGTAAAATAAGGCAAATTCAATTCAATATGTGTCAAAAGCGACGATGAGACCGACAGCACGGACCAAACGGCACGGCTCGACCTTTGTATATGTGCAGTCATAGAGCGTAGGTCTCCTCAATATTTCAGATTTCTGCAGGCGAGCATATAAATTGAAAGACATCTCAAATTTACTACTGGCTTTATGTAAAAATAATGTGCAGTACGCATTTGTTATGAAAATCTACTGCCAGATTTTACTCTACAATGAACTCATTTAAACGAGTATTTCGAGTGCCATCGAACTCTCAAATCAATTATAAATTCATTCAAGAATGAAATGACTGCTTATTCTGTTATTAAGCGCATAATTGCCAATTGTTAATATATTTTTGTAAAGTGGAGCCAATGAATAAGAGTTTTTTATTTACTAATTTCTTCATTTATTTTATTATTTTGTCGGTGCAACATTGTAAGAAACAATACACACATAATACATGCTTAGTTTATTAACCTATCCATATGTGACTGAATTGGCAATCAAACTAACGAGAATCCAAAAATTCTGGAATTAATTAAGTTTTTAATTTGTAGAGACATTGTTCTCTTGTTACGAAATTAAGTACTTTGGATATTTGGTTAACCTTTTACCGAAAAATTAACTGCCACTAATGGAATGACAAAATGATCGCCTATTCCAACAACCGGTAATTGTTAGCCGGCGATGAGGCGACGATGCAATAGAAGTTTCGCGGAGGGTGGAGAAGGGCGGGGGGGGGCGGGGGGGGGTGGCTAGTTCCTGGCCGCGTGTGTGCGCGGGGAACGCAGAGTGTTCCTGAGGGAACCCGCGTTGCGTCACCCGCGCTATCGTCGGAACTATCTCGCGCGCGCCGATACGGCGTGTTTGGCAGCGCTAACGAGATGTCTCTGCAATCCCCCGCATTCCACCCCCGGAATGCGCATTTAGAAGTGGGAATGAGGGAGTTAGCGCATGAGAAAAAGTTAGGATTAAGGTGCAAACTGTGTCCTGAGATAGTATGCACCTGCACGTGTTAGATTTCAATGGATGTTTGATTGTACCGTGCATTGTGTAGTTCATTTATCTTTTCCTTCTTTGAATAATATGCGTAGTATTAGAAATGATTTTCTTTGAGGAAACTAACAATCTAATATTTGCGAGTTCATTTCACAGCCTTGCACGTAGGCATCAAAAAATTCAGTTCCAGCCATGACTGTCTGTGTGACTAGCTCTCCTGTTTAAATGTACTCAGAGTTTTAGTAAGAAACAATTCAATTCATTGTATCGTTATACAAGACAGGGGAATATGTCTTTTTAATTAAGATATTTATATAATTCCCGCGTTCATTGTTAAGAAACTGTCGCTTTTTGAAACTACATTCATGTTGAAACATCAAAAAACGTGTATTTTCCTTTATTTTAGTTACTGTTATGTAAGAAATTAAAATAATGTTTATTATATTACAACAAAAATTAACCATTTTTGTTGAAATACATGTGTACCTATCAGTTTCGATGTGAATAATTTATTTGATATTCTTCTACCTTAATCTTTAAAGACAGTAAACCAAGGTGGAATGAATCATCTGCCGCACTATTTTTTTTCGGCTTGTCACCACTTTACTACTTTCTTAATTTGCTTCAGAAGTTTAATAAATATTCCTTCGAAGCACATTTTTCTTGTGTTTCTTTACAAAGAATGGCCTTGTCTTTAGAAACTTTGTAATGAATTATGATTACCTGGTTTCGATTGCATGGCTGTCTTTCCCCGATATGCTATTTCCAGAATAAATAACAGATTGAAGTAAATTGGGTTGTGATTCTAGTGATCGATTTTGATTACCTTCAGTCAACTGCTAATCTTCCTATGATTGACAAGCCATTCCAAAAAGCTCGCCAAATTGAAAGAGCTGTTAGAAAATTAACGGCAATTTTTCTTGCTTCTGATATTGTGTGGGAAGGCCAAAATAATATTGCATATTCATCTACACCTCACCGGCATTTCAATAAAACATACCCGAGAGAGAATTCGGGTTGCGTCGCGTAGTGCACCATCTCGCCACTGACAGCGTCGCGTGCGGCGTCCGTCACGCGTCGGCTAATCTCGACCGCCATGCGCGTCCCATTGAGCACGCTCCCTCCGCGGCGCGGGCGTGCAGGCGCGCACGCGTGTTGGCCGTCCCCGAGCAGCTGTCGTAAATCAGATGCTCTGCCGCGATAACCCCCCGACGTCGCATTATCCCAATAAAACAACTTTTTGAAGCCGAGTTGCGCCGACTCATAAAACAAGGAGCGTCTCCCTTTTTCTTTCGTCAGAGGTCACCGCTGCGAGGGTGGAGGCTGGAATTGCTTTATTTAATACTCCCGAGTTCCTCGCGACAGCGCGGAATGAGTCGAGGGAAAAGTTTTGTTTCTCGGAAAGGAAAATTAAATCATCATCCATTTTCCGGGCTAAAGACCGTCGCCGGATTGTTTTATGGAGTGGCGGATGTTGCTTTAACGCTGCTTACGCCGGTCTATTGTGCTCCCGACGCGTTCTGTTCTGCATCGCTGATAATGAGCGATTTTTCACCGCCGAGGCTACTGCGGCCGCGGTAGCGGTCGGAGGGAAACCGACGGGAAACCTCTCCAAAAGACTATGTGCAAAACCTACGGACGCAAGTGGGAACGTGTTGATAATGCACGCATAAACTAACATAAAGGCGTGAGCTTCCCTCCGCACGAAAAAAACACCCTTGATGAGAATTCTCACTCCTTCAAGATTTAACACGAATGTCCGGAAGGACTGAATTGCCTTGCGAAAGTTTCGCAAGTTTTTGATCTCTTCAGTTTGAGAAAAGACTTCTAATTTTGTTGGTATGAGAACGTGGTGAACAGTGACACTTATAATAAAAGGAAACAATGGTGATGTTTTCTAAACAAAGTTGACGAAAAATTACTTTTTCGTTTACTGCCCTTGAATTCTAGTTTAATAATACGAACACTATTTAATATGCATCAAAAGTGCACTAATATTTAGTAATTGTTAGCTAACAATTAGTATTGTCCATAAATGATTTTTAATATATGAACATATAAACGTCCAATTATCCTTCACACTACATATATTTATATCTTTCACTTCTTCGCATCGATTAGAATCTTTGTTATAAATTAAATGGCATTTTCGCTCGTTTATATCTTACTTTTTCCTTCAAAACTGAACGGTGTAGTGATTGCAATACGTGGACAGACTACTTCAATTTTCTCACTAGTTGCGTAGCGCTACGAATGCCACAG
This sequence comes from Teleogryllus oceanicus, assembly GCA_964035755.1. Taxonomy (NCBI): domain Eukaryota; kingdom Metazoa; phylum Arthropoda; class Insecta; order Orthoptera; family Gryllidae; genus Teleogryllus; species Teleogryllus oceanicus. The sequence continues at coordinate 119,724,314 of CAXIVR010000006.1, forward strand.
AAATTACTTTAGCTTGGGTAAATCAAATGGAGTGAAAAATTGTTCCATTACTTCTCGGGCAGCATAAATTTTAAGCTTTATTTCACAAGTCACGATCATAAACGCTTTCTATGCATTGTAAACGAAATCGCTTGAAGAGGCGTCTCAATCCAGAACGCCAAATCAAGACACTTGTATTTAAAGCAGCCCATTGATGCCTCTGGCCGTCGCGTCGCGCCAACAAAGAGAGTAACGTGCATTCAGATGGGCGCTGATGAAGGGCGCCCATTGTCAATGGAAGGAGGGCGGCGCGAGGAGTCGGGGGCCCGCGCGCGGAGCGGAACGCATCTCAATGGCCACCAAGACGCGTCGCCCACGCGACCGCCCCGGGCGGGGGCGGGGAGGGGGTCGCCCGGACGTCCGCCCTGGGCGGTGCAAGACGCGGCGACCACCCGCCCGCGACGCCCTGCAGGGGCGGCCACGCCGCGGAGGGCGGTGGGGGAGGCGGGGGCGATGCCCTCGCGCCCTCGGTGATGTGTTCCGTGAATCCTCAAGCGAGGTGGTGGCTCGTTGTGCTTCACCGTGGCGGAAAAGGGGGTGGTTTCTCAAGGCGTGTTTTGTTCTTCCTGTTCGTCAAGGGTTTGTGAAGTACGTAAGAAAAGTTAAGGCTTGGAGGAAGAGAAGTTTGTGTATATTTCACGAGCCATGTAAATTGAATGAATAGGACAAGACAACTAAGTAACTTAAGTGTCCGTGTATTCATCTATCACTTTTTTTGACTTTGTTCAGTTTTATAGAATATGTCATTTTTGGCTAAACAGAAATTGAAATACACAAGCAAGACATTCCATCCTCAAAAATGGGAGTATTAAGTTTAGTCATAACTTAATATACTCACTCTACAACATAGCTTTTAACAAGGAAGGTGCTTCGTAATATATTTTGGACATCCTGTGAGCTATGCATTCTCGAAAAAATTTTCGACGCAAGAAGGCATGACGCCCATTATGAGCACATATCTTCGAGGATAAACTTTTTGACACACTCTTCGATGCATGTAACCATACATTAAATTTAGGGTTTTGGCTAATTTTTTTGGGAATGCGTTATGGATAAAGTGTGATTCTGGTTAATTCCTGAATTAGTGAGTTAGTATTCACATTATACAATATGGTTGGTTAAATACCGAAATAAGAACAGCATTGTCGCATACCCCGATGAAATTGATATCATCCGATATTATTTGGCTAGGATAGGTGAAGTATATTACGTTGATGAGGAATAATCAATGCGAAGTGATAAAAAGAAATGATTCTGTTAGTGAGGAGATTCTTAGGCTAGTGAGAGGAGAGGCATTTGCCTCAAACAGCTTTAGTATCTGTGCAACGCATAAGTACTGAATATTTTTATGGCAAAAAACTACTTGCAAAACCACAACGCCTCTCACACTCCGACTGTCACCTTATTTTAGCCCGCGCTCTGTGGCTGATTGAATTGTCAGAATTGGCATTGGCAGAATGAATTAATAAACGATTCGTTCTTCGACAGTCATTTAACTTTAGCCACACAGGCTAATGTGTGATTTAATACTAACAGCCGCATTTCGGTCATAAACCGTCACATTTACTGGACGAGTCATTTCAAGTGGAAAAACACACCTTCTCAAAAGGATGAACAAATCTTTCTAATGCCAGTCTCCTGAGAAACGCATCGTTCCTGCGCATCAATTTCTTTACGATTTCTCTGTATGTACAACGTCCAGAAGTTGTGCTGAAATGTATTGAAGTGCTGAGGATTTTTGTTAGTAATACCGTAGGAAAAAATCTAGTTTATAGCACCCGACCTTAGACCGCCAGAAACTTAGTTCACCAGCCGGCGTCGGAATTGCAGTGCACTCGCTGGACGCAAATGACACCAGCGACCTCCCAAAATGTACAACAACGCTTTGTGTCTTGGAAATACAAGACACAAAGTACACATCAAGATCCGGTGACACATGCTGCGATAAAATTGGAAAATTAACCCCAAAAGACCCTTCGGAATTACGGGAATTACGTATGATTCTGTCATAAAAATAATGAAGAAATCATTTATTGCTTATATTATGCGTAACATGTGCTTTCCCCCCCCCTAAAAACACTCTCCGTGTACTCTTCTACGTCAATCTCTCCAAATATGTGAGCGTGTTGCAGAGAAGTCTGGTTTCGCGTGAACGTACACGGAACAGGGAATGTGGATGTTTCCGAGGGAAGAATGGAACGTTTTGGGGTTGGAACGTTTTGGCGGGCGCGAGTGTTCATGAGCCGCGACGCGTCGCGACGCCGCATAGGGGCGCGAAGAGCCTCGTCTTATTATCGACGCCCTCGCGGGGCGGAGCTGCGAATCCGTAGCGTGCTAAAGTTCCGTGACCATCCTCGCTCCCTCTTCGGTGTGTTCTAGTCGTGCGAGCTGGCAGACGATTCGCAGGGTAAAATAGGCTACTCTGTCTACTGTATCGTGAATGTACTATTCTAGTACATGAATGAGTGATGTCGATTCATAAATGTGATACGACGGAGAAAGGAATAATAAATGGGCACCAAAATTGTTACAGGATAGTGGTATTTAGTTGGATCTTATACGGGTACGTCAGCGATTGAAGTTAGTCTAACATGTGCCTACGATCCTCTTACTTTATTACCCTATTTCTTTCTCGTTTTACTCGATGGATTAAGAACTGCTGCTTATAATATTGTAAAACGTTTTGCGATAAGTATTTTTGTCTTCGAGAAGTTCCTTTATGTTGGGGAATTGGCCTCTTCACTAAAGCAACATCCTGGTGCGTTTTACTTTGCTGTTTCCAAGAGCATATCGACTTTCTTTCAAGACCTTCTACACTTGAGTGCATAATAATCGTATGTTCATTTCATAATCCTTCCCATTTCTGCCTGTAAATGGCTTCGAAATTCCTAGTGGCCTTGTCCTTATCTTCTTCCTTTGATACCATTGTGATTAATCGAGATCTATATTTAACACTACTCCTGTCCATACCCTCCATCAACCATTAATACTTCATCATTACCAGAATCATTACATGCCAGCCATTACTACGCCAGTAATCGCCAACAACATATCTCTCCATACTCCATCAATACTACGTTTTCTTCCTCATCACACTTTCCGTTCTTTCTCCGTTTCCCACCCTATCTGCAGCCCTGCGTCTATCTCTTGCTATCTGCCGATGTCACTACGTACTTCTCATCGTGGCCGGGGTGTCGTCGCCCATTCGTCGTAGCCTCCCTCGCCGACCGCGCCCCCTGCCTGTCTGTCTCCGCCGCCCCCGCGGCACGCCGCCGCAGAGGCCCGGAGGGGGCGGGGCGGCTCCTTTGACGCGTCTCTTTCGTCGCCCAGGCGTGAGCTCCTGCAGATACCGTCGACGCGTCGCTCCCCTCGAGTGGCGACATCCCAGATAAATCGGCTCTGCCGCTTTTACATCTCTCTTCCATGGTAGGGGCGATTCTTTCCTTTAGTTCCGTTAAAAAAAGGTTTCAGAAATTTTGAAAACTGTTGATTTTGCTTCATCCAAACGTGGTCGGTTTACTTCATCCAAAATTCTTAGTAGTGTTCATTTCAGCGAAAGCGTCGGTATTTCAAGACATACGTTATAATTTTAGCAATAAGCAGGAAAAGATACATAAAAGATTTATTGATAACATCTTTTTTATATTGCAACAAATTTGATCATCAGTTTGCTTGATCGTTTTACAATTGGTTGCATTCACTCTGTGCGGCAGCGGATTTTTGAGCGATAGCATGTAAGCAAGTGTTCGAACGCTCAACATGTAAGAAGTACAAGGAGTACTGTACTAATGTTGGTTCTTGTAATTAACCAAACACTCCACTTAAAAATAATAATATCTCACATTATTTCAGAAAATACTGTCGATTTGATTGCGTTTCAACATGCAATCATCAGCTACTAATACATGTTCTATCGTCATAAATATCTCTTCTGTTCAGAATATCTGAAATGCACTCCCAAAAAAATTATTTGAACACATTTAATATTTTTCCTTACAATTACTTGTGTTCTTTATTTCAATGCCTTAATATGAGTGTTCTTTTTGTAGCACTTGCTTTTCATTGCTTTTTTTAAAAATTTATTTTATAGCTTCATATTTTTAATCACTAAATATATCTTGAAAAACTTGTAATCTTACGATAATATTTAGCTAAAAAGATATGCTAAAAATATAGGTTCCGAATAATTCAATTAAATAATGAACTCGTCATTATAAATTAACGCATTAGGTAACCCTATGTGTTCAAATGTTTAGAGAATTCTAAAATCCCAAAAGAAGTATTGGGTTGCTACTTCTGTTGAAATATGGAGAAAAGAAACCTTCATAGTACGTCAAGCATTCTTAACATTTTAACTTAGAAATTGAGAGCCTATCAAGAGGTATGGTAACTTTCAAGTCTAACAATAGGAACATCACGCCACCCGAACTATTCCCTCCAACCCCGTCGCCAACACTCGCTTCCACCTCTCGCTTTTCCTCCGCGGGTAATCCGCCGACCTTGACGGGCGGGGCGCCGAATTCTTGGGAGGCGGAAGCCCAGCGCCCTGGCATACTTGGGAAGTTCGGACTTTCACCTCGTTACCATGGGCGTCCGCGATCCAGCCTTCGGCGCGGGGCGCCATCAGATAAGGGCGCGTGGCGGCGTTTGGCGCGCGGTTTACAAACAGAAGGCTGTGGCGCAACGCGGGAAAGCGGGAAGACGCGCGGGGGAGGTGCCCAGGGAGGAATGTGGAGAGAAGGGATCGGCACCAATCGGAACGGCAGCGCACTCAGGAGAGCATGTTGCGTTGCGCGCTCCACGGCAAGTGGCCCAGGGCACCAAGTGATGTACCGGGAGCGGTAGCTCACTGCATCAACTGATGCCACTGCAGCGCCTCTGACCGGGAGCTCCTAGGTTCGAGTCCTGACGGCGCCAGGAGCATGTTGCGTTGCGCGCTCCGCTGCACGTGGGGCGGGTCGGCTAGGTCGAATTCAGCTGCAGCCTGGAGGAGAATTCTAGCGGCCGGCTGCTCTGATCGGTAGTTTTCCTTGGTTTCTCCTATCAACACCAGGTGGAGCAGTACCCTACAAAACGGGCCACGGACCGCACGCGATCTTTCCTTCCTCTTCCTTGTCCTATCCTCTCCCCTTACACACACACTTACACTAACACGCACTACACTACCACATATTCCGGGAGACCGGTCGGGAGCTTAGAGCTTGTCCCGGCTGGGGCGGTGCCCCGCTGGTGGGAGAGTCCTGGTTAGGGAAACCCCACTAGCCGACGGTAGGTCCGCGCCGGATCTCTCCATCCAGCGGGGAAGATCACCGCCATCTTCTGAGAAAATAAGCATGCACTACACTAACGGGACTAATGACCAAAGCAGTTGACGCGCCCGGAAACACGAAAAAAAGAAACCAAACCAATCAAGTGATGTCGCTGACCGGGAGGTCCTAGCGTTCGTCTCCTGGTGACGGCGGAATTTTCGACGGCTACATAGATCAAATTCAGCCGCTGTCTGAAGAATAATTCTAGCGGCCGGCTGCTGCTTAGCAGTGTCTTAACAAAAAACCATGGACCGCGTGCGATCTTTCCTTTTTCTTCATTGTCCTGTTCTCATCCCTTAATTACACACACACTTTCAATGAGATGCACTTTACTACCACATATGCCGGGAGACTGGTCAGGAGCTTGTAGCTTGTTCAGGCTGGGGCGGACCTCCGCTGGGACCTGGCTGGGAAAACCCACTATCAAACGGGTAGGTCGGTGCTGGATCTCCCCATTCAACAAGGGAAGATCACCGTGATCTCCCGAAGAAAAACATGTACTACACTTACGGGATTGATGACCTGAGTCGTTGACGCGCCCGGAGCCACTAATCAATTAATGCACGGCTAGTACACTAAAATCAATGCCATGGGTACTATTTAAAGACGTACGAGTTAGTCACGTTTGGTTTCGTGAGAAAATATCCGCTGTAACGATAGAGGTTAAATTATGTAATTGAATTATGTTTGCGCTGTTCAAAGAATTGACTGCTCCGTCCGGGAAATAAATCTTTGAACAGGTTAAAAATAATCTTATACAATACCAAATATGTATGAAGTCAAACAGGGACTGGCACTTGCATATGCAAGAAACGTGTTCCTTCGTAATAGTTCAAGTTAACAATTGCGTTTAGATGGGTACATAATTATATATTACGTAATGTCGAGTATGAAGTAGATTCTGCCGACGGAGTCAATGACGGAGTCCTGGTCGTGCAGCTTACGCCACGTTCAAGGTAGAATTGCCAACGTTTCCGTCTCCGTGTGCCGCTTGATTCAGAGCTCGTTGAAAAAGACAGCCGCACTAAGACAAACAACATTTTGAAAACGTTTCTCTGCACCTTTCAAACAACTCAAGAATAATCCCGCTTACTTCGCGAAGATCCAGAAATTTTGTTCTTCAAAGAAATGCTCAAAACTGAGAGGTTGAAAGTGTTTTATGAAAGCTTTAGTTATTAAAAAGCATTAAAATTCATATATTTTGGACTAATTTTATATAGTGAAATTTCTTTTACGAGCTCCTTTTGTGTTTTATGACAATATTCCCATTCTTATCATTCCAATAGTCAATTCAATTAATCATCATTCATTTCATTGTAAGACGGGAAAATAATTGATCAAAACGAAAAGAAATTGAAAGAGTTAAACTTATCCGTTTATTATGATATTTTTATTTTTTTATTTTAAGATAAATTTACAATCTATTTTTTTACAAAATAATAAGTAAATGTGATGTCTATTGTAGAATTATTATGACAAGTATGATTAGTAGTGAAGGTATTATAAAATTGGAATTGATAATTTGGTGGTGATCATGTTTCAGTTACTTCACGAGTATCTGTATGGGAGTTGTATGGGTGAGGTTCTGGTAAGGCGATGGATATCTGCACTATTGTCAAGGAGGTTGAGGGCTAAGTGATTTGGATGGTTTTCAAGACGCTGGAGATAGTTTGAGCTGATTGATTCTATTCTTTCTAAGACAGTGGGCATTTTTAAGTCTTTGTGTAATGCTGCGTTTGTGATGAACCAAGGAGCTGCTGCGATCATTTTAAGGTCTTGGACTGAATATTATAAAATATGAACTGATGTCGAACATATCAACTATATTTTATTTTTTTTAAATTAATAATATCAAAAATATTTTTTCATACTGACACTCATTAATTAGTGACATAACAATAAAATATCCATCTGCTACTCAAGTAAACACACAAAAAATCTCGAAAGACTGTGAATTGGAACATAATGATTACTTGTTCTTCCATTTCGTGGAAGGCAACGCCTTATCAGTGAACGTTCTCGCCTGAGGAAGCTGCTAGAAGGCTCGTGGAAAGTGCCACTGAGTTCGATGCGCCGTGCTGGCACGAACCCGCATCGCGAGCGCTCTTTGGCTTAAAGCGGATGCAGCAGCGACGGCGACGTAACCACACGAACGACGCCACCTACAAGCAGAGGAGGAGGTGGCGGTGATGGAGACGGAGAAGGCGGGGGCCTGCGACCTTCGAGGATCCGGGGGCAGGAGGGCGGGGGCGGATGTCCGAGCGGAACTAATGGTCCGCCCGCGCCGCCCGCCCCCGCCCCTGCCTCGCTCTCCCGCCCCACCCCCTCCTCCGCCTTCTCCTCGGCCACGCTTGGCGACCTCCGCGCACGCCCGAGCACGCGTGATAACGTCCCCCAGCCCCGCGCGTCTTTTGTTCTCGGCTTGATCTCCCCCTCCCTTCCCCATCCCCCGCCGGCGCCGCTGTCTCGCCCGCCTGACCCCAGAGGAAAAGGAGCAACCTGGGCGGGGTGGAGGGGGTTCGAGGGCAGGGGCGGGGTTGGGGCGGAGGGCGAAGGGGAGGGGCGGGCGGCTGGCGACGAGCAGGTGGAAGAGGCGGCGGCGATGTGCCGCTGTTCTTTGGAAAGTGGTTGTTTCGGATTGGGGACTCACGAATCCATTGGATCGGACGAGATTTCTCTTGAGGAGGAGCGCGTGGTAAAAGTAATTAAGAAATAAGGACATCTAGATAAGTTTGTAAATAAAGTGGTAGCATTTAATCAGTGTGTGGTGCTTATTCTGTGGGACAAAGGAATAGTGCAAGAAAATTCGTTCAAAAATTAGTTCAATCAACGAGCGTAAAGAAGGAAACAAATTGAAGTGTATCTCTTGCAAATTCAGAGATTACAGTACGTAAGGAAAGTTCAGACACACAAATGGGATGTATATACCAAGACGTACAAGTACGCAGAGTAATGCCAAACTAAATTCTCGTAATGCATTCAGTAGATTTCATTCGCACGTGGTTCATATGCAGGGAAACAACATTTTAAATATTTTTGTTGGTAATTGAAATAATGATCGTATCAAATTTACATCAGAGAAATAAATGTAATCGTCAATAATATACGTAACTCCCTTCCAGAAAAAAAAACTAAACAGGTATTCCGACGAAGGAAAGTGTTTCTTCATTCAAAGTTCTTTTTTCAGAATATAACTTCTTTCTTCTCTGAGTGGAAAACTACATTTACTTGTCCCAACACTTGAAACTTCACAGTAGCTTTGTGCACAATGTTCTTTCAAATGACAGTATCCATGACCCTGCCTTTGTCGCCAACGCTTCGCAACTTCGGAGCGTCTCGTTGGGAGCCACGAAAACAAATTCCTTCCGCGCGAGCAACTTTCGTTCGCGTCCGCCCAAGGCGCTCCCGTGCGTGTTTGTTTCGCGTTCCCCGCGAGACATTGAGTCCACTCCGATCGTCTCCTGTTGCGGCTGAACTCTGAATAGCAGATGACGAAATCTCCTGTGCTCAGAACGATCAGAGATCTTAGAGGAAAAAGGATCCTCATAAGCACAGAATTCGTCCTAACTTTGCGCGTTTAGTTTTGTGTATCTGTATTTACTTGAGAATGAAAAGATGAACTCATAGTCTGGATTTGTTCCAGTTTTGTCTATTAGCATTTTCGCGATTCATATTTACCAATATACATAACGTTCATGTTTTTATAGTTTACGTGCATTTTCTACTATTATATTTATGTTATTTTAAAAATCTAATAGTAATATAATAAAAAATGTAATGTATAATACTATAATAAATATTTATAATTAAATTAATGCTACTGTAATGAATTTAAATGAAATTGATTTGAAAATGAAAGAAATAACTTACTTGAGCTTCATAAAATCCGCAAAATTTCATATTTTATTTCACATTAACATTTAAACCGCATATTTTCTTCCCTGTATAATGTAACTACATGTCACGAAATCATTTTATTTAGGGTTTTATATATATATATATATATATATATATATATATATATATATATATATATATATTTCCGAAAAGTAAATACTAGTTTGCAAGAGTCGATTGGTCGAAAAGATAGTTACGATGCCTAAAATGTCCAACCGTCAAGTCTCGAGCCCAGGACCTCTCAGTCTACGAATCTGCCGTTGCAATTGATTGATCTATTAGTGATTCCGGGCCCGTCAACTACTAAGGTCATTAGTCCCCTAAGTGTAGTGGACGTTTTTATCACAGTAAGTAGCGGTGAAACCCAGCACCGCTGGATCGCGCTGACCATCTTCCCCCGATGGATAGCGGCGGTGATCTTTCCCCGCGGTCGGTGGCGGTCAGATCCGACGCCAACTTACACGTCAGCTATGATTTTCCCCAAGCACGTTGTAGTTGCGAATTTCGTTCCACGGAAAGAGGCTATTTTTGTCCGCTATCTCCCCAGCGCGGGCCACAGCGGGGCGGCGCAGGCAGCCCGATAAGCATCTGGAGCGGGGGCCGGGGGCAGCTGCGCGCGGGGCGCGCTCTGGAAGCTGGCGCGCTTATCACGCGAATCGCGGAGCGCGCGCCGACGCCGCGGGAATCGTAACGAAGAGCGCGCGCGGGCGCTTGCGAATTCTGGGGGCTTCTGGCCCGCGGCCGCGCCCGCCCCCGCCACGGCGCTCGCTCTATGTCATGAGCAGCCAGCCACCGCTTAGGAAATTCGGCCGCGTTCGCCGCAGAAAGGTCCGATGCTTCTGAGATAGGGCGAACAAAATACGACACCCGGAAGCTGTGTTTTACCGAAAATTCCGTCAGGCGACAGTTGTGCCTTTCCTTGGATTCACCAGGTAAAGTTTCAAGTTACGTCACTTACTTTAATGGATGGGCAGAATTATATTAGCAATGTTACATTCACGTGGCTATAGTTTTTGTTGAGCTAGAAATATTTTCCAAATTCATGAATGTTAATTTTATAGTCATGCATGGAACATTATTAGTGTGAGTGGTTCATTGGTTTCAGGAGCGTCAAGTTTTGAGATCATTAGTTCTGCTGGTGTAGTGTGTTGTATCCATAAAGGTGGAGGTTATACGTCACCATTGGAACTTGAGTTATGGCTCCCACGTACATGTCGGCTTACAGTCGGCTTACAGAACATCCGGCTTACAGAACATTACCGTGTTTCGCCCAAGCCGAGACAAGCTAAGCTCTCGACTGGTCTCCGAAATGTGTGTTAGTGTACTGAATGTTTGTGTGTAGTATAAGGAGAGGATACAACAAGGAAGAAGACAGAAAGATTGCACCTGATCTATGGCCCCGTTTGCTAGGGTACTTCGCCTGGTATTAATCGGAGTAGAAAAACTTCAGGTTAGAGCAGCCATGCTAGAATTCTCCTCCAGTGGTTGAATTCTATCCAGATATGTAGTTAGAGCTGAAAATACACCACCACTATCGGGACTCAAACCCTGAGACCTCTCAACCAACGAGGTTGTTGAAGAACGGAAGCATCATATTATCGAATACGTTTGTTTCACTTAAAGAAAATCACCTTTGTTGCTGGTATTTTTCTTCTCCGGCCCGGGATGTTGCGTCTGAAAGCTCAGTGGTGCTGAGCCTCCGCGCCATTTGGTCAGTGGTGGCCGAGGCATTAGCCCTGACAGGGCCGCCCCGCCCCGCCCCGCCGCGCCGCGCCGCGCCGCGCCGCGCCGGAGCAGTTGGGCCGAAGAGCAGGGGGGCCTCCGCTGCCCCTAAGACGCCCACGGCGACAGTTGGCTACTGCGGCGCGGCGCGGCGCTGCGAGGCGGCGGCGGCGGCAGATGTGCCCGAGGCGCGGGGGAAGGAGGCTGCTGCGGTTCAGATGGCACAACTCCCGTCTTCGCCGCCGGCTCCGATGACGGAGGAGCTACCACGTATCGTCTCCAAAGTCATCTCATTCATGAGTGTTGCCAAAGAGGACGGCACGTGTCTTCCCCGAGGGAGTAAGCCTTTTAATTCTCGCATTACTACCAAACGAAAAACGATATTATAGCCAGTGTAAAGGAGTACAATATCGTGAATGGAGTTGTTATACGGTAAAATGGAAGGTGGTTGTTTCGAAAAAAAAAAAATTGTCTTAAAATTTCATGTTTGCGTGTTACATTAAATATTTCCTACTAATAATATAATTTCTCCTCAGAGAAACATAGCAAACGTAAGTTTCATCTATAACATCTTCGCCGCTACTTCCGGCGCTACCAGTAGAAATCATAGCCCACTACCGTCCTTATACAATACCACCCCGCCACAACTATTCAGAATTCTCCAATGTCACCCTTCCTACTCCTTTATATAACTCAAACATTATCGCAATCCAGGAAATGTACTCAAACTTGCTATCCCTCACTTTCACCGGCATACCCAATCAACGAACTCGCTGCCAACACAATTGCAAACGCCAGAAAAATGTCTTTGAACTCCCCTCTCCAAAACTGTTCCTGAACTTTCCGTCACCCACTCGTTTCACATCGTCCTCTCCTCCATTGCCACTCTGTCAGCCGCCTACGCATGCAACGCGACGCCCCCACCCCTCTCCCCCCCCCCTCGGCTAACGGGACGTCACCCCGCACGCGCCCTCGCGCAGCCATCTGGACGGCGCTTCGATCTGCCGCCTCCGCCTCCTCGCTAAAACGCCCCACGCGGGGCGCTGCGCCGCTGTTTTTTACCTTGGTAATTTATCGCCCGCTGGCGGCGGCTGCGGAGACGCCGGTGACGGCACGCCGGCCTCCTGTGCGGCAGCCTCCTGTGTTACAGATGGCGCCGCGCCGCGTCCTGCCGCCCCGGCGGCACGGCGCCCCGCCCCCCCCTCCCCGCCCCCCCCCCGGGCTGTTATTTTTGCACAGCTCCCGCGCTGGTAGGCCTGGACGTCCAAGCAGAACCGATAGATTGGTTGGGCCTCCTGTCAGAAGCTTCCTGTGTTCGGTGTTTTTTACGGCCTGACAGAAGTCGAGGATGTTCGATCACAAATAAAACTCCTCTGGGCCCTATGGCGTTCGGTAGGTCCCACAAATTACGATTTATACCGTTAGAACGTATTTTTAAGAAGCGTGCAATCGGTTAAAAACTGAAGGTTGCTTGGCAATTGTTATGATATAGTGGTATTATTTGACATCCATGAAACATGTGTCAAATCAAACATATTAAAAGTTCATGTGTGAGCCCATAGCTAAATCGTTTCATGTTTAAATGATACATGCGGATTTAATTATTTGTATTCCCTCCATAATTTACTTATTTGAAATATTACAAAATTTGTTTTCTAGACTACTTTCCATGAATTTCTGTGGAATAGTCTATTGATTTGAATTTATGCTTATAACGTATAATATAAATATTTCAAACAATAGGTTTCTTCGAAACCGTCATCACGTAATGTGCAATTTCAGGTTAATGAGTGAATTACGTAACATCCTTGACACTCATGTCAGGCATTTCCTGTGAAGCCCAAGATGCCGGTTCTTGTAGAGTTAAAGTGGGGTTATCATGCCGTAACTAAAAGCTGCTAAAGGATGATCTTGACTGATAATACATTTGTGCCTTTCCTGTTTTTATACACGTCGTTCTCACAAATACTTCGAGACTCGTCATGGTATTTTTGCAAACAACCTTAAAAAAATAAACTTATATTTTTCCCCTTTTTTCTCCTTTTGTGCGATTAAAATAATCTCTCTTCATTTGTTACTATCGGTTATAAATTAGAGGATGTATTTAAAAAATGTCTCCACATTACAGTTCATTGAAATCATCCTGTTTATTACAAAAACATTGAATAGCATTAATTAAGAGTTTTAAAAATTCGAGTCAAGATTTCTCGTTTCCATTACGAAATCATCCTTATAAAATAATAAGCACTTTAGTATTCTACGAGTACCTCTACCGTTGAGCATCATCTTTATGAATTAATACTTCTCTAGATCATAGTTCCTCGGATAATTTAGAAAAACATTATTTTATAAGCGTATTTATGTTGGCACTTGATTGAGCAGTTCGCGTATTTCATCACGCCGAGTGATCCCTTAGCCGCGTCTGTCACTGCTCCTTGATTCTTTAGCTGTGTAATTGTCACGCTTGCCATTTCATCCCTGCGCGAGCGATTAGAAACTAATGTTAAGTGATGAGTTATTAATGAGGCGATTGAAGGCCACCGCTCATCACATTGCAGCTGATGCATCTAACGTGTGTGAGGGTCGTCTCTACGAGAAGCTTGAGAGCTTTTCTTGGAAGAACACGTCGGAAGAACAATCTCCAGAAAGTGCATCACGAGACCGAAGTGGTGGCTTAGCTTGTAAACAGACATGAAGATCCTCGGAGTTGCATAATTTGAATACGTGTTCCAGGCAATTTTTATATACTCGTTTTACAAAGGAAGCATGCTACAAAAAAACAAGACCTTTATATTAAAATAGATGATTGCACGGCGGTTATTTATTTATCAAAGGTAAATACCACGAGTAAATACGAGTGCTTTGGAAATTGTCGGTAAATCCCTGACTCCTGAAACGAGGAGGAGATTTATCTAAGAATTTTCGAAGCCCAACTGGTATTTAATACGCGAATGAAATTAAGTCCAACAGAGTTCCAAATGCGCCAAATATTAAAAATAACTGAAAGTTAAGTTAAAATCAAAAAGGTTATGTTATACTACATACTCGATTTATTGGATCGATGCGATCGATATATAGCGCCTTCTAAGATAGATTAGTAACCGTTTATGATTGTCCATTAGGGAGGAATGGTAAGACAAATCGGATAGTAAAAGCGATTATTTTTTTGAGATACACCGCCCTAATTGGGGATTTTGTATATGTAGCTAATATTGGTTATAATTTCACGAGTGTAATAGTCACTATAATTTGTTACGCAGACTTACTTTCTTTTCCATTCGCTCTCATAGCATCCAACATTAATATGTTTTCATTATTACGATTTTGAAAGTAAGGTTTTTTTCTCGAAATCAATCAAAACTCACTTAACCTCTGACGCAAAACATCGACTGATTTATCTCAAGGCGATCGGTCAGGTTTTGATTGTTTTAAACAAAGAGTTTATAATCCACTGATAAAAAAGGCAGCAAATACTTACCTTTGTATATGCGTGCAATTCCATTAATGAGATAATATTATGAGATGATAGATCTACAAAACTGTGAAATGTCTCCGAAGCCTTTGATTCGTTATAAACCCAAGATGTCGAGGAAAATAAGAAATTCAGAATAAGAAATACATGTCTCAGTCAAATGTAACTATATAATTTTAATTATCTCGTATGAAATAAAAATGGTTGCTGTCAGAGATACAAACTCCACTGTGAAATAATGGGATAATTATACAATAAATACTACAAGGATGGTGACGCAGTACCCGAAAAAGGGTTAAGTATAGCACGGAAGAATTTTTCCCAAATCTATTCCTACTCCCAACCTTTGGTCCTGGTTTCGGGCTTATTCATGGTTCCCATGTGGCCCCTCTCAAATGAATTAGAAGACTCCGGCAGTGCGGTCCAAACTGCGCGGCGCAATCGGAGATAATATAATGTGAATTGTTTTCTTAGTTTTTTGCCACCCAATACATAATCAGTTTTTGCTCTAACGTGTCTCTTAGTTTCACTCGCATTCTTCACATACACTACATTCACAACATTCTTCATTCCAAGAAATCGACCAGGAACTGCAAACTTCCGCAGCATGGCATCATCAGAGGCCAATTCAATACGGTACATTTCTCGAGAAAATCGCGCAAATTTTATTCACATTAGCCGCATGCCGCCGCCGTTGCCTTCCATTAGGGAGAGTGGCGGGCCGCGACGCCAGCACTCCAGGCCGAGCGCGTTTCCGGGCCAGGGACTGCGGCGGCGAAGGGCTGCATTCTGCTTCGTAATCGGCGCCCGCCCCCGCACCGCTGCCGTCTTTCCCACGTGACCGGCCGGCTTCCGCGTGGAGAAATGCGCCGTGCCAATTATTATTGCTTCGCGCTTAGCACCTTGCTCCGAGCCGGCTGCTCGACGGCTTTTGTGTTTCGGTGCCCTGCGAACGTTGCGGCAGTGCCGAGCACCTGTCGCGAGGAAGCAGTTCGCGCTGCACCGGTTGAGATACAGGGCGTCACCGTTGCGAGCTGTGATACGCGGTAGTGTCCCGTTCGTATTGCAATGTCACCGCTGAGGGTTTGAAGTATGTTTTATTACTGTGCAGGAAATGCGTTGTTATATTTTTCTCAATACCTCATTAACAATTTACCGGAAATCTTTCTTTTTCGACATGATTATCTTTTAATTGACACGACTCGCTAGCTGATAGCCAACAAAGTGCTAAATAATGATAAAAATTAAAGGAAATTGATTTTCCTAATAGAATTATTAAAGGTATTATTAAAATGATTTTTTACAAATACTCGAGTTCACGTGCTTTCAAAAATACACGTAATGACTTAAACGTTTTAAACATAACTACTCACAGTCCCATAATATCAGTCATTGATAACTTCTTAAAGGGGTAGAGCAGTGAACTATAAAAAAATTTGAAGAAAAATACAAGAAAGGCGTCAAGACAGAGTACTCTCTAAAATTGATTCAATAGCAGAGAACTTGCTGATGGTAATAGTAACTGAGACAATGGTTGTAATGATATGTGTCGATGGTTTCAACGATGTTGTTGATGACGACGTCGATGATGATAGAGACGGTGATTTACATCGCTGCTCCCTCAGTGCCATCGCTATGCAACGGGGTTGCGCCGGCGTGGCGCCATTGAATGAGCGGGCGGCGTTCGCTTCGCTTTGCAGCGTGGGCGGGTGGCCAGATAAGCGCGGCGCCGGCGGCGGGCCGGCGAGGTCGAACCCAGGACCGGCTCTGCGGCCCGCGGCGCGCGACAAAGCGCCGGTGGCGCCCGGCGGCGCCGGCTGAGTCAGCGCGGCCGCCCCGGCCCCCCCCCCCCTTCGGCGCCCCCCGGCGGGTTACGCGAGCGGGGGGCCCATGACGGCGTCGGGGTTCATGTGACTTCTTACCTTTCGTCAATTACTGGTCACGACTGGGCACATCTTTGTGTTCCGCAGCCCTCTTCTTAAGAGTCGTTGGTTACGTAATAACGATATCCCTAGAGAATTAATAGACTACGGCAGCTACAGTCTTCATGACCATCTTACTTTAAGCTCTGATTACCCATTGCTTCTTTGACGAATATTTACTTTCTTTTCTATTGTATATACGTTTGTTGTCTCCGCAATGATAAGTTTTTTTTGTCATAATGAACGAAATGTAATCTAGTATAGGGTTGTAATTAGCAATACTTACGCCTCAGAAATATTTTAAATCGAAAAATCGTTTACTAAACTGCTCACTATTAATTAAGGTAAGGGCGTAAGTGAATGTGCATAAATGTAAATGTTAACATCAGTTATTAAAAAAAATTGAGATTTCTTCACGCAGATGTGGACATTTATTTTGTTTTGCAGACACTCTTTAGTACTTGTAAAAAGTCCCTAAAATCAATAAAATGCGAAAGATATGTTTCTGAAAATGTAAGAGCATGTCTGTTGAAGAAAATAAAATAGTGTGCCAGCTTTAAATAGTATAGATTAGGAAAACTAGAAATTGTATAATTTTATTTTCTAATGATCCACGACCTATTAAAGTCATTACAACCCTATATCACTTCTCACACTGCAGTCAGTGTTACCTTGGCCTGCGAAACAAGCAGTGAATTCATTACTGTGTTTTATGAGTTCTATTTACGTATTTGCTTCCTCACAACGATAGTATGCATAATTAGCACGTAGAGGGACTTGTGTGTGCTATACATTTGAAGCTGTATTTTCTTAGTGAACTGACAAAATGTAGGTTACAAAACTCGCACATTTAAAGGTTCGGCTGGTAATTCATAGTTACTGGTCACCTCTCTTGTGTATACACATTTGAATGGATAGAACCGAGAGCAAACGTTGGGCTGCAAACAACTTACTCGGCAATAGGCTCATTTGTCGACAATTGTCCACTTCGATCTCCAAACGGCTAGTATTATTCTTCGTGACGAAACTTGCGTTGTGCTCGCAGAGGCATTGATGACCTGATTATCGACTTGCCGAGTCGCTTGTTAATGGCCGGCCTGACCCACTACTGGAATCGGCGCGAAGACCCGCCGGAGGCGCCGGAAACCCTTCGCCCTCCCGAAATAGCTCGCTGCCCTTTCTCCGCCAGCGTACTCGCCCATGGGGCGCCGCGGTGACGCCCAGCCCTGTGCCACTGCCCTTTCGGGAAGCCATGCCACGCTGCCGCGCTCCCTACCTCAAGGAGGAAGCTACTGCCTCGTTTGCTCTTCACTCCTTCGGCGTGCCTGACTCGTGGGTTTCCGTGTTCAAAATTGTCTCGCTACCTTTTCTGCTCATTCCCTTCGATTTTCTTCTCGTAGTTTTGTCCCCTTGCTGCACCCTGGAGTTGCCCATGACGTACGGGAGAAGCTGTTAAGTTATGTGAGATGTTGTTTCGCTAAAATAAGTGAATGCCTGGTGACTGAAGTATTGTACTCGGTCGATACTTTTCTTCTGGCTTTACTATTTATTCCAGTTAATGTTCATTTTATTTTTTCTGGATTCTTGTCATTTCTCATCTACATCTCGCATTTAAATATTTTATACATGAACGTCTCTCTGTTTCTCTCCATTCCTATGTTTCTTTCTCTCCATTCTTCTCTTTCTTTTTCTCCATTGACAAGTACATTAAGGTACTTAACTTTTGTATTTTATAAAATGAGAGTAATGCTGAATGAAAAACAGCTATTGATGCTTTGGAATTTGGGATCATATAATGAGGAGTGATTATTTAATGAAACATACTTAAATATACTTACTCGTGAAATCACTATGTATATTAAAGGAAATTTCTAAAGTGATTTATGTAAACGATGTATTATATCTATTTGAAATACTAATCAAAGAAAACGAAGTTATTGACATAATGTTGAGATATTCCGAAAATGAAGATTAGCATTCAATTGAAAAACACTCAAAGAACTAATTGATGCAATGGAACAGAGCCTCGAAGTTTGAATCTAATAACGCAGGAAAGAGACTAGGAAGTCATTTTCATCTGGCATCGGGCCCTCCCAGACCCAGAAGCCAACTGCGAAAGTGACTCCGCCAGCTGATGGCGCATCGCGGAAGCGGGACCTGTGGAGCGATCCGCGAAACCCAATTTGCAGGAACATCCAGCGCCTTCCGGTGCAGGCAATGCATCTCCCTGCGGGGCGGGAGGGGGAGCGGGGGCGGGGCGGGCCGACCTTTCGGCGCCCTGCGGTGGCTTGCGTTGGCGGTGGCGGCCGCCGCCGCCGCAGCCAGATGGCGCCACGCGCGGGGCAGCTGACGACCGCGCCCCGTGGCACGCCACACCACGCCACGCCACGCCACTCCGGATGCACTGCATTGCGCTGCGCCCTCCCCTCGCATCTGTTGCCCGCCCCGCCCCTCGGCCTGTTCCCTCTGCCGGCCCCGCCTCGCAGATTTTCTGGACGCTGCTGCAGCGGTGGGTGCGCGCCTCCGGTGCCCGCATGACGGTTTCCGCCCTTCCGCCGCTGATTTCAATTCACCCCCTATGTTTCCCCATCTCCACTGTGATTATATCACGGTCGGACTCCGATTTTACGATCCATTTTTCTTGGAAATCGGTTGTTCGTCTGCTCGTCGATGCATATAATGAAAATGTGTGGTTAATATTCGTGTTACGGAGAATTGGGTTTCTTTCCAAAGCCACACTCTACATTTAATGGTTAGATCAACATCGGCAAGTAATTTTGGTACGTAATTTATTATATGTAATTACGGGGGGACATAAAGATGATAGTAATGACAAGTTAAGTCTGTACTGAATGCTGCAGTATAATTGTCGTTCGGCCTTTTCACTGGAAGCTGGAAGTTAATTTCTCATCTTCCACAGTTTTATGGGCTATGAAGAACATTTCCTCTTCCTTAAAATGGGGAGTTTTCTCTACGATTTCCTCGATGCAGAAAGTAAATCATAAGTTTGAGTTTAGTGGATGTAAACTGAGACTGAATTTTTTGCATAAAATTCTCGAATAATTTTTCTACTATTTCTGATTTTAATTTGCAATAATTCATCCACTAATTTTACGTTTACTCCGAATTTACTCTAGTAACTTAATGGCCAAAACATTTCGTTTCAATGTTGTGCCTTCTGTACATGAAAAATATATTTTGTAGAAAAGGCAGTAGTAACTTTTGTTCGACATCGGCCCACACAACTCTGGTAGAGCGCAGCAAAGGCAAAGGTCCCTTTTGAATCGCCTTGAGGGCAGTGTCGTGGCCGCTGAAGGGCCCTGCCAGAGCGTCGGGAGTCCATTAGAAAGCGATTCCCGCGCCCGCGGGGGCGTGATCCTCACAAGGCCTCCGACCCTCGCCGTCTTGTGTGTCCCGTCGCACTACCTGGCTCGGCGCCTTTGTCACCGCCCATTCGTCTTACATTCGTGTTGCCTTCACAGTCTCACTCAACCTTTAGGCAGATATGCAGCTATTTTCAGTTTTTTTCTACGTCGTAGGGATTGCTGTAATCGTTTCAGCTCACCCCTACTCTCAGAAATATTTCTTAATTGCGTTCTCCAGAGTGGTTTTGAAATGATCGTTTTTCGCTGTCATCACATCAACTATTGTATGTAATTTTTTTCTTTCTTATCTTCTGCGATTCAATAGCACGTTATGTCTGCAGAACTTTCTAATGCCCCAAAATTCCGTTGCATTTTGTCTCTTTTCATGCATCATATTATTTTGTACACACGGAACAATCTGTTTAGAAGATGAAATTGTAATATATTTCGTTACAACCTACACATTATTGCGTTCCGAACAATTTGCGCGTGCTGTGAAACGCTTTTCGCAAATTGCGCGTAAAGCAGCGCAAGAAAGCGGCAGTGTGAAATTTCACCCTTCCCAACAACCATGTTTTCCGCACAACTACACTCCAGTAGGCGAAACCTCATCTCCCACATTGTGCGTAATGGTTACCTTGGCGGCGCAGTGCTTTGCTCCGGCCCGTGCCCTGAAAGTGGTCCGCGCCAGCCCATCCCCTCCCGTGGCCCGCTGCCCATGCCCCCCCCAAAAAGGAAAAAAAAACATGAAAATAATAATCAGTTCTCACATAACGATGATTCCAGTCTATTTTTTTTATTGCAATAGACGTCTCGATCTCTATATGTGTGTCATCCTCTTCAGTATGTTACTTTTCTGAAAACACATGTGTCACAAAATCATTTTTATTGCAATAGACGTCTCGATCTCTATATGTGTGTCATCCTCTTCAGTATGTTACTTTTCTGAAAACACATGTGTCACAAAATCATTTTTAACAGTTATTGTAATAAATCAACATTACGTTTAAATTCCGAAAATGCAATATTATTAACTATATTTATGTAGTTAAAGGAACACCTATAATTAATTATTTGAGGTTAAGAGGATCTCAAACATAGATTTCCAAACGTATATATTAAGAAAAAAAAAAAGATTGGCATCATAATTTGTTTTACGTAAGATTGATGTTAATTCACTGAACAATGCTGGATTTTTTTAAATAGTAATCTTTGACGTGGATTACCAGTCGAAATTTAATTCTTTAATTAATTTTCGTTATGGAAGTACGTTACATAAAGTTGTTAATTATGAGTAAATAGAGAAGAGTATCCTCAGTCACACTTATTTCAAATCTGAGCTATTGAGTTGAAGATGATGGATTCAGGAATTTAAAAAAAAAATAGAAAAACAAGGTCCACCAAAGCATACAACCTGACCACTTAGTTTAAACTGTTCTACAAATCATCAAAATAAGAAAATAAAATTAACCTGTCCATTTCCATACATTGCATAAAAACTTGTAAATTTGGGAAAGAGATTTTTCTCTTGAAATTTTGAAATAAACTTTCATAATTCCCTAAAAGAAAAATTGTCATTCTTCATTAACCAAGAGAGAAAATCTACTTAAAAGAGGTTCTACAAAAATTAGAAACGAGTTTTGATGGTTGCGTTTAAAAAGAAAACACAGATACCGAAGAAACAAAGAAGAGCCTTAATGAAGAATCATATTTATGATTTATGTTATATTTTTATGTCTGCATGATTAGACCTTTTTGTACATGTCAGTGACATTTTGCTATAGGCGCTTTTGGTTTCGTGTAGACCCACTGTGTCCCGCAACAGCCTTGAGATGTCTCTCTTCAGCGCATGTGCCATAGGAAGAGGTGAAATCTCTTCTTATGAATAGGCAGCGCCTGCTGTAAACACGGTAATCCAGGAACGTCATCTGTTCAGAAATCCGACCTTAATAACTGACCTAACATTTGCCTCGTTTCTCGTAAAATTCATTCAAATTCTCGCGAGTGCATCTAGACAAGTGGCAGTTAGGGTTTTGTTCGGTTTCAGATACAGGGATGAGAGATTTTCTCAACCATTATACAGAAGTATTCAAAATATACGTTTTGACATTTGGATATCAGACATCACTCAAAGTGGCAATTTTCCTCAATTTTGCTTGCCAGCAAGGAAAAAGAAAGTTGAATACAAAGTATGAGAGGCCCATTTAAGACGTTACACTGTTATTATTCTTTCAAAATTACAGTATTTTAAACATTAATTTTTACCATACAAAAAGTAAAAAGTAATACTGTATTTACCCTATTATTTATATATTAATATCATACGAATTGCAAAATTTTAAAACCCATTGTCATGGGAGTATTATATACCATCATGTGATACGCATAATATGATACGGATCATATGATACTTTAGATCGTTACGATCTTATTCCATACGACAGATCGAATCACTCGTGATTACGCAGAACGAACCGGGATTTCATGGCACCGGATATCCGCACATACCTCCTAACCCCTTGCCCGATTTTCCAACAACTGGCCAGTTCCAGTTTCACGTGTCACGCTGGGGCCCGAATCGGAGACGAGGTATGTTTTGACAGGTCATTCGACCCCAATCCCCAACCTGTCAACGGCGACGCCTCCACATCCCCAGCGGGGCGGCGTGAAGGGGGTTGGGCGCCAATTGGGGCCGGCCACGTGACCCCAGAAAGGGTACCTCAATGGGGACGAGGTGGCAGACCGGAAGCGTCGAGCCCCGCTAAAATTAGCGGAACTTGCTGATCCGAACGCACGCGGCCTGAGAGCTTCGCTTCAAAGCGGTCGCTCCCGCAGCTGCTGGGCGCGCGAGAACGCGGTTCTCCGCCGTTACGGTTTCCGCGAAGCGCTTTGGATCTCAGGCGTCGGCGCCGCGGAGAGTTTTACGAGCGAGTTCGTCGTCCGCGGTTGGGCGAAATGTCCCGGAAGCGCGAGGACCGGCGCAGAGACATAAAATGTGTAGCGCGGACGCATTTTCTGTATGGTCACGAACCTCCCTCCCGTAGCGTGCGGCTACACAGTGGAAAAGCTTTCCCCTCGCGCTTTGAGTAAAACATCAAAGACATGGACGTGAGTGGTCTCAAGAAAGGATGTCGTTACTTAAGAAAATATATTTAAATAAATGAGGGTAACCTGTATCAAGGTAAGCATGGATTCCTAATGTTTTATATAAATAAATATGTTGCATTTCAAATTTATAATATTAGCTTAATGGGTAATTTAGTTAAAGCTAATCAATCGCATATTATTGAAAATCTCTTACCCAAAGATGCCCGAATATTACTTTAAGATATGATAAAAAAATTATGTAAATTCATTTAAACTGTTAAGAAGGGATACAAATGATGTTAAGAAGAATGGCATGACTGACACATGATTCACAACGATGTATGAAAAATTTGACGCACAATGTATAAAGCATAACGAAATGGGAATTATCCTTCACACCTTGTGAAGTATGATTAATTGAGCACTTTTAAATCACTAAAACCGTTTCATTTATTGAAGCAAAGAACATTTTCAGATGACATGAATTTGAATGAATGTCAATTCAGAGTGACAAGTATAAAATTCTCGAATGTAATACGGGGCTACCGTTGCAGCTATATGTTGATTCCACTGCAGAAAGAATGAGATTACAGTAGACAGTATTGAAAGGAGAAAAATAAATGAAAAAAAAGTTCCCCAAGTGCAAATGGATTAAAAGGGATCTGAATAGTCGTAAATCTTCCGGTAGAAGGCGACCTCAGCCGCGCTGGCAGCCGCGTCGAATCACGTGATTTGCGCCGCTCGCCGCGGCGCGCCATCGGCCTGCTGGTCGCTCCCCGCTTGCGTGGCCCCCTCACCCCACACGTCCTTGCTTGCCATCCCTCCCCTCCCCTTCCTTTACTCGCTCCTCTGGGTTCCTCGCCTTCGGGTATCTGCTCGCTTTTAGTCTCACTCGGCATATTCTCGAGTTCCACCCCTCATATCCCATCAATTTTTCTGTCCTCGTTCGCACACCATATTTCACACTCACTCTCCACCAACCCCGATAATTCCTACTGCCCACTCACCGATGCTTTATACTTGATTTTGCCCCCTTCTCACCTTTTCAGCTTCTCATGCCACATCCCTTCGCATCACCTCAGCGTCCTAATTTGCTGCCTTCTCGTTCCCCGTTTGCCTTCTCGTTCCCCCTTGATTTTGCCCCTCTTCAAATGCATTCTTGTCCCCCCATTTCTCTTCTCGTTTCAACATTTGCCTTCTCCTTCCCATTTGTCCACCACTCTTAACCAATTATCCTCTCGTACTACCTCATTCACTCCCTCGCAGTCTTACCCACCCTCTCTCGCCGGCCGAACTTTCACCTCGGAGCTCCCACCGCCGCCGCCGCCTGAGGCGAGGCGGCGCGGGTGGCGCTGGCGGGGGCGGCTGCGGTGTGGGCGCAGCCGGCGCGCGCCCAAAGCTGCAATTACGTCTACAGATGCGCCCGCGCCACACGCCACCCTGCCCCACCCCACGCCCCCGCCCCCGCCCCCGCCCCCGCCCCGCTCGGGTTGCACTGCGCGCCCTGTCCTCTGCAAGTGGGGCGAAGTCTACTTGGATTTCGATATTTCCTTATGAAGATTGCGTCCGAATGCCTGGGGTAGACAACAGAAGATTGTTTACGTCGAGCTTTCATCTTTGAGAACTTTGAATGTGTGCGGAACTGCATCCATCATAAAATTATTTTCTATGAATTAAGTAAATCCAAAAACCAGTGAATTTATTTCGGAAAAATTCTGGTTTATATATTTATATATGTATATATAAACCTCTTCATTTCCTGCTTCTCTAAACCACTTCAAGTAGGCGATATAACTGAAAGTTTTTGATTTAAACTTCATTTATCTTCATATTATGTTAACAAATTTTTTATGTAAAATTGCTCTACCTTGTTTCCAAGTATTAACTACAAATTTCCCACCAAATGCGTATTAAGAACCCATCTAATTAACGTGCGAGTTGCTACATTTCTTATTACATATGCAGCCTTCGCAATCCCTTGTTTTCATAAATCAATCTTTGCCGTTTCTGTGAGTCTCTACGATGTTGGTATTATTGAAGTACTGTAAATCCACGAAAAGTAATACGACAAACACAAATAAATAACACCGTTGCGTCACAAACCCCTTCAACGAAACTCCGTTAAATTAATCACCTAACTAAATTTTGCCCTTAAATCTTATGTTTCTCCGAAATTTAACACCGTTCGTCAAATCCCAAACAGTAGAGGCCCCCACCCTGTGCAAGTAGCGGTCTGGTGACCTTGCGGCCCTGGCCGCCAGACGGCCGCGGCCGCTGGGTGCAGCCCAGGTGAGCGTTGCGGCACAATGCGTCTGCGGAGCGACTGCGTACAAAAGCTCCACGCCACAGCACGGCGCCTCGGCACCACCCCCGCGCCGCCAACAAAGCGTCGGCGCCCCGCCGCGCGCCTCCGCGCCAGCTGACCGCCCGCGCCCGCGCCGCCTTCGACAGCTGATTCGCCCTGGGCGCGCCGACGCACCCCACGCCCAACACGCGTGCCTCTTGGTCGCGGACGCCCGCTGCTCGTCATGCGCGAGAGGGGCTAATCCCATGGCATCTCTTAGTATTACTCTTGTTGATTGATTGATTGATGATTCTGGGTGCGTCAACTACTATCGTCATTAGCACCATAAGTAAGTAGGACTTGACGGTGATCTTCCCCTGCTGGATGGTGAGATCCGGCGCCGACGTACCGTTGGCTAAGGGGTTTCCCTCAGCCAGGTATCTCCCACCACCGGGGCACCGCCCCAACGGGGACAAGTTATAAATTACCGACCGGTCTCCCGGCATGTGCGCTAACGTAGTGCATGCAAGTGTGCGTGTAAGGGGGTGAGGATAGGACAAGGAAGAAGAAGGAATGATCGCGTGCGGTGCGTGGCCCATTTGTTGGGGAACTGCTCAGAAATTCGCCTGGTATTGATCAGAGAAACCACGGAGAACTACTGGTCAGAGCAGTCACCCTCTAGAATTCTTCTCTAGGCAGCGACTGAATTCGACCCAGCTCTCTAACTAGTGTCCAAATTCCTGTCGCCGTCGGGACTCAAACCTAAGACCTCCCGTTCAGATTCACTGCTGTGACATCAGCTGATGCCTTGATCCACCTCTCCCTAGCATTACCCTTGTTTATGATGCAGCTCTGATCGGGAGGTCCTAGGTTCGAATCCGGTGAATGATGGTTCGAATGACGATGGCGGATTGTCGATTTCAGCCGTTGGCTGGAGAAGAATCTCAGCGGCCGTCAGATCAGATCAGTAATTTACCTTAACAAATCGTGCTCGATATTTCCTAGCTCACACTTGTCTTCCTCTCCCCTTACACAAACCCTCATACTTGCATACAATATCACAGTCGAGAGCTCAGAGTTTGTCCCGGCTGAGGCACTGCCCCGCAGTCGGAGATAAATGGAGGGGGAAAATCCCGCACTACAAGTACAGGACCAAGAACTATTGTAGTTGTCAAGCCCCGAAGCCTCAATCAATCATCAACCATTCAATTAATCTTAATGGACTATTTCTTGTTCTAGGCTTCATTTGTTTTGCTCTCTTGGTAAGATGTGATTGCTGGAGTTTTCGAGTTAATTTCATGACAATAAATTGCTAAATTTGTGAAGGAAACGTTCCGCTCTTTATGAAGCCTTCTTCAGAACTTCAGTTTAAAAGTTCATTTAATTTTACTCTACACTATGACCCCTCTTGATGACATGTTACACACAAATTCGCATACACACAACCACAACCTCCTCCTACACCTATTTTTTTAGACTTTTAATTACATTTTTATATTTACATTTCAACTAGTATCCACACCACTTAATCTACACAAGATGAAACATTCTGAAAAAAGAATGTTTCAAGACCGCCGACTAAATGATTGTTTTTGAGTCTTATAGGCGATCCCTGGAAAACAATAATCAAATAATTATTGGATAAAATGTTTAATTCTTTCAAGCTCAATTATTTATATTACAATATTAGATATTCCGTCGATGAGTTCTCCTCTTGTGCTTATCTTCAAATTATTGTTTAAACAAAAAATATTTGTTTAAATGTTTATTAAATTACATTCAGCGAGAAAAATCGCATGCCATAAAGTACAATGATGATACTCGTATGAAGAGAAAATTTTTTAAAATAATTAAAAAATTCAGAATTCAGCTTTGAAGAGGTTTTCGCTCATTATTTGATTATGTTGCGTGAAGGAAAGTATGACCCTTCCTTCGTGATTATAGCAATTATTCCGAGCTATCTGTTGGAATCAATGGCTTTCGCTGCAGTTAAAAGGCAAGTTAAATGCCTTTGAGAAAAGGAAAAAAAGAGCAGCGAGCCGCGTGTTGGAACAATTATGACTCATTCTCTCTGAACTTCAAAGAATATTTCCGACAAACACCGTGAAAACTAAACGATCCTAGTTCGTGAGGTCACGCAACAAATTCTAGCTACCTAGAGTGGAAAGTTGGGACGAAAATTCATTTTTATTGCTCTGCCTTTACTTGATAAAAGATATGGTGTTTTAGACATTTTGGAATTTTTTCGGTTGGCAGATTTTTATTTTGGTATTCGTGTTTTGCTGAACTTGCTTACAGCAGTGTATTTGTACTACTGAATCGAAGTAGAAAATCTGCTCGTCTATTGTATTCTGCTCAAGTATTAATAAAATTATTTCTTTACTTTCTTCCGATGGCGCCACCTCACAATCCCCCTTATAACAGTATTATCGAAGTCTTTGAGCTGTACAAATTAATTATGTTTGTGATATGTACAAGTTACATGGGAGTGACGTCATTTTGGAATTAGTATAATAGTCAACGCTGCAGAAAAATACTTTCTTATATCATAAAATAGGCAAGTTCTAAGAGAATGTGGAGAGTCAGTAAAGTTTTCAGTAAAACTGTTATCAGGTTTTGTTGAAGTCATTAAAAAGCTTAAAACGTATCATCAAATCACCCAGCGTAATTTGTAGCTACAGTTTTGGATTTGGAACATTATTGTTATTAGATTTATAAGTTATTTGATGTATCAGCCCCGATCAACGATTACACATCCACATAAAAAGGCTGCTTCAATCGCACAATTACGCTGCATTGATTTACAGACGCTAATGTAAGCGTGCGCTGAAAAAGTGTTTTCAATTGACAGAGAAATGAACTGTTTCTGAAGGGATTTCGGCGGACATTTTATGTTTTTCAATCATGAAAGTAAAACTTTCATAGAAATTCTTATTTTTTCCGACTCCTTGAGTTAATAACAAAACGAACGAGTCATTTTCCAATCTTAAAGATGTTGTGGTTCTCAAAACCATTTAGTAAATATTTGTATTTATGTACAGATATTGAATATATTAATGAATTCCTTAAAACGAACTGAACAAAATATTACTGAAAACAAACGCCTTTTCAGTGTCTTTAGTAATTTTATAACGCTTTTTACCTTTTAATAACGTCATGGTGGTCGTGGGTTTTAAACTCCGATGCACACTATTTCAAACACCGGTGACATGAATTGTCAATTACCCAGCGCAGTAAGTTATCAGTAGGGAAATAATTTTTATGCCCCAAAAATCTTGAAATATGCTTTTAAAATATGCATTTATGACCTAAAAATTCTGAAATGCCCACTTTAATACACCAATAAATTAACAATTTATTCCTCTATAAATCATTATTGATCAAATTTAGGAGAAGTATGCATGGAATGAAAAGATATATTTTTGTGCAAACATAATATAATCTGCCATTCTTCTCGAGAGAAATAATTGAAGTAAATATTCACCTTAGTGAAGTACATTGTATGTCTTGTTTTATTTCTTCTGACTGGTTTAAAAATGTTATCAAGAAATATCCTACATTTGCACAAGTACTTCTATTATCTATGGAAGAAAAAAACAGCAAACTGTGACATGCTCTTTCAAATTGATAAACCTCACAAATAAATAGAAGAAAACATGAAACGTTTTAAGATAAATTCTGTTTAAACGAAATATGCAAAATATGCACCTATAATTACACGAAAATGCACCAACAGAAAAAATCGGCCAAATATGCACTAACATATTAATCCACATACCATCATATTCTAACAAAATGTCAAGAAATTTCACTTAGCTAGGTACTGAAGCAACGGAAGAAAATATGCAAAATCATACATATTCGCTCTCTAGTTATCAGCGATTCACATCTACTAGCTTTCATAGTCAGGGACGCCGCTCCGCCCTAGCTTCGCGAGTCTGGCTTCGTGCGCCCCGAGCCTCGCCCTCTGCGGGGATGCTTTCAGGAGGGAAAAGTAGGTCGCCGTAAATGGGCGTTTTCCACAGTCAAACATCAAGAGCTCCGAAATGTGTTAAAGGGGGAGCACCGCAGCCGCCGTCAAAGGTCACCTGATCGATGCTTTGCTCCCCGGCTCCACCCTCACGGCTTGGCTTTCTATTGTGGGAGAGCGGAGTACTGGCAGGGCTAGTGGCGGGCGCTTTTCAGACACTGAATAGGCTTCAAACGTAAGGCGTTTCCCATGCATTTCTTTAAAGTCTTTATTATTTATTTTACATTTAATTGCCGTAACGTTTATGTTTTGGAATTATATTTTATAGTTAAGTTTCAAAACTTATGGGAATATTAATAATAGAATTAAATCGTGAAATTATATGCTACAATTATTCTTTAATTATATATGGCTTTTATGTTGTAGGTGACAATGTTTCGTACTGAATAAAGAAAAAATCCCGAGGTACTATTTTAAAAATACAGGGCGTGTACATTCAGACACTATATCAATATTTTATCTTGTGCTTTGATGCTTACTTTTTTATTATATTTTAAATAATAATAATAATAATAATAATAATAATAATAATAATAATAATATATTAATTGACGAAGGGAGGGTTTAAAGAGGGGGATAGTTGCAAGAATGTTATGTTC
Source organism: Teleogryllus oceanicus (assembly GCA_964035755.1). Taxonomy (NCBI): domain Eukaryota; kingdom Metazoa; phylum Arthropoda; class Insecta; order Orthoptera; family Gryllidae; genus Teleogryllus; species Teleogryllus oceanicus. The sequence goes on from CAXIVR010000006.1 coordinate 119,754,040, forward strand.
AAGAACATGAGCGACGATAGGAGCGAGTTTTCTTATATACAGTGAGTGCAATTATACCCCTTTATACACACGTTATGTTCAATATTTTTTCATTTCCATTTACGAATAATTCAAATTTTAAAATATTCAAGCACATCTTTTCCACCCGGGACATGCATTTCATGACGTAGTATTGCTTCTGAAAAAAGATGTACTTTAGTGGGCAGTGTATTGTTTTTGTTTCCACGAAATATTTGCAGATGGAAGGCACTGAACATTTTACGCATAAAATATTTGAAGCTGACAGTCCTAAAAGCATTACTTCCCACGAAAAGTAAAGGCAAGTATGAGAGAGCATACAACGTGTATAAAGATTGGTGGAAAAAACTAGCCACTTCTGTCAGTTTTGCTCTAGCGAACTTTTTAGAACTGGTAAAGACAACATTTTTTACATTCGTTATCTTAATCTCAAATGTTTACACGTAAAACATTTAATTTATTCATGTTAAATATTTTATGTTGTTCCATAGGTCTGCTAACTTAACGTTTATTTCCCCAATTTAGTTTTATTCATTCGTTGTTTCTGTGTAGTGTTGTGGGTACGTAACATGTGATGTACATTTTTACACTTGGCTAAGCCTGTGATATAGTTTCTTAATTAAATGATTAATTGGAAATTTTAATTGCACGGTGGTTTTAATTGCACGCGTGCTTTAACTAGATAATCAATTTAATAATAATTAATATAATATAATAATAATAATAATAATTTCGCTCGTATATTATTAAATTGTTGGCAGAAACATCATATGAATCATTTTTACTGTCGACTGAAAATTTCGATTTAGAATTATAGGAGTACTAATGACTGATGAAATGAAATACCAAGATCAAAGAACTAGCTTTTTGTGAGAAGACTGGAAACATCTCCTCGTATAAGTGGGCATGATAGATCGCTGGATGTCAATCAGAGCAGTAGGAATACTGCTAGAACTGCGCTTTGGTGAACATTTAACACTTACCATAGAGGGTGAGACTGCTTTATTCTCATTACGTGTTTTCTACCTCGGTCCACCGCACTTGGCTCAGCATGGAGTAGTTGCTGGAAGGGGAAATGGTGTCAGGTGCAAAGAGGGGCGGTGGCTCAGTTTCTAGAAGGAACCGGATGCAAAAGCTTGCTTGTAATAGAATGATGTAAGGCCATAACGGTTACGTCTGGAAGCGAAGAGCGGACATTATCCTCTAACTAGTGCGGTTGCACCAGGGCCGTGCCGAGCCGTGCCGTGCTGTGCTCAGTTTCCACGTCACTGCAACGATTCCGTTCGCTCCCCTCGCTTCAATGTGTATTCTGACCCACATATTGACTTCCTGATTTATGTAGTTGGACGTAGTGCTTTTGCAACGAAATGAAGATCGGTGTGTTTGAAGAAGGGCAATATACTCTTTATAGCAAACGTCATAGATATAAGAGAAGAATTACCTTCAAAATTGCTTTTCAATATGGATGGTCTTCCTGGAAATAACATTTACCTTGCCCATTGAAGTAAAATTATTGTATGCTTATCCACAATTATTAGTATTCTTGAAAGAATTGTCATTTGCGTTACAAAAGTTATCTACATTAAGATATTGGAATATTTTCAATTGGTTTTAAATCGTACATTTATTAATGTTATAGAACAAACCATCGCAACAGCAACAAATGTTTCACGAAAAGAAAGCATTGTAATGTAACGAAGTAGAGACACCGTTATCTGGCAATATACGTAGTAAAGGAAAATTGTTTACAGAGCATGACAAACTGGCCCATAAAACTCTTTTGTAAAGAACTGTTGCATTCATAAACTGAAATAGTCTTTAATTTAAGCCATTTCTCTCCTTTTCTTCTCGGAAACTGAAGACATAAAACGTAACAGACATCTAGGTTTACAAAAGATTCTGTGAGTGGGTGGAAAGATGTAGAAGTGAATCGTGTAAAAGGGAATTTTAAAATCTAGAACACAACTGAACGAACAGTACTATTTAATCGCGAGTTAGATAAATTCATGATATCTTGGCACTGCATGCCATCCTTTTTTCTTCTTTTATTTCTTGGAACTGAATATATGTGAGAATTTACATTTAAAACCTTACGCTTTCTGGTAGAATAGTGTGCAAGAGAGCAGAGACTGGATGGAGAGATTAGCGTCACGTGAGAGAACTAAAAAGAGATACTTCCTAAGATACTACACGCAAAATACTTCAAAAACAAAAGAAAATAATACCCTTGTTCCAGTTTTATTCGATGTTCTAACAATTTTAAGGATAGAGTACTCACTGCTCCGACACACGATCTCTTCAATTTTATATCTCTGGGAACTTTTGCAACACCCCCCAAATCGAAGAATAAGGTTTTTCATCTCTTGAGATTTCAGGTGGCAAACCTAAGAGTACTTGCTTTAAACATTGGTTATGGCAATTGCGAATGTATCACTCAAAATATTTTGTTGTACGAGAGGAAACCCGTAGTTGACGGTAGGTCGGTGCCGGATCTCGCCATCCAGCGGGGGAAGATCACAGCCATCTCCTGAGGAAAAGCATACACTACACTTACGGGACTAATGACCTAAGTTGTTGACGCGCCCGGAATCGCTAACTAACCAACCAACCAACGAGACGAAACTTGTTACTAAAGGTCGTAAAGCACATGTAAAGCCATAAGGTCCGCTTAATATACCCGACTTATATAACTAAATTCCCACCTCTAGAGGGATAACGTGGAGGGGAAATCGCAGAATGTTGTTCCCCTCGCAGACGCGGTGCGGAGCACAGCTGGCTCGCGGGGCGAGTCGGCGCTGCGAGCTAAGAATGTTGGCGGGCGCAGGTGGGAGGGGGGGAAACTCCGTCGCGCGCTGGTTCGAGGCCAGACGGCGTCGATCGATTAGCGCTATTTGCAGGCGCCCTGCGGAAGGAGCGCGGTCGGTCGGCCCTGGGCGCGGTCCGCTGCTCGTCTTTTCTCAGACCTCCCCCTTCCCCGCTCCGCCTCGCCCCGCCCACTCTTTCTCAGTCTAATGACGGAAGCGATCTCTGGGCTGACCTACCTGCGGCAGAGGTCGGGGGAAAATGCTGGCTTTCAGGTCGCGGATCTATTACTCGCCGATGAACAGGAAACATAAATACTCTGCAGTTGGTAGTAATTACAGCACTGCAGCATATTATGCGCTAGATGTTTCTCGCTGGAGGATGTCCAGTAGGAGTGAAACCTTGTGAACAAGCGGAAAGAAGAATGCGATTCTGATTCGACTAAATAGGACGTAATGATGTGAAAAACCTCGTCTAACCGGACTGAGTAAGGGATTTTCTGAAACAGTTTGAAGCTTTCGTTTCTTGCATTTTCTTTATACATCGCCTCTCAATTAGCTCCATTTACACGCTTTCTTTTGATGAGCAATTTCGGGAGGTTTAGCGCCTGCGCGTAGGCTCTGCAGCGACTGAGTTGTCCTGCGCATACGCGCGTTCGCAAAAGTTCCGGAAATCACTCGTGGAAAGGAGGTGTATAAATAGGATTTTAGAGAAACATTGCTACTAGTACCAACATAGTATTATAATGTCAAACTTTTTCGCTGTTACTATGCACTGAATATAAGATTGGGAAGAAAGGACTTTAAGAAAGAGCTTCGGGAATTTAAAAAAAAAAGAAAAATTAGTGAGAAACATTAACTTGGAAAAGTGTACCACAATCGGAAAACATTGCTTTTATATTCAAAGATACTTCACCATTTTATTTGCCACCTAGTTTTTTTAAATTTACTTTCTTCCCGTTTGACTTTGGTCTTCAGATATTTTTCAAGAGTTAATGTTATATTCTGTGAGTTTATTTGGCCACTTCCTCGGGTAAATGCGAACCTCATTAAAACCCTTCCCCTATTTTTCACATTTCATTTTTGCGACTTGACTATTTGAAAGTTTGGCTTTATTGTTTAGGGGTGGAGTGAGGGTGTTTGTACGGAAAAGTAGTTGCCATATAGTTACTACTTAAAACACGACACGATGTATGTCTTATCAGACATTTTTGATGACTTGTATGAAAATTACAGTATACTGGCTGCGTATATACTTAAAATTGTCCGGTATTGACATTTAAAAAACGATCATTTATTTTATTTATTTTTAAATTTATTTTTAGATTTATCCCTGGAAATATTTCCTTATGTATTACCTTAAGTATCAACTTTCAATATCTGTTCATATCATAAATCACCTGGCGACGAAGGCACTCGGGCATTGGGTAAGAAATAGGTACCTAGGGAAAGCGATTCCTCGAGTAACAATTATTATTTGTCCCTCATGATCATCTTATTTTCCGTGCAGTAGGAGAAAGTGCAATCCCGCACTATGATCGGTCCACGAAGGAGGACACAAAGGGGGTAAGCCTCTACCCTCACCTTCAATCATAAATTCGTTTTCCACACATCACGATAATTTTTAGAATAAAATTTTGGGTATTATTTGTGAATCATTGCAATAATTATATTGCTTAAAATTTTCCTGAGAAGAGGTATTACGATGTAACTTCATACTCATGCTTAACAATTTTATTGCGAGTTGTTGCGGTGTTGTTTTGCATGTTATATGCGGACTAGACTCCGTTTCCTCAAAAACATTTTCAAAGGTACTCTTATGCAATTGTTTCCCCACTCAGGTAAAATTTTGTGATGAATTAACTCGTCTTACAAATAATTTCCCTTGTCCTCGTCTGTCTCTCGGAGAGCCAAAAATACGTTGCCGCCTTGACCTGGCCACTGAGCGAGGAGCACCGCAACATCCGGTGCGCCCGTGAAGGAGAGTGGGAGGGGGGACGGCGGAGGCAATAGCGGGCGCGGAGACGGGAGCGATCAAGTGGGCGGGAGGAGGAGCTGCAGAGGGCAAGAGCTGGTGTGAGCGTGGGTGTGAGCGGAAGTGGGGTGGAGGAGGGAGCGAGAGCAGGGGTGGGTTCGAGAGCAGCTTAGGTGGCTCAGGGCATCAATTGATGTTACTGCAATGCCTCTGGCCGGGTGGTCCTACAGTTGGGGTTGCGCTGGCGGAGGGATTTGTAGCTGCGGTCTGCTGTGAACGGTAGTTTCCCGTGGTTACTACGATAAACGCCAAGTGAATGTCGTAGCAGTAACAAATAAATGGACCACAAGTCGCGGGCGATTTTTCCTTCCCCTGTCGTGTCCTATACTGTTATCTTTCTTGCACACGCCACACACACACACACACACATGCACTTCGCACTTCACTACAACACACGCTGGGAGACCGGTTGGGAGCTGAGAGCTTGTTCCGGCTATGGCGGTGCCCCGCTGGGGGGAGATACCTGGTTGAAGAAAACCGAATAAGCTGACGTATAGGTCGGCGCCGGATCTCTCCATTCAAGGAGGAAGCACTACATACACGACCTTATCCGATGGCGCGCCCGGAATCCCTAATCGTTCAATCGAGAAGAAGGTCATGGGCAAGAGCGGGAGCTGGTTCCGGGGGCGGGGCGTGGCGAGGGCGGAATCAGGGGAGCGGGAGCTGGTGTCAGAGTGTGTGCGGCGGCGAGGTCGAAGGAGAGGGTGTGCGAGGGCAGGGGACGTGACAGGGGCAGGGACGGGATGAGATCGGAGCGGAAGTGAACGGGGCGTCCCGGAGCTGGTGCGGAGCCGGTGCAGCACTGAGAGGGTGGCGAGGTCAGGGGCGGGGACAGGAGCAGGGGCGGGGATGAGATCGGGAGCGGGGGAAGTGAACGGGGGCGTCCTGAAGCTGGTGCAGCACTGAGAGGGTGTGCGAGGGCAGGGGCGGGGGCTTCCGGCGCCGGCCGTGACGCGGAAGCTGCGCCGCCGCCGCGCCGGATGAACGACCGCTCTGTGTCGCGCGCAGCCGCCTCCGCCCCCGCCCCATTCACTCTTCAACAGAGACCGTCGCGCCGTGCGCCTCCTCCAGACTGTTACGTTGAGAACCTTTGAGTAGCCTCCCTTGCTCCTCAAATTTACTCTTGTCTCTACAAAACCTTCTTTCGGTTATTAAAATTTTTGCTTCGAAAATGTCAGATAAAAGAAATAATAGTTACTTTTTCATCACTTGTACGAGTATATTCGTTAAGTGGTAGTTTTTTTACGTACTATCTATATATCCACAAGGAATGTAAAATTCATTTTCCTTGGCCAAAAAACAATTTTTTAAAAAATTATCAGATTTTTAAATTTTTTCCTTCCTCAAAGAAGTATGATTGTGATTCATAAACAACAATACTATCTGACCAGCACAGATTTACCATTCTTCGTCTTGAAATTGAAGTCATTTTCTTGCCTTGTAATTTTTTCCAGGGTTATTTTCGCTTTCATTTCATATCATGTTCATTTGCCTATATTTTGTTTCTCTTTGACCTGTATTCTTATAATTTTCTGTCTTCCAGTCCTTTTACCATTGTCTGTCTTTCTTTTTTCCTATTCAGTTAGTTACCTAAATAACTTTGTCTTGCAGATCACTCTCACATATTCCAACCTAAACTTTAAAAAATTACCAGTTCTGTTCAATTATTAAGATTTTTGGAACCCGACATTACTCTTAAATCAAGAATAGTCCCTGATCTAAATAAGGGTTAATGAAAATGCATGAATGAATTAAGGAATGATGCGATGGAGAGAAACAGACTGAGATACCCAGGAAATGATCAGAGAATTCCCCTCAACAACCAAAAGTTCACTTCCTCAAATATAGAGGAGTTAGAAGAAAGAAGGTATTATGGAGAAAGAAGGTATTATGTTGGGCGACAAAATAGGCGATTTTAATTTAGCTCAGAGGCTCCTTTTGGGCTTTAGGATCTTTTAAACGATGTAAATCTACAACATGGGACCGCCGGCTTTACTTCCCCTCAGAAGGAAGGCGTACGAAGGATTTTTTGTCGGTTTCGATTGCAAGGTTTCGTTCGGGGTTGAACCCTCAATCTTTTGTACAACAGTCAGGTACGCTACCGAATCCGCCAGTGAGCCCTCTACTCCACGGATGCTCTGATAATGCGGTAATTTGCCTTCCATTCACGGCCGCAGAGCATCTCGCCTCCTTCCGCGCCATGTCATCGCCGCCGCCGCCGCCGCCGCCGCCGCCGCCGCCGCCGGCGCTTCCGCTGCGGTCGCGCTCGTGTTCTCACGCTGCACGCCTCCTCAGGTGCTGTCTCACCCGCTTCCCTTCCGTATTTGGTCTAAGAACAGTACTGTGCGCCGGAAAGGCGTTTAGTTGTGTACCAACTGCATCCTGACTCCGACAGAGACAATACGATCTTATGTGAACACGTGCGTCGTGAGTGTGCTTTGGTCCATTAGGGCCTCGACGAGTGAGCGTCGTTCTCTTTGACAGCGGATTAGCATGGAAGTGTCTATGAGACCGCGTTTGAATGCGGCTGCTTCTGTAATGAACAGTTTGCAAAAGGTTGTTGTCGTTTGGGTCATTGTTTAAGGTATAGATTTGCAAATTAATGTATAATAGGTAGATTGTTTTTCACTTTGAGATGTTCGATGTAGTTTAGTCAATCACATGTTTCTATTCCATTAATCGGGTATAATTAATAAATATATTTCAATATACTCCATAAGCTGCTTTTCATATTTTCAAAAGCCGATAACAAAGCTTTAATCTTCCGTAAAAGTGTTTAGAATTTCAATTTCTGTTCACTACGGGTTCTATAAGGAATTTATTTCAAACTAAGCCGATTCTCTTCCTTCATTACTTCCCTCTTGAATATAACACATTGCCAGGAATAAATCGTTGGCCGATAATCGTGGTACTAGGATTTCACGAGGACATTTTTTTAAAATATTTATAGATGTTCGTAGGCCTTAAAAGAGAGCACAACCCTTTATAAAAGTCAGTTACTTGTGAATAGTTAGGGCGTCATATGTATTACCCATAGTAGCAACAGCAATCGCGGTGCCCTCAACCGGATTCCCAATTTTCAAATTCCGCGTAAAGACCTCCATATTTTTACTTCCATACCTTGATGTGATAGCCAAAGCTAAACCTTGAAATATTGCAAAATTCATCAAAATAATAAAAGTAATTCATAACAACCCGTAAAATATATATTTCGAGGTAGTTGTCAACAAACTATTAGGAAATTCCGACCAAATCAGAAATTATGTCCAATATTGTTCCACGTACGCCACAAGGTAATAGTGCGTACGCTGTTAAATATTCATTCGCTACCACATACTCCGGTACGCTGCATACTGGCAGTAAGTAAAAAACGGTATTCATTTTTCTGCAGCGACGTGGACATTTACTGCACAACTGCAGTCATCAGTTGAATCTAATATTTCCCTTTTTTCATACCAACACACTGATTCCATGTACGCCAACCCCAGAATGAGTTGCAGACGCGTTTTTCGCAGTGTAATTAAATCAGTGGCTGTGGTTGAGGTCGTGGACGTGCGAAGCGTTTAGCGCGTGGCCGGGGCGGAGGTGCAGACGGGGCGCTTCCCTTTAAGCGGGCGGAGCGCGGCAGCAGGCACGCGAACGCCGCCGCCGCCGCCGTCTAGCCGTGGCGCAGACGCAGGCCGCCCACCGGAGCGCCGCAGCACCCCAACGGCCCCGCCTCACCCCGACTCGCCCGCCTCCCCGCCTTGCCCCGCCTTGCTTCGCTTCGTCTCGCCTCGCCCCTTTGCCCCGCCTCGCCCTGCCGCGCCCGCCTCGCCCCACCCCGCTTCGCCCCGCCTTCGTAAAGGTGTTCCCGGATCCGCCCCGCAGCACTTGGCTCTGCTGCCCAGTCGCGCCACCCGACACTCGTCAAGTGAAACGTCCCATCCGACGTGGCACTTCCACATATTCCGGGAGACGGGTCGGGAGCTCAGAGCTTGTCCTGGCTAGGGCGGTGCCCTGTTGATGGGAGAGTCCTGGTTAGGGGGAACCCACGATAGCCGACGGTAGGTCGGCGCCGGAACTCGCCATCCAGCGGGGGAAGATCACCGCCATCTCCCGAGGAAAAAATACACTATACTAACGGGACTAATGACCTAAGCTGTTGACGCGCCCGGATTCAGTAACAACCAACCAACTAAAGTGGCACTTCGCGTACTCATGTCCGACCTCCGGCCCTCTGTCCCTAGCCCTCCCCATTTCACTCTTCATCTTCGCCCACCCGTCCTAGCATCAAGTCGCTAATGAGGTTAGGATACCTAATTAAGTAAAACGTTGACCAGCAGCTGAGGTTTGAGTAGATCAATTGGTGTCACTGAAGTACCTCTGACCCGGATGTCCTCGTCCCGCCGATGGCAGGATTTTCGATACTAGCTAGGTAGTTAGGTCGAATACAGCCGCTATGTGAAGGAGTTGGCCGGGGTTTACGATCAACACAAGGTGATTGCGGAAACAGTACCCTTATTAACGGGATACAAACCGCACACGATCTTCCCTTCCTCTTTCTGGTTCTATCATTACCCTTTATTTACACACACACTTACATTTATATGCACTACATCACGCGATGTTGGGAGCCCAGTCGAAATGTTCGGGGTTGTCCCGGCTGGGACGGTATCCGGTTGGTGGGAGGTACCTGGATAGGAAAAACCCCGCAAGTTGGTGAGGCGCCGAATATTAACATCCAACGGAGGAAGAACACCATAACCTCTCGGAAAAAAACATGCATTACACTTACAGGATTAGTGTGCATAACCGTTTACCCGCTTGGAAACCGGAAGCCAGTCAGTCATCATTGGATTCTTGATTCTTGGCACGCCATTATTGTTTAAAATAGCTTTTTTTTCGATTGAGAGAGTGCACATTTCTCGGTTATGAATATAAGCGTACAAATAAGAGTACTCATAATTGTTTGTTTGAGAGTGTACAACACATTCATTTACTCATAATTTAAATTGGTCCCTAAGAGAATCCAGTAATGTTTCGCTTCTTAAAATATCAACATGTCAGTGTAGCTTTTCAACGTAATTATCTAATTTGATAAAAGAAACTTGTTTTTTTTCGAATCCTTGATTTTCTTCATATTTTCTCCACTACCAACATCACTATAAACAAACAAACGTTACTAACACCACCGTTTAGTTGTTTTTACACATACTATTTTCTTGTTGAGTTCGAGCAACCGATTGTACTTCCATTTTTCACATTATTCCAACAATAGGTTTTTGAAATCTATTTAGATCTATCTAAAACATATTTCAGTTATTTTGAGCAGGGAAAATCAAAATAAACTCTAATACTAAATAACATTTTGATAGTGGAACGTAAATAGAGACGATAAATTTGAAAAATAAGTCTTAGAAACATCTTTTATATTTGATGTACTGATTCTGTTCGAAAGTTCAAGCACTCGTTCACTCATAATGCCAACCATCTGTTTCATAGATTTTGAATTATTTCGTCGAACTTACGAATATTTTTCTTATTAGATGATCCATTGCGTGGAAAGCGAAGAAAAAGTATTGTGCAGAGAGAACTGCGTGTGAATTTTTAATATCTCTTGTGCTAGAAAGTAACGCGACCATTAGTAACCTGGTAGGTTCTTGCAGGAGCATGACCTGAAAACACGCCAAGTTAGCTCTTTGCGAATTTCTCTACCTTTACGTGCACGTTAACAGATCATTTCTGTTGTTTGGAAACCTGACTAAATGGATTGCGGAGAAAATTGTAGCACGAAACTCAACGAAAGGGAAAGTCTTTAATAAGAGTACAAATTTAAATATTTATGAATATTATTTTGGTGCGAGGATCTGATGCATTGAAGAAAATATTATGATATGTTAAATTAACAAAAACGCTTGATCACAATACGATTTGATTTAAGGCAGAATATAACTCTTCAGACAATATAAATCATATGTAAAGACATGCTACAAACTCCAATACGTGTAATCATATACTTTCTCTAATTTATGACTTGTTGAAGTTAGGGTGATGTGCTATCGTTAAGTCGTTAAGTGTAAGTATCGTTAAGTGTGTTGGGACACTAAGTTTAGCCGAGTAATATAGTTTGAGTATGACACATTTGCGACTTAAATAATCGACCGGTGAACGTGTTCAAGGATTTTAATTTTCATAAGATGGTACATTTATAACTACTTTTCGATTGATCTGATCGGCTGACAATAGGTTTCTCAAAAATATTCAATAAAACAAGTGTGAGTTATCGAATGAACTCCAGAACATTTTTGTAAAGCTAAATTTGCCTTACTTCCTAGAAGTTGAATGTCTATCGGGTCGAATCCAATCGCCATCTTGTGAAGAAGAATCCTAGTGGCCAGCTATTCTAATCGGTAGTTTTCCGTGGTTTCTCAGATCAATGCCGATAGGTTGGTTGGTGATTCCAGGGGCATCAACAGGTTAGATCATTAGTCCCGTAAGTATAGTGCAGGTTTTCCCTCGGGAGATGGCAGTGATCTTTCCCCGCTGGATGGCGAGGTGAGGCATAGACCTACCGTCGTCTAGCGGGGTTTCCCCTTAACCAGGACTCTCCCACCAGCGGGGCACCACCCCAGCCGGGACAAGTCTAAGCTCCCGACCGGTCTCCGGAATATGTGTAGTGTATGCATGTTAGTGTAGTGTGTGTGTAAGGGAGAGGATAGGACAAGGAAGAGGAAGGACAGATCGCGCGCGGTCCGTGGCCCGTTCGGTAGGGTACTGCTCCGGCATTCGCCTTGTGTTGAACGGAAAAACCACGGAAAAGTACTGATCAGAGTAGTCGGCCGCTAGTATTCTCCTCCAGACAGCCACTGAATTCGACCTAGCTGAAAAGCTAGTGTGGAAAATCCTGCCGCAATCAGGACTCGAACCTAGGACCTCCCGGTGAGAACGATACTTAGAAATTTTAAAATTAAGTTTAATCCACAAGTTATTCTCAGCAATATTTTAAAAGGAATGCTTTAATATTTGAAAGCAATATTTTATTTGTTAGAAATTCTTGTAATTTATTTAATATCTGTTTATTTAAACAAGTAAATATATATTTCTTAAATAAATTCTTTTAATATTTTGATATTCACGAGCTTAATAAAAAATCGAGAAGTAGTTATTGTTTTCATTAATGGTAGTTACCACATCGTAATCGGTTAATAGCTCCAGAAAAAGGATTGAAATGTTTTTACATCCCTAAACTTTTAATTTCAATTTTCATAGTGTAACCGTATCATCTGTATATCGTATCTTCAAACTTTAAAGTTTGCATTATTTGTTGCATTAAATGAACTCTTTGCACTTAAAATAGCAAATCACAGCAGGAATAAAGTAGTGCCTGCAGCAGCAAAACTGTTTCCTAATAAATTCATACAAAATGGTTTTCCAAATGTAGCACGCACACTGCTCGAAAACAACAAAAATACTCCCGTACAATACTGCAATAAATTAAACAGATATTTTGAAGGTAAAAGATGTCTTCTCAAATAGTTCTATAACATTTAGGAATACACTAAAACAATTCTTTATTCCCGAAGAATTTAAAAAATGTGCCGTTCCATAACGCAACATGTGAATAACAAATATTTAATGGCGAGCGGACCTTCCTCACAGCCTTGCTGTCATATGATGTTAATCGTGTCGTAAACATTGAATCACTGTGTGTGAGAAATCATAGGGTACGCGCAGTATGAGAATAGGCGGAATAACAAAGGAATATTTGTCCCGAAGAATTCTGGGCTGTCCGGTGACGCCGCGTCGAAGGCTGGGGTGCCGACGTTTCGACCGACATATCGCGGTCCTCTTCAGGGCTGTACTGCCCTGCAGACCCGGACAGCCCAGATCATAACTCTGGCCGCGGATGCCTACGATATCATCAAAGGAATATTTGTTTCGTCAGCCAAAAATGAAACGTATTATTTTTGTATTTCCTGGTTATCTAACGAAACGGTAGATATCTCGCACATAGCCGGACGGATATTTTTAATTCAGTTTCTGCATGCATTTGAAATTAGTAATGTAGATATGTAGAATATAAAAGAGCTGCAATGTTGTTTTTTTAGAATTAATGGAATTTGAGTAAAAAATGTCAATCTTCAATTTGTAAAAGCTTCTGAAAGGGTGTCATTTTTCAGCTTGTGTGTGTCTATATTAAAATATTAATTTCTACTCACATGCAAACTTCTTTCGCATTGCAAATAGGTCTTCACGTTAATCAGAAGACGTAAAAAATAAGAAAACGTTTCTGCGTCATGGTTAGAAATAATTAATGCTGCAATTCTGAAATAAGCGTAAAAGTTTGTTTCGCTATCTGTAACGGTTCAATTTGCAAACAGATCAATAAAACTATGTCACTTTCCTCATTCAGAACATTGGGAGCTCTAATTGCACATGCAAGTGACGGTCAAACGCAGTTATTCCTACTGTCTTGTTCTTTTGATTCTCGCGCAATTTGTTCAACGTAATGCTTTTTTAAATTACTCATGATTCGATTTTAAATCTAACTCGAAATCGAAAATTTTTACATCGGGCTATTCAACTCTTTTTGTATATATTGGTCATACTTGATAAAATAAAATTATATGTTCTAAATGGCTTATGTATGGTAATGAAAGGCATAATTTATGATTCGGTAGAGATTACCAGCGATATTTTACACTATATCTATTGGTTAATCTGTGGTCTCACATTTTCTAGAACTTTTAGAGAAATGTATTGGGATATGGCGTGACTCTCTACAATGCTCAGCTATATTATTCCTTGGAGATACTGATAGACTTGCGACTCTATTTCGTGCTCTTCAAACCACAAATATTTTAAGAACGGAGAAGTAAAATGTGCAAATTATGCCCAAATTTCAAATGCCAAAGTTCTTATCGTAGTGTAATGTTCAAAACTCTAAGACTTTTTATTGAGTGCTTTTACTACAAAACTGGTGTATTAAATATCTGAATAAGAAACATAAACGATTCAGTCACACATATTCTGGATATTTCAAAGTGCAATTCCCAACTGCACAGATCCTTCTGTCCCATATACAGTTTTTGTTGTTTTTTTGTCAAAATAAACCAAATCAGACCCACCTGGATATCTGAGGTCGCTAAGGCTGAAGGGCCATGGTTCCTTCCGCTCGAAGGGTCGTGAGTTCGAATGCTGCTCGGGGCATGGATATTTGTGTGTCCCTTACGTGTTCCCCTTAAAGTTAACCAACGTTAAAAATCACAGTGGTTGCTATACGATCAAGCAGTTAAAACTTAGCGACCCCTAAAAAAAAACAAATCAAGCTGGATATGTGAAACGGTACATAAAATAATGAAATAGTATTGTATCTAACGTAGCCCACTCGGCACTCGAAGCCGCGTGGGTGGGGACAGGGGCACGCAAGGCCTTCTGGACAGCTCCTCCTGCCGCGCCAGGTGACTCCCACCGACTTCCACCGGGTGCTCTGATTCTTCGCGTCGACCCGCGCCGCGCCGTGCTCTGCACCCTTCCGACCCGAACGAAAACAACCCCACACCCACCCACCCACCCACCCGCACGGGAAGTGACATGTGCGTCGCGCGGGGCCGGCTGTTTTGTTCAACAAATTGTAGCTTCTTGGAGGGCATTTTCCACCCCGCGCCGTTTTTACCCCAGTGACCCAGAGACGGCAGCTGTCCGCCCCGCCGCCGCCTTGGCCCGTCTCTGTGCGGGGCGGGGTGGGGGGGGGCGCCCGCCGCGGCGACGGGGCCGCCCGCCGCCCTCGGCTTTCGCCCCCGCAGCCCCGGCGGGTGCGCTTTTTACCGCCCGCCTGCCACTTGCTTCGTCACCGACGCGACCTGTCCGCTGCTCTTTCCCTGGGTCGGCGTGCCGATGCTCCAGGTTTTACTCGGATTGTAGTGCGCTTTTTATTTTTTTTATTGCTGTTTTTAATTGTTTAAATTTTTGCCTCTGCGTCCTTTACATAAATGATATTTTTCTATAAACAACTTTTCATTTTAGCTTTGATTTTGTCTATAAACTGCTGTGATTTTTTTGATAAAGAAAACAGCTATGTAAACTCATTTCCTATTGAATTAATTACTCGTACGATGTGTCCAACATTTTTCACTTTTTCTGTTTATCACTCACTCTTTCTCATCTATTTACTCTATTCCAACACTCTCCCCCATATCTCCCTTTATTTCTGCAACCATCTCCCTCACCTCTTGGGTGGTAATTACGAATAATTCTTAATTACAGAATTCATCCCAGAAAATCTTTCAGGGTCAGCTGCATAGGTATCAAAACTTATTTCACCCTTCTGCATTATTGGTTCTCGAGTTCACCACGTTTCCCATTTCTCATTTTGAGTTTTCGCCCTACCTCCGTATTCCATTGAACAACCACGCGTCATTTATCTCGCTATGCCGCCACCGCGGCAGCCTGCTGCACTCCGTCGCTCTATCGCTGTGTCTTTTGAGGCGCCGCATCTGCTGCGGCGTACCGACCTGCCTGCCCGCGCAGCCGGCGGGGCGCACTGTTTTGACGGGTGGAGGCAGCGCCCGATGCGAAGTCGCGTCTTTGACGCCTCGGCAGCTGCGGCGACGAAGGCGGCGCGTGCCCACGCACCGGGCCAGGTTGCGCACGCGCGCGACCTATTTTCGGGTGTTTTGGCTCGCGAACCGGCCCTGTTTTACCTATTGACCCAAAGGGCTCGGGGCCTACCAGGTGCTAGGCGCAAAGGGTTGCGCGGGTGGCGGGGAACGGCAGCTGGCGGAGACGCAAACACCCTGAGACGGGGCGCGTCTTCGTCGCCACTTGACGCGTGCCGCCGCCGCCGCCGCCGCCGCCGCCCCCGCCCCCGCCACCGCCACCACCGCCACCGCCACCGCCACCGCCACCGCCCGCCACCGCCACCGCCCCGCCCCGCCCCGCCGCGGAGCGCGCGTGCCCCGAGCCACCGCCGCGCCGGCTGCGCGGCCCACCTGCACCCCCGCCCTTTGACCCCGGACCGCTCGCGCAACCCCTGCCCACTGCCACCTCAACCCCACCCCCCGCCCCGGGCCCGGATGCACGCCGCTGCATTTAATGCATTGCTTTAAAGCTTTATGCGGTCTTCTTTCCATTTTATGCATCCTGCGACCGGGTCTTGATCGTGGAGAACGGTGTCAGGATATTTAGGTTTCTTTACGACTTCCTCAATATTGTGTTATAAAGATAAAATGGTGTTTCATTTGTGTGAAGTAATTCGTTGGAAATGAATATTTACTGGTAAGATTAAATTCTCCATTAATACGATAAAATTTCCTGTTCAATGTTTAATAGAATTTGAAATAGCTTCATAATGTTTATCCTCGTAACAATGTCTAGAAGGCACTGTGCCATCTTCTCAATTTCGTGTATCTCAGTTCAAATCTCGGTCATTCATGACCAAAAAAATGGACGACGATATATGGAGTCTTCGCCAACCCTCTTCAATGCAATGGTACAGTTGTTAAGAGGTTATACTTTCCTGTATCGAATTCCATTTCTGAAATACACTTCATAACAATAGATTGTTTATTATACATTGTAATTTACACTATAAAAGGGAAGCGAATTTTTGTTTTTCCATTAATTGCTTGAGGAGAAAGGAAATGTCTTTATAACGGGAGTACTCCCGTGATAACATACAGACCTACACATATGTTGAACCGAGAATGAGTAACGTGTTTCTTGCAGTTTGTGATTTTGTATAAATAAAATACCATTAACAATATCCATAAGTATGTCATAGTTTTATTTTGCATTTAAATATTCATAAAATTGGGGGGGGGATATGTCACATCATGCAACTTCGATTTTTCTTCCTAAATTGTTATTGATTCGGGATCAGGTTTTTGGAGAGTATACAGCAATCATACATCTATTTTATCATGTGATTTTCAATCATTTATCATCTCGCATTACATTCATAATTTCCCATTGTTGTAAGTTGGAGAAGCTAGTAATATAATATTTGATAACTCATATCATTGTCAACCGCTTATTTGATGACTTCCTACTACTACCTTCTCCGGGCAAAATTAATATATCAAGTCGCTTTAACGCACTTCACTCTAGTGTATTTGATGTATTTTTGTACCGTTGATCGAACACAAGTGCACCATCAACTGCTTCCTGCATCACAATGGAACGCTTCCTCCTTGAGTATTGAGCGATCCGCTTCTCTGGCTGCTTGGTCGCCTTATCGTCGCACGAGGGACGGATGTTTCTACTTTTAAGTTAATGTGACACGGCATGCAACAAAACGATCCGTCTCTTACACAACTTGGCACATGCTGAATAGAGACCTAAAGTAAAAGTTTCTCTAAACTTATCCATAAAAATGTCTTGGTCTAAGTTGATCTTACCAGATGTCTTGTCAGACGCCCATTGATAAATGAATTACTGTATACTTTTCTTCTACAAAACTGAAAAAAGTGACGTTCAAGGTTAAACTGCCGACATATTTTACAATAAATTATTTTAGAAAACGTATGCGCTATGAAATGCACTGAAAAACTTGTTCTTTGTTAATATGTACTTTTCAATTGACATTTGATTTTCAAGATGTATTATTTTTATTTACAAGATTTCATCAAATTAAATTAGCTATAGCTAATTATAACATGTTAAATAAATTAGAGGTGAAAACAGTTTTCTTTAAAAATTGTTCCAATTATTATTTGTCTGTTAGAGAGGTTTTGATAGCATCAAATACGAATGGAAATTAAAGGTGTAGTCTTCACCAACATTGTTTATTCCCATGGTAAGCAGCTTTTTGCACCACAGATAACGAGTCTCGCCCCTCAATAGAGGCAATCTTAGTATTTTTATTATATAGGAACCTATTTAGTTGTGTTCTCTGGGAGAGCTGGATTTGATTAAGCCATCAACAGTTGTGTATACTGTAAATAATAAAACAAATGGGTAAAGTCACCTTTTACTTCTATTACCACGATTTTTAAAAAGCCAAGAATCTCGATATAAACACGAGTTTGAATTTTTTCTTTGTATCCTGAGAGATCCACGGATAATGTAAACATTTTGTTGAGTCTTGCTAATGAATAGCTCCTTAATATTCGCCAAATGAAAATGAAAGGCTAAATTGCATGGCATTAAGATGACTGCTTTGAGCGCTGAATGTCTGGAAGCAAATGAAGGGAAGAGTGGCTAACGAAAGCGAAATTGGAGGAGCAAGTTGAGCGCGCCGCACGTGAAGTGGCTGTAATGAAAGAGCCGAGCTCGGCGCGCGGCGCGGCGCAGCGCGGGCTGTGCGGTTGCGGTTACGCCGCGGAGCAGCACGCGAGGGACAAAGGCCAAATCACGAAGGAGAGAGAGAGAGAGAAGAGAGAGAAGAGAGAAGAAAAGCGGCAATACACGGGCGGGAGGGGAGAAGTAAAAGAGGAATGAAATTGAGGTCAACTAAAAGATAGAGCGTGTATGAGCATGTGTGTGTGCTTGCTTGACGGACAGACACGGACAGACACGGACAGACACGGACAGACACGGACAGACAGGCCACGCGGACCGACGCGGACCGACGCGGACCGACGCGGACCGACGCGGACCGACGCGGACCGACGCGGACCGACGCGGACCGACGCGGACCGACGCGGACCGACGCGGACCGACGCGGACCGACGCGGACCGACGCGGACCGACGCGGACCGACGCGGACCGACGCGGACCGACGCGGACGACGCGGACGACACGGACAGAGAGAAAGGGGGAGAGACAGAAGATAAAATGGATACTGTGGAACTTCGAGGTAGGTGAGTGGAACTGGATTATTTACAAGCAGACGAAATTATTCGAGAATCAAGACTTGGAAGTGACGTAGATCTCATCTGAAGGACATGAAACTCATCAAAAGGGATCCCAAGTATGTACACCTCTGATTTTCTTCAATGAGACAATTTCTATTTTCGAATGCATGTCTTACATTTAATGCGACTACGGCATAGTGTGATGATCTAATAATACAACTAGTCCCATAGAACAAGAAAGTAAATACTAACATAAGTATTATTGTAAATATTTTAAGAATTAATGGAAGGAAAAGTGAAGTAATTCCCCTACTATGGGAACTTAGTTCTGGCTTCCTTCACTTTTTAAAAATGATCAACCCAGATGAAATAAATTATGTCATTCGAAGTTTCCTTAGTTTCATTTAACGAAATGATAACATTGAAAAAATATGAAGTTCAATAAAAAGTAAGCTAATTGTTACAAATTTTGGTTTACTTGCTTTAGAACTAAATGGAGATTCTATACATTGATCTTCATTATACTCGGCTGAAAAGGGATAATTACAAAAAGTCTATTACCTTCGAAAAGTTGTTACTATGCGAGCTTTTTGTTCTGGACAAGAAACGCAGAAGCCTAAAGCAACTTTCCTCTCCGCACCGCCTTCTCACTGGCAAATGCAACGCGGTTGGGTGTTGCGGGTGGCATAGCTATGCCCACGCAGAGAAAAGAGGATTTGCCTCATTCAAGGAAGGCTGTTCGCTTATAGGACATTTCCAATAGTTTTCAAAATAACAAAAAGTTAATGTGTAGTGTACTCGAGTTTTAAATACACATTTATTTAATTACGCCTAATCTCGGCCTGACGTGTCACTAAGAAAATATCAGCCTGGTAGTTTCCTTATTGCTTTAACAATATAATGAACCAAGCATTAAAAATTAAATTTGAATTTTTTTAATGACTTTTTTCGTTTATTTTGTTTTCCTTAATATCAAGGAATATTGTAGACTTTTCAAGATTGAAATATTACCATTCGCAATTACAATGTAATAAAGTTATAGAAAACGAGCAGATGCAGAAATTACTTATTTAAAAAATATAAATAAAAACACAAAAAATTAGTATTTATTGTTATGAAAAAATGTTTTTTATTGTAATGTCCACTTGAGTTATATCAGGAGGTTGATGTATTGCACAAATATTTCTTTATTTTACACATAATATTTGCATTGAGGATAATGACCGGGAGCGGTAGCTCAGTGCAGCAACTGATGTCACTACAGCGCCTCTGACCGGGAGGTCCTAGGTTCGAGTCCTGACGGCGGCAGGATTTTCGACGCTAGCTTTCAAGCTAGGTCGAATTCAGTCGCTGTCTGGAGGAGAATTCTAGCGGCCGGCTGCTCTGATCCGTAGTTTTCCGTGGTTTCTCCGATCAACACCAGGCGAATGCCGGAGTAGTACTCTACCAAAGGGCCAAGGACCGCGCGCGATCTATCCTTCCTCTTCCTTGTTCTATCCTCCCCCTTACACTTATACTAACATGCACTACACTACCACATATTCCGGGAGACCGGTCGGGAGCTTAGAGCTTGTCCCGACTGGGGCGGTGCCCCGCTGGTGGGAGAGTCCTGGTTAGGGGGAAACCCCACTAGCCGACGGTAGATCGGCGCCGGATTTCGCCATCCAGCGGGGGAAGACCACCGCCATCTCCCGAGAAAAAACATGCAGTACACTAACGGGACTAATGACCAAAGCAGTTGACGCGTCCGGAAACACGAAAAAACCAAACCAAACTTGAGGATAATGCTATTGTCTCTCCCATATTTATGTTCGTTACTATCTCTCTCTTCCTCTCCAGTTTCTAGTACAAGTGGCGGCTTTTGAACACGCGTTCCGGTCCTTTGAGCGCGCGATTAGCCCTGCAAAGGCGGCTGCAGAGGCCTGCGGGCCGGCCGGTCGAGCCACAAGCGGGGCGGGGAGGGGGCGGCGGTCGCAGACGGGCTCTGGGATCGATGCCGGCGCTGCGCCGCGCTTCGCTGCAGTCGGCAGCGGATGTGACGTCAGCGTCTGCTCCGTCCGCGACGCGGCCCTCCCTCTCCCCCTTCAACCACCTCTGCTTAACGACCCTCGCGGTTAAATACCGTCCAGAACATCTCGTAGACGGCGCTCACAAGCCAGAGAGGCAGAATGGGGCTTGGCTCTGCTGGGTTCAGAGCCGTGAAAAGGAAAGAAGAGGGGTACTTTACAGTTTAGTTTTATGATATCTCGTGGTAGCTAGAATTTACGTTACACAAAGTTACATGACATAGACTGCTAGATTTCCGTTTCAGTTTTATTAGTTACTATAAGACGTTATTCACAATTCCTACTTATTTGTGCCTTTTCTCGTGTTATAATTTTTCATTATTTAAAGTATAATTTTTGTGTTAAGAGAGTGCTCATTGAGAAGGGTCTGCAGAGGGATTTATCTATACTCTTCAGCATCTGTACGTCTTTGTTTCTACAGTTCAATCGGACATTACTGATGTTTATTTTAACGCCATCACAACCAAACTAATTTTAAAATGAGCCTAATGTCCCCTATGCACGTACACGACCTTAATATCATGTCATATATGTTATAATTTCATAAGTTGAATTTTTCAGCAATTGATGTAAGTTGGTAATTTCATGTTCAAAATACTTTGGGTTTTCTTTCTTTTCTTTCGACATTTATTTGTTGTTTCCACTTAGTCCATCTTCCTAGTTATTTCTTTTTATGAGAGGTAATTATGTATTTACCTGTCACTGCATGTAATTTTTTGTACTTTTAGGCGTTTTTGCGCTGAAATTTAATTGAATGTAAAATTGTTCGTATAGCCGTTTATTTTGTTTGAAGGCGGTCACCTATCTGTGCCAATCGATACAGGTCACGGGAAGATTAGATTTATTTTATTTATTTTTCATCAAACAACAGTATAAGAGCGTACACAGACCTTAACTTTTAAAAAAGTTGCAATTTTAAGTACTTTTAAGCAAGGTAGCTTCGTCCAGCAGCTTCTTGCGGTTAGAAGGTCACTAAGACAAGGCCAAGATAAAAAATACAACAACTAACCAAACTATAAAGTGACAAATAATTCATTACTGTTTATTCTTATCAATGAAACGTATGTTGTGATGTAATCTGTACTTTCCATGAGAGAGAAACTCACCAAATAAGTCAGAGTAGTTTCTATGAAAAAATCACTTTTACCGATTATAATATACCAGACAAAATTGAAAATATAATTTTCTCAAACTTCAAGATTTTGTACTACGTAATATCGTATCTTCATGCCAAGAAGAAGTGATTTTACCTGCGCAGATTCAAAATTAATAGAACGACCGTAGATAAGAGTGGTTATATCTTACTTCTTTTTACTTCGGTATTTGCTCTGTGCGTGTGTCTAGTGACAACAGTTTATCATTTCTGTCTGTTTTTAAAATCGATTTCAGTACCACTAGAACCGGTTTGCAGATTGGACTGTTAGAACTATTTATATGATCTATTTTAACATGTTGCAGTTCTTTTCACAAATCACGCGAAACTGCCTAAAATTTACATGAACCATATTTTTGTGTACAAATACAAAAGACCATCATTTTACTTTCTCGTTAACGTACGAAATACGGAGTAAATATTCGTAGTGTAGAGAAGGTTATGCAATGTTGCAGAAAATTTATTTTACGATTTCAACGGAATTTTTGGGGTTCCCTGATATCGAAAACGTTTTTTTTCAAAACGTCCGCGACTGTCGATTGGTCGTTTGTGAACAAGCTAGTGAGCTTCTAAACTATTTCTAGATGTTTTGCCAAAATTAATCTTTCTGGATAGATTCGAGGCCCCGCGAGCTTGAAACGAATTATTTGAATTTTCAGGGTACTTTGTAAGAAGCCCCTTGAGTGTTTTCAAAATTTTCTCAAAAATGCCTTCAGATTTGTTCTCTAAGTTTCTTGTTACAATATAGTGAAATACATTTATAAAGATGACATAAGTCATATTTTCACGATTGCACGTGAATTTTCGAAAATTACCAAAGATTCAAATTTTTTCGTCGTCTTTCTGTAACTGCAATATTGAAGATAAAGATTTTTTCTTCAAATGAGATTTGTACTTCATAATCAGTTCTTTAAAACTTGTCACGTACTTTTTCTTTACAATATCAGTAGTGCTCGTGCAATTTTGATTGAGATATGGCAATTAAAAATTTTAAAAACCATTTTTTTCTCAAATACGGCTCCAAATGTTTCTTTGAACTTTTGGTTTGGTGCTGTGTAGTGAATATCAAGATTTAAACGCTTTTATGATACATTATTTTTTTTGTTGTTTTTAAAAAAATACAGAGATGTAATTTTTTTAAAGATCTCTCATGCTGTTAATTTTTATGTTACGAGCGTTTGTAATACATTATTGGATTTGTTAATATAAGGGCTTAATAATAAACTGATTGTTTTGTGAAATTTCTTCTAAAATCGAATGTTTTTGTGAAAATATACTCAAAAGAGCGCATTTTCAGAAACTCTGGAATGTTTTTTCAGAAAAGACTCAATTTTTTTACATGAAATTTTACTTATAAAAACAGATTTCACTCTTTTATGGCATTCTTGAAGCCACATTTGAATTCAACGATTAGTAGTTTGCGCTCATCCTTAGCAAGTCGAAACTTCAAAGAAGCGACAAACTAGAATGTTGCATCACCTACAGGATTACCATCAGCGTACAGTAAATTTGCTATTTTCTCACAAATATGTCCACTCCACAGATGTATTAATATTTCTCATTAAAATGCCAAAAGCAAATGGTTATTTTTTATTTTGCATTTTTGGGCTCATTTTTTGCTTCTTGCCTTCCACATAAACTGCATCAGTAGATTAAGAGAAGAGTAAGAGCAAGTTTGTTTGCAACGTTCATTCCGATAATTCCAAACTTTCCCGCAGTCTCGTGGGGACGATGCAGCAGCCAACTGCAATCCACTTTATCGGATTTTCTTTCACCCAAGGGATAGCTCTCTGCCTGCGTTGCCTCGAGCGACTTGGTTACAGTGGCCGCGTAGACCTTGGACCCCGACAAAACACGTAACTCAATTTCCTGCGAGCGCATTCAGATTTCCTCCTCCGGGCGCCGCGACGCGCAATGCTGCCGCGACCAAACGCGATTTCCGCGCCGCGCCGCCCCGAGGGCCCACGGCGTTGGCCACTCGCCCCCTCCCTGCTACTCTCGATGCTACGTTGCACAGTGGGCCCAAATGAGAGTGCAAGCGAATTTCTGTGATGACATAACGTTTACAAGACGATATAATAAGAAAATCATATTAAAATTCTTTTGAAATAAAGATAATGTTCCATTCCATGATTGAAATGATGAAGGCGTTGTCATTGTCAACAATAGTATTTATTTCACAAATAGCACTACTGTTGACAATGACAACGCCTTCAATCATTCCAATTATGTAAATGTCAACTACACCTCACCACTGAATCAATATCCATTCCATGAAATAAAATGAAAGTAGTTTTGGCATGAAAATAAATTATGGAATGTGCATCCAATTATAAGAACGTGCCATCGTGATTTAAATATGTCTCATTGTTCAATAAATTGTTATTTCAAACTTTACTTTCGTTGTACAATAATCGAATGTTATTTAGACAATATTGCCCTTTGTATACAGAATAAAATCAATTTCACTACGTTTCATTACTTTCTGCTCTATTCTTGCACATTAATGCACTTTTCTTTCCGAATTTATACTGTATCTTTTTTTTGTTTCAAATACAGTCAGTGGTTGCTGTAGTAAATCACACTATATTATATAACAACTCCATTGAAAAAAAAAAATTTTTTAAAAAAAATAATAATAATAATAATAATAATAATAATAATAATAGTAATAATAATAAAATTAAATGATTATACATTGTTAACAATAGTAATTTTATTTTTATAGTTAGGGACATGTCGCGAACAAGCATGACGAGTGAGCGAGGGCTTGCAGAGCTGTGTGGCAACCTCTAATTGGATTTCCGCGTCGATGTTCTGCGGGCCCAGTGTGCGCCGCCGCCCGCACCCGCGCGCGTCCCTCGCCGCCCTCGGCAGCTGCAGGCTAATGCGCCGCTCCCTTCGCTCCGCCCCCACCGCCACCGCCGCGCAGCGCCGCGGCGTTGCAGCTGCCCGCGAGCGAGGCTGGTGGTTGAGGGCCACTTGCTGCATTCCGCCGTTTAAAGGGACGCCTCTCGGCCCCCGCGTTTGATTCGGCTTTCGATGCTCCTTGCGACTGATTTTCTGGTAAGGGGTGGAAGTCGTGACATGGAATTAGTTGCGAGGTGGTGAACCGGACGCTTTTTTAAATCAAAATATGTTCTTTGTTATTTTTCATTAAAGACATAATCTCCGCGAAGTAAAGGAAAAGTGTGCGCCTAAGATATTATTTTATTACCAATTTTCTATGTGTAAATGGTTTTAAAAATAATTGACAGATCGGCAACGCATTTTATCTATCTCCCCAAAAAGGCGACGCCCCGGACTACATCCCTTTGTTTTACACTTGGCTACAAGGGAGAACTCTGCTACGTAACAGTGCTTCACGTTCGGTCTTGCGGTAATGCTGCTTTTAACGTTCATTTTGTGTTAATTTTCTATTGTACTGATCACATTGAATGTGTAAAAACACCTTGTTATTATGGAAATGAACTTAAATGAATATTATTAATTTATTAAAACTGTCTGAAATATAAGTGGGCTGCTCCACAGATGAGGTTCTCCCTAAAATACACAGAATTAAAATAATTATAAGTTAGATGACTTACGTAGTTTAAGTGATTTTGCCGTGTTGCATCATTCTTTCATGTCTGAGGTTTTGTTCTACCATGTTCTTTTAAGTGCTGCGATAAAATCTATTTACATCTATTACTCATAAATGGAATTGTTTCCTCCTGTCCTGTTTGGGGGGGACGCAATCTCGCTGTGCCTCCTCACATTGCCAAACCTGCAAGGGGATTAATCAAGCGGGTATGAGGGGAAAACTGTCCGCGGGATGCAGTCAGGGGAATCCCAGAAATCAATGACTAAATACTTTTAAATCAAATTACTCGTCACAGATTTGACAGTTTTGATGCAAGAACTAGACATTTCATTAATTAGCTTATCAATTATGTGCCCTAGCGATCGCATTAAAGTACGTTTTACTTTCTCGTATACGTACGTATATACGGAGTAATATACGTTGTATAGAGAAAGTTATGTAATGCGCGAAAAAACGGTGGATTTTTGGCAGAAAAAATTCATTGTCGGGCTCTGGTGGCAAAAAAGTACGTAAAACGTTAAGAGAAAAAATCATCTAACTCGTGGTGTAGCCAGAATCCTTTTTTTGTGGGTACTTGATGCCGAAAAACCAATTGAAAGCAAAACGTCCGTCCGTCTGTCTATCGTATGTGAACAAACCTAGCGCGTACGATCTTTTCCAAATTGAAGAAACCCTTGACCATCTGGCTCTAGTTGAAGGTTAGAAATTTTGAAAATCATTCTTTAAAATTTAGGGGTACTTTACATGAAGCCTCCCGGATATTTTCAAAATTTTCTCAAAAACCGGCCCAATTTTTTTCTTTAAATTTATTGTAAGAAAAGAGGAAAATACACTTATAAAGGTCGCATAAGTCCGATTTTCGCGGTTAACTCGGAATTTTCGAAAATTGGAAAAGTTTGAATTTTTCTGCGTCTTCTTGCTTCAAATTTGTCTTTAATTTTTGGTATGGATAGTGCTAAATGCGCTGTATAAGATGTCATAAACGCTATATTGCTCTATTATTTTGATTTTCAAAAATTACAAATGTTTTTTTTTTTAACTTCTCTCACGTCAGTAATATTTACATAAGAAGGAATTTGTTCACGTTTGTGTATTTATGACTACACGTGCTTTAAATAATGTCAAATAAAGATTCTCAAAAACTCGACAGTTTTCTGTAAAAATGATCTCAAAATTCCGCATTTTCAAAAACGCTCAAACGTCATTTTCTTAAAAAAAAAAGGCTTTAAATTTCTTCTTCAAACTTTGACAACCGATAGTGCTAATGGGGCTATTTAACATGACGTGAAGTTCATTTTGGTGTATTATTTTGTTTGTTTATATTTTTAAAAAAATATACAAATGTATTACTTTTTAAATATCTCTCTCGCCGTTAATACGCACATTTCAATAAATTTGTATACATTATTGAATTTTTGAGTGGAGGTTCTTCAAATTACTTCAAATGAAGTTTTTCGAAACTCAATAGATTCCTGTAAAAATTAGCTTTAAATATCGCATTTACAGTAACGCCTAACGCAGTTTTCTTAAAGACGGCTCCAAATTTTTCACTGAAAATTGCTATTTAGGACAAAGTTTTAGTCTTCTTTAATATTCTAAAAAATAATATTTCCGTTCTATTTGGAAACAGAAAAGTTGAGAAAGTTTCAAAAGAAGTACTTTGGGCGGCGATAGATGGCAGTTGGCAAGAAAGAAGGGCACAACTGTACAGTACCAGACAACAGCAAGGAAATTAGAAAACTTTACTACGAGAAAGCCTGTGCCATTCTGTAGCACTTCCAGTTTTGATTCGTCTCAAGCTTACTACTAAATTGCAAAACTTGAAAGTGCACTGTAAGAGAGTGATGGTTAAGAATAGAAGATGGGAGCTTACATTAAACATTATTGTAACAAGTCGAAATAGATTGTAAATAAATTCTTCGGAGTCATACACGTACGTTTGAAAGTAAAAAAGTCTTCAGTCGTTATAAACATTCTTTACTGAAAATGAGCGTTGAAATCAGTTCAGTTTACGAGTTTAACTTCGGTCGCTATTATTACTCTTGTAAGTGAAAATGGTTTCAAGCGTCAGGTCTAGAGAAGATCTTGTTAAAACATAAATGAAAACTTAAGAAAAATAAGCTATACACGCTTTGCTTGCAAATATATATATATATATATATATATATATATATATATATATATATATATATATAACTGCTCAAGCTTACTAGCTATTAAATGTTTGTCAATCATTTCAAAGTACAGAACGATACGCGTAAAGAGTGCCTCAATGCAACGCTGCTGCTGCTGCTGCAATGCAGTGTATGTGAAAACGGGACTTGCGCCTCCCTTTCGAGGACAAGAGGACGTGCGCGTGCGTGTGCAAGTGCGATTGGCGACAGCGAATCTTCACTGTAACCACACGGGCGCTTAACAAGCTCCAATTACTGTCGTGGAGATCATGCGTGAGATACTTTTGACTACACTGCCAAGTGCACAGCGGTCTGTTAACCAACTCGCGTTGTTCGCCCTGCATTAGAAACATTACATTTCAGTCGGTGGTAAAACCTTGGAATCTTCTCGTGAATATGTTGTGGATGCATCACATTCTGACTAAAGGAAAAAAAAAAAAAATAATAAAACGCTTCTGTGATGTCCCGAATGGAACATTGGTTTATTGATCTATTCCGAAGCGCTTCCGCGGCCCATAAAACGAAAAAAGGCGTTCTCTCCCCATCTGTTTCAACTAGGCTGCCAAGTCGCCCCGGGGGCCCGTATGCAAATGCTGGCCTGCGTTCTATTTCGGCAGAGGGTGCACTTTCCCGGGTGGATCGATAAAGCCGTTAGCCGGCGCGCCAAGTGTCCGCGGAGTGGCGCGGCGCGGCGCGGCGCGGCGCGGAGGCGAAGCCGCGGGAGGGGGAAGGGAGGGCGGAGGCAACGGACATCGCGCGCTCTCCTCGCTTAGACGCGTCATCGGCCGCGATCCCTCGCCAGGTGGCCAAACGCCGCGACGCACCCTTTGCTTTCCCCGCGCAGGATGTGGGCGGGCAGGGGGACGGCGAGAGGGGCCGGTCGCGCTGGGGACATTTAAACCCGAGGAGGGCGCGATATACCCGGAGATGGGGAAGGGGTGATACTGTTGCACATGCGGTTCCATGTCAAATCCCCGCCTGCCCGCTCGCCTGCCCGTCCGCCCCCTCCCCGTTCGCCTTCCCCGTTCGCCTTCCCGTTCACTCCACCGTTCGCCCCTCCCTGTTTGCCTCTCCCTGTTCATCCCTCCCCATTCGCCCCTCCTTGTTCGTCCCTCCCCGTTCGCTCCTCCCCGTTCGTCCCTTCCTGTTCGTCCCTCCTCGTTCGTCTCTCCCCGTTCGTCCCTCCCGTTCGTCCCTCCCCGTTCGTCCCTCCCGTTCGTCCCTCCTCCTTCGTCCCTCCCCGTTTGCTCCTACCCGTTCGCCCTCCTCGTTCGTCCCACCCCATTCGTCCCTCCCCGTCCGTCTCTCGCCGTTCGCCCTCCCGTTCTCCTTCCCGTTCGACCCTCCCTTTTGCTCCTTCCGTTCTCTCCTCCCGTTCGCCCGCCCGTTCACCAGCCAACATACGCACACACTTACGAATGAACTAAAATGCATAAAATCAAAACTTATCATGATTAATGAGGAAAACAATATTCGCAAAACCTGATACTTGTTCGCACGACTTTACACTGTCCTTTTTTTAGTAACATGTAGTTTTTTTTATTAAATTTAGTTACAACGGACTATAATAATTCTATTTTATTAATTGTATTATAAAATGTATTACATTACACAAATTGTTATATCAGGAAACAATTTACGAACATTTCAGTTTTTGAACAGTCTGTACATTAGTTTCCAAACCTTCAAGGCGTTCAAGGCGTGAGACATGTGCACTGTTAGCGCGGCGCGCTGGTTTGTTCTTATTGATGATTATTTATTTTGGCATCTTGGGCCAGAATGTACCATTTCGAATGTACAGGTATTTCATTAATCGTGGAGGAACACCAACGATTTTAGATGGGCCTATATCACAAAACGAGCACTCATTGTTTAACATAGTTAAATTACAAGCTCGCTCTCTCTCTCTCTCTCTCT
This sequence comes from Teleogryllus oceanicus, assembly GCA_964035755.1. Lineage (NCBI taxonomy): Eukaryota > Metazoa > Arthropoda > Insecta > Orthoptera > Gryllidae > Teleogryllus > Teleogryllus oceanicus. The sequence goes on from CAXIVR010000006.1 coordinate 119,783,565, forward strand.
TATATATATATATATATATATATATATATATATATATATTGTGTGTGTGTGTGTGTGGAGTATATAATATGTGTGTGTGGTTTTATATTTAGAATCTGATACAATCATTACAGTTAGGCTTATACGTTTTTGATTAAAAGTTTTAATGCTATAATATTTAGTTGTATACTCTCTTCGGAAGGTTCGTTATCGCAGTCTGGAAAGTGCCAATATACGACTTACTCGAGTAGCAAACATCGCAACTTTCGATCGAGCAAATACCACAGCCCCGAACCAAACGAAGAGAAAGCAAAACTTTGACTTTCGCTCTCCCTGCAAGCAATCAAGCACTTGATGGTTTCCAAACCCAGAATCACTCCCGTGCATGAACCAGACCCTGCGCGTACTCCCCCCTCCCCTCCACTGCCATTGACACTGTCGCCGGGCGGGCGCCGAGAGACGCCGCAGCTGCCCGCACGAGCAGATGCGCGCATCCACAATGGCGGCGCGGGCTCCTCGCACGTGCCGAGAGTGCGGCCTCGCCCAGCCCAGCCACCCCGGCCCGTTTCGCATCCTTCCTTCCTTCCTTCCTTCCTTCCAGCGCGCTCTACAATGGCACCGCCGCACATGTGGCTGCCGGCGCGGCACCTGGGGGCCCCCCCCCGCGCCCGGCCCGGCCGGCGCCGCTGCGGCAGATGAAGCTGCGCCCCGGATGCGCACAGGAGCGCTCCGGCCCGGCCCCGCCCCCCGGCCACCGCCTGCGCCACTTCGCGCGCGCAGCCGGTGGTCGCCGCCCGGCCCGGGACGGGACGCCCCCTCACGGCGGTACCTGTGCACTCGAGAGCGGTGCATGGATGCTCTCTAATGCCGACTCATTCAATTGATTAGCGCCAGATTTTTAATACGCGCGTCTTTTCTTTTAGTAAAGTAAAGTTTTTTCGTTTACTACTGTTTTAGTTTAGTAGAGATGGGGGCTGGGATGCTCACTAATGCCGCCTCACTCAATTGAAATAGCACCAGATTTTTAATACTCGCGTCTTTTCTTTTAGTAAAGGAAAGGTATTTCGTTTACTACTGTTTTCTTTTAGTAAGGATCGGTGCTGGGATGCTCTCTAAAGCAGTATCATTCAAACAAAAAAGCACCAGGTTTTTAACACTCGCGTCTTTTATTTTAGTAAAGTAAGTTTTTCGTTAAGTAGAGTAAATTAGTTGGAACATATTGACAGAATGGAGGATTGCCGCATTCCAAAACAACTTCTCAACTACAGACCTCGCGGAAGAACTAATGTGGAATGCCTGAGGAAGCGCGGGAGTAATCAATTTTAAATCCAGCATTTAAATACTTGAGCCTGGAAAAACCGCTTTGTTTAATCCCTGAAGTTGATGATGATCTTTTCTTTGTCGATTGCCAATTTGAAAGTGTAACTATGAAGCGAAGTTTGTGTTCATTAACCTTCTCTTCAAGCGATTATTATTATATTACAAAACATTGAACGATGATAAACCGCCAAATCAAACACTTGTAAATAGATGTTCCTGTTTTTTTGCAAAATTGCATTTGTGATTTTGAAGTGCGTTTTCATACATGCGTATTTTCATAAGCATACATGTATTTATACATGCGTCAAATACGCACTCGTAGTTCGTAGAACGTACGCAGAGATACGTTCACGTACCTTTTTCGTCAGAGGCGTAGATACGTTCCTCGAAACCACGGTGCAGAACGTCCAAAAAGGGACCTTCACCGCCATTGTCAAAAATGAAACAGCGAGTTTTAAAGCTAATTTACTTAGCTATACGCATTATATTATAAATTAGATTTAACCGCACATGAACCATACATGAACTATTTTTCACACGTAATATTTGGTTTTATGAAGAATAACTATCAATAAATCATGGACAGGGAATTGGATATTAGTGGTTTGATTTAAGTTTTATTTTCGTGAAATGTTAATTACCTAATACTCACAATTACAATTACAATTACACTTTACAATTAAGCATCGCGGAGAGAATGAATGCATCACTGCACGTTGCATTAGGTTGAAGAAAAAAAAATCAATAATTTAGGGAGAAGACGTCGGAGAAGTTTGAGTAACTTGATATTTTTCATTAACATCGTTTCATTAAGGGGGAATGTAATAAAAGAGATAATTTCTACCAAAAACTACAATTCAATGGATTATTAATCGAAAAATCTGTAATGCAATTCAGTATAACCCTATTTTTTATTATTATTATTTTTTGTGCGGCAACTTCAAATATGCAAAATAACACTTCAAAATAATCATAATTACGGTGACTCCAACTTGAAAAAAGAATTTTAAACTTTTCTGGCCAAGCAGAAGACATTAGTTGTAAAAAATTCCGAACTCATTGTTAGTCACTTTGTAATTCGATTTTGGATGTATAAAATGTGTAGAAGTGTAACTGAATATTTATTATGTGCTTGCATGCGCTGATGATTAGAGTCATTTTATAGTGCTCAGGCGACGAAAACATCATAATCCATTTTACGCCATTAAGTCGCTTATTGCTGGACTCTTATTCTAAAAAAAAAAGTCGTGAAATTTTTGTTCGAATATTTCGAGATACAGAACTGGGAACAAATGAAAGTGAATTAATGATTCATGTGAAAGAAGTTCATATTATTCGTGTACATTACGAACCAATTTTTTCTTTCTTTTTTCAAAATATGTGTTGTAGTCATACGAGCTACTTAGCGAACTGTCAAGAGCGTAAACTATTAGTCTGAAGCGCTCGCAATGCCTTCCCCACTCAACCTCTGCTTTGTCAGGAGATATCTTATTTGTTGCGTTTGTAAAAAAGTATCTCACATGCAATAGCGTGAATATAAAGAATAACCTTAATTAAATATTCAGAAATGCTTCAAAGAACTGAAAAGCAAACCCAACTTTCTTGAAGATCAGAGGGAGGGGGTTGCCATTCGGTGCTCTGGGTTTCGGGGGGCCCCTCTCTGTCGTTCCCATTGCACTAACCTAGCTACGCGCCTGTTTTTCTTTGAAAGGAAGTTCGTATTCCCCCTATGTAACGTAGGAATGTCTGATATAGGAAATGAAAAATGAGTACTAAAAATAATTTGCTTGTAATTCTGTTTTGGTAAAAACTTTATACATTTGAGTTTTCCAAATACGTCTAACGATAATTTACACACGTGCTCATTTAAACTCAATAAATAAGAGAAGAGTTTCTTAAAACAATAAGAACAGATTTAAATGTTTCATAGAAATAAAAATCCAAATTAATCCAAACATCAAGCATTCATCATAAATCACCAACTTTGAAGCGTGACAAAAAAAGGAATCGGTTCACGAGTGGCGTATGTAACATCTTAGGGAAGAAGAGTAACTTTAGGAACAGAATGTTCTTTTCAGTTCACCCCCACCACCTCCCGCGAGCTCCGTCCAACTTCGGCCTCGGCGAACGTATTCGCTTCCGGATGGCTGGCACACATTTCGCTCTCCTTCGAATATTTCAAGACGACAGGCGGAAGATAGTGTTTTGTTCCTCGGCGACAAGTAGGCCACTCTGTTGTTGCGGCGAGCCAACTTTTGTTGTAATTTATGAAAGTAAATCTCTGGAAATGTGCCATGAATCCAACGAAGTTATCCGTATATCTTGGATACGCAGCGACGCTCAGTCGTAAGGGCGGTTTGTCACGAGGCTCCGGTGACCCGTATAGATTAAAGGCAAGCCGTGGAGCACGCACGTGATACTGTCAGACATCATAAGCCCATTTCAGTTTGCCTCTCATCTTCGTGAACACGCAAGTATGGAAGAAAAATAAATAATAACTTAATTTCATGACATGATTAAAGTCTTCAATGAGCACTTTTAGGCATAAATAATAGATTATTTCTGTAGCTACCGCTCTTTGTCATTTTTATCCAATGTCTTCTCAACTACTTATTAAGCCTGATGTAAATTATACTTTGTGTACCTTTACGAATCACGATGCATTAAAATATAGATGAAATGCCTTTCGGAAGTTCAAGGAATTTTACGTATGGTAGTCGTGAATGCTTCTCGAAAAACGTTTTCAGCTCTAATTTTTATAACTCGAACTGTAAAACAAATTTTATTATATCTTGCTTTATATTTTAATTTTCTGTTTTTCATTACACACCGCTTAAATATTAATATTTTATAAATTTTGATTTATTATTGTAGACAAGTACCGATTTAAAATTAGTGTCAATTTTGTTACTTCAATTAATATAATGTTGTCGTAAACACGGCATGCTATTATAAGCAGTATATTGAAACTCGACATCGCTCTTTCGCCTTTTACTTTCCGGAATAGTGCTGTTGTAACGAGAAAGAATTATAATGCTGCTGGGGAAAGTGTTGATTTTTCATGAGGAAAACTCGTATTGTGGGTCTTAGATATTGAAAACAATGAGTTTCCCCTTATTGTAGTAAATTTCTTCCTGTAATACGCTGTGCAGTCAGAAGAGGTTTTGTGGGTCTGTGATTTGGAAAAATTGATTGACGGCAAAACGTCTGTCCATCTTCTGACTGTCTGTACTCGACGATAGCGTCTAAACCGTTCAAAAGTTTTTCTCCAAAATTAAAATTCCCCTGTCGATCTAGGTGAACTTGACTCCATGCGAATTTAAACTCATATTTTGTTTTTTGGGTAAACTCATATTTTGATTTTACATAACCGTTACTGGTGAAAGAAAGTACAACTTTCTGTTGTAGCACTACAAATTTGTCTCCAAATCGGCTCCAATTTTTTTTGTTTTAATTATTTCCCCCGCTAAATGAAAAGCTTAAAAATGACGCAGATCTCATTTTCGTTGAACTCTTGAATTTTCAAAACTTTCAAAGGACACATCCTGCGAGAAAGTGTACCCCGTTGTAACACTACTAATTTTAATAAGTCTGAGAGTTGGTAAACGCACTGTGCAGTGCCAAAAAGTTATTAGTTGCCGCTTGCGGCACGAACATTAATTTTGTAATTAATTTTTTTTGTAATTGAGGCATAGAACAGAATAGCACAATAGACCGTGCCAGAAAGAAATTGAAATTATATACTACGTATTATCCCTTTATATTATGTATTATACTACGTATTACCTTTCTATACCAAATATCAGATCTCTGATTCGGGATGCGTGTTCCGTCAAGGATATCTAACAACAAGAAAATTACGTATGAAAACCTGGCTGCGATGTCACATATATTCAGTTTTCCTATTAACAATAAACTATTAAGTTGTAATACTAATCATGTGTCATTCTTTAGAAGTGAAAAACGCGTCAGTTCCACTTTATGTGGTCATTCATCCTGCCAACTAGTTACACAGGTTGTAACTCTACGATAAATCAACCTTAGAATCGATTAAGGGAGTTGCATTCGTCGGACGGCGGCGGCATCGGACGTCGCGGCCCCAGGAAGCGAGTCGCAGACAGCCGTGTGAACTCTTTGACGGCGTTGGGACGCACACGGCATAAACACAAAAGCAGATCACGATACACGCGCGAAATTTCGTCCTATTAATCTTGCACTTATTGTCACAACAGCCGTCGCCGAAGTCATCGATGCTTCACCTTCACCGTCGCCGTCGCCGATACCATCACTGTCACCTTCGCCGTCACGTCCCACCGTCCCGTTGCCGACACCGTCACCATCAGCATCACGTCGCCGGCATTACCGTCGTGGCTACCAACACCGTCGCCGTCACTGACACTGCCACCGTCAGCTTCGCCGTCACTGGCACTGTCATCGCTATAGTCAGCTTCGCCGTCACTGGCACTGTCATCGCCACCATCAGCTTCGCCGTTATTGTCAGTGTCGCCGCCACCGTCAACGCCGCAGTCGAAGTCTATGTCACTGTCACTGTCTCCTCCATCAGTGAAGCCGTCGCCGTCACCGCCGTCGCTACCACCATCGCCACCGTCGTCGCCGTGGCCGTTGCTGTCACATCATCTCCGCCGTTACTGCCGCAGGAGACGTCATCGACAGAGTGGCCGTCTTTTTCGCACCGTTATCGACGTTTCAGCGTCACCGTCGATGATGCGTCTATTGAGACTTTCACTATTGCGCTGCCGAGGATAATTTTCTCAGACTCCCAGAACTGAGCTTTCGACTCGCTACAGCAGACTTCGGGCACATTTCGAAACCGTAAATGTCATCCATGAATTTTCTGGATCCTAACAAACCATAATGTTCGGCTTTCCTGTTGATGGTGGGTTCGCTAACGTTCGGTTGAATTTTTGTGACTTTAGTTAGGGTAAAAGATACTTTGAATGCCAACACTTGAACAAGTCTATTTTTATTCATTAATGAAATATATTCCAAAATATTACTTAAGGACATCGCAAATATTCGAGTATGTACCACGTTCAAACTTCGATAGGTGGATCATTTTTTAAAAAAATAATCGATTTTCCAACAGATTTCAAAGGATTCTCCTATTTCACGAACCTCTTCATTTCTTTTTGACTACTTGTTGACTCATTCCGTCGGTGTCGTCGGAAGAAACAAGCCGAAATTGCTTGCTTCAGAATTTACGTTTTTTAAAAAGATTTAGTAAAATAAATGTGTTACTTGGCACCAACAGTCTGGTTATTGTCACTACATCCACATGCATGTCTCATTTGATTACTCCACATGCTCTCTTGCTATATTTGCCTCTGACATTAATTAGCAAGTTTTCAACGATCATTTGAGTACAGTACCTTATTATCCGACGTCCTTGCGTGCATCTACTGCACCTCGGCTGCTTCAACTCACGCCGAGTCCTCCACCGCATCTGCACACACACATCACCTCAGGCTCCGGCCAACCCCTTGTGGCTCCTCCTCCTCCACCCGCCCCTCCGTCGCCCTCGTCACCACAGTCGCGGCAGAAACAAACACGAACGGCGTAAAAACGGCGTCGCACGTGACACTTCCGGGAGCGCGTTTGGGCGGGCGGGCGGCCGGCGGTGGGCGAGCGCGGGCTGGGCGTGGGCGAAGGCGAGGGCGAGCGAGCGAGGTGGCGATGTGGGTTACACCAACATCCGAGACGCACAAAAACCGCCCCCCCTGCGCTGCCCGCGCCGCCGCCGCCACAGCCTCCGACAGCACGCGTTCGGCATTTGTCTTCCGTGGTGGCGCGCGCGTGGCGCGACGCTCGGCAGCGAGTGACTGCCTGGTGGCGCCTGTCAGATTCAGGCAGTCTGAGACATTTAAATCTTCATTACGATGTGGTTAACAAAGTAAATGGTTTTATTTCTTCGGTTGATTGATCAGTGATTAAGGGTGGGTCAACTGATAAGGTCATTAGTCCCGTAAGTGTTGTGATTTTTTAATCGCAGGTGGTGGTGGCGGCCGTAATCTTTCCCCGCTAAGTGGTGAGATCCGGCGCCGACAGCTTGCGGAGTTTTCCCAACTAGGTATCTCCCACCTCGGGCGCACCGCCTCAACCGGGACAAGCTCTAAGTTCCCGCCTTATCTTCCGACATATGTGGTAGTGTAGTGCATGAAGTGTGTGTTCAAGTAAGAGGTGAGGATAGGGCAAGGAAGAGGAAGAAAAAATTGCGCGTGGTTCGTGGCCCTTTTGTGAGTTCGGCTTCGGCATTCGCCTGGTGTTGATCGGAGAAACCATAGAATTTGGAAAATTCTGGCCGGCCGTTAGAATTCTCTCCAAAAGCGGCCTAGCTGTGTAGCTTACTGTCGAAATTCCTGCCACTGTCGGGACTGGAAACCTAAGACCTCTCTTTCTGCTTATTTCTTGCATTATTTCAGCATACGAACCACCAAATGAGCTCGTTCAGGTTTAACTATTGGAAATAAAAACTGATTAGTTTGAGTTCAATGGAGTGGAAACAACATGCGAGATGCTCAATATTTTAGAAGTTCATGAGCTAACTTTTTATGTTCCCATTACCATAGACTCGGTTGTTCTTCATATTTCCAAGTTGAAAAGGCGAACATTCCCTGATATGGCTTGATATATTGTTTTTTTGAGAATACAAGTATTTCCTACCTGTTAAGCAAAATATATCATTTAAAATTTGCAACATTTTTTTCTAAAAGTAAGAAAATTTGAGAATGGACAGGTTTCTTAGAAATGCACAACAATATTGTTGTAGTAGTGCCACTGTGGATGATATTACATTTTTATTGTCCGGTCTTTGCATTTGAATATAATTATTTAATCTCAATCTAGTTATTTATTGATGATAAAATATAACTTTTTCTTTCAGGATTTGTACGTAAATTCACTTCATGTAAATACGTCTATTTAAACAAATTTATTCCGACATTAGCACGCTTCTTTTTATTTAAACTTTGCATACTTGTTTGTTCCTCAATTCTAAAAAAAATATTTTTGATATATTAGAATGGAAAGTATTCATGGTACAATAGAAGTAAACAACGATTATCTTTGATAAGTTACTGTGAAGAAGTAAGGTACGAAAATATACTCAGAATTCCCTTTTCGCTACGAGTAAAAAATATTTGGATAAATTAGCTAGAGGATTGTTTGATACTCTTTTGAGAGTACTGATGTTTACACGGTTTTTTGAACAGTTTCCAAAATAAACGGAACGTTGCAGATGCTTCTTGTCAAACGTTAGGAACTTTGAATAGTTTGAAAACAGTTTTAAGAATTCATACACACTTGGATATGGGCGTTTTTTTCTAAATAGTGCTTTTTGATAATTTGAATATAACCTACTCGTATACGTCGATATTGCCTAAAGGGAATCTTGGTACATGTGCAATGTTTCCACACGCCAACGCACATGCTGATGCACAGTACATGCATAAGGATACGTTATTTCAGTCGCCGTAGACACGTAATTGCCTTAGGCCCCTCTGCACAATGTTCCATGAAGGTTGTTGACACCAGGAAGCGAAGCAGCAGGAGCCGCAGACGCTTCTTATTGTCCTGACATGGCATGATCTACGCTTCGCTAAACTGAAAACATCTGTAAGTGCATGAACAACATCTGTTGAAGAGTTAGCAAGCCATAACATATCTGCATACCTTTTTGTTATTTTATTCTTCTTTTGCCTACGTTCACGTTTTCTTTAAATTTCATGAGTCATGAGTTAAATTTTAGATGACACGATGTAAATGGACTCAATTGACATAGGTTTCTCTTTAAAGAATCCGTAATAAATCTACGACTTACTCGGAATTAAATATGACTACCATAAATAAAATATTGAAATGTTGAGCTTTTTATAATTTAACTTGATATTTTAAATAGGCCAATCAGTCGCTGATGGACAGCGTGCTAGGTCTCTGTGAAGCAGTCCCCAGTTCGATTCTTAGTAAGGGCAAAAATGAAGCTGTGGCTTTGTAATACAAAGTTAGAGTTTCCATAGCTGTTTGACGAAAGAAAATCCTTAGGCAGGCCATGTGAGCTCGGTACGGTGATGGGAATACGTCATGCTTGCCACATGTCTTCTTAACGCCCACGCGTGGGTATTAAATAAAAAAACAGTGCATAGGCCTTGGAACACCGCTAGCTGGTAAAAGGGGCATTAATTCGACTCTAAAATGCCAAATACGTAAATATACAGTATATTAAATATCAATGTGTTTTCTAGCATGTGACCAGGAAATAACTCTGAAGTAACGTACTAAATGACAAAGATTTAACACAGTGCATGCAATCTGATGAAGTTTCTAGCTTCAGTTGGAAGAAATAAACCGTTACATTTCTCTTTTATGAAACCTTCCAAAATAAGAAACTCCCGCTTTCCGGCGGGTGGCGTATGGTCTTGCCATGGACCTGTAGATAATGCAGTCTTTCATGAAGCTCCCGTTAGCGCAGAGACTCGTTCTCTTTCCGCGAGACAGAATGCCATGCTGAGCGGGTTTTGCCCGCTGCAAAGGCGGCCTGAGTCAACGAACGGCAATGAACGTCGTTTTCCGCACTATGAAAGAGGAGCTTCCATTTTCTGAAGCAGCGCGAATTCCTGGAAAAGTGGTGTCGGCGTCATGCGGCCATCAAGAGCCGCCCGCCAGGGAACGTCCGGGCCGGCGACGGCAACAAAAGAACCGCTTGGCCGTGACATCGTTGAAAATGAACCAAACGCGATGATCACTTGAACGCGCTCTTTCGTCTGCTAGCGCGAGTTGCGTGATATAAAACACATTCAATATTCCGTTTGCAACTTTCTAGCTATTTAGGGGGAGGCTATCTGACATGATCATATTCACAATGGACATAATTCGACAGTCATTTATTTAGGTCAAAAGGCTGGTTAGTCGAAGAATTATTCTCGAGCGTAAAATAAACTGAACTTTTTATTGATTTAATTATATATTGTGATTGTTATTATGGGTAGGTTCATTCTTGAACTTCCTTTGTATTCGGTGGACAAAACATTGCGATGTAAACAGACATATCACCTTCCCTCAATGAATCACGAGTTTGAACACCTGGTGTGTATGCAAAGGGAAATATTGCACTCTTGTTTACAAAGATGACATACTTTTTTGAAAACCCTCTCAACTGAAAGGAGACTTAGAAGAAAATCACTGTCCGCTTCCCAAATATTACACTTTTTAAACTTACTCTAGAAAGTGGGTCTACCACAGCTTATATTGTGTGTTACCTGACAATAGAAACTCTTAGAATTCACTGAATAGCAAAATATGTAGTTCGAGACGTTTGCTGACTTTTTTTAAAATAATTTTATGTACTTAAAAACTCTCCGAAGTTAAAAAGTTACGTTTCGAAAACATTGTATGAAAAATTACGTCCATTTTTTCCCGACAATTATTTCTCACACATGTTGGATCCAAGGGAAGAAAGAAAGCTCGAGATTGATGATTTTTCGTGTTTCCGGCGCGTCACTGCTCGTCATTTAGTGTAGTGCATGTTTTTTCTCGTGAGATGGCGGTGATCTTTTCCCCGCTGGATGGCGATCCGGCGCCGACATACTGTCGGCTAGTGGGGTTTCCCCTAACCAGGACTCTCCCACCAGGGGGCACCGCCCCAGCCGGGTCAAGCTCTAAGCTCCCGACCGGTCTCCCGGAATATGTAGTAGTGTAGTGCATATTAGTGTAAGTGTGTGTGGAAGGGGAGAGGATAGGAAAAGGAAGAGGAAGGACAGGTCGCGCGCGGACCCGTGGCCCGTTTGGTAGGATACTGCCCCGGCATTCGCCTGGTGTTGATCGGAGAAACCATGGAAAACTACCGATGAGAGCAGCCGGCCGCTAGAATTCTCCTCCAGGCAGCGACTGAATTCGACCTAGCTGAAAAGCTAGTGCCGAAAATCCTGCCGCCGTCAGGACTCGAACCTAGGACCAAAGAAAGCTCGAGTTTATACGAAGCGATAGTAAACAAAATAATGACAGTGAACCATGGTAGTAACAATAATGGAACAATGAACCAAAGAGAGGTAGGGGAAATAGTAAATAACCGCAGTCGACAATCCGTTTCACAAATTCCATGTTGGGATTCTAGTAATTGAACCATATTTCAACCCCATTCCCGGGTCTTCACAAACCCATCCATCGCATGGAGCGCTCCGTTTGCGAGGGTGAGCCCTGCAAGCAGAAGCTGCTCCTGCGCGGTGGGCGGGGTCGTCGCGTCTTGTGCTCTTCGCACAGCCGCGTGGTCGCCACACGTCGCGTCGCGGGACAGCCGACGACAGGCGAGGGCGGTAAACATGCACGCGGGCGGCGGCGGCGCCCCGCACTGACCTGCCGGAACCCGGAAGACGCCCGCGGGCGGACCGGGGCGAGGGGGGCGGCGGCGTGCGGCGCACATGGCTAGAAATACGCGCCTCGACGGTGGTTGACACCCAGCGCGCTTCCGCCCGCGCGCCTGGCTCCTGGCCCACACGCGCGCCGCACGCGGCCGGCCGCCCCCCCCCCCCCTCACCCTTCCCGCCTCGTCTCATCCCGTTCCAACCCGCCACGCTCCACCCCGTCCCGCCACGGCCAGCCCCGTTTCTCCCCGCCAGCCTACGCTCCGCTCTCCCCGCCTGCTACACCCCGTCCCGTCTCGATTCGTCTCATTTCACCCCGCCACGCTCCGTCCTCCCGGCACTCCCCGCACCGTCTCGTCTCGTTCCGGTTTTCCCCTCCACGCTCCACCCTCCGGCCTCGTCTCGTCCCGTCTGACCACGCCACGCTCCGTCCCGTTCCGCCCCACCTCGTCTCGTCCCCCCCCAACCCGCCTGGTCTCTCCCCCCACGCCACGCCCCCCTCCCCGCTCTCCTACGTTACGCCACGCCGTCGGTGTCGCCTTCGCGAGTCAAGAAATTTCCCAAAATGATCCACTAAGAGGAAACCTAGTACCAAATTTACCTCGAAATGTCCAGATGCTGAACTGCAAATTTATATATTTGTTTATGTATTTAGATTAGTTTGTTTAATTAATTATAATTTTATAACGTTTTTTTCGCATTTCTCTACAATTTAAATCACTTTTTAATCTCTAATGAAATGAGAAGTTTGCTTCGCCTACTGAGAACTTTATTATATTGATAAAAACTGACACACTTCAAACTGCATCCAAAGAATTATGTTACATTGATCACTGTTGACTCCTCCAGCTTCACAGTGTCTCTCATTGACATCAAGATGCTTTTCTTTTTAACAATGAATTACCCTTGTTAAATAAATATTTTATTCTTTCTCGGTTTGTGCACCTGATAATCCATAAATTATTGTGATGGGTGATTCAATGTGGCCGCAAATATATAAGTTTACAATACATCAACTTCTACATGATTTAAAGTTCCTTTTCGTCCATTTCAAGCCTATGGAAATGATGACTGCACATATCATCCACTGTTCAAATGTGCTTACGCACAATAATCACGAAAAGTGGAGGGAGCATTAAACATGCAGGCCTCCCTCAGTAGACAGCTTCCTGAATGGTCACAGACGAAGTTTTTTGACTAAAAAGGGTGAGTTAAAATGTAGGTAAGGAGCACATGATTCCGAATGGACCAATGAAATTAGCATACACATTACAGGAAGAGTTCACTGACCAACTATAGATACGTATTAGTTCAAATTCTAAGCAATGATTTTACAAAATAACGTTGAGTAATACATATTCAATTGGTATTAATTTTCATTAATGTACATATAAATTCACTACTACTATTTATTTCATTAGCAGTAATATTTGAAAAGTTTATCTTGCAAATGAGTGCCAGTAAAATTAAATCTGTAACAAAAATAAACTCCAATTTATCTATAACATAACTTATTTTATGAGAACAGATGAAGTGTGTAGGCCACACACATTTCAATTCAGAGAACATGGGCACGTACAGGCGATAAAACGAAAACATTATGAAACAGGTAGCGATTATTCGAAGGGGGAATTGCACGTGGCTCACGTGTTAGGAATTCTGATCCTTTATCCACTGAATCCGTAAAGAACTTCAAAAACTGTTAGAAGCTGTCTTGGCCGAACAATGGGATTTTTTTGGCCGCCCCACGAAGATTTGCTGCTGCTCTGCCATTGTGATATGAACTGGAGTTGAAACTGTTGTAGCTGTTGTTGGAGAAATTGTTCCTCCTGTTGTAGTTGCTGTCACTGTAATATTGTAGTTACACTTTCAATTTTTGAATTTGTTGCATTTGCGACTGTACATCGTCTTCTATTGTTTCACTGTTATCGTTCATTGAATGTTTCAATGTTGTTGAAAACTTCTGTGGCGTCTTTTATTGGTTCTTCGAGTATGGAAACCAATATTTGTTGACATACTATAATTAATCACTTCTCTCATCGTTAACAAATCAAGATGATGACTGTGGTCTTTAGGACGGTACAATATTACAAGTTACCGCATTATGTTGACTTCTCCCACGGAGATAATATCAAAGTTGTGATTAGAGCTATGTAGCCAGGACACGATGTACAACCTCGGCGACTCAAGCAAGACTTTTTGTTTTCTTGGTACATAACATCAGAATATTAAAACAAATATTTTATTTTCGTTATTGAAATTAGTCTTTGAAATCCCCCCCCCCTCCTGTCCGTTTTGCTACTACATCCTAAATTTCACTGCCTAGTCTGGTCGTCACTTTTCGGATCTCGTTGTGACAACCATTATCTATATTTAAACTCTCAATTTTTTCCGCAAATTCACAGTTATGGAACCTTTTATCTACTTTTCAATTTTTAATTAAATACCCGAAGACGAGTCCTCAAATCGAAGAAAGTTTTGACGACACGAGCTTTAAATGCAAGTTTCTAAGTTTTAGAAAAAGCGAACGTGTTCGTATCAACTTCGCTTTTTTACGTATCATCATTTCTGCGGGATCGCGTAAAACTGAATCCTTTAAAAAAGTAATTTAACTTACAAATTTATTCTCCAAAGTTCTTAACAGAGAATAATTAACGATAATTATAGGATTCGTAAAGCCGAACTTTGGACGTCATCTTCTTCTAATTTAGATCCATTAGTTTCCTATTGTGCATCCCTTCAAAGTCTCCCCTTCGAATAATAAACGCCTCAAGAACGCCGCCTACCGGACACCCTCCGAGTTCCGCACCCCACAATTTCGCTTTGAAATTTGGTTGCCGCGCATTCTCTCGACTTTACCAAAAAATTAAAGCATGGAGGGCGTATATTTAAATATTACGGTAATCGGCCGTGATACGCGCAAGCAGGTCACGTCGGCGCCACGGCGCCGCCCTCCGCTGCTCCGCCCTTCATCTCGGAAGGCCCTTAACGACCCGGGAATCCTTGCCACCAGACGCAACCCTGCCCGTTAATTTAATTACACAAAATCACCGCTGGTGCAGCCCCTGCCCGGCCGGCAACTTCATCTTAGCGCGGGCAGGTAGAAAGCGATGTATGCGACCCTAGCGGCGCCTGCCTGCACTAATGAGGGGGTGCCTTCAATACTCCTTTGTGCATTCCCGCCCTCCTCTACAGTTCATTCCGCGCAGCACCGTTTGGCAGCGCCACTATCAATGGTAGATATGTTTTCTCATATTATATATATATATATATATATATATATATATATATATATATATATATATATATATATACATATATAATCATAACCTCCTTGTTTTTTCTATTGGCAACAAAACGCGGCCAAATAATTATTCTGTATCTCGCTTAACTCCTGCGATTATATCCCACGAATCGAACTATTGTGGAAAAGTTGCAGCAGAACAGTAATATTTATCACAAGACTGTTCAAAAACTTTTACATTTCCCAAATTCCAATTCTGAATATTATGTTGTGTTGAACAAGAAGTTCTGCACAAATTCAAGACTTAACAGGTGTTAATCCCCAAAAGCAAAATTTGTATCGTGTGTTTCACTCCTAAAATAACAGAAAATTATTGTTCGTTTATTCTAAAAGAGGAGGATGGCAACAATTTTTTTCAAATTTGTTTGGGAATACTATTCTTAAATTGTTCGTCCATTTATTGAATGGGAAGTTCATTAAACAAAAGTCCCTTATACTTAGGTTTTCGTAACGTGGCGGATGGCATTAGAGCAGTTTTACACGTCCGGGTTTACAAAATGAAAATTTTTAATTAATTCGCGGACGCCCTTCTCAACGGGGCTCATGGCCTCAATCACGTGCTTATCACTGTTATAAAGATTCATTTTATGAGGTAGGAAGTGTAAAAATGACCTAATGTCATCCGCCATGTTACGATAACCCAAGTATAGTCATTAATATTATGGTTTTGAATTGAAAATTGTGTGGTTTCTTATTGGTATAAATGCATTTGTAGGGCTGATATCAATTATAAGGTATACGAGTATAATTTATACTATATCTTTCCTCAAAATTCTGCTTTATTTTATAAAATTATAGGTATATGGCAGGAAACGAATCTGCCATCAGAACATTTCACAATTTGGACTACCATGAAGATATTTGACAACGTGGCTGGATGAAGTGCTTTACTTGTTCTTTTCTGATCAAATGTAATACTTTTTTTTTTTTTCAAATTCCCGAATTTTCTTCTAGGGATGGGTAAAGTCGTCCTTTCATGTGAACGGTTCTTTATAATCGTTCTTTTTAGTAAACTAGTTCGTTGAACTAGTTCAAAAGAACGAGATAGTTAACTTCTTTTGGTGACGTAGACAGGGATGCCATATTGGGCGAAAAAGAAGCGTCGACTCACAAAAAGAAAATGCACTTTGTGGGATTTCGTCCATTGGGCAGAATCCGTTGTTTCCTGAGAGAATTGTGGGCGATATGCTTTCTTTGCTTTCTTAAATCGTCAATAATACTCACATTTACCAACAAATTGTTGATTTGACCGTTTCTGGAAGAAATGGCCTGTGCACAAGTGTTTTAGTTTTGAACACCTTGTAAATATGCAGCTATTATAAAAATATGTCAGAGCCCTTTTTTTTATTTTTAGACATGCATTTTGCTCCCTTTCTAGAATTTTTTCAAGTTTTTAAGCATAAGACTAGACTTAATAGGTAGGCTTTGTGCAGAAGAGTAGTGTTAATCTTCTTGTGAACGTTCAGCTATTTTGAAATTATCGTCCCCAGTGTCAGAGTCAGCTTTATTCACCGCTCATCTTTCTTCCCCCTAAATTATTTGGTGGAATTGGGCGAATTTTTATCCCTGCGATGGTGAATTTTCCCAGAAGGGATCTGGCAACCTTGGACGTAGGCGTTGTTTCAACGTTGAAATTGAAATTTTTGTCGAGACCGTAGCTCGAGGCCTACCGAGACCATGAAAAAACACACTCTTCACCAATGAAATATGAACATTTTCTTTTACAATTTTATACAAATTATATTATAATAATATATGGAAAAATTCGTAATTTTGTATTGCAATGAGCTGTTTGATATGCGGGGATTAGCAGTAGGTTATGGAGATTACTCAGGGATACTTCGTTCAATTTCCATGAATGAATCAAGTACTTTGTTTCATGGTAACAAGACAGTTGTCTGGGCAACAGTCTTTTTTAATGGATATAAAAAAAATGGCCTAGTTGACATGATGTTAACAATGCGCAGAACCTGCTTATATTATAGAGTTGAAGAATTATTTATGATACGAGTGGTAAATTTTGCATTTTATTTTGAGTGTAGAAAATGTTGCAACACGATGCCGATGAGCCGAATGGCACAATCCTACGGTCAAAATAAAATCACTTTTACCGCGTGTGTCATACACTATTTCTAGTCAGCCCTTTTACTTTCATTATATTTTAATTCAAACATACAAATCAAATCCATATTGTATGAATGTCAGTAGTAGCTCATGCGATCAGAATGTATTGTTTTCATTGCTACATTCTCAGTTTAATCTGAATATTCTCTCTCTTTTAGTGTTAGTGCTAAAAATTGAACTCTTAGCACGCTTTGCTTCCCGTAAAATAAACTTCTTTTTGTAGGAGATTTATAAAAAACATTACATGAACAAGCACGCATTTCGTTTTCATGTGGTGCAATACCCCTGAATGACAATTCCGCAAAATAATAAAGAACGTTTATCTTCGTTTTATTTTATAATTTAAATACTTTGAATTATCCAATGGATAGTTGCGTCATGTAATTAATAAAAATAAAATATACTTAGAAACATGGCCATCTACTTAACTTGAACGAGGAGCGGTGATCGGCGAACTACGGGAGGGATCAGTGGGTCACTGAACTAGATGAACGACGAACGATGACCGGTAGACTCAAAGAGTATATCTGGTAGACTAAGAGAACGCACTGAGATCTCTGAAATAAGGGAACGACGACCGGCGAACTACAAACGGTGACCGACGAATTACGAACGATGGCCGGTGACAGATGAACTTCAGTTCACTGAATGGTCGTTCCGTATCGTACCGTTCATTTTTCATGAATAGTTCAATTGAACTAGTTCGTTCCCGATCGACACATCCCTAGTTTCTTCCGGTAAAATTAGTGTCAAAAAGTGGAATCGTGAGCATAATAACCAGTCAGGTTGGAGTGTTGATAGCATTATTATACAATGAATTATTGTAGTGTTCCAACGTACAGTAAAAACTATATAGTATGGAAGCAGGTATTGTCAATTATATTATAACAATAATGAATGTGGATTTGTCTCGAAGTGCAAAAGTGTATAATTGCATTTCGCCTATCTTCACCCTTCATGCCAATAGTACAGTACTGTAACAGTAATTTTATACTCAAATTTTACATTTATTTTCACAATTTATCATATATGAATCACTTAAATTAATGATTGTGTATTTTATTAATTCACTGAAATATTTAAAAATTCAAACAAGAAAAAAAACGTGCAAACTGCTTTCTCATGCGCCTCCATTTTTATTTTACTAATGTACAATCTGAATAGAATTTCTTCTATTTAGATTTTTTATTTGAATTGAATTTTTATTGATTTATCTATATTTTTCTTTGTTTCAGAAGTCGGTGAGACTGCAAGGCAATAAGCTGGGAAGAGAAGTAATAAAATTTAAAGGTAAATACAAGACTGAACATATCAGCTCTGTTCGTAATGAATTCGTGAACCATAATCCTGAAAACTGCTGTATTAAAAGTTATTTTGGTGCGACAAGACAAGTTTTGATATTTATTTTTTTGTAAGTAATGCACTCCAGGTTATGCAGTGTGGGTGACTTTCTATAATATGTTTTGAGTACATTTCATTATCGTAATTACGGACGTTCATACATTTCATACGGAATAAAATGCGTTTCGCAGGAAATG